>VBSM01001562.1:21463024-21566642 GCA_008086735.1 Cheirogaleus medius | reverse complement strand
AAAAAAAAAAAAAGAAAAGGCCTGGAATGAAGTTTTGCTATGTTTCACACAGAGCCATCAGTGCATGTCTCAGGTCTCCCCTTCATCCTACAACCCCAGCTCTTTCATCGTGGCTACCCAGACTATTTTCAGAATGGCTTCCTGGACTGGTCATGTTATGGATCATTACTGACATTCCCATTGCCTCTTGAATTTCATACCATCTTGGGAAAATAAGACACTAGTAAAAGAATAGCCCAGAAGGCCAAATGCCCACTCTCATGGTGCCCTCTCCTTATGCCCCTTCTCAAAGCTTCCTTCTGCACCAATTCTATTTTAAGTTCTCTAACCTGCATGACCCACTCTTCTTTTCTACACAGGGCAAAAGAAACAAACCCCCAGAGGGAATGCATCAGTCTGTTGAATCATTTCCTGGTGAATTCCAGTACCCTCAGTTTTTTCCTCTGGATTCCACCTACACTTGCCAGGTGGTTTCTTCGTCTGAGCTCCAAGACTGTTCTGGCAACAGGTCCTCAGTGCTGTGGCTTGGAGCTGTACTCAGAACTCTATTCCAGATGGCCCTTCATCTGCTGAGCTCTGGCTCTTCCCTACTCCCATGTGGTTCTGCATTGGTGGGATTGACCAAAACCCAGATTCAAACATAGCTTCTTGCTTGATGGTGGGCAAAGGTTAGAACGTTTGAGCAAATGACTGTGAATTAGTACAGCAGGCTTAAGGGCAGGAGATAAGACCTGTTGATAGAATCATTTTAGAGTTGTTTTTTTTTTAAGGTATGTGGTTCCCATGTCTGTTGGTCTCCCCAACAGAAACATGGTGAAGCTTTAATATGATGTCTACTATTTTATATTTTATGTTTTTAACTGAATGTAAATCACGTCAAGTTTGAAGACTCTATATTTTATTTTCCTCAAGGTAGTAGCTTGCTTTGTCACTTGAGGAAAAGTAAGCTCTAATATATTTTTTGTGGGTGAGAGACCAGTACTGATGGATGAGATGTGATTCATTCTTCTCATTATTTTTTATAAGCTCTCACATTAGGTTAAGAATATTGGGTTTGTTCTAATCATAGCACCTAAGCAGTGTTTTGGAGGTTAACCACAACCAATAGGAGCATATTTAGAACTACTCTGGTTTTCTTCAAGAAACTCTCATTTAGCAACTTAAATTCTACAAATTTATTTAGAGAATATATATGTGTACATACATTATATATAATACACAAACATATGATTATGCTTAGAAAAATTAGTTTCTTTATTTTCTTTGTATCTTTCTACAAAGTTCCAAGTCTTGCTGGGATTTGACAAATCAGTGTTTACACTATCCATGTGTGTTTGCTTTTTGGTCTTTGGTTTTGTTTCTTCTCCTCATCGTTATCCCAGTCTTTGACTTTCTAGATAAGAAAACCTAAGTATTTTTTGTCTATAACCACATGCAAACTCCTCTAGCTCCTTGACCATTTTAAAGAAAAATGTAAATTCCTCTTGCACATTTCTTTATTCTGTTATTCTTTGTTACTGTCATTGAGCAATACTGAGATTTTGTTTGCTCTTTTCCTCTTTTTCTGCCCCCAGCACTTCAAAAGTATCATCAAATCTTTGCTGCACTTGAAATACATATTTTTAATACCCAAGTGATACTTACATTCTTATATTTTTTGCACAGTTTACATGTGTCTCTTTTTTTCCTCCAAGGATGAACTTTCATATTTCTTAAACTTCTTTAGTCTGCATGATAATCTCTGTGTCTCCTCCTTAAAAAAAATCCAGTGCCTTCTGCCTCTCACTGCTGGTGGTTTGGTGGCTTGATTTCTAATGTTTTCACTTTATAGAAATATCCAGTATGGAAGCACTTTTGAATTATGTATGAGATCTAAGTCCAATTTTTAAAAAAATTAATATATTTATCATTAACATGCCTTTAAGGATCTGCTTTGTTTTTTCCCTTCTGCAGCTGAGGATCATAGCTGGTTTAGTTTGGACTCAGGGGTGCAAATAAGCTTTTGAGTATAAAACTGTATGTCATTTGAAATCAAACTACTTTTACACACTTCAGGTGCAAAAATGCCAAATAATGAAAGCCTGGCATTGGTCTAATGGCTGGAGATAGGATTGCTGAGCTAGCTAAAGGCTGGGACTCCAAATATCCTGTGACCAAACGAATCCCCTCATTGATTTCTACTTGGATATCTTTTCTCCTCCTGATCACTAAAGCTATTTTCATAATGTGCAGTGTAACGTGTATATTTATATGTTGAATCTGAATCTATCCAGGTAATTTTTAAATAACAACAGAGTAAACACATACTGGCAGTGTTAAAATAAGTTTCAGGCGATCAAATCTTTGCCCAAGTTCAGCAATAGCAAACTATAATTGCTGTGCTTCCAGTTTAGCAGTATCTAAATGCCAAGTCATGATTAAAGTCTTTAATTTTTCCATCTTTGGAGAAATTTCTCTTGAATACATTCTGTAGACCTGTTTCACAAGAAGAATTTCTGAATGTAGCCATACTATATTCAGAAAATGTACTGTCTTCCTGCAAGGCTCCTTGCTTTCTCTGGGAGAAAATTTTTAGGGGAAAGTTGAGCAGATCTTGTTGTTGTAGTAGAAATAGGTTTTCACGTCCTGAAAAGAAGGGAGCCTTGCTGTTCAGGGTTCCCTTCAATGCTGGAATGGCTACAAGTCCCTCTCATGGCATGGATCATGAAGACAGCTCTTCTTAGATACATGCTGTTACTGAAGAGTTGGCTGCTGCTGCATCCTAGAAAAAAGAGAAATACTATGCTCAAAAATCCATCCCTTTAAGGGAAATGAGATATGCTTTAGTTAGCAGCAAGTCCGCTATTTTTTTTTTCTGAATAAAGAGGCTGGAAGACACTGTGGAAAGAGTGCTATTCCATTTCGCTTTTCTTTAAATATTATACCCTGGAGAAATTGTTCAAGAACAATTTATCCTTAACCCCTTCACCCTCAGATGCTGCCAGCTACAAGGTCATGTTTAGCTTAGTTTATCAGCTCCAGAAATGCTGTTCAGGTATGATAAAACCACAAGAAGCAGTTTCAGCCATTGTGCTCAAGCTCTGCCTTTGTGGATTTGGTAGATCCTATAAAATCAGACCAGGAATTGGGCTGCTCAACGCTGGGTACCTTCCTTTCATCCAGCCCGATTTCCCGTAAAGATTGCGGGACCCAGCGCGGAACAATGCATGTGAGATGGTTGTTTACTTTCATTCATGTTTCATAAACTTCTCTGAGCCACGTCCAGCATCTTTTACTACATTTTGCATCATTTGTTACTACCGCCCGAGGTATCAACGCGATGCAGACTTTGATTATGTTTATGGTCTGAGCCACTCAAAACTATAGTATTCAAAACAACCTGGCTATCTTCCAGAAGTTCGCTTTATAACCTTCACAATAATATGAAACAAGCTCCTGGAAAACCAAATCCTTCCTATCAAACAACTGCGTCAGGTCTTTGTTAGTATTTGCTTTTCTATTACCGCAGATACCAGCAGATGGTGGATCTTCTCAGCTGGGGGTCCGAGTAAAATCCCACGTGAGTGACAGAGGCCCATGGAGGGTTACTCAGGTCAGACTTGACATACGATCAGGTGAAAATTCAGCCCCAGAAACTCGGGGAAGACTCCAGCTCCGGAAACCATTTTTAAAGAAAATTAAACTTTCTAAATGGTTTAAACACATGTTTTTAATACATGTTAAATGTCATTTCTTTCTGGAAAAGACATGTTTCAAGAAAATGAAGAAAAGGATAAATATTTGGCAAAACAATCTTTTCTACCAATGCCCCTGGGTGAAAGCAAATGAAAATTGTATTTACTACCAGGCTGTTCTACACCTGCATTTTGTTTTTCTTTCTTCCCTTTTTATTGTGTATATAACAGTTTGCTTTGTATGATTTCTTAATTAAATATTTAACAGCATATAGTGGTGCAGGTTGGGCAATGTTACGCTGTGTTTTATTGCAGCAGCTCAGTGTGTGTATTTATACTTTGTGGAGGTATTTTAAACCACATGGAGGGCTCCCTTCATGCAGAGACCTGAAGTACATCTCACAGAAAGGCCTCCAACCTTAGTCACTGCAGAGAAGCCACCCCTGGCAGTGCTAGCCTGGGTCCCAATTCAACTGCTGCCCTAGGGCAGAGCTCCCTCTTGCTTAGTGGGGAAGAGATGCTTTATGACTTTGTCATTCATTTTAGAAAGCCTGATTGGTCTGTATGCAGAGTGGAAGAGGGAGATAGAGTTAGAGGAAAAGTCTAGCAGCAGGCAGGGCCGTAAAACAGTTGATTAGTGGCAACAGGGAAATAGACCAAGCATGAATCAGAGGACCCGGCTGGGCTGGAGAAGGACTTCGCAGCTTGATATGTGTGTGCTGGTAAGGTAGGTCGAGGATGTGATGGTGTCAAAAGGTGAAATGCCAAGGGCCTTTAACTGGTCCAGGGAATTGAAAAGCAGGTCAGTAGAGAGTTGGTTCAAAGGTGAGTTGGCATTTGGACAGGGATTCTCTTTTCTGCAAGATGAGTGCTTGCAGTTATAGAGGTAGAGTTATGCAAAGAGAGGAAATGGGAGGGGGGCTTTCCCGGGGTGCAGGTGGAAGAGGCAGCATGAAGTCAGGGTGCCAAGAAGAATGTTCTGTGGCCTTTTGCCAAAATCTAGAGCTAGGGTTCCTAAACCCACTGAGGTCATGGGCCCTTTGAGAATGTGATAAATGCTTGCTGTGGACCCTCACTCTAGAATAGGGTTTTTCAACCTAGAACTGTTGACATTTTGGGTTGGGCTAGATAATTCTTTGTTACGGGGCTGTCCTGTGCATTGTAGGATGGTTAGCAGTACTACTAGCCTTGCCCAGTAGATGCCAGTGGCAACCTGCCCCCACCCCCAGTTGTGACAACCAAAAATGTCTTCAGACATTGTTCTCTGGTGGGCAAAATTGACCTGTTTTGAGTACTACTGCTCTAAAAATTTACAAAGACATCCAAAATGTTGAAGGAGTGAAAATGTGCTGACTCTTGAAACCATTTTCTGATCCTTCTTAGTGTTGTTAGTATTATTAAAATATGTCTAGAACCTCCTGTTCTGACTTTTTAGAGAAGCTGGGCCTTACTTACTGCATCAAATTTCTGAAAGGTATGGAGAATTTTTAACCATTAAAAAGAAGGGAGCAGCAGAAGTTTATAAAATTTAAATTACTTATCTCTGGTCACCCTTAAACTACTTATCTATGATGTCATGGGGTATATCAACCTAGAATCCTTGTCTCCTGGGACAGTTACATCTTTATGCAGCGGTTCTAGGCCACTAACCTGTGAAACTTAGAGGAAGTAAGTGACTGTGGCTGATAAATCCATCATTACATCTTTCTCTTCCCTCATGCAAACCTGAGAAGCCTTTGTCTTGTCACTATTTGGAAAGCTCCTTTATGCTTCTGGGTAGCAGGAATAAAAGACATTCTAGAGTGCCCTCCTGCCATTCTACTTTTGTGGAGAACCTACTCCTGCCCATGCCTCTGCTGAGTGGGCAGTGAGCCAGGTGTCCCCACTCTACACTCTATCCACAGCAGCGGGAAAGGGTCTATCCCCAAGGTAATTGTTGATCCATAACTTGCAGCCCGAATCGAGAGGATAAGCCAGGCCAATAACAGTTCTCACCTGGAATTTGAACTTAGCAACACAGAGGAAAGTGGCTTGTTGGTAGCAACTAAGAAAGTGGAGTCGAGGTGGAGTCACAATAATATCCGAGAAGCTCTTTCTACTGAGGCTTGCAGCACTTCCTGGGATCCAGGATAGTCTCGGGGAGGATCAGTATAGTAAGAGTTCCTGTACTCAGTGTAACTGGAAAGTCCCCTCATTGCTCCCTGTAAATAAACACCCATTTTACTCAACTTAGCTTGAGCAGAGCCCAGATAGGACCGGCGGGCCCTCAGATGTGGCTGCCTTTCTAGGAGACACTCCACACACAGAGGTGAATGGAAATTTCCCTGCAGGAAGGCAGACACTGTTGCCAGTGCATTGTTTGCGGGACATGCAAGTGAACAGATGGATGTCCAGGTCTATAAATAATGAATAGAGTGGATGTCAGCTATGGGTTTATGACATGCTGCCTGGGATAGCCCTGTCGTCGGAAGTCAGACGTGGCCGAGGGGTCTGAAAGTGCAGATGTTCTGAAGTCATCTGGTGTCTCTGGCTGAGTCTGTGACACCTGTTTCCCTGTGAGGAGCGCCACCTTAGTCAACACATATGCTCATGTTTTGTGCTGTGGGGATATTTCCTCAAGTGTTTTCATTCATCTAGGGTGTTGCTGGCTTCCCTTCAAGAGCATGGATGCCACACAGCAGTGCTTCGCAACAGCAGGAGGAGCCACTTGGGACTGGGGGGCAGGAATATTTTGGAGATGGGGGCAATTTTGGTTGACACAAAGATCAGGGGACACTACTGACATTTGTGAGCAGGGACCAAGGATGCTACGCATGGAAGATTTGTGCCATGATCCACATGAAGTTTGAATGTCTCACAAGATCTATTTATATTATGCTTATCTAAACATTAAACCGAATTCTATTTAACGCCTATACGCAAAGTAGTTTTGCTTGGTTTCAACGGTCACAGAAATTTCCAGGAATGAAACTACAATTTAATTAAGAGGAGATTGTCCTTTTCATCTGGAGATGTGCCAAGAATTCTTTATTTCAGAAAATCATGTTACTGATGACAATTGCTGATCTGAGTTGTCAGGATGCAGTATGTTTGTGTTAGTCTGCATTTGGAGTAGTTATATTCATGATAATTCTGCAAGTGTGAATATGGATATATAAATATATGTGTGCATGTATGTGTGTGTGTATATAGTAGAAGTGACTATAGGGGAAAGACCACCATTTCAATGACATCTCTAACTTTCATAACTACCTTGAATCATAAATAAGCACTAAGTGTCTCATTGTAGAGTAATACTTTGTGGTGAGATGTTGTTACCTTTAGCTATGTGTTCCACTGTGAATTTACATTTCTTTCCAAGCAATGTGACCATTTGCATAGACAGTTCTTTGCATGAAGCCAGACCTTCAGCTTCAACTACATTGGGTAGCACAGCAGGGTATTCTGATGCTAAAGAAGGACAAGGGTTTCTCCATCTCAGTAAGAGGAAGCTTCTTTCTAACTTTCCCAACAACTGATTGTCTCTGTCTCTCTGTATCTCCTCTTGGCTCTCTCTCCTTTGATCCATGCTGGGTATGTCCATGTCTCCCTTTTTCCCAGTGCCTCTCCCATTTTCCACCTCCAACTTCAAGCAGATGATCTGCTCATGTGAAATATCACATTGTGAGAACCAGGTTCCCACAATTCTTATTTTACGCAGAATGATCTTCCCATTAAATACGCCCCAGGTTATTTTTTTCCACTTAAAGTTGCTTAAATTTATGATTATTCTCCTCATTGGTCTCAGAGGAGCAGAAATTCTTCAACTCCAGAGTGTGAAGGCCTCTACATTTGCCTTAACTCTTTCTTTATATCAGATTTTCTTCCCATTCTTAGTGACTTTTTTACTGGCATCATTTTCTCCTGGATCTAGTATTATCTATGATTTATAAGAAGAAATGTTCAAGTAAGATTACTTTTAGCTGACAATTAAAGTGCTATTCTATTTCTTAGTGATTTCTATAGCAAGAATAATAACAACTCACTTTATTGAGTACTTACTATATGCCAGACACTATTCCAAATTCTTTGTGTGCATTGTTTTCATTTAATCCTCATAAATAACTGTGTGAGGTAGATACTATTATCATCCCCATTTCATAGATGAGGAAGCTTGGAAAGGTTAAATAACTTGTTCAAGATTTCACAATTAATAAGTGTCCTTCTCTGTCTATCAAATATAAGTCATTTAATAGTCTAAATAGAAAAGCATCCTGGAGAAAAATGAATTGAGAACGTCTTAGAGTAAATCCATCACCAAGACATTCCATCAGAGTAGCCGTCGTGATGAGCCTAGCTTTCCCCTAAATATTGGCTTGCAATCACATTCTCATTACTCATATCTAAACTATATATAGCAACAATATGTCATCTAGAGAAGAATGACTGCAACAGTTGATGCTAACATATTTCAGTGTATGTCTCTCTTTCTACTTTGGTTGCTGTCCTATTTAATTGGTAAATTATTCCTGATCAGACAATTGAAAAGAATAAATTTTAAAAGCAAGTTCCTTAGTTTCGCTGAGCCTAGATATCTGTTCACAAACACATGACCCTTGCTTTCCTTATATTTAGGGACTGGAGGATGGACAATAGAAGACTATATAGGATGACTATCGTTGGATACGAACAGGGCCAATGCCATTGTCTTAAATGCCTTCACCTAAGTTGCCTTTTCTCTGTATGTTTATCACAGATGATGCTGCTAACTTTGATCCTGAACCATCAATCTTGAGAGGAACCAGGGAGGCAAGACCATTGCTTCTACTGAAAAATGTATCTCAGTGTTGGACACAAGTAGGTAAGCTGTGTATCACCAGTTGGTTCTCAGCTTCTCAGCATTTTTCCTTTTCTTTCCTACTTCTGGGACTAGAACCTGCTTATTGCACAACTCAGACCACCTTGCCAGCTGGGTTCTGTGGGTTCTCCCAGAGAGAGGCACTCAGGTGAACTTAGAAGATGGGATGAAGGCAGAGTGGGCCCTGCCTTGGACAGCAGTGTCTGTGGGATTGTGGGTGCATGGGTTCTTGCTCAGCAGTAGCAGCAGCAGTCAGTGGCAGGAGAGCATCCATGGGCTCTGAGTCACACGACTTCCCCCTCTCACATCTCCAGTCCTAGAACTTTCTTGTAGTTATAAATCTTTGAGTAGTAACCCTTTAGCTTTTCTTATTTGCACTTGCAGTCCCTTTGATATTTTGATAATCAATTCTCTATATTAAATCCCACCTCCAAGCCCATTTGAAATGGGCTGGTTTCTATTTCCTGGTATAGAAACCAACTTATATGTAGGGTGAAATTCATAGTAGCCAATCACATCATCTTCACAGATAAAAGACGAATTTGATCTGTGAATGATTTCATTTAATGTAAAATGAAAAGAAATTATAGCTTAAAGAGTATTTATGGAAGGTGGAGGAAATGATAACTAGGCATGCATAAAGAATCTATCTAGCCCTAGAGGGTTATATCCTCAGAACAAGAAGGACTGCACTAAAACAAAACAGAATAAAAACAAGGAGAAAAAGCACCTTAAACTGTTTTCAGTAATAATATTGTAGGTAGAAGTGTCAGTATCGTTTTCTAAGCCTCTTCTAGCCTATTGTATGATAAAGTGAATGAATAATTGTGTTAGTGTGTTAGTGAATAGAACTATGGATAAAAGATCTATGAAAACTCTTCTACCTGTAAGGATTGAGAGATCTGAAATCATTTTAGAAAAGTCAAATGAGAAATTTCATTCCTTAGACATTTTAGAGGACCAGGCACCTATTCACCTGTAGCTGTTAGTGGCTGTTCTATTTGGAGGTAGGTGCATGATCTGTGGGGTCTGAGCTGGAACCCCCTGTAATTCTGTTTATGGTTAATATCAACTCGAACTCTGGACAGTGGCAAATGCCACTGCAGCTGCCTTGGCTGTCTTGGAAGAGAGAGAGAGAGAAAGAAAGAAAGAAAGAAAGAAAGAAAGAAAGAAAGAAAGAAAGAAAGAAAGAAAGAAAAAAGAACCTGTTATGGCAGAAGGGTGGTGAATAGAAAGCAAGTCAACCAAATGATCATTTTAGCGCAGGGGTTGGTGGCTTACTTGAGTAAGTGATTTATGACACAATGTTTTTATTTGATCTGGCATTACAGGGATAAATTATTGAGTGCTAATTGTATGTTGATAAGCTGTTCCTGCTTAAATTTATTCCTTCCTCAGTTTGTGTTAATTGGGGCATATTAGAACAGAAGGGAATTGCCCACTTACTGCCTGGTTCCGCTTAGGCTGCTGCTGAAAGGCAGAGCTGTAGTGGTGCCTTCACTGTTATTCATGCTGAGCGAATAAGGAAGCGCCTACCTCTGGACTGCCCCCTCCCATTATGCAGATTTCTTTTTCTCATAAAGGAATTGTTAAAAAATAATATTATTCCTATTTACTTGTTCAAGTTTACTCAAGTTGCAGCAGAAGGCGAGGTCAGAGGTGGACTAGAGGAAGGCTGGGGAAATTTAAATGCACGTTTTACTATTTGAAATTTAAATTCTCTTTAGATAAAGCCAACATGGGGTGGGGGAGGGGGGACTGAATGTTTCCTGCATAGGTGGCTTTATTTCTGACTAATATTTCTCTCCATCTCTTCTCTATCTCTCTGGCATGAAGTGATTTGAGTGGCAATGGAGTGTGAGAAGCCAGCAGCAAGTACATGTGCAGATGATCGGGGGACAGGGGGAAGGAGTTACTCCCAGATATTGAGGATCTCGTCTCTCAAGGGTCCCTGTAACAAGTACTCCAACTCCAGGGAAGTCGAATGAGTCTAGATTTCAAGATACAAAACAGCAAGTGGCCATCAGGATTACAAGTAGATAAGTTGGGTTGAGATTAAAGGAAATGTGCGAGGGCAGAGGAAATAGTAACATTCCCAATAGGCACTCCAGGTTGAGCGGACCCGAGGGCAGCCGGCTGGAGTTACTGCACATGGCCCGAGGGGAGGCTTGTAAACACTCAGCCCAGACGCAGACGCTCGCTCTCTGCCTTGGTTTTATGAATTCCGCTGGATGTGGGCAGGTGTGGACCTGGCTGTAAACCAGAACGGAGTGGACCCTCAGCTGCTTCTCTGGGCTCCCCTGTAACTCTCCTCCCTCTCTCAGTTTTGTTCTTAAATGTCAGGTATAATCTATTTCTTCTGGCTTATCTCCCTCAAATAACCTAGAAAAGAGTTCCATGTAAGCTATTGTCCATGTAGCTTTCCTAGTCAAATAAGAAGGAATCTCACTGGCCTCTGTGTAGAGAACAGAGTTGAAGATTAGGTAAGTGTGGGTTTTGATCCATACTAAAGACACCTGGCTCTATAGCTCCCTAAGTGCTGAAAGAACTTTGTAATTGGGTAGTTTTACCCACAAAATTGCCCTGGAGGCATGGATTGTGAGGCCAGGATCTTGCTGAAATCTCAGGGACTAGCTCTAGTTCAAGTAAAACAGGCGTCATAATTACAGGAAGATTAGCTAAGACGTCACTGCTACCATGGTGCACTTCCTCCAGGAAGGAAAGCCAGCTAAGCAGGGCAGTCGTACTCCCCTGTTGCAGCACTGTGTGTTTCGCTAAAGCACACGAGGGGCCTGGCAGTCCTTCTTAGAGCCCTAGATCTAGCTTGAGTCTCATTATTCTCCCCTTTGCCCCAGAGTCTGGGGGCCTCCCAGGGAAGATTCTAGCGCCCAGGGAGCTGGGGCATCTCAGCAACAGGACTCCCTGGGGTGCTGAGCCCTGGAGGGGAAACAGAGCCCTCATTTGGAGGACAAAGCCGGGATTCAAATCCCAGAGTTAGAGGCCAAGGTGGGGGTTCTCGGCCACGTGTTCAGAGCTGGGTGGGAGATACTGGCAACAGTTCAGTGTGCGCCTTGTCAGTCTTCGTGCAGTAGCCACTGAGATTAGACAGAGGCTGCCAATAGCTTTAGACTGAAGGTAGGAGGCCGGAGCTAGAGGGGAATGTAGAGCTCATCCAGTGTAACTCAGAAAGGTGGAGTGGCTTGTCCGTGGTCACACAGCTGGAGATGGCAGCTAGGAATAGATCTGGTTCCGAAAGCTCCCAGGAATGCTTTTTCTGCTATAACCTCTGGCCCACCCGTGACACGCAGGTCCTTCTGACCTTGGGTGAGAGGGATGCCGTCAGTCATCCCTGACCAACCAAACAGAGAGACAGGAAACCAAAATGGAGTTCCAGAATTATTTGAACTCCTTATCAAACTGTTTTCTATTCTATAATTTGGTCAGGTAAGAATTACAGGTGATGCTGATCGAAATTCTTGAGGAAAAAATGGGTAATGATTACTCTAGAAGATCCAGAAAGAAGGTTGTAGATATTTCCTGCCCCATAGAGCTTAAGGTTGACATCAATACAAACTCCCTTGGTTTTCTTGAGAATTCTTAACCCTCTTTATTTGATTTCTACCTCTGCTCTGTTAGGGTTAGGATCTGGCAGGTGTAAGTTTGCTGTAGACCTTGCTTTTCAGAGAGCAGTCCCCAGACCGGCAGCTGTAGCTTCACCCAGGAACTGGGAAGAAGTGCAAATTCATGGGCCCTATGCCGGTCCCATAGAATCAGAATCCATGGGGATGGGTCCACTTTAAAATTTGAACAGCCCTGAACTAGAATAAAAAGAGTCAGTGTGGAATAAAATAATTCAAAAGACCCTACACAGTACTGGTTCACTCTCTGACTCTGACAATTACTAGCTACGAGGCCTTGGACAAATGACTCTGTCTCTGTGCCTCAGTGTCCTTGATTCTGAAGTGGTTAGGTCTGCCTCATCAGCTTGCTGGGAAGATCAAATGACACAAGCAGGAAAAGCCTATATGTAGCACCTTGCCCATATTCAGTGAATGCTGAGTACATTTTACCTATTATTCCTATGATTATTCCAACCCCAGCTGCCTCAATCTCTGGCAGCCCAGATGTGAGTTCCAGACCCTTCTTTGTGCTCTCTCGCTCTCTCTCTCCAGCCAAACCTTGCAGCCACGTTGGTGCAAGCTCTCTGGGACTGGGAGGGGGTAACTCCTGAGCTCCTTTAAGGACGGATCTCTTACCCCACCCGGGTTCCTGAGCCTCATCATGATGATATCAGACAGCATGAACCACACTTGGTCCTGCTCCATAGTATGGGCATCAGCTTGTGGGAACCTCATATTCTGAGACAAAAGTCAGGTCACACTCATTAGCATAAGCTTCCTGAGTGAGGGAGGCACAAGTCTCAGCAATGAGGCTGTTCTCACCTGGCCATGCTGGGCTAGGTGATCGTGCCCTGGCGGCTCCTTTTGGCTCCTGCCAGTGGCCTCCACACAGCCACTTTCCAAGCAAGAGGCCCCCACTCCTGAGCAGAATGCAGAGATGGAGAGGCAGGCTGGAGCAGCAGCTGCCGCTGCCTCCCTCTGGGCCACCATAATGTCTCCCAGGAGGCCAGCCCAAGCTTGGATGAGCCTTGGAGAATTAGTGAGCAATTCTGACTTGTTTAATTTTTCTCTCCTAAGAAGATCATGTCCTCTTAATCATCTTTTGCGAGGAAAGACAAGAGAAAAGAAAGACATTCAAGAAAACACAGAGCAATTAATCTGTTCATTCAAGTTCAGTAAATGACTCTGCTCTGGGTACACTCATTCCTTCATTCTACAAACGTTTGTTGGGTACCCTGTCTACATGGAGCACTGGAGATACCAGGGTGAATTAGGAAAATATTTGCCCTCGACAATTCTACAAGCTCCTGTGGAGGAAGAGAGGCAAAGGGAACCACCATTTATTTGGTCAGCATTTACTCTGTGCCACGCACTGGGCTAAGTGTTTAATCCTCACAAGAACCCCATGACATCCATGTTCTTACTCCCATTCTACAGATGAGGGCACTGAGGCTTCGAAAGGTGAAATGACTGTCTTGGAATCTCCCATTTGGAACGTGGCTGGGCTGTGGGACACAAGAGCTTTTCCTTTCTTCCCTCCACCGTGCTGCCTGCGCAGGAGCAGGCTCGCTCGCCTGTCGCGCGATGGACAGGAATGCCACGTGCCACGAGAAGGTGCAAAGTCAGAAGACCCTGGTGGCTCAGAAGGCAGAAAGGTGGCTCCTGATTGCCATGTACATTTGGAAGGTTAGCCTAAGGGTGGGCATAGGCCTCACCAGGTGGGTGGAGGAATGTCCCTGAATAATGCTGTAGGGAGGGATGGGTGAGGGGGTGGGATGGGACAGGTGGGCCCGAGTGGTCTGTTTGTCCTGAGTGTGGTCCTGCAGGAGTCCACTGTGGGAGGCAGAAGAACCAAGCAGCCATTATCTCGGGTCTGGCCTTGCCCTCAGCACCATCCTGGCCAGTACCGTTTATCAAGCAGGACTGGATGATCCAGGACAGAACTGGAATCGTGCTTTGCACTCGCAGAGAAGGGTGTAATAAAGCCCAGTCCAAATGTTGTGCTTCGTTCATTTGTATCACCCTCTCCTCCCCACCCACACACATCTACTACGGTGTGCCCCTGTGGGCAGGAAGCACTTGGCATTAGGCTCAGAACAGATCTGCAGCTCTTCTCCTTCATCCATGACAGGTCACAGCAGCTAACACCTCCTGCCAG
Source organism: Cheirogaleus medius (assembly GCA_008086735.1). Classification (NCBI taxonomy): domain Eukaryota; kingdom Metazoa; phylum Chordata; class Mammalia; order Primates; family Cheirogaleidae; genus Cheirogaleus; species Cheirogaleus medius. Next base: position 21,552,353 of record VBSM01001562.1, on the reverse strand, counting down.
CATCACCTGGGAGTGTCAGGAAGGAACTGGCGTTTGCGGAGAGTGCCAAGTTGAGGGAGTATGATAAAGAGGCAAAATGGACTGAACATTGTAGTAGGATGGTCTTGGGTTCAAACCCTGACTCTACTTAGTCTTTCCTGGTCAACTAACTCACTCAGCACATCTGAGCCTTTCATTTGTAAAATCAGAATAACAGTATGTATTCTACAGGGTCATTTTCAAGATTAATGATACAATTTATGTATAATGTATAGCTCTGTTCCTGGCAGATAGCATCTCCTCCTCCGACCTGTCTTCTTCTCCAGCAGGTGCTTGCTTCCAGATTAACTGGTTTGCACACATGATTATTGATCATTTTGATTTACTTAGCCCAAGACTCTCATTTTATTTGGTTGAGATTGCATGGACACTGAAATACCATGTTTCGTGGCCAGGCACAATAAAAGACAATTCACATGGTTGCACAGTTCTCCTCCAAGAATACTGAATGACCTAAGTCTCCATGGTTAGCCCTGTGAAGTAGCTTTGGCTTCCTTCATGATTTCAGGGTCCACAAAAGGTCTGTGTGAGAGAGACTGGCTAGTCACTCACTAAAATTTATCCCCTTTTCTCCCAGATAGACTACATTTCCCAGTTTCTTTCATAGTTCAGTGATTATGTGACTGAATTCTGGCTGATGGGACATAGGTGGCCGTGATGGGGATGTGGAATGTGGGTGAAAAGGCTGGCCTCTGAGAATTTCCCACAGACTCTCTTCTCTGCCCTCATCTGCTTGCCATATACAGGATCCAGTTAAGGACTCCCAGGCTAGAAAGGATGAGGAGCAACTAGATGAAAGGAGCCTGGTTCCCTGAATGACTGAATGGATCAAAGTATACATCGCACCCAACGACATGCATTGGACTATGAGTGAAACGTAAACTCTTGCTGTGGTAAGCCACAGAAAGTGGGGGTTACTTATAATAGCAAGTAGCCTGCCCTTGAGAACATAGCTTGCTTATGACTTATAGCAAGGTATTTCTAGCCATCATTAATACTATCCCTAAATGACCTCATAAAATCAAATATAATTTATCTGTGAAGAGTAATATGTTTCTTTACATTGGTATAAATTGATTTGTAAGCTTAGTCTGGCCAGATCGACACAGGGCTCTAAAGATGCATGGCACTGGTGTTGATTGCAGGTACTGCTGGGGGCAGGGATTTCTGGTAAGTTGGTAATTGGTATAGTGATTCTCAAAGTGGTTCTCAGTATCATCTGCAACTTGTTAGAAATGCAAATTCATGGGCCCCATCCCAGACCTACTGGATCAGAAACTTTGGGAGTGGGGCCCAACAATGTTTTCACAAGGTTTCCAGTGATTCTGATGCACCAGGCTATCATTTGAAAAGGATTGAAAGAGGGAGACCGCTGGACCCTGGAGCTCATGTCTGAGAAGAGCAGAACAGGATGGGGTTCACAACTGCTCAATGCAGCCTAAGGGTACTGTGTGAGGGAACAAGGGGAGAAGGAGCAAGGGCCAAGGATGAGTACTTTACAATTTTCCTTCTGATGATCTCAGTGAATAAGGCACAAAGTTTAAGGATTTGATTCCTATTCCATAGAGGATTGATGACTATACCTGAATTCTTGGACTATTGTGTTAATTTGCTAGGGCTACCCTAACAACAGATCACAGATTGGGTGGCTTAACTAACAAATTTCTGTTGTATAAGCCAAATTAAGAAATTTATCGTTTCACAGTTATGGAGGCTGGAAGTCCAAGATCAAAGTGCTGGCCGGGTTGGTTTTCTCTGAATTCCCTCTGCTTGGCTAGCAAACAGCTGCCCTCTTCCTGCCTCTTCACATGGTCATCCCTCTGTACCTGTGTCCGTGGTGCCTTTTTTTGCATACTAATGTCCTTTTCTTATAAGGACACCAGTCAGATTGGATTAGGGTCTGCCCCAACAGCATCATTTTAACTTAATTACCTCTTTAAAGGCGAGGTCTCCAAATACAGTTACATTCTGAGTTACTAGGGGTTTGGGAGGGACACAGCTTAGTGCAAAACCACTGTGGAATCTGGAATATTATTATATTATTATTAATTCCTCTTGGAATTCCCTTGAATAATCCTGGAGCTAAAGATAATTAAATGTTAAGTTGAACATACAGTTTGGAGTAGAAAGCTTGCTCCATTTTATTCTAACAGTGGAGTTAGAATGTAGTTAATATTGTTGGTATAGGTTGGCTGATTGAACCTAGAATCAGATAAAAGTAATGCAAAATTAAAAGATGTCTGTTTTAAATAGAGCTTCTTATGCACATTGGGCAAATGGAAGTAATTTGTGAATAAATGTAGAGTGTTTGGCAAATAAGGACTGTAAAATAACCTCAGAATCTTGGAAACTTGCGTTTTGTCCTGATTTGGTGACCAGTTAATACCATAGTATATGGGAAAATACTTTTCTTAATATGTTGGTTTTGGTATAAACTGGAAGGTACTTTTGTTAAGACAGAAAAGTGAGTTCCTCTTCTGAGATGCTTTTGGGTCAATTTGGCTTGTTAGCAAGCTGTGGTAATAATCTTAAATGATGACTGAATAATACGGCAGAAATTACATATGGAAAAAAATGAATGTGGGAAAAGTAGATGGGCAATTCCCCTTAAAACTCATGTTTCACGAGCTGGTATTTTTTTCCCAAGAGAATCCTCAGCGAGTCAGAGGACCACTTGCTGTTTCATTTCACATTCTCTATTCATGTGGGTCTCCTCTTCCCTCTTCCTCCCCCACTTCATATTAACTAGCAGGGTCGCAGATTTGGTGCCCCAGCTGACAGGGTGAGCTCTGCTGTAACAGCTTCAGGTAGTCTACACTTGGGGCAATTTAGCTGCCTGTAAAATCCCACTGAATGAACTTTCTTATCATTTGTTAACTGCCAGGGCAAAGTTCACTGAAGAACATTCTTCCTGCTAGTCTATGAAACAGGAGCTGTTGAAGTTCTGTGCATACCAACACGTTAGCCTATACTCAAAATATGCTTATGGAGCAACTTCTGATATGATTAATGTTGACATCATTGAGCATACATTAGTGCAATTTGCATATATATAAATTTGAATAATGTTCAAGGACATCAAATGATTTCAGATTTCATAATTATAATAAAGCTAACATTTCCTGAAGGATTGTATGCCCAACACTGCTCTAAACATTTTATACAACAATTTAATCAATCTCCACAATATAGATCCTATTGTCACACCCATTTCACAGGTAAGGAAACTGAGGCACAGAAAGGTTTAGTAACTTGCCCAAGATCACACAGTGAGCTCATCAGCAGCAGAGCTGGGGTGTGAGGCCAGATAGTCTGGCTATAGAGCCTGTGCTCTTATTTCCTGTGTTATGTGGTCACAGTTGTTAAGCACACTGAGGCAGGAATATGGCTTTGCCTTTCTTGGGTGGGTTGGGAGGTTGTATAGGAAACTGAAAACCAAATAATGGCTTCTCTCTCAGGGCTTCAGGAGACTCATGCTCAGTCAAACATATTATTTTTGGGAGTTTGGGAACAAAATATGAGTCTGTAGGATTGGAATCCTCAGTTCTTCCCTCCATTACTTTGGAGAAACTCTGAGACACACTCAACAAGTGTTTATTGAGGGCTATTTGCTGGGCCCCTGAGAGCTACGATGACGAGTGGAGCCTAGTTCCCACTCTCCAGGAGCACAACAGTAGGGAAGAGCCTAGACAGGAGGGCATCACGACAGCCCAGTCTGGCAGCACCGAAGTAGAGGTCAGAGTCAGGAAGCTTGGAGCGCGGAGACTGGGGAAGGGCTGACAGAGGAGATGCTGGCTGAGCTGAGTATAGAAGATGAATAGAATCACACCATTGAGTAAGGTGGGGAAGTGTGAGCCAGGCACAGAGGAAAGGGCCCTGGGTGCTCCAGACAAGGAGCACAAGTGGGCGTCATGATGGATGACGATGATTATGGCTTGAACTTTGTTCCTGGTGGAATGTAGAGCCAGCTGAGAACTTTAAGCAAGACAGTGCCACAATGATATGTTTACTTTTTTTCAGCAAGATAAAGATGGATTTGTTCAACTGGAATGTGGTGATTAATGAAGGAGTGTTCTTCATTCTAGGAATGGCTTTATGCTAATACAGAAGAACTGGCCATCTTGGTGCCACAGCTCCCCCATCACTCACACCTCTCCTATTTGCTGATGTTTAGAATTCCACAATTAGAGATTCATTCCGTTGTTTATATGCCATTGCCTACCTCTTACAGGACAGTACATCTCATAAGTCGCTTAAACGTAGCCATACTAGATAGAGCACACGAGCAGTTATTTTGAGAGTAAGTTGTGGTAAGATATGAAAGGAGGTCGGAAGGGAGAAGAACATTGGGGGAGGGGGAGAATTGGAGCTTGAGCACAGGGAGGAAATATAGCAGTAATTTAGAGTCAACTCAACAGTCAGGTACATTGAAAGGGAATGTAATATCAGGGTCAAGTTGAAAATGGCACAAAGATGAGGACAAAGGCCCGATAGAAAGAGGAGCTTCGGCACATGCTTCTGGTGCTTCCTAAAAGTTACACAGGATGAAAATGAATTTTAAGCCCTGCTAATAGCAATGCTACTAAATATTTGGAAAGTAGGTTCTTTAAGTTCTTCCTCATCCACTAGTCAAAAGCCAGTGCAGTTATGTTAAAGTGAGAAAAGCAAATTGCTCACTTTTAAAACAAGGTTTGTGTTTTAGCTTTGGACGTTAAGAATTTTCCCCCTTGTCTCTGTCTTTTAAAAAAATGCCATTTCTGCCATATTCTCCAAACCTAGAAATAATACAAGCAAGTCTTCCGAAAATATATTATGTTGCAAATAGTTCTAAAGATATGTTTGTTTATACGTCTAAAAACGAGGCTGTAGTTATAGCGACGCATTTTGACTTGATTGCAGCATGGCTCAGCTGGAAGGGCCACGTGACCACAATGACAGGCGTTCATTCATAATTTGATGACTTCTCCACCTAGAACCTGGCAGCCTGGCAGCTCAGCACCTACTCAATCCAAGCAGTGAGCAAGGACTCCCTCAGCAGTAAACGAACGGTTGTGGGCATAAAGAGACGTTTTATCATTCAATATTCTTTTTGTCTCATTGTCCAGATATGTTAAATTCAGGCTAAAACCTTTAGGTTGACCATAAAAAAAGACTCGGGGACCTCATCATTCTTCACAAGAAGTTGCCTGGAAAAACAATTTATGTTCTGCAACTTTGCAGAGGTATAAAAATGAATAGATTGTAAAGAATATTAACACTTTAGGGTTACGGTGTCTCTAAAATTTTTCAGTGTGCATACTCACTGTGGGAGAATCTACCCTACAAAAATAAAACCATCAGTATATAAGGATACATTCACAAAGATGTGTTTATTTCAGCGTTGTTTGTAGTGGGAGGAGGAAAACCCTAAGTGTTCATATAGAAGAATGGTTGAATAAATTCGGGTGCATTTGTACTATGAATTATTATATCAATATTTAAAAGAAGATTTATCTCTGCATATAATGACCTGAAAGGCTGCCCATGTATATTGTTATATTTAAAAAGCCATTGACAAAAAAATGTGTCTAGTATAAACTCATATGTATAAAAATATACATGTGTGTTTGTTCATTTATATTTGCTGTGTGAGCATTGAGAAGCATATGGAAGAATGTAAACCAAATAACTACTTTGTCTAGGGCTTAGGATTGGAGGGATTGTTTGACTTGTTACAATAAGCATGTATTAGTTTTGCAAGTAAAATGCAATACAGAGAAGGAAAACCTACTTAGCCGTTTAGGATTTGCTGAGGATTAAATGGGATATTTATAAAATACTTATTATAATCCATGTATATAGTAATTGTCCAAGAAATGCTAGATGATATTATGTGATTTTTGCCCGTGGCCTGATGTAGCATGCAGCAGGCTGGCCCTGGCCTTCCTTCACACTGCTGTTTAGTGCATTCTGCGTTCCGGACCACTTGTAGTCTCTGAGTACACCACGCTCTCTCTCTCTGTGATCCTCAGGCCTTTGTATGTAGTTTCCTGTCTTAGAACTCCTATTCCCCCATCTTTACCTGGGTAGCTGCTTTGCACCCTTCAGGTCTCAGTTTAAGTGCCTTCACTGACCTGCAAGTCAAGGCAAGAGACCTGTCCTCTCTGGGCTGTCTGTCCCACACCATGATACTCATCACCCTGTCTCAACTGTCTGTATGTCTGGGGCTGTGTCCATCCACCTTTGCATGCTCTGCACCTACTCCAGGGCCATGCAATGGGTGCTCGGCAAAGCCTGTCAGAGTAGCTGAGTGAGGAGGACTGACAGCGGCTGCACGACTGTGTAGGAAGAGAAAGAGGCAAGGCTGGTTTCTCATAAATGCTTAGGAAGCCAGACAGGTACTGACTGTGTCACTGAGTTTATCATCTAGGTTCCTGCTTGGGTTATCTAAGTGCAGCTTTTTCCTTTCCCAGGTTTTTGCAAATTGGAAATGGACTAAGGTGCTGATGTTTTTAAATGATTAATTTGTTCGGATTATCGTATATTGCCCCTTTAATTTAGAAGTTATTAACTTGCTAGAACAGTTCATAACTACACTTTATTAACTTTCTGCATATGTACAAGAACCTCAGTTGAAGCAGTGTCAGATAAAAGCAATTGAGAAAATGCATTACAGAATGGAAACTCTGAGGAGGGCTTTGCTGATGGTGATTGCAGCTGCAACGTAACAAGTCGTACAGTCTTCAACGGCAGAGGACTCGTTTCTTGGTCTTGTTAAAAGATAATTTTCAAAAATGGCAAAATCATGGCTGTTACAGGGTTATACAATGAATACGTGTTAAAGATTTTCCTTAACTCATTAATCAATGAGAGAACACAGACAGATGTCACAACTGATTTAAAAGAGAATGCAAAGAACATGCATGTAATGGATGACAAACATGGAAAGGAATGTGAAAGTGGAGGCAAAACTGGTTTTTCTTGGGTGGTTTGTGGTGGCCAACTGAGCATCTTCTGAATAAGACAGAACTTGCAAGTTTGCATTGCTCTCCGTTACCCGCATCCTACAGAGCTGTAAATAGATCAAAGATGAGGACAGACTGGAATCAGACAAACTGGAAGGGTGTCCTCTAGAGCCTAGTGCACCTAGTTCTCTACTAAAGCAGAAATTGTTCCTACAGTCCCCTCTATTCTTAGCACCTTGAGGATCTATAAGTGCTACAGATGCCCCTTACAACCAAATATTCCGTGCATATGCTTTATATATGCTTTACTTGTGATATCTCAGTTAACACATTTAGCCCAAGTCTTTCTGAACTCAAAAGTCGTATTTTTTCCATTCCATTCTGCTGCCTCTTTGTTGATCCTACCTAGCCTTTGCTTTCTTCTTGCCTTCACTTAATTTCCACTGTGGTTTCTGCAGTTAGAGGAAGCCCACACTGCCCATTCCCCATGCCCCGCACCATTCTGGGCTGTTTCAGTTGCTCCTGCTTTTCCCCATGTCCCCATCTCTACCCCTGTGCCCCCAGTATCTGCCCTAGGGAGGGGGCCACTGTCTCTGTGTGTGCTCACCACACTTCCCCCTGTGGTTCTCCCTGATTTTTAGTACAGGGAAAAGTTTTCTGTCTACCAGCAAAAACATTCCACACCGGAATGGTAAAGGATTGGCTTCTGGCTGGTGTAACACCACCTGGAAGACAGCCCGTCCTCCTCCCCCGCCCCCGAAGAAGTCTTCTCCCTCTCTACAATGCTTCCTATGTCTTCTTTTTGTTTGTGGGCAGCCCCTCCCAGTCCTTTCTTGTTTAAATTTTGCTCCATTTTTGCAAAGTGTGGATTTAAGGAAACCAGGTAGTTGCTGTTGTCTCGACACTTTTTAAAAATTCCTTATCATTCAAGATTCTTAATAGGGTAAATTCAGGTAGAAGTCTAATTTATACACTTGGGTTATCAGTTGGATATTTTGATCTAGTACTTTTCTTAGTCCTAAAAAATGAAAAGTTATCCAGCTCTTGGCTTCCCTAACAAGAGGCAGGCTCTTTAGTAAGGAAGTAAGAAACATTTACACTGAATTTGACCCACTGTTTTAAGTTTTTAAAAAGTGAGTCCTTTAAAATAATACCTACCCTGATGAGACAAACCCTACTTGGTCATGATATGTTGTCTTTTTTTATTACTGTTTGATTCAATTTGCTAAAATTTATCTAGAAGTTTTGCGTCTATGTTCACAGGAAATATTGGCCTGTAGTTTTCTTATAATGTGATTGTCAACTTTTGGTATCATAGAATAATACTGGCTTCACAGAATGAGTTGGAAAGTGTTCTCTCCTCTTCAATTTTCTGAAAGAGTTTGGGAAGAATTGGTATTTCTTTCTTAACCATCTGATGGAATTCACTAGTGAAGCCATCTGGGCTTGCAGGTTTCTTTGTGGGAAGGTTTTTGACCACAAATTCAATTTCTGTAATAGTTATGAGGTTATTCAGATAATCTATTTCATCTTGAGTGAGCTTTGGTACTTGAGTGCTTCAAGAAATTTGTCCATTTCATCTAAATTGTTAAATTCATTGTCATAAAGCTGTTAATAATATTTCTTTATTATTATTTGAATAGCTACAGATTCTGTAGTGATAATCTCTTTCTCATCCATGATATTGGTAATATGTGTCTTCTTTTTTTTCCTTATCAACACACTTAGAAGTTTATCAGTTTTATTGATCTCTCTAAAGAACCAGCTTTTGGTTTCATTGACTATTGTTTTTCTGTTTTCTATTTCATTGATCTCTGCTCTGATCTTTAGTATTTCCTTTCTTCTGCTTACTTTGGGTTTTATTTGCTTTTCTTTTTCTAGTTTCTATAAGTAGAAGCTAAGGTCATTGATCCTCAGACCTTTCTTCACAAATTTGATAAACTTCTGTCATAAATTGTGATGTGTTGTTTTCAATTTCATTGGTCTTAAGTACTCAAATTTATCTTATTTAACAAATGAGTTATTTAAAATTGTATTATTTAGGTTTTAAATATTTAGGAACTTTTCAAAGATCTTTTTTTTACTTATTTTTAACTTAATTTCACTGCAATCATAGAACATATTTTGTATGATTTGGTCCTCATTACATTATTGAGACTTATTTCATGGCTCTAATTTGGTTTGTCTTGGTAAATGTTCTGTGTGCACATCTGCTGTTGTTGGGTGGCGTGGTGGAGTATTCTGTAAATGTCAGGCCAAGTACGTTGATAAGTCAACAGTGTTGTTCAGTTCTACTATATCCTTCTTGACCTTGTCTACTTTAAAAATATTAATCATTGAGAGAGAAGGTGATGAAATTTTTCAGCTATAATTGTGTGTTTGTCTATTTCTATTTTCTCTTGCTGATCTAACAGTTTTGCGTCACATAATTTGACACTCTGTTATTAAGAGAATAAACATTTAGTCTTGTTAGGTTCTCTTAATGAATTGACCTCTTAATCATGAAATTACCTTATCTCTGGTAATATTTTTTGCTCTTAAATCTATTTTGTCTTATATTAACATAGCTGCTCCATGTTTCTTTTGATTAGTGTTAGCATGTACATCTTTTCCTCACATTTTGTTTTAACCTCTTTGTGTGTTTATGTTTAAAGTGTATTTCATGTAGACAGAACCTAGTCTTGTTTTTTTAATCCAGTCTGACTGTATCTGTCTTTTGATTGCGGTATACATTATTCATATTTATATTATATTAATATATTATATATTATTATATTTATATTAAATGTGATTATTGATGTTAGGTTAGGCTTAAATCTATCTTTCTACTATTTTCTATTTGTCCTATCTGTTCTTTATTCTTTATTTTCTTCTTTCTCTTTTTTGCCTTCTTTTGAACTAATTTGCATTTTTATGATTCCTTTTTAATCTCCTTTTTTGGTTATTAGCTCTAACTTTTTGCTTTGTTATTTTAATTATTGCTTTAGGGTTTATATAATAGTATATATCATTAACTTATTACTGTCTACCTTCAAGTGCTATTATTCTACTTCACAGATAGAATAGAAACCCAGTATACTTTCATTATGCTTTTCCCAGCCTTTGTGCTATCTTTGGCATACCTTTTACTTAAATATATGTTTTAACCTCCGAATTCATACCTACTATTTTTTTCAAACATCTAATTATCTTTGAAAGAGATTTGAATAATAAGAAAAAAATTTATATATTTACACATGTAGTTACCATTTTCAATACTGTTCATTCCTTTGATTCTTATTTCTATCTTATGTAACTTTTCTTCTTCCCAAAGGAATTTCTTTAATATGTCTTTTAGTGTAGGTCTGCTGTTGATGAATTCTTTCAGTTTTTATATGTCTGAAAATATCCTTATTTTACCTTAATTTTTGAAAGATATTATTGCTGGGCATAGAATGGTAGGTTTTTAGTTTGTTTGTTTGTTTGTTTTTTCTTTTAGTACCTTCAACATATTGCTCTACTTACTTCTCTCTTACATTGTTTCTGACAAAAAATTTGTTATCATCCTTATCTTAGTTTATCTGTAAGTAATGTTTCCTCACCCCCAATCCAGTTGCTTTTACTATTTTCTTTTATCACTGATTTTTAGCAGTTGTATTATGATGTGTCTTAGTGTAGTTTTCCTCCTGGTTTTTGTTGTTGTGGTTCATTGAGCTTCTGGGATCTGTGGATTTATAGTTTCCATCAAATTTGGAAAATTTTTCATCAATTTTTTTCTTTAAATACTTTTTCTCTTCCACCTCCTCTCCTTCAGAGACTGCAATTATATATATGATGATCTTTTCATTTTTTAGATTTTATTTTTCTTTCTATGTTTCATTTTTGGATTATTTTTACTGCTATGTTTTTCCAGTTCACTAATAGTTTCTTCTGCAATATCTAATCTGCCACCAATTTCATTCAGTATATTCTTTATTTCAGATATTGTATTTTTCTTCTCTAGTTCAATTTGGGTATTTAAAAAATACATCTTCCATATCTCTACTTGCCATCTGAACATAAGGAATATAGCTATAGTAATTGTTTTAATGTCCCTGTCTACTAATTCTAACTTCTGTGTCAGTTCTGAGTTGATTTTGACTGAATATTCTCCTAGTTATTGATCTTATTTTTCTCCTTCTTTGCATATCTGGAAATTTTGGATTGAATGCAAAGACGTTGTAAATTTTACATTGCTGGATGCTGGATATTTTTTATTCCTATAAATATTTTTGGGCTTTGTCTTGGGACACAGTTAACTTTCTTAGAACGAGTTTGATCCTTTCATGTCTTGCTTTTAAGGTTTTTTAGACAGGACCAGCTCTCTCCTCTCTGATACTCTGTACTGCAACCTCTAGCTGCTGTGTTCTCCCTGGCATCTCAGCTCCAAATCCTCGATTCAAGTGGCCTGCCTTGAATCTCCTCCTCCCTTCACCACAGCCTGGAAACTCTCTCAAGGGAATAAGTTGGGACAATCATAAAGCTCACTTCGTTTGTTTTTCTTCTTCCAGGAAAGACTGTCCTTTATTGCTTGATATCCAGGTGAGGAAACCAATGTATCATGCATTTTGCTAGAGCTTTTTGTCATTATTGTTTTAAGAGGCAGGATAAGTTTGGCAACTGTTATGCCATCTTGGACAGAAGCAGTAGTCTTGAATTTATGGAATTTAATTGCAAATCAGAAAATAAAAGATTATGTTTGTGAACTGCCATTTAGGAATATGATTTATTCACTAACCTGTTATTTTTAGAATTCCTTGATTATTCAAAAGGATACATTATACCAACTACTCTTTGAAATATCAGGGACTGATAAGCTATGGCCAAATGACCAAATTCATCTTACAGCCTGCTTTTGTCTAGCCCATAGCTAAGAATACTTTCTACAATTTTAATGGGTTGTAAAATAGAGCAAAGAAGAATATGTGACAGCAAATATATCATCCACAAAGCCTAAAATATTTATTATTTGATGCTTTATAGAAAAAGTTTGCTGATGCCTGGAAATATGACTAAAAACTAACCATGTCTGACTCTTATAGCCCTAAGAAACATAATTTCCTTATTGAAGTGCATTGGTATATAATGGGGCTCTTATAGGAACTGGGACTCAGATACATTTAATATATGTCATTCCAACTGGGATCTTGCCACAACCCTTTGTTAGCATGAAGCTCAGAAGCTCCATGGGGTAGAACTTTAGTTCTCCAAAACTAGGGTTAAGTTATGTTTGAGGACTAGAAATTAAGATGACATTGCAGTACGGAACAACAGAAGCCTGACTATGGGGCTTCTAAGTGGATAATCTCCTTACATGAGGAGAGAAGTCTGGTGTGATGGCCAGCTTTAGGAGCACGGCCTCTCAAAGTAAGATTGTACTTGAACTTACCAGAAGCCTTTTGGAAGATTGGCTTTACACCCTGGGAATGAGAGGGTTGTGTTGTAAAACTGAAAACAAAAAACAAAAATGGCATGACTAAGGACCCAAATAGCTATTGAAAAGACCTTATTTCTCCATACAAGAGTAGATGACACGGGGCAGGGGGTGGGGTGGGGTCTGTTCCTATTCAATGGAAAGAAATGCAAACATCTGAGACCTGGAGATGAATGAGATGGTGAGGAATTCTAGACATCAGTAACAGTGAAGTAGGAGTGGAGCAGCTCTAGACAAGAGTCACTTGGTGTCAAGCACAATGTCCCAACCCACACATTGACTAGTAGAGCAAATGGTATTGAGTTGCAGAGCAGAGTGCTGATGGGAGGATAGTAAGATCAGCAGAGTGAAGGCAGAGCAAAGATAAGTTGCAGAAATTACCAGAAACAATGACCTTTTGGGGAAATATTTGTGTCCTTGCCATTTGTTGCGTGGGCAGGTTATTGATCTAGTGGATTTAGAGACAAGTTGTTATAATGGAGCTTAAACTGGGATAACATGCACTATGAGGTATGATATCATTAAATTAAGGTTAAATGAGCAAGTTCTCATTCCTGGAGGTTGGTTAGATCCTTGTAGACACTCCATTGGAGACCAAATATAATTCACAATTTTATACTTGAGTGTTCAGTTTCTTTGAAGCCTCTCTTTATTATGACAACATAAATTATTAATTAAATGCTTATTACCTACCCTTGTATTTCAGATTTATGAAGATTGGCATTTGGAGCATAATGTAAAGAAATGCAACACATGGGCACTAATTGGTGCCTTCTCTTCAAGCTTCGAGCTAAAACTTACAACTATAGTTTCCGTCTTTGTTTATCTGAATCTAAGCTAGAAAAGATAATAAAAAGATCATGCTTCTCGTCTCTCTTCCTGATTACCTAACCTCAATGTGTCTCTTTCCCAGCTGGCTCCAACTGCCTAAATGAGTTTGGTACTCACTAGAGCACCCAGCCTTTCAGCTCTGTTGTGAGTCATTGTCTTACCTGTCATTTTCTTTCTGGCAGATAACTTTAATTTACTCTTAAAAATTTCTCAAGCGCAGGCCTGGGGCTCTCAGCATTTTGCATGTAGTACGTCTTAAGAGGCTAAAACTTTTCCTTTCCTTGGTAAATATAGTAAACAAAACAGCTTAAACACTGTGGTTTCCTTACAGGCTCTTAGGAAAAGTATCCAAAGTCTGGGGAAGGCTTCACCATCTTACAATTTTAGTTAGGGCAACATAAATATAGCAGTGACTCCTGTGGGTTTCTAGTATGAGTAGCTGGTATAGGGACTATTAAATAATCATGGACTTAAAATAATGCTGTCTCAGGCTTTTATCCTCATCAAGGTGGGTAATACTATTGCCATTTTGCAGATATATTCAGTCTTAGAAAGGTCGATTGACTTGCCCAAGGTCACACAGAAGGAGAGTGGTGAAACCAAGATTAGAGTTACAGGTTTGAGTCCAGGCTCCAAGATCTAGTTAGCCAATAGATTTGGTAGGAATGACTGATGAACAGTGTCTATGGGAAACTGAGAGCTGAGAGTAAATTTGTCCTAGCTAATCTTCCTTGATCCTTTAATGACCTGGGTGCAACTTAATCAAGGCAGGTCTTATAGCTATTAATATTTCAGGTTTAGATTAGTGTGTATGAAAAAAACAGAAGTACTCAGGGAGTCAGAGAGGAAAACAATGAGGAATCCAGAGAGAAGTTTAAGACACAGGAAGTAGCAAAGGAACTAACAAGGTAAGTGCTGTGAAGAGCAGAAACAATGATTTATGGTGTACTCATGCATAATTCCTATTGATTTAGTGAGAATCTACCTTAGAGTCATTTGCTAAAATCTGTGAGTCATCCGATAGGTGGGATATTTAACTTTAAAAAGTGAAAAACTTAAAAACTGAATTTTTAGTATTGATTTTAGATTTTACCTACAAGGAACCAAAAGATATAATTCAGTGGTATTCACACACAAAAAAATCAGTGGGATTCTTATCTTTACACAACTTTAAGCAGAATTCTTACATATAAAACTGATAAATGTAGAGCTACTTGGATGAAGCAGAGTAGAAGGTTTGGAGCCTTCTCACATGGCCTCATCATCCCTTTGGACTGGCACTTCCTCGGACTTATGGCCTCTGAGAAACAGATTGCAAATGCTGATTTAGGAGAATTAGAAGGCTATTAGGCTTCAGGAAGCCTGCATCTCCTGTCTGCTCTACAAATCCTGCTGTATGGCCTTGAGCAAGTCTGTATCAAGGAGCAAATCAGCCCCTTCCTCTGAGTATGGAGATGATGATGACTCCCGGCCTGCTGACTTTGGAGGGCTACTGAGAACTAGGAAACTGGAGATCCTAGGTAAATATCTAGCAGTATTATTTTGCAGTTGTTCATGGTAGTACTCTCAATCTCTGAACGTTTTCTTGCTTTTGGAAAGCTTTATGTCTAATAAATGCTTTCTGATGCTCACAAATTTTATATCTTGTCCCCAGCTTCCCTAGCTGGTTAGGATATTCCTATTTCTCTTATTTTGCTGTTACTATTTCTACTCCAAATCCTATTTGGTAAGAGTGTAAGGGGTCCCCAAGACCACCTCCAGGTTTGGTGATTCATTCACTAGGAGGACTCACAGGACTCCATGTATGATTTATTACATTGAAAGGAAATAAAGCGAAATCAGCACATGAAAAAGGTGGATGAGGCAAAGTCCAAAGGAAACCAGGTGCAGGCTTCCAAGAGTCCTCTCCCTGTAGAGTCACATGGCTGCACATAATTCATTAAGCATCAATTTGTGACTGTGTGTAAAATGGTGTCTATCAGGAAAGCTTAGTAAAGACTCAATGCCCAAGGTTTTTACTAGAAGCTGGTCAGATAGGCACCCTCTGCATGGCATGTATCAAGATTCCAGACTCCTTGATGAAAAGTAGGTATCAGTATAAACCACGTTATTTAGGTGCAGTGACATAATCATCGGTGAGGGAAAGTTGGAACCTTCCTGAAATACTAATTCCCAAATGTCAGCTAAGGACCAAACTTGCAAACAGGTCTTCTAAGGATAACAGTCTCAGGCCTGCTATGTTAACTCTTTTTTGCTTAGTAAGCTTCAATCTTTTTTTTCCCTAGGTACCTGTTAAAACAATTTGTATATAAAAATAACTCAGGAAAATTAAGGAATGTTGTTTTCATGTTGATGATAGCATTTCTGAGATGAGAATTCTCATTCAAATTCTTTGAACTCAGATAATTTACTTTGCTTTTATAAAAGCTCACAGTTGTATGCTTAAATGAAATGAAAATATAAAAATAAAACAAAAATCTAAGATAAAGAATCTGGTTAACTTTTATAGGTATTATAGAAGCACATCATTTTATATATTTTTCTGGCACAAGTAAGTTTCATAAAAATATTTAAATCCAAGCCTATCCTCAAAGCCCAACATTTTTGTGTACAAGAAGATAAAAATAACTCTGAAAACTTATGGATTAATTAGGTAAATTCCTTTTGAAAAAGCTTATGTTAAGTTTTTCAAAATACTAAGCTGCTATAATAAGAAACATAAGAGGCAAAGATGTTTATTTATCTCACATATTACAGTTCCAAGGTGAAGGATTTAGGTGGATGGGGTAGGTCTGCCAATTTCATCAGTGACCCAGCTGACGATAGCCCTGCCATCAGCATCAGGTGGTTCTCCATGCATTTTTTCCCAAGATCTGGCCATTAGAGCCTGGAGGAAGGGTTAGTGGAAGTCCAGAGCCAAAAATTCGCTCTAATCAAGTGAATTGAAAATCACTCTTATCCATCCTGCTCATTGGTGAGATGGGTCACATGGCTGTATCTAGCTGCAAGGGAAGCAGAGAAATGTAATCCAGCTACATGGCTAAGAAAAAGGGAAGGAGAACTCTTGATGAACTGCCCTCTCCCTTACAGCCCAAAAGAGTTTACCATTATAGGTATAAACTAGGGTATTTAGTACTTTGTTTAGAGATTTGTAACTATCCAAGTAATTGCAGAAGAAATCAAGAAATTTTCTAGAAGGATGTCGAAGCTATCACTTTAAAAATTGCTATAATAATCTGCAACATGAGAAGATTTCAAGACTGAAAACTTATGGTGAAAATTTTATTAATGCTTTCAATATATTTTATAATTCTTGATATTTTTATCTCAACTCTAGTTGCCACATTATTTCTCTATATTTGGCTCTTTTGAGCTATATGTAATGTTTCCTCCCCCATACATATCCTTGGCTAAAGGATCAAGTACTTTTTAGCCTCTATATTATAATTATGATTTCAAGGTTCAATTGTACTTCCTTAATGTAAAACTAGGGAAATTGAAAAGTAAACCATCTAATTTTCAGTTTCTACATTTATGCCACATCTGTTATCTTACTTATAGATACAATATCCAATTCCTTAAGGTCATTATGTTTATAATTGACCAGTTTATGTTTTCATTCCAGACATGCAAATATAGCATTTGATTTGTTAAGTTTAAAATTGCATTATAAAACTGTTTGGAAGATTCTTGTGTTGTTTAAACATATAATCTCCTATTATTTCAGTAGCTTTATTTTAAAGTTGGTGTGAGTACGAAGGGGTCAATGCTAGATATTGATAACCAGTAATAAAAGTTCATATATTTCATTGGCTGGGAATGCATAAAAACTGGGTAATTGACTTGGGTATTTATTTTTTTCATTTCCACATCCTGAGATTTTGTGTGACATACTGGCAGTATGCATAATGATGAAAATGTTCGTTTTGACTTATTTCTTATTGGTGGAGACAGCTTTGTACTGAGTGAGCTCTTCTCGCTCTCTCCCTCCATTCCTGCAACGGTCAAGAACAGCCATTTATCAGATGCCAAATTTGACTGGGGCACAGAGCATGTGGTCAGAGGACAGGATGCAATTAACCCATTTATATGGATCAAACCCATGACCTAGGATTCACACGGGGCACTGAGCCAAACTGCTGCAAATGAAATATCCTTCGATACTTTGAATTTACAGAGTACTTTAAATATATATTTCTCTTCCCCAAAACTCTTACTAATCTATTATCTAATCATGGCCACACAAAAATCTTGAGAGAGGTGAAGAGAGAAGCATGACTAGATATATTTCTCTTATTCCCCTTACTTTTTGTTTTTGCCTGCCTCCTTCCTTCCTTCCTTCCTTCCTTCCTTCCTTCCTTCCTTTGTATCTTCTTTATTTCTTTATCTCTTTATTATTCATAGAAAGAAAAGCTAAGGGGGGAGAGATGTTTTAATAAAATGTTAGTAAGAATTCAGATCTGCTAGCTGCAAACCCAGTGTAATTACTACCATATAAGGATACAGTTGGAGACAGAAGGTGAAAGTGTGTGAGTGTGTGTGTGTGTGTGTGTGCGCGCCCGTGCACGCATGTGTGTTGGGTGGAGGGAGTGAAGTAGTTCACAAAGACAGTCTTCTCACTTCAAACTTCATCCTGATTATCCAAACCTTTGCATCTTGGAAGGCACCCTAGGAATCATCTGGGCCAAACTCCCACCACTGCATGGCACTGCTCCTTGATCTGGCTTCCTCTTGATCATTTCTGCAGATGAGATGCTCACTGTCTCACAAAGCAGCACATCCCAGTTTGGATCATTTGTGTAGTAAGAACCCATATTGAGTTAAAATTTGCCTCCCCGCAACTTCCATGCCCTATGGGAATATACAAACAAGCATACTCTTTTCCTTGACAGGGTCTAGTCTAGACATCTGAGAACACCTATCATGATTCCCCCAAGTTTTCTCCCCTCCAAGTGAGCATCTCTGTTTCCTACGGCTTTGTCTGTCAATCTTTATGTTGCATTTTATCCTTGCCCATCTTAAAAAGTGTAGAGAACTGAGAGCCAGACTCTCTGAGAACAATAGGGCAGTTACTTTCCCTGAGCTAAAAGTCATGGGTAAGTGGAGATTCAGAGTGTGGGCTCTGAGGGCTGACACTGGCATCATTATCCTGACTCTGCCTGGGATAAGCTCCCTACCCTTTCTCTACCTCAGTTTTTTAAACTATAAAATGATGATAATAGGAATAAATAAAAATAATGCTTATGAGTAATTCAGAACAGTGCCTGACACATAAGTCTATGTGTTAACTGTCCTTACATTCATATTTTTGGCAGTCATCTTTCACTGTTAGTTCATTCTCAACTTTTAATCAAAGAAGACCATGGCCATTTATATACACACTACTAAAAACCAATATCCCTTCTCTCTTATATTAAACATATGCATGTGCAGTATGTATATTGGAACCTAAATGATGGGCTCTATCCCTGGTAAAATTCATCTGATTTCTCTTAATATATCTTCCAGACTACTAAGTTTTTTGAATCTTGATGGTGTCATCCAACATAGCAAGTATGCTTCCCAGTCTTTTTTGTTCTCTGAGGGTTTGATAGGGACACCTTTTATGACTTCAGCCTCAGTATTGAGAAAATAAAAAGCCAAACAAGATTGGAACAATTACAGAGAACTTTTGGTTTACATTATCATCCTGCCTACAGTTATCTAGCTAGCCCATAATGGTACAAGTTATTTAATTTCATGTTTGTCTGAAATCAAGATATTTAATTTGCAAGAATTCTATATTGACTTATGCTAAGTATCCGTATATTAGCACAAGGGAAGGAGATTATTTTGGAATGATTTAGTTATAAAGCAAATTTTAGTTTTGCTCCTATTTCAGTTCTCTCTCCTATTAATGAATCACACTACATATGTGTGGCATTGCCTATAATACGCACAGTTACCACCATAATTTTGCTTGCAGGCTTAGCCAAAACTTACAATTTCACTATTTGAGGATGAAGCAAAAGTGTATGTTTCTGGTTTAGCAGAAACTCATTATTATTAATCCATCCATGGGTTTTATTTTACATGTATAAACCATAAAAATACTCCTTTTTTTGTCTCCAAAGTCGTCCGGTCTCTCACAGAAAACAACTTATGATAAATAAACAAAGCCCAACAAACAAACACAAAAAGAAAGAAAAGAAAACAAAATAGCAAAGCATGTCCAGAATCTCCTAGTTATTCCTAGATAATCCAGGAAGTGGATAACAGAACCAGTGAAAATCAGATTCACTTTCTCCTTGACCAATATTTTTCCCCCGTGCGACCCTCCTTTGCATTCGGCCCTTATATCTCTCCTGGGAGCACCTTATCAGGTAAGATTTTGACTAGAGCCTTCAAGTAGGTTCATGTGAGGCCTCATATGTTTGAACTAACCAACCTCTGAATCTTTTGAGGTTCATCCATCATTAATTTGCAGTAATTGCTTTGACATTGTTGATCTCTCAAAACATAAAAAGTATTCCCTCACAATAAAGGGGCTGTGATTTCATTAAGGATTTGTTACATTTCAAGGGGGAATACAATATTTTATGAAAAACAAAAGGAACCTTGTCATAGTCTATTAAAGCAATCTCCTAACCCCTACTGCAATTGCCTGAGGACTCACATGCTTCCTAATTACACACAGTCTACCTTGGATTTTCATGTAATTTAAATGAATGAGTCTTGTACTGAATGTCTCATTTTTAAATTACTCAATGTCTCTTACTTAAATTGCTCACACTCAATATTTTGACCTCCTTTCTCAAAGAGTCACTGAAGAGAGGATTCTGGAAAAAGAGAGCCTATGTCTGAGAAAGTTATCATATTACTCATTATTTTTTTAGACACTGACTAGTTCAGTAAAAATACTTTGAAGCATTTGCCATGGGAGGAGAGGTTGAAGAAAAGGGTTCTATTTCCCTAAATACTCCTCAGTGAGATTAGAAAATGCTTATTACTGTTACCTTAAAGTCTGATCTGCAGGGCTTGCCCACCACCAGCTACATATGAAGGAAGTAAACTGCCAGATTGTAAACACAGCTTGAGTCGCCTCCTTCTGATGTTTGAACTAAACTTAGGTCCCCTTGGGACCTGAATTTAGTTTTGACAAAATGCAGCTGTTTCAAGGAAGGATAACAAGAAATCACCTTATAATGCTTCCTTGTCAAACTAATTGTCCTGAAAGTGGTCATTTTAATGACCTAAGGAATAGACTTGAGAAAAAAAAAATCAAATTCAGTGAGAAATGTTTGAGTCCTTGGTTTGAGGTGAGCTTTCAATATTTGGAAAATGTTCTCAGAGCTCAGGCGATCTGGGCTGTGAGGACGAGCAAGGGTGGGAGTGGAGGGGGTGGGAGAATGTTAATTATTTTCTGGCTCTTCCTGAAACTGGGTCAAAAAGGAGAAAAAGAAAAAAAAAGAAAGAGAAGAGAATCAAGCTTTTGGTCAACTTAAAACATGTTACACTTCATTTTGAAGGGGCTGCTTGTTATTCTATTGTGCAAACCTTTCCTTACGTGGCCAAGTCCCTTTACTGTCACAATGATTCTCATTGAAATGCACAAATAGAGGGGAACAAAAATTGTTTTGTAAAGTGTTATGTCTGAGCGTGGGCCAATGGTAAATAGTAACAACATTAAAATAAATATAATAATAACTGATATTTAGTGAGGGTGCCTATTAACATGAGTCTAAGTTTTTTTAACGTGTACCATCTAAATACTTAAAACAACTCTATAAAGTAGGCTCTGTGACTATCCTCATGTTTCAGATGAGGAAACTGAGGCACAGGCAGACAAATCAATTGATCAAGTTGACGCAGCTTTTAGGCCAATACTACCTGTATCATTTGCTCTTTCTGTAGCATGAGCTTAGATTGTTAGAAACAATTGTGACTGGTAACTCACGGGAAAGGCATCATCTACACTCTAAATTGACTAGCCGGGAGTCACGTCCTGCCATGTTGTGTTGGTGGTGCCATGTCAATTCCCAATGATAGTAATTAACAGTAGCGTTTGCAGGAAGGACAATAGTGAAGACTGAGAGTGTGGCTTTATCACTGTCTGTGAAGAATTGAGACAGCAGCAAAAACTTCTAGGACAGACATCTGAGAAATGAATAGGACTTGGATTTGGCCACTCATTGATTCACCCAGCAAATATTTATTCACCATTACTGTGTCTCTGGCATCCTGTTCTCAACCATGGGGACACCATGGTGAACCCAACAGATAAAGTCCTTCCTCTTGTGAAGATGACGTGGCCTCCTTTGCACATGTACACAACTACTTCATACCCATAATTTTTACTCCCACTGTCAGGATTTTTAGTTGTCCACAATTCTCTCTTTTTGCAGATGTTCTTTCTGTATTTTAGCTACTTTTCTGGGGCCTTCGTTCTATAAACCAGTTTTTCTTCTGAAGCACAGAAAGTGACCATATACATTCAGTCTGTAAGATCAGAGGAGGAAAAAGCTCCTGTAGGTTATTTAAAACCCAAGTGAAGATATACAAGCATGGCTTACACAGCCCTGGGCTCCAGCCCAAGAATGTGCTGATCATGTCCACAACTACCAAACTGCATAAAGACCCACATTAAAACAGTAATAACAGAGAAACGAAGGGGAAAAAAAAGTCACAGAGACAAAGCAGAAAGGGTTCTTGAATTAAATCACTTTTATCTGGGCTCATTCGCTTAAGGATGTAATCAACTCACTATTTCAGCATCTTGGGACCTTAGAAATGTATTTCAAGATTAATTATAAAATGAATTCTTTAAAATGGAAAAATACACTACTTTCCTATTACTCTTAACAACAGAGTCTAGTTAATGAAGCTTTGAAACAGTTTAGTGGTTTCACTGCCACCTACTGTTCATTTCTTGCCACAGCTCACACGTAGCTTGGGAAGGAGGTAAGAAAAATGCCTTGGGCAAAACAATTTTTAAAAAGTATTTTAACATATGTGCTGCAATGTAATCATCTAAAAATTTTAAGGAATCGAGAGAATGTGACTGATTCCATTTCAAATTATTGTATTTGTCTTTGTAGTTTATGACAGTCACATTGGTTAAAAATGCAAAATCTAAGGCATTCTAAAAATGTATATATATGCACAACATTTCATTTAGTCCTGCCAAAGTGTTATACCTGAGATTTATAAAAAATATGCCACAAACATGAATGCATCAATGTGAAAATATCATCTCATGAAGTTGGCATCTGATCTTTAAAACAAAAAGGAGATCTCTATTATCATGCTTTTATGCTTACATGGCTTGCACAGACTTCAAAAATATAAGCACTTCTACCTAACTAAGAAGATCAAGTACTATACATCCCCAGCTAATTCAGAATGACCCTAACTTTTGATAGAAATCTGTTCAGTTAACACTGCAGTCATATTCTGTTAAATGCTTGGAGTTCAGAAGGCAGAATGGTTTTGCATTTTTCTCTCTAATATCGAAATTCCTCAGTTTAGAGTAATAACTCATTTTCTGGGTATGACATACTACTTACTCTTTAAATATAGAATCTTTGTGGAAACTTTATAAATATGTTATCCTAAGGCACATTTTTTATGTCTATGTGAATCTGAAGTTATTTTATTTTTTAAATGTACCCTTTCAAGCCTTTGTGCTAAATTAAGCGTGTAAAAAATTGCAAACCGTTTATGTATTATTATTTGGTATATTGCATCTATGTATGTACTTTTGATTTTTTTAATGTATTTACAGAGTGTTTCATTCATACAAAGATCTGGCTATATTTATTATATTTTTAAAGCACAAAGGAAAACTCACCTAGAATATTTTGGCTTTATTAAAATTTGTTTCTTGCTAAAGCTATGTTGTGGTTTTCAATATAAAATGGTGTCAATAAATTCTAACATTTCAGAATCTTTTCAGTGAACATTTTTTTCCCTACCAGGGGCAGGTATGGAAGTGTAGTAGCTCCATTTGTTAAGACCAATCTTGGTGAAAGACAACATAAATGTACTATTTTATTTTTGCCATAATAGTATCTTTTTCCTGATCTATGAAATAGCCATCTCAGACTTAGAAATCCCTGTGATTAGGCCACTCTCTGTGTATAGTTTTCAGATAAATACACATTGTCTGAAAATTTGTCCTTAGTGGTGCCTATAATATAGATACAAAACAAAAGCTTCTCCTGTGGCTTTATTTACAGTGACCCTGATAGAATTTATAAAAATGACATAAGATATTAAGCAACATGAGCAAATTTGATCACATATTCATTTTATAGCTTCCCCCCAAGTGATTCACTCCAATAACAATGACACAAATCCAAAGCCAAAGCAAAACAGTTTTACCTAGAATACTGGCAAAGAAGCTGAAACAAATAAAATTAAGCTGACCTTTTAATAAATGTCTGTTTATTGATTTAAATTCACTTTTTTTCCTTTTTCTGAGCAATGCTGACGAGGCCTGTTAGAATACAAGCATGTATAATAACTTGGACACAACCATTTTTATTTCTTTTGTGTGTCATTACTGAAAGATTGAAGCAAGCTTCACCTAAGTGTAGTGATGCAAAAATAATAGTATCCCAGTCTGGCTGTGCAAGAGCAGAGGCAAACAAGAGCTTCATATTAAAGTAGCTGACATGACGCATCTAGTCAGACGTAAATAATGACAGACGGAAACTATCATGAGGTCTGTGAAGCATCAACATACTGCTATCATTTTCTCTCTAACCTTGCCTTGCTAGCAGCTCTCAGCCTTACAGGCTGCGAGATCACTTAGAAAGCAAATCCTAATGACTCTGCCCACTGTAACAACAGTCAGCGAGATTGGCATCAATTTAGCTCAGTTTAGAAACTGAGAGTAGCAGCCATTGTTGACTTGCAACACCCTAAATTTCAGTTGTTCTCCACAAATCCACCCCTGCCCCCCACACTACCCCTTCCCCACAGTTATTTCCATGCCTTGTAAAAGATTCTCCTCTCTGGTAGGAAAATGGTTATTCACTTGGCACTACATCTGTAGTCTCTTAGGCTGCACCTATTTTTCTGGACAAGCTCATTTGGTACACAACATTTTAAGTTTCCGTTTTCCACGCAGCACACATTATTTTGTGTATATTATGTATGCACGGGGTAACAGTGGGTAAATAACATCCCAGTGTCCCTGTAGCTTAAGCCTAACATGGTTATGGTTCAGATAAACACGTCTGTACATGGCTGCCATAATCAATGTGGAATGGCAGAACAATTTTGCAGATGCAGTCCCAGGAAGGAAAAAAAAAAAAAAGCTGTCTTGCCCAGATTCAATAGAATCTATTCACCAAGAAAACCTGCGATAAAGCAGTTGCACGTTTTATTTGTTAAGACAGTGATGACTTTGCAAGCCGGAGGGAACTGAAGCTGATGTACAATAGGATAATAGCATTATCACTTTGCAAATCAGCATGTGGCTTTGCTTGGGTGCTGGCAGAAGGGCACGGGGTTCTGAGAGCTCTGGCTGGCAAGCTGAAAAGGCAAGGAGATCAAACTGCCTGGTTGTGAGTGTGAATGTATGAGGATAAATTGCCATGAATCTCCTTCTGCTTGGTTAAAAATGGATTGCATATGTGTGTTTTCACTCTTCTATAAGGGGCTAGGAGGTGAATGAATGGGCTTGAGTATGTGTGTTGAGTATGTGTGTGGGGGGGTGGGGGGGGAGTTAGGGAGTAAAAAAATGGGGGTGGCTCACAATAGCCCATCTTAATGGAGAGCTATTGATCTCATTTCATAACACTTTAATCTCCACCTAAACATCTTACTTACCTTGTGCAAAAGAGATGCCAAGTTGAAATAAATAATAAACACGCAATATTTTAAGGACTTTTGAATTTTGCATGGTAATAAATATTAATGCAGTTTGTGACTCCCAAAGAAAATAGAAAGCACTTAATTCTGTTGTTGGTATCAGGTACCGTGCAGGTTGATTTCCCCGAGGCAAAAGTGAAAAATGCACTATTTGGACTTAAATTTAGATTTAATAAATAACTAATTTAGGATCTTGTTCTATATGCAAGGATATAATCACAAGGCATTCGTTTTTAAAAGGTTTCATTTATTCTTGTGAGCTTA
The DNA here is from genome assembly GCA_008086735.1 of Cheirogaleus medius. NCBI lineage: Eukaryota > Metazoa > Chordata > Mammalia > Primates > Cheirogaleidae > Cheirogaleus > Cheirogaleus medius. Next base: position 21,526,964 of record VBSM01001562.1, on the reverse strand, counting down.
ATTATTGCAAGGAAACTGTGAGCAATTTGTTTTTTACCAGTGTCTGATTTCTGAGAATGGTTATTAAATATTAAATGGATGCATAATTCAGGCAATTAAGAAAGTAATCACACAAAGTAATGTAATGGAAGTTAATTATTACTGCATAAGCAAATAGTTCATTAATGCTAGTAGTTGCTATGGCTGCATTCTTAATACATGCAGAACTGAAGCATGAATCCTCTGTGAATTCAAGGAGCTGGTAGGAAGTGTGATGCTACACAGAGAGAGCGCCACTAATGAAAAACAGAAGCAAATAAGGCCATATTGACCCCTGACTTGTCTAAATAAGGTGGGATCATCATTACTTAAGAGAGTTTTATAGAAACCATGACTGCACTAGCCACTTATAATTTTTTTTTGGTTTGTAACACAAGCCATGACTTAAGTCAAGGAGAAACCAAAAGGAATTCAGCTTGTTAAAACAAAAATCACCCATTGTACTTCCCCTCTTTTGTTTTTAAAAATCAACCCTTTTGTTAAACAGCTAAAGTCATCATTTGTAACTTTAAAAGACTCCGTAGATTTTTTTTTTCATAAAAGCTTTAGAGCTGGTAACAGATCTTATTTTGTCCTGCTGTTTAACCCCAAGTGAAAATTCTGACATTTCTTTGCTAACACTACCTCTCGAAAGCATTATACTTTATAAAGGTTATTTTATATTAATTCAACACATATGGGTTCTGGCGCTTTCCAGACCTTGTGCTGCTGTGAGGCACCAAGGTGGCCAGAGCAGGCCAGGCAAGGCGAAAAGGGAGGAGAGGGGACAATGGTGAGGCTTCCGCCCAGAGCCTTCAGGACCAAGCCAGGCCCTCCTCCAGAGGGGATCAACTCCTTTATGGGTTTACATTTTAACTCCCTGGAACCACCCAGAGTTCACGGCCTCCCTGCAGCATTGGCATTGCCTGATTCATCTCATAGAATTTTACCCAAAGAAAGGTAATTCCATTTGGCCAGGTGCTCTGCCACTATTCTGATTTAGGCACTGACTTACCATACTCTCGTGATTATTTGCTCGGCTACTCACAATGCCATGACCAAGCTCTACCCACCCTCCCAGGCTGGGGCTGTGCTAGATGGGCACAGTGGAAATCAGGAGACATTGGTCTCATTAAGGGGAGACTCTCAGCCATTCGAGGAGAGTCTAGCCCTTGGCTAGATGCTGAGGGAAACAAAAAAGCTGTTCAAGACACACTCCATCTCTGCTGTAGGAAAGGAGCTTATGGTCCTCTTAGAGCAGTGGTTCTTTTAACATTTTTTGAGTCATGGAGCTTTGGATGCTCTAGTGCACCTGGGCATTTACACAAAAATTTGCATTTAGTTTTAGAGTGTCCCTGGTCTCCCTTATCCTATCCACAGAGCTCAGACTTAAGACCCTCTGCTTTAAAGAAGCAAGACCAGTGTTCTTCAAACAGATAGTCAATGTCTAGAAGATCACCTGTTTGGCTTTTTGGCATATAGACTCTGCATACAGTAGAGGGATTGGTGGGATCTGAGGTAGTTTGAGGGAAGCTTTATGGAGCAAATGAGCCTTGAGCTTGACTTTAAAGGATGGCTGGTATTTTGAGGCCAAAGGCAGAGCATTTAATGTAGAACAGCATGAGCAAAGGAAGAAAGGTAGGACTTCATTCATTTATTCATTAGCACATTCATCCACTTAACAAACATTGAACACCTACTGAATTAGGTAATTAGGGGAAATAAAGGTAAGAAATAGTTCCCTGACCTGAAAGAATTTACAGTCTGGAAGATGGAATACAGCAAGCACAGAAACAACTGTGTTACAAAGGAAAAATGTAATCACTCTGAGCAAAATCCCAAGAGCCATAGGAGAAAGGTGAATTCCATTAGGGGGTTTCAAAATGCTTAATGTAGGAGACACATTTCAGCAGGGCATTATTACAAGGAAACTGTGCAATAATGTGGGCAGATATAAGGCACCGTCAAGATCACATCTCTGGTTTGGATGTCACACCTCAAAAAGAGGAGGGAAGCAGTATAGGCAAAGCCAGGGAGGCGGGGAAATATCTTGTACATTTGGAAAACATGTTTATCTTAAAGAAAGCATCAGTCCCGAGTAGCGAAAGCTTGGAAAGGTGAACGGAGCCTGATCGTGGATGCCCTTAACTGGCAGCTAAAGGAGTTTGAGTAAATCACGGAGACTCATGGATTTTCCTTAATGTGGTCTGTTTAGGAAGATACATCTGGCCACAGTACTCAGGAAGCACTGGAGTTGGGGGGCAGCTAGCAATAGTGAGACTTTATAGACTGCTGCAATAGTGCGGGGGAGGCACTGAAAGACTCTTGTTGGTACAGCTGAGGGAGTTAACATGCTGAGCAAGAGAGGATGTATAGTACAGGGGGACCATGGGAATTTCTGATTCCCACCCACCTGATGGGGCCAGACACGGGACATGACTCATGGATCACTTTCAGAAGGAGACACCGCTTTTATTCACAGGAAGGAAGAGGATGTGTCATTATGACAATGGATTTCTATGGTGCCTTGTCCACTCTTCCTCCGAAGAAGCATTCTGAACCTGCTCCTTACGTCAGAAGGACAGGCTGTGTGTGCCAGCTGCACCATTGATCCCCCCATAACACATTTTAGCATCTCCTCACTCAGAGTGTTTGCCTCACAGCACCTAGTATATAAGGCCAGATCTTTTCTATAAATCCTTGGCCTTCAAAAGAACCTCTTATTCTGCCAAAAGTCAAGGCCATTTCCTTGAGTAGGGCTTGAAGATTTCAATTCATGGACTTCTCCCCTCTCTCTGATTTAGGAATGGGCTGTTATTTCGGTTTTTTAAGTGGAATCTACTACATTACCTCATGTAGTGTCCATATTCTGAAAAGAAAATTGAGGAGACATTATTATTATTTCTGTTTTGCAGATGAGACTCCTAGGAAATAAATGCCTAGCTTAAGATAACAGAGCTAGTGAAAGATGATCCCAAGATTGGAACTGGCGTCTCCACCTCAAGAGGGTATCCGTGTTCAAGAGAGCACTGAGTGAAAGGGAGCAGGAGGCTTCACTTTCCACTGGGTTTCTTCCAAGCTCCTCAGTTCCATTCTAACATTCACAGGCCACATTCAAGTCAGGTTTGGGCAGAACATTTGAAACTTGGAGATTTACCTTTGTTGTAGGAAATATGGTACCTCAATTTCCCATGCAGCATCACATCTGTTCTTCACTCCTACGGAGATTTCAAATGTGGCCAGGTTGCATTCCACCTCACATTCTCTGCTGAGATATTTGTCTCACTCTAGGTTAGTCGTATATCATTTCTGCACAACTCCTCTCTCATTCCCTCCCAAGTCACTGAAAACTTTAAATGTCAGAACTGATCCCAGCAAGAAAAAGCAGGCACTTTGCTCGGTCGTCTGTATATCTAAGTTCCATTTAAGGTCTCAAGGCCATCGGTTTACTAAGCTAACTCTAGAAGTTTCCAAAGAATCTCAAAGAACCTCAAAAATTTCATATCTTCACTGACGAGGTGAAATTGTTATAAGACTATGGAAGTTTGCTGTTATGTTTGATGTAGTTATGCCTGATGCCACAAAACTCTCCTTTAACACACGCCAAATTACCCGCTAATCAGTTTCTTTCATTCACGTACTGAAATCTTTCAATCTTGGCAAAGTAAGCAGGTGTAGACCAGGCTGAGGGTGTGGGTAAGTTGGACACTAAGCTGTTTTAGTGGGCTTTTAAATCACATTAGGACTGTGCCCAGATTCTTGTTTGGCAACCTTCACTGTGACGGGGATGGCAGGTGAGGGCACAGTTGAAAGGACAATCCCCATCTCGTGTGAACTCGGGCTGGCCTGCATTGCTTTCATTAGACAGCATCTAAGCTGCCGGAGAATGGTTCAGCTCACACTGGAGCTCTCATGTTAAACCCGCCCCCTCACCACAGTGGGGAGAAAAACACGCTTTGTGGGAACTAGTGACTAATTCCCTACATCATGTCTAATGTATCCCAGGGTGCTAACTTCAGCACACCTGCCTTCACCGCTGGTAAGGTAATGAGAGTGCTTGTGAGTTACTGGTCACTGACAACATTTATAATATTCTTCAACCTAATGTTATTGCATAGGTCAGTGTGCAGTGTTCACCAGGAGTGGGTGAATTCTGTCACCTTGGGAGTCCCAGCTTTATGGGTAGTTGGTTGGTGAAGTGGTTCAAAACCCTTTATAAATGAGGTGAATGCATTTGGAAAGGTTCTAGGTGTCCCATGATACCCTGTTAAATTTCGTTACTAATTACATCATCAAGAGGTAATTATAGCACTCTGAGGCTAGAGATTTTAAAATCATAACCATCAAGGAAATTTAGCCCATAAAAAGGTATGCATTGGCCTGGATAAGTAGGATGGTTAAGAGGAAGTGTGGGGGTGGCATGGGGCAGGAGCTTGAAAATCCAGATTGCTTGAGTTTGGTTAGCACCTGAATCCATGGGTTGCTGTCACTTTCCAGTCTGTGCTATGGAGTTTGAGACTAGCTGCATTAGGGGCACACCTCTCAATTTTAGAGGACCAAAATTTACTTAATTCACTTACGAATATACTTAGAGTAATTATTTTATTTTTATCTTTCAAATCACTCCATTTTTAAGTGGGTTCTCAGAAAGCTGAGCTGACATTCTATTGAAAAAAAGAAAAGAAATGTGAACTGCCTGTGAGCACTATTTGAAGATAATGTAGATATTTTTGGACACCAAATGGCCAAAGGTAAATGCAATGCAGGGAGACACAGTGTGCCTAGACTGTCTTCAGAAGAGCTCTTTAGACTTGGTCTCTTAATTCTGTCTCTATTCCTTTTGCATTTCTGCCATGAATGAAAGTGAAGATGCTCCTGTCTCCTTTCCTGAGAGGCACTCTAGCAGCGTAGTTAAGAATGTGGGCTCTGGAGTCACAATCCCTTGATTTGCTTTCTGGCTCCTCCAGGAGTAATCTTATGTATTAGTTAGGGTAACAGAGGTCGCTGTAACAAATACACCCCAAATTATCCATGCTTTGACACAACAGAAGTTTGTTTCTCACTCATGTAACAATCCAATGCTGGTGTTTCTGACGAACAATCTTCTGTGTTGTGATTCAGAGATAAGGCTCCCTTATCTTGTGGATTTTCTGTCTCCTATTTCGTCAGCATCTTCCACATTAATCAGCAGATAACTAGGGAGTATGGAGAAGGCACAGCCAGTAATCCACTGGGCTGAGAGACAAACACATTCTTCCACTGCTTTCTATTGGTGAGGACTGACCACGTGGCCTCACCAAGATTCAAGGGAAGCTGGGAAATGTAGTTCCTAGCTAGGCAGCTGCTTCTCATAGACAACTTGATTCTTTGGAAGGGGGAGTACAGTTTTTGATGAAAAATTAGCTGTCCTTGCTACACTTAGACAAGATATTTTATCTCTCTGTACCTCAGTTCAGTTCTCTCACCTGTAATACAGAGACAATGACAATACCTACTTCTAGAGTTATTATATGGATTAAATTAGATACTGTATCTAAAACATTTGGTGTACAGAAAACACTCAATAGAAGTTAACCATTATTTCAACTATTTTTATTGTTATTAATTTTTCCTTGATTTATTTTATCTCTGCCCAACAGAGACATTCATAATTAATATCTCACATTACTCTAATTAAAATAACTGGCCAAACACTACGTGATAGGCCCATGTTTATTTTCTGAACAAAGGGAATCTATTCGATGGGATGTAAAACTACACAGTGTGACAGCGAGACAATCCCTGAAGGATGTGAAGCCTGTTGGTAAAATCATGGCCCCTGCCCGGCTCCTGCTGCATGTTCCCTTACACAGGAGGAAGAAGCTTGAATTTCTCAGAGGGGATGACAGAGTAGTTCATCATTTCATTATCTACATGTTATTTTTAAGTATTTATTTCCATATCATTTCCATTAGGAATTATAAGCATTTGTCTTTGAATATATATATGTGTATATATTTTACACATACACTTACACAAACATTTTATATATACATTTTCTATATGTGTGTGTGTTTACTTAAAGGACTTGAAAAGGGCATTTTCAAGTCTTGATGTGATTCAATTTTATTTCAATAAAACTGCTTCATGAATAACAACCAATTCAGTAAGGTCAGTTTTCTTTGCTGCTAAATTCCTCTTTCAGAATACAGAATAATTCCATGGTCACCAACAAGAATCCTGGCAAAGTAAAAATAAATTAATGAAGATAATCAAGGATCCCTCAGTTTTCTGTATAGGGGCCATGATGCTGATTAAAGTGCTATACTCTCTAAAGGGCTGCTTACTTTTATATCAATTTCAAAAATTGAACCCAAGCCAGGGAAAATACACCACACCTGACCTAACCCAACCCAGCTTGGTCGGAAAGCTAGATGTCAGGGCGGTGTAGCAAAGTTCTTAAGCAAAAGGTCACTGTTCACAGAATGCCTAAGTTGGAATCTTTGCCTCACTCCTAACTATACCTGCACAACCTTGGGCAAGTTACTTAACCATTCTAAGCCTTGGTTTTCTCATCTCTAAACTGGGATAAAAATAACACTTGTGTTATAGATTTAATTGAGATGACTTATGTGATGTGTTTAGCACAGAGCTTGATGCATAATAATAGGAAGCATTTATTATGTGCTCTAAGAGCTTTTCTTGCATTTACTCATTTAATCCTCATAACAACCATATGAGGATAGATACTATAATTGTTCCCATTTTACAGGTGAGGAAGCTGAGGCCCAGAGAGGTTGAGTAGTCTCCCCAAGATCACATAGCTAGTTAAGTGGCAAAGTCAAAATTTCAGCCCATGTACACTGGCTTCAGAGTCCATGCTTTTAACCTCTGTATTATGTATCCTGTCTTTTCCTAAGAACTCAGAAATGTTATCCCTCACTTATATTTTTATTAAAAGGTAGAGGTTCAGAATTTAGTTCAGGAATATCTCATAATATAGCTCTTAAAACAAGGACATTACATGATAAGGGTATTAAAAATTTTGCTCATCAATACTTGAGTTAGTGCTTGAAGGAACGAATGAGTAAATAAGTACATTAATGGATGGATGAAAACAAGTTTTGCATGATCTGAAGTCAGGAATGTGTCTTAGAATCATACTCTGGAAATTAGAATCATACTCTGGTTGTTATTCATGAAGCAGTTTTATTGAAATAAAATGGAATCACATCAAGACTTGAAAATGCCCTTTTCAAGTCCTTTAAGTAAACACACACACATATAGAAAATGTATATATAAAATGTTTGTGTAAGTGTATGTGTAAAATATATACACATATATATATTCAAAGACAAATGCTTGTAATGGCTAGAAGACATGGACATTACACCACTATAACATCACATTGAGCATAAACTGACAATTCCAATGCACTAGTTGCATTTGCTTCATGGGCCTCTCCCTGCTGAGTGTCAGACTTCAGATGGAGGAAGCTTGCCACCCCTTGGGAAGCACCCAGTGTGATGGTCCTAAGTCAGCAATGTGTATGCAAAGATGGTTTGCCAGACCCCAGCACTGGCCCGCGTAAAACCCATTTTTATCTGACTTTTTTTTAAAGCCATTCTTGGTGTCCCATTAGCAGTGCGTAGGAGGCCCGAGTGTCCTCTGCATTATGCTAATTGTTTAAGGATGACAGGTTATTACTTCAGTCAGAGGGGTAATGTTGATTGGGGAAAGAAAAGTAGGGCACAAACACAATTTTCTAGGTTTTGAGAAGCAATTATAAATAGATGAGAAGCCATAAAAATATTACACATGGGATGGCTCATCAGTAGGATTGAAAAGGCGAGTGGAGCCCATGCAGCCAAGAGCAGGAATGGTTCAAAGCTGACAAGTCTACAGCAGTGATTTAAAAATAGCAATGGTAATTCTGCAGCAAAACAGAACAATGAAACCAAGAGTCACAGTGCTCAAAAAAGACATTGGCCCAACACAATGCTCTTTCATTGGATAAGCTATTTTCATAGCAAGCCCAAATTTCAATATGTCAGCCTGATAAATAGGGGAGATCTGAAAGGATAAAGTCAAGGTGTTTTGTTTTAATACTTAAAGAAAAAAAAAAGAAGTGTACTCTTGTTTCTAACAGTCTTTTAGAGTTTTAAAGAAAGAGGATATTGTGCTTTGAAAATGGACCTAGTTGTATCTTGTCTAGAATCTATTTTGAAATATACAATTATTAAGTAGGTTAAGATCATATTATGAGAACTATTTTTCTCTGTGATAGAATGAATATTGGTTAGAATTCAATAACCATGAATTGCTATAAAAGTTTAAAATATAATTTCTTATTCTAATTTTCATTTTCTTCTGAATATAAGTGCTGTCTTGGTGTGGTAAGATAAGATAGAGTCTACTAGCGTTTGATATATTACATAGCCTGGCAGGGTAGCTATGCACATAGACTTCAGAGTTACCCAGTTCTAGGTTTGAAAACCATCTTTGCTGGTTTTCAAAAAACATCACCTGGTAGATTTTGAGCAATATTTACTATCTCGAAGTTACCCCTTTCTCATTTCTAAAATAGGGATAAATAGCATCTACTACATAGAGTTATTTAGAGACCTAAGTTAATGAATGCAAGGCACTTATTATGAACTGAATTAATAGTAGCTGTCATTGTGATTACTATTCCTGCTGCTGCCTGCAATCTTGGGTGTATGCTATCTGGCAAGTCGTTTGGTCTCTCTGGCTCTTGACTCTTTCCAGGGAAGATGTTGGGCTAGCTCTGGGGTCCCTTGAAGTGTTGGGATCTGAGATATCTATCTATCTATATACATATATATAGAGATATAGACATATACAGATCATAGATATACACATACATACATATGCACACACGTACACACAACACACACACACATAATGCTTCATAGAAATCTCTGTGTAGTTTAACATTAGAGGTCCATACAAGGTTTTCCAAGAACCACGTGTCTCTTAGGAATCAGGAATTTTCCTCTCAGTTGTTCCTCTTGCTAGGTGAAGATCCTCCTAAAACCAAACTCCATATCTGGTACTGGAAATGAGATCATAACTGATTTCAAGGACTAAGCAAATTGGCACAGCCAGGGAGAGCAGTTGGACTTCATAAACCCACTCTCTCTTGGAGGTTCATTCTTATTTACTAATCATTTAAAAATATAATAAAGGAAAGATGCTTCAGGCACTGTCTTGTTCTGCTCTAAATCCTCAGTTGAAAACATGCCTAGAATTAAATAGTACCCAGAGAGGAGCAGCGTGCAGTCCTATCTCGACCTCCTCAGCGTTGTTATTTGCTCTGTGATGGGAGAGAGAAAAGCCATCCATAAAGTTCCAAGTGAATTAGAAAGTGGCGCAGCTGCAAGGGTCCAGGGCCGATTTCAGACTGTGTTTTGACATTGATTATCCCTGCCTCTGCTATTGAGTGTCATTCTAGTCGATGGGATTACAATAGGGAGTTTAAGGGAGCACAGGGAGAAAATGGTACACAGAAGCAAAAAGAAAGTAGTAAAAGGAAATACTGAAGAAAGGCTAAATTAGTTTGGGCACCGAGGCTGAAGGTCCAGGGTAGGGCTTCTGACAAGGAAAGAAACAGGAGTGTCCAGCCATTCCTCTGGCCAAATCTTGCAGTTGTCACAGAAAACCTAGGATCATTTTTCTAGTGTTCATCTTACCATCCTCTCTTTCTGTTGAGGTTAATGTTGATTATATTTGGAAATTGTTTTGTTATACAGATCTTGAAAAAATAAAAAATGAAGATGTGGAAAACAGAGAATTTAGAACTCAATAATAATAATGTATTCATTTTACAATGCACTTCTATGGATTTTGTCTCCTCACACCATTGCAAATATGCTTCCAAGGTGCTGTTATCTCCGCTCCATCAGCTGGATGCATTCGGCAGCAAGTAACAGAAAATTCAACTCAAAGTATCTTTAACAAGTACATTAGTTCCCCCTTATCTACTATTTCACTTTTTTAAACAGTCATCCAGGAAAAGGTGAGTACAGCACAATAAGATATTTTGAGAGAGAGAGAGACAGAATGCACGCAAGAGAGTACATTCACATAAATTTTATTAGAGTGTACTGATATAATTGTTCTATTTTATTATTGGTGTTAATCTCTTACTGTGCCTAATTTATAAATTAAACTTTATCATAAGTATGTATGCATAGAAAAAAACATAGTATATGTTTGGTACTATCTGAGGTTTCAGGCATCCACTGGGGGTCTTGGAAAATATTCCTTGCAGATAAGGGAGGACTACTATAAATCATTCTTTTAGTTCAGAACTGTGGGAAGATTTCAGAGTTGGTTGATTTAGTGGCTCAATATTATCATAAAGACCCCTAGTTATCTACCATTGGTGTTGCCCACATCCTCAGACTGATAAGATGGCTGCACCAGTTCCAGACATCACAACAAAGCCCATGTATTTCTAGCAGAAAATTAAAGATCATTTTCCCCCCTATACCTCTCTCCGAGGAGTGAGAAATATTTTTCCAAAAGCCCTCCTACAAATTTCCCTTCATGTCTCACTGGCCAGACTTTCATCTCATTCTTGAACTGATCACAGGCAAGAAGAACGGGATTACTTTTAAACCCATCAAACCCATTTCTGGGGATAGAAAGTGGGGTCAACTGCACCGAGGCATGTGACTGCATGAGGGAGAGGCAGAGGATGCCAGAAGAGAAGGTTTATGTTAAAAAGGACAGAAGTAGGGAATGGACACGGGGTAGGCAACTCATAGTGTCCACAACACCCAATGTACAAAAAAGGAAACAAACTCAGAATGGCAAAGGCATTGCCTAAGATGTGGCAGAGCCATGGTTGATGAAAGCTGTGTTTTTAATAAAGGGTGTGTAGAATACTCACAGAACATAGAACATTCTGGCTAGAAGAGACATTAAAGATCACCAAACCCAACCCCTCCATCTCTCCTAGTACTTTGAGAGTGTGGACCTCGGCATCTCTAGCTCCCCAGCCCAAAAAACTGCCGTATGCCTCTGATTTGAACTTATCCTCGAAATCTGTTAGTCTTCCCTTTGAAGGGAGTAACACATGCATACTACATGAAAGTTTTACACGTAGGAGGGTGGGGAGAATGTATACGTCCAATGGACAGGCGGTTCCAGAAAGAGACAGACACATAGAGAGACACACCCTGAGGGCTCCCAATCATTGCAGTCTCCCTTACTCCCCAGGGGTGCGAGAATGGGTGGGGCAGAGAGAGGCAGGACACTTCTCCAGTTAAGTCTCTCTCAGCAGTTTTCCCATCCGCCCAGGCCCGCCTCAGGAGACCCTGCAGCCTCCTTCTCTCTTCCCTCTTCTTCCTGCAGTTCCCTCTGACTTTTACTGCAGCCCAAGTTTTGCTTCTCTGTCTGTCATCCTCAGGTCCAGGTATCCAACACCATCTGGTTTTACCTTGATAAACCTAGAGAAGGAGCTGGGAATCGTTGTCCAGTTCTGCAGGAAGGAGGTCAACACCAGTGGCACCGCCTATTTCAGCCTAAAGGTGAGGCATCTTCAAGATAAGCAAATCTCTCTCCTGCAAAAATGGACTAACCGCACGCGGCATAATTTTGGTGTGTTAGTATGCTGGCTGAGTCTTTGTCTCTTTGCTGAACCTTATCAAATATTCCTAAGATTGTCCACCTTTTAGCATAATTGGAGAACATCTTAATGCTGAAAAAAGCCACTTTTCCCCACCTCATCAAAGACATTTTCATCCAAACTTGGCAGGGGCAAGGGTGGGTGTGCTCCTTATCATCGAGACTGCTGCACACTGTCAAGGCTGTTGGCCACAGCACCGTGGCTGGGCCACCGCCCCTGCCCCAGCCATTTCATCTCTCCCTTTGTCCTTGGGTCTCTCTCCCCACAATTCACAGTCTGGATGGGGGCGTCTGTTTGGCTGAGCCTGGGTCAAATGTTCTTGCCATGGTGTGTGTGCTCATGTGCAAGACCTAGGGAGTGGGGAGGGGGCGGGAGAAGGGGGACATTCCTGCTTCAGCTTTTGGAGTGGGAGACGGTGTCCTATCTCCCACCAAGACTAATCCAATGTAGAAATTGGACGCTGGGAGTTCAAACGTTGGGCAGCCAACAAATGACAAGTGTCCATGACACTGGGGCATGAATTGTCTGAATTTCTAGAGTGGAGGAAAGACTCACACACGATCAGAAAGAGAAAAATTAAGTTACAGAAAATACACTAATTAGCAGAGCAAATCAAAATAAACAGGATTTAGTAAACAATCAAATGTTTCTCAGAACCACTATAGCAATGGTTCTCAAACATTCGGGTGCATCAGAATTAATGAGCACTTACTTAATACAAATTTTTAAATCTCATCCCAGACTTATTGAATGAAATTCCTCTGGGATGAGAGCCAGGAATCTATATTATTTATAAACTCCCCAAATAATTCTGGTGCAGTTTGTCAGTAGACCTCCTCTGAGAAGCACTGCTATGTGGGTACTGGAAGAGATGATCAACATAACAATGAAAGTAGCTGAATGTAAGTAGGGCTTTCAATCTTAAACACTTCACCCAGATTATCTCATTTCAACCTCACAGTAGCCCTAGTGGGTAGTAGTTTTGCCCACTTTACAGATAGGCTAATGACTGCACAGAGATGTTAAGTAATTTGCCTGAGGTCACACAGCTGGTAAGAAGTGGACCCAGGATTTGCACCCGACAAAGACCCCAAGCCCATGCTTTTAAGAATGAGCAGAGGGCTTCCTGGTAAGGACTAAGAATTCAAATCCTGAAGTTTGCAGCCATGGGGCTTACTGAGGTTTGTGAATCCTGGGGATTGTACCATGGAGAACACAGAGACGGAAAGATGATAATCACATCCAAAGAGAATGGGAAGCTTGAAGATGAAAACACTAATATACTCTCAATGACTAATATGTTGTGCTTTAATGTCTATTGACATTCTCAAATTTGGTCCAATAATCTTGAAATCAGAAAAGAGAAAGAAGGATTGGATTATGTATGATATTAGCAAATTGTATTGTCTTGGTTTCCTTATTTTGATGGGAGTAAAATTGGCCAAGATTCTAGAATCCATTCCAGATTCAATAGCAACTCTCAGACAACCAGATTTGTTCTCCCTGCTTTTATGGGGAGGGGCATGAAAAATCATAAAATAATAACAAAAGATCAACAATTTTGTCTTTTAAAAAAATTGCTTTCTAGGGCGTATTCTCAGACCAGTGCACACAGAACCCAATATACTGTACATTCTTTATTTGTGCCCAAAATACTACCCAGTGAGACCTGACATTTTTGGAATGATGATCCTGTGGCCCTGCAAGTGTCAAGTCACATGAAAAATGAGTGTGCACCATGCTCAACTTCTTAAGGAAAGAAGAGAGCCTGAAACACAAAGGTTTAATTTTAGTTGACCAGAAAATTCATTTAACTGGAGAATCCCATTTGTTGAAAATGCAGTACTTTCTTTTTCCCTAACTGTAGTGGTTTATGTGTCAGTGTGTGTGTTAGGGGGGTGGATAGTTTTAGGGATGGGGGTGGTCAATCTCTACAAAGTGCACAGTGCACACTATTGAAAGGAAAGGAGTAACCAAATGTTCTGTTTATGACAAAGGAGCAGTCACCTGGATGAGTTTGGATTTGATGTAAGAAAAAACAGGAGAGTTTCAGAAAAAGAAGAGTAGCTTCCTTCCCATCTGAGTGGTGGGTCCCATGAGGAAGTAGGGAGATATACAAAAGTCTTCTTGTATCCATGATCCTTTGATCCTTTATTTTTATAGGGGATAAGATGGTAATTTTTGTACTAACCCACAGAAAGATTTCTGAGAAGCCCAGAAATGACCCGAGATTATAGTGATTTTATAAAGTTGGCAGAAAGCATATATAAAGATGATGTCCTTCACTTTACTTTATATATCACTTTCCATTAAAACAAAAAACTTTAAAAAAGCAAGTATTATAATTTTTTTCTTTTTCATTCTGCATCCTTACAAAGTATGAAGAAAAGATACTGTGAATGTTGCTTAGCAGATGGAGAGTTAGGGGAATCTACCTGGCCCACTCAGCTGGGACCATAAAGAGGTATCAGAGGCATAATTTAAGGGCCTTTTGCTGCCCCCTGCCCACATCTTCCCCATTAAATAATTCTACCTTCCATTAACCATCCATCATTAGCAATGTTGCCTCAAACTATTTTCTGCTTGGTCCCACCCTATCCGCATCTCCACCGTAAATAACATCTTAGTCAAGAAAAATGATTTTGAAAATGCCATTTCTTGTAAGTGGAATTATAAAAACAAGTAATTTCACTGGAGACGTGAAGTTTCTGCTTGAAAAAAAGAAAGATGGACAAGCATGGAATTTTGCGACATTTTTCATGTGGCAAGTGCTGTGTGCCTGTCCTCCTTTGGCAAGGCAAGTGGCCTGTTGTGTGTGCCTAGGAACTTCCGTTGGATTTTCCCATCTATCTCAATGGGAGTTTTTGAGAACGTGGGAGAGAAAGACTTGCTGACCTTTAAAAAGCGGCTGATCCGTTTGTAGTATCTACTGTCAACTTTGCGGTGACTTCAATATTTCAGTGGAGGTTTTTAATAGAAAAGAGATTCAGGAGCCACACATTTTATTTCTACTTGGCCACTGGGAATTACCATATTTGACCATTTGGGAGGTATTTTAAATGTTCTTTAGTGTCACTTTACTACATGGCAATCAAATAATAGAACTTGTTCTGAGTAGGGCAGAAAATGGTAGCAGTGTAGGAACTAGCTGATATGGAATGAAAGAGCTACTAAAAAACTACTTTTTCTATGGAATTAAAATAGACAAGGGAGTCTGTGGATTCATGGGCTTTTACGATCTACAAATGGCTGGCTTTCATCTGAGAAGGGATAGATGAAAGATAATATTGGAATAAAGGGTGTTTATGTCTTGTTGGCTAGAATACAAAATTTTCCATTCTTATATTAGACTATTTGGAAAATAAAAACAAAAAGAGTTACCCATAAAATTTACTTTTAGTGTTCTCGATTGAATGACATAACATGGAGGAACTGTTCCCCTGGGGGGCTTCCTTGCCCCTTCCAACTTGCTGAAGAAGGGTCCCTTGATGCTCACAGGTGGGATATCTATAGCTTTTTAAATAATTGCAAAGATAATGTCAGAACCAAGGTGGCAGGATGTTATAATTAGCCGAGGAAGGATCAGATCAGAGCCTAGTCCAAAGGAAGACGAAGACGAAGAAGAGTATTAGGATTACATGAAGGTGCACTTGGCAGTATTCTCAAAAAGACCATAGTGCTCAGTGAAGGTGAGGTGGAAGAAGTAACAATAATTCTGGGATTTTAGTTTTTACTTGAGAGTCTATAATTGGGCAGCATTGTCAAATATGATGGGTAAACAAAGATGAATTTGATGTTTGTTAGCAATGACGATTCACTTTGAGTCAGTCTTGAAAACAAAATGGTACATTCACATGAACCAATGAGGACAAAAAGGGACCAGACAGATTTGTGTGTCATCTGTGTCTGTTTCTAGAGCTACTTGTGGCTCACACAGAGTAGTTTAGTTATGGAATGCCTAGAATGGGATCAAAAGCCATTCTAGCCACAGATAGAGTTAAATAGTGCAATGTATTTTGAAAATGTTTCCCAAATGATTTAGCAACACCACAAAAAAAAATGGTAAAAGAGAATTAAGCAACATATATTAATTGACCAAAACGTCATTGAACATATTGAGCTAGTGAATAGTTATAGTAGAAGCAAGGTAGGAAAGATCTCGATGCATAAATGTTCTCTGAAAATTATATTATTTTGAATTCAGGCTATTAAAAAATTTTCCCAAAAACTTATACTCCACTTCTGGGGAAAAAAATATGCTTCAACTTTGTTCATCCACTATAAAGGATACCAGTTTTACATAATAAAAGATTAAGTACGTGAAACTTCCAGCATATTTCTTAGCATAAAGTTAGTACTTTATAAATGTGAATGTGTTCAATCTAAAATTAAGTGAGTTTCCACACAGTTTGAGTTTTATTGTTAAGCTATTTTATCTCTTTCAGTTGAATTTGTATAATATATATTGCCCTTTAACTACTGCCATCTCTCTTTTGTCCTTCTTAAAAGAATTGTCTAGTTTCATTTTATCTGTTTCCTCACTTTCTTCAAATCAACCTGGTTTTGCCCACCCAACCTCCACTCAAACTAACACAGAAGAGGTTAGTAATTGCCACATTCACTAGCCTTTCCAGTTCTCATTCTGCCATATCTCACACCACTCTTTCTTTCCCACATCTGTAGCCACCTTTGGCTTCCTGGACATAGTTCTTTCTCCATTTTCCCCTAATCTTTTTGAATTAATCTTTCTCAGTTTCCTCTGCAGGTTGTATTTCCTCTCTCCCACCCTTAAATGATGCATGTAGTTCCTTATGAGTTTATCCTTCTGCCCTCTGTCCTGTCCTCTTTCCGCTTTTGCACTCTATTTTACTATAAAAACACATCCATGGCTTCAACTATGGCCTATGGCTTCAGATCTGCATATGCAAATGAGGTCTCTCTCTCGGCCAATGGGACAGCCATGGGCAGCACAACCCAGAACTGAGTTCATTTTGATCCTCTAGCCCATAATTTCTCCTCCTATAGTTTCTATCTTGGTGAATAACACCATCCTCCCAATTACCAAAACCATAAATGTGAGAGTCATTTTAATTCTTTCCTGATGCCCACACTCAACATCCATGTCAGTCCTCAGCTGCTGCTGATAATGTCTTCTACTCCCACTGCTGCTATGAGAGTCCAGACCTTCATTAGGGAGGGCAGCCTCCTTCATCCTTCTAGCCTCCAGCCTTGCCATGTGTTCATTCATTCACAGCACAGTTACGGAGTGTTTGCTAAGATCCAGGCATGGTGCTGGGCGTGTGGATACAGGGAGGAGCATAGCAAATGCGGTCCCTGTCCTCATGGAGACTACACTAGAGCTCCAGTGATTGCCCCCAAACCCAAATCTGATCATGGGATTCTTTGTTCAGCGCCCCTCAGCAGACTTCTCAAGAATCAGGGCTGCACCTGCCTTTCTTAGAGTGATTTGAAATAGCTTGTGTGAGACACTGCTCGTTGCCTCCCCAAGGGAACCTTGACTGCACAAGGGCACATGGCCACCCAGAATGCAAGTACTGTCTTCCCGACCACCATATAACCGGGGTGGCGGCCACATGACTCAATCTTACTAATGAAATGTAAGGCTGCTTAAAGCCAGGGAACCTAACCTAGCGGTAGGGCTGGCAGAGGGGCACTTTTTTTGCCCTCTTTCTTCATTCTTCTGTCCTGCCACACAGATATGCTCACTCAAGTCCAGCAGCCGTCCAGGACCACGAGGAGACCTTGGACATGACAGGGATGTGTACTACGATAGTGAAGCAGAAAGATGGGAGCCTGGGTCCATGTTGAAACTGTACATTGTGGAGCCCCCTTCTGGCCTTGGCCCACGTACAACCATACCCTTTGGTGAAAGAGAAGTGTACTTCTATCTTGGTTAAGCTACTATTTATTTGGGGGCTTTATGTTATATGCAGCTGAACTTGACCCTAACAAGAAAGTCTTATAAGTCTGTTTACAATGTGATCGTTTCTTACCTCTTTGGGGTTATTTTATCTTACTCTCCACATAAATATTGGAGTCCCCCAAACAGTCTCTCTCTCTCTCTCTCTCTCTCTCTCCCCCCCCTTCTCTCTCACACACACACACACACACACGCATGTGCACACACCTTCCTACCAGTGTTCCTGCTGCTCCTTCTGCCTGGCACTCTCTCTGCCTTTGCCTTTGCCCCTTTCTGAATCTAATCCTACTGGTTTGCTTCAGACATCATCTCTTCAAGGTAGGCTCCTTCACTACCCCTTTCCAGCAGGGTGTAGGCGCCACTCTTAAGTGCTTCTTATGTACTCTGAACTTGAGGTTTTTTGTCCCATACCTGAAATATTTCTTGTTTCCTTGTCTGGGTTCTCCACTAGCCTGTTAGCTCCTCGAGGGCAAGGGCTTGGTGGGGGCCTGTTTAAAATTTCACTTGCACTTTAATTCCTCCTCCACTGCCAATTTCATGTCCTGTCAGTGGAAGATGTTTGAACCAACAGGGTTCAATGATTTGACTGAGGTTGAGTTTAGAATTAATTTGCCTATTTTCCCTTTTCCTTTCCCCTTTCATGTGCATGTGTGTGTGGAGTGTGGGTTACATAAAACTTTTTGAAAGCTGGGAATGACTTAATTTGACATGAGAGAAACCTGCTTAAGTGTACCCCTCCCCTCCAAGAGGAGAGGTGTGTGAATATAGCACTTTTCTAGGTATAAGTCTTCTGTACAGTGGGCTAAAAACATAGGGACATGCTCCACACGTTGTTAGTGTGCATTTGGAAAGCTTTCCCATACCCAAGGGTCCGAATGAGCCATCTAATATCCAAATCTTTCTACCACCACATAAAAGGCTTAAAAGAGGCTGGGGGTGTCCAGCGTATTTAATGGACTGCACAGAACTCTCCTCTTCCTCTTTAGCTTCATCTCTTACCACCATTTCACCTTGTCCTTGGCACACTGATATGCTTGTTCTTCGCAGAGAACCCACATTGTTTCTTGTCTCCAAACCTTTGCTACAGCTATTTCCTGGCCTGGATTGCCCTCCCTTTCCCCCTGAACATGCTGACTCCACCCCTTGCTTGAGGTCTTTAAAACTTGGCTCAGGAGTCCTCCTCCTCCCACAACTCTTCTCCCAGAGCCCACCGCTGGGCTAGATGTGGCTCCTCCATGCTCCCCCGACACCCATGCTCAGCTCACCTGTTATACTTGGCTCTGCATTTAATGGCTCATCCGCCAGTGTGTCAGCTTCTCCAAAGGCAGGAACTGATCTTGTTCATCTTTGAATCCTCATAGTGTCTGGAATACAGAAGGTGCTCAAAAATATTTTGTTGAATTAATAGATAAGTGAAATATTGAATGGAAGTAATCTCAGAAGCACACAGATTACCTTGTTGCACAAATGTTCCTTGACTCACCCCGAGTCCATCTGCCATATCCTGAGTGGGGCTGGTGGTATGGGCTCAAGTAAGAGTTTGAAGTTGCATCTCAGGAACCAGTCCAATATTGGAGTAGGAGATAAAAGTGGAAATCCCTTTGTTTAATACCGTGTTTCCCCGAAAATAAGACCTACCCATAAAATAAGCCCTAGCAGGATTTCTAAGCATTTGCGCAATATAAGCCCTACCTCGAAAATAAGACCTAGTGATGGGCGTGGCTATGCAGCGCATCTGCACAACCCATGCATTTCATCGCGGATTGGTAAAGAAGACGAGCAGCCCTTCTCATCTGCCCCATCGTAACAGCTACTATCCCAGAGGTGACCAGAAAGGTGCAGGCAGCCCCACCAACAAAGTCGGCTCTCCCTGTCAGGTCCCAGCCATCCTGTGCGTGCTGCAAGCTGAGGTTTTGATGGGAAAATAACACATCCCCTGAAAATAAGCCCTAGGGTGTCTTCTTGAGGAAAAAGAAATATAAGACCCTGTCTTATTTTCGGGAAACACGGTAAATGTGAATATCCCCCAGTTCTGAACATAGCCGCAGCTCCCTGTCATGCCATGTCACTTCACAGAGGGACTTGGGGTGCTCACTTAGGCTCCAGAGAGTTATCATTTGCCTGAAGAATAACCTGACATCCCAGGAACATCTCCACCTGGAGAAACTGAACCAGCCCATTTAGCCAGCCTAGAGGCTCTTTGGTGGAGGTGCTACTGTCTGCGTGTGCCTGAGACACTGGGCTGCTATCCTTCCAGACTGGGTTCCCTGCCTTCCAGATGGAAAAGGTGCCAGAGTTTCATGCATGTATGTGGATTCCCAGTTGGTGCTGATAAAAGGCCACTTAGAACTTGTATGATCTTGGGTAAGTTACTTACCCTCTCTGTGTCTTATACTCCTCATAACAGGCATGACTGCCTATGTCATAGGGTTATTGGGAGGATTAAATTAGATAAATTATGTAGACTTTAGCAGAAGGCAGGGTCCATAGTAACTGTCTAATAAATGTGAGCTGCTATTATTATTATTAAGTGCCTTCTGGCCTGTGTTACCTATAGAGAACCAACCTTGAGAAGAGAACTCAGAAGAAAACTGTCCTGGAAGGAAAATGAAATAAAAATGTAAACCATGGTCTCCGTGTTAGAATTCAGAATTCTTTCATTTAAGGAAGACTATGTCTTATGCTATTTAATGATCTAAAACAAACAAACAAAAATTACAGAGATTGCACAAAAATTTTGAATCTGTTTTCATGTGGTAAGATTATTATTATATTTTCCTATTTCTCCCCTTTTTTGTGCTGTCACTAAATTCCCCGTGTAAAAGTCACCTCTTGGGTCCTTCACGTTGATTTGGCTCAATTATCTTTCAGAGCTGCTCTGACCTACCTATTTATGGGAAGTGGCAGTAGCTTTCTCCCTTCTCCAGGGACTTTGCTCCTCTTTCCACAGAGGAGGTTCTGACAGAAAGCAGTCCTTATTTCTTTTAAACCCTTAGCTCTGTTGCTTACCTATTTCATAATTTGTGGCTGGCACCATCTTTCTGGTCCAGGGGCTGTGTTTTCTGCCAAGGAAGGAGGAGCAAAGGGCAGGTGGTAGGCAGAGCCAGGGAACACCCCGGGCTTCAGGAACCCCAACAGGAGGGATCCTGGGGCCCGAGGTGTAGATAAGCCGCAGTCACATCGCTTTGTCTTCACGTGTTTGCGGCATGCCCGTTGCTACTTTTGCCATCTGCCTTTCTGCCCTCTGCTTTTCCATCCCCTCTGCTGGTGTCTTAGCCTCCACTGGTCCTTCAATGCTGATGCTCCTCAGGGCTCTGTTCAAGGGCCTGGGCTGTAACTCTTCACTTTCCCTGGTCAACCTCGGCCACCTCAGGGCGATAGGAACCAGATCTAGCTCCCAAACTCCGGAGGAGTACATCCAACTGCCTTCTGAGTGGTTTCTACATGGATATCCCACAGGACACTCAAATAGGACTAACATCACACCTGTAATCTTTCCTCCTCCCTCAAACTTGTTCCCCCCTAAACTGTTCCCTGTCTTGGAAAATAGTACTACTCCCTAAGCTGTTACCCAAGGAGAAACCCGGAAGCCAGCCTTGCCTTTTTTACTTTCCCTCTCCGTGCCCATTCACTCATTAATTGCTGTCAACTCCACCCTTGCCTGGCAGTAATGCTGCACCCTCCCTTCCCCACTGGGGTGGTGTCAGAGGAAGCCTAGTGGCAAGTTGGAACTTTCAATAACTCAGTGATAATGAGGCTATCCCAATTCAGGGTCAGTGGAGGCCATGTGGGGAACCAGAACTCCCAGCCCCACCCAGCAGCAACCAGGATACCCGCAGTCCTTCAGCTGTCAGTAGTGGCCAAGTGGGGAACCCAGACTTCTACCACCACCTGATAGCAATGCGGCAGCCCTGTGCCACAATAGAGTGTGAAAAAGCCAGCTTAAACAGAAAGCTTAAATAAGGTCCAGAGTCTCATAACTTAATATACGAATGTTCAGGTTTCAATAGAAAAGCACTTGTCATACCCCGAACCAGAAAGATATCAAACTGAATGGAAAAAATCAGGAGTCTCTGTATTAGTTTCCTAAGGCCATTGTAACAAGCTTGATGTAAAACAACAGAAATTTATTCTGTCATAGTTCTGGAGGCCAGAAATCCAAAATCAAGGTGTCATCAGGTCTTCACTTCCTTCGAAGGCTCTAGAGGAGATTCTGTTCTTTGTTTCTTCCAGCTTCTGGTAACTCCAGGTGTTCCATGGCTTGTAGCTGTATCACTCTAATCTCTGCCTCCATGTACACACCACTGCCTCCTTAGTATTTATCTTATAAGGACAACTATCATTGTATTTAGGCCTACCTAAATAATGAAGGATGATTTCCTCATCTCAAGATCCTTAATTATATCCTCAAAGACCCTTTTCCAAATAAGGTAACATTCATAGGTTCCAGAGATTTGGATGAGGACAAATATTTGGAGAGGAGAGTGCACCATTAAACCCACCATGGATGCCAAGATTGAGATGACAGGGGTGTTAGAATTATCAAAAAAGATTTTAGAGTTGCTATGATAAAAACATTTCCATAAGCAATTATGAGCAGGCTTGAAACAAATAAAAAATACAAAACCTCAATAAAGAAATAGAAAGCCTCACCACCAAAGAAATAGAAGATAACCAGGAAGAAATCAAGTGGAAAATTTAGAATGTACAATATGGAAACAGAAAGTTCAGTGATGGGCTCAGTAGCAGAATGGAGGGGTCAGGGCAAAGAATCTGTGAACTGGAAAATAGAACAATAGAAGTTACCCAATCTGAAAAACAGACAGAAAATAGATTGGGGGGAAAATCACAACTAAACAGAGCCTCAGGGACCTGTGGGACTATATAACAAAAGATCTAACATTTATGCCATTTGTGTTCCAGAAAAAAACGAGAAAAAGTATAAGACTAAAAAAGTTCTAGAAGAAATAATGACCAGAAACTTCTCAAATTTGACAAGAGACATAACCCTACAGATTCAAGAAGTTGAAAGAATCCCAAACAAGATAAAGTCAAAGAAATCCTTGCCAAGACACATCATAGTGTCTCGAAACTAAAGAAAAGAAAGATATCTTGAAAGCAGAGAAAAGCAACATCTTACCAATATGGGAAAAGTAATTAGAGTGACACTGTATTACTCATCACAAACCATTGAAGAGGAAGTGGCACAATATTTTTCAAGTGTTGAAAGAAAACTGTCAATCCAGAATCCTGTACCAAGTGAAAATATCCTACAGTAATGAAGGAGAAATCAAGATATTCTCAGATGAAGGGAAACTAAGAGAATTTGTCTCCCACAGACCTATCTTAAACTAATGACTAAGGGAAGTTCTCTAAGCAGAAAGGAAACAATACAAGAAAGAACCCTGAAACATCAGTAAGAAGGGAAGAACACAGTAAGCAAAAATATGGGTAAATACATCGACTTTTCTTTTCCTGTTGAGTTTTCTAAATTATGTTTGACAATTGAAGCAAAAATCATACTAATCTCTAATGTTGTTCCAAATGTATATACAGAAATTAAAACAATTATATTATAAATTGGGAATGTTGAGAGGATGTACAGAGAGGTAATGTTCGATACTCACTCACACTAGTGAAATCACGACAACCAGGAGACTGTGATAAGTTATGTATATTTAATGTAATATCTAGAGCAACCACTGAAAAAGCCATACAAATAGATATACACAAAAACACTATAGATAAATTAAAATGGAATTCTAAAACTTCAAGCAACCCACAGAAAAGCAGAAAAAAGAAAACCGAGAAACAAATAAGCAAACAAAACCAGTGAGAATAAACAGAAAAAAGTAAAATGGCAGACTTAAGACCTAATATATCAATAATTGCATTAAGTGTAAATGATCTAAACATACCAACTGAAATACTGGCAAAGTGGGTTAAAAAACATGATCAAAACTATATGCTGTCTACAAGAAATTTATTTCAAATATGATATAGATGGGTTGAAAGAAAAAGGCTGGAAAAATATATCATGTAAGCACTAATCAAAGGAATGCATGATTAGCTATTAATATTAGATAAAGTAGATATTATAGCAAAGAAAAGTAGAAGAGACAGAGAAGGCTTCCAGATAGCTTAATACATGGAGGCTCCTGGAGGTTGATGCATGCTGATGACTGACTAGAGACATTGGCTGCCAGTTATCCTCAGAAAGAAGAACCAGAGTTACAAGTGAATAATTATGATTTGAATAGAATATCAAGGGCAGAGTGAATGCTAAAGTCTAGCAGAAAACTCACAGGAAGAAGCTAGAGCACAGAAAAAGAAGGAAGTAAGAGACTGGAGATATGGATGAGGAACTCGAGGGACTTGGTATTTTGTCAAAAGAATAGGTGGGAGTGGTTTTAGCTCCCCTTGTCCCTGCAGCAGACTGCCAGCCTTCAAACTGTTGGAGAGCTCCTCTATCACCATGAACCAAAACACTGCTGTGGGTGGTAATTTGGGGGACATCTTGAGAGCATCACACTAGACCACCGGCTCATGCAGGGTTGTTTGCCCTCCCCGCTGGACTGAAGCTGCAGTAGCAGGTGCCAAACTTGGGGCACACCTATTGGGGGCCTGTATCCTGCTCAGGGAACCTCAACGCTTGTGTTTCCAAATCACTGAGCCCCCGCAGGCATTCCCTGGCACCTGCTTGAATTGCGGCAACCACCCAGGACCAGCTGGACCCAGGGGAGCTGCAGGGTTGCCAGGGGTCTAGACCTCAGGGAGTGCTGCTCCTAAGGGAAGGGGGAGAGGAGCTCACCAAGGGGACACTCCCTATGACAAAGGAGAACAGAGAGTGCACTTTCCTGTGCCTGAGAGCTCCCCATATGTGGGTATAGAGTGACTGTGCCACTTCCAGTGGAGACATGGGCACTGTGCTCAGCTCTGCAAGGAATGAGTGTGGTTCCAGCCCAGCACCCAGGCAGACTCAGTGCTCAAGCATGGACATGGAGAGGAGGACTTCTCCTCCCCTCCACCCACTGCTGTGGACACAGCTGTGGCTGCTCCTGCAGGAGGTCTACACAAACTTGCCAGAGGATGGCCATTCTAGGGCTATTAAGGGCAGCTGTGTGCCACTGGTTGTGTGTGCACCAGCCCCAGCCTTGCATGAACGGTGAGGCTCCTCCCCCTCTCTACATAAAGCAACAGCATTCCCACGGCAGAGAGCAGGAGAGCCACAGAGCTCTGTGTTTGGGGCTGAGGGAGGAGCTTAGGCACTGAAGTCATTTTGGTGATGAACCCAAGGGACAGGAATCTTTCATGGCACTTGGCTAAATTGTAGCCTGGAGATAGACAGCAATGTCTTTCTGACCTGAGAGTCCTGAGCATCAGGACAGAGGAATGACAAGAAAGTGGATCACATTTCTGCCTGCTCAGGCCATGAAGCTAGGGCAGCCCCCTCTTCCTGCCACGGAGACCTCTGTGCATTTGACAGGAGGTCACCCCGCTACCCCCCTCAGGGATAGTACTTGTGCCCATCATTGAGGTATCCAAGAGCAGGCTTCACAGTTAAGCTCAGCCCAGCTTTGTCCCCACCTAAGCAAGCTAAGTAGGGAGTTCAGGCCACTGTACATGCCACGGATCAGCCTGTTGCTGAAATTTTTGCTTAGTTTTTGTTTGTTTCTTTTGAAAATCCATGTCTTTAAAATCTAGAATAAGATTTTCTAGGTATGTTGAAAAGCTTGAAAAAGAATAATGGTTCTTTAATAATTCAAATTACAATTGGCCTCTCTGTGCCCTAAATGATACCTGCGTTGAGGAATTGGGAAAAAATACTGAGGGCTTAGAAAAGACTAAGTTCAGATCACTGTACTCTTGACCATAGTGAACCTTAACTACTTTACAAAATACTTTGTTCTTGAATATTGGAGACAAAATACAGAAAGCCACGCTATAATACCCTTGCTCTGTCATGAATGGGGCTACGCTGTGGTAAATCACATCTCCTGTGTACATCTCAGGGCAGACAGTGCTTTATTCATTGAGCCCCCACAGCTTTGAACAATGCTAGCATAAGTTGAGTAATCAAGAAGAATAGGACTGCATCCCAATTCTGTTCCCCAAGCTCCTGCTAGGCCCTGAACGTGGGCTGGACGTGCATGGGCACGGAGACCACAGGGTCTGGGCTCAACTCTACCTCTCTTATTTATAAGCCACATGCTGCTGGGAAAGTCACTGTTTGAGCTTAGGATTTTTTTTTTTTATCTGTAACAAAATTATACCTTCTACTCAGCATTATGAGAAATAAAATATAATATATAAATAGACCCACTCATATTACGAGCTCCAAGTGACCATCATTGCTATCATTGCTATTATTGCTATCATTGCTATCATTACTATCATTGCTATTTGGACTTGGCATATGCTGTACTGTATTCCTACTTATCTTTGATTTATAGCCCCAACTGGATTGTGAGTGCCTAGAGGACAGACTTGCCATTGCCTTCACTTCGTAATCCCCACAGCCCTCAGGATAACATCTTGCACTTGATAGGGCTAAGTGAAAATATTTGTTGACAATGAAGATGATGCTATAAGTGGAACGATGGAAAGGTAATCAATCGTGCAGTCATGCACAAATTGTAGAGCTCATTGGAAGGACCTAGGGAGCTTAGTAAAACACAGATTTCTGTGCCTCACCTTCTATTCTGAGAGATTCTGGTCAGTTGGCCTAAGGATCGGTGTTTTAACAAACTCCCTGGTGATTATAATGCAGGTGGTCCACGTACTGGTAACATTTAGAGAAACCAAGCTTTACTAGTACGTACACCTTATATCAAGCCTAGCGTTTAGTAGTAAATATACGTCCATATAATACATAAAGTAGGAACTGACGATCATTTAAGTGAAAATCTGGTCTGCAGGGTCATTCAAAAATGCACTTTGTCACTAAGGTGCCAAGCAGATATTATAAAACGAATCAAAACTTACTTTTCAGAAGTTAATTAACATGTTTTATGTCCTAGTTATCTTAGACAAAACTATATATGTACATGCTGTCTTTTTGGCTCCGACTTGCCTTGTGAAGAGAAAATAGAAGTGAAATAAAATGCCCACTGGGCATTAGACTGCAAATACGTTTATTCTGCAGCAAAGCATTAATTTTATAAAGATAACTGCACTGCGTTATGCATGCAGGCCACCCTCATTTGGCCCCAAACTGGTCTCTCAGTGAGACATTTCCTTTCTCTAGCTGCTGCTTTGTAGAACAAAGGCTTGGAACCAGTCAGTGACAACATTATAGTACTTTCTAAGGGCGCTACCCTAAAGTACTTCTTTTTAATGCTAGGAAGAAT
Organism: Cheirogaleus medius; assembly: GCA_008086735.1. Lineage (NCBI taxonomy): Eukaryota > Metazoa > Chordata > Mammalia > Primates > Cheirogaleidae > Cheirogaleus > Cheirogaleus medius. The sequence goes on along the minus strand of VBSM01001562.1, from coordinate 21,500,019 downwards.
TGATACAAAACTGAGAAAATTGGTGCAAGACTTATACTGTCCTTCCAACATAGGGATATAGAGATAATTTATACAGCAAAATAAGATTTCTTACTTCATGAGAACAAGTCATACAGAAAAGAGATATAATTTACTTTTGATTTTCACTCCAAAACTTCAAATTAGTAAGAATAATGCCCATTTGCAGGTGGATAATACTTAAAAAAACGAGGAAAACATTTTCTTGTTAGGCTGTACAAGTGAACTTGATTTTGACATCTTCTCCTCCACCTCTCTATTACTTACAAAACTACTTCCTATTGATACATAAATTATCAAAAATAAGATTAAATAAGCTAAATAAGAAATTGCAGTTCTATAGAAATTATTATTAGTGTATCATGTAAGTATTCTAGAACTCAATAAAAATTCAACAGTCCTTGACACTATCACAGGTTCTACAGTAAAATTAATATAACTGGCCCTTGTTGCTACTCAACAAGTAGCCATCTCAAACATTCTCCATCCTGAAAATATGAAAAAAATATTGCACTTTGGGAAAAAAAATGTATTCTTAGATCTTGATTCTACTCCAACTTTGCAATAATTACAGTAATTACAAAGATAAAGGGTAAAAGTCACAAAGTGCTGGCTGGGACATTCCAGAGCAAGAGAAAGCTTGGCGCCATTTTTATAGTTATGCCTGTTAAGATTTAATAGATGGAAAGTTTCATTAGTGAGCTGTGCTGCAATTAACTTCAAGGAGGTTCCAGACTACTGTATGTTGCTGTTACTGACAGAAAACTGTTTAGATTTTCCTCTTGAAAGAGTATATTGGATTTTCAACACTTCAATTATAAAAACTAGTAAGAGGCACAAATTTTAAAAATTTAATGTACAGGCTAGTTTTTGCTTATCACATAACACATAGTAATAATGGACTGTTATTCTGCAATGGACATGCCAATTGTAGACTATCTAGGAGTGAGTTGCTTTTGTGTATATTGTTATTGTTTTAGTATTATTAACTTAGAATCCTCTATCTTTCCTGCTAGCTCATAAAAACATGTCCTAATGGAATTGTGGCAAAGTTAGAAACTATTTCTCTAAATCAAAGATTTTCCTGAATCATGTACTCTACCTCTATTATAAAATGCTTGTTATCAACTCTGAAAAATTGGCAAATGCTAGAGAGTGAAAACTGTGGAATCTAGTTTCCTGCTTTTCTCCTGTGGCTGCTCGGATTCTGGTCTACCCTTAGAGTTTCTGACTTTAGACAGATGGGTAGGAGTTTGCAGATTCCTCCTCAGTGGAGATGAAATCTTGCTCCCGTTATCTGTGCAAACCATTAAAAGCTACCTGAGGATATTCCTTACAAAATTACTACCACCATCTAGGTTTTGTGCCCCTCAGTAGACTTTATCTAGCATGTTATTTAATTTCTGCATCCTACAACGATATGGCTGAACTGTTATGGTCCTCGCCGTTATATTTTATTGTATTAAACAGCAGACTGGTATGGTTTTTTTTAATGACTTGAAGAACAAAACCTGAATTTTATGACTTTTAAAATCTGTCGTGATACTCTTTCTTCCCATTACAACCCACTCGCCCCCTTTCTTCTACATATGTTTCTATTCATAGGCTGCAGACGTTTTAGTGTGGTAAGCATGTAACCATGATCAGCACTTTCAGAGTCATGTTAGTTAGCTTTTTCAGACCAGAAGAATACAGTTTGGTGTCCAAGAACAGTAATTTAGTTAGACAAACAGCTACAGAGTGCCTAAAAAAAACCCAGAGTTTTCATCTCCACAGAATTATCCTATGGACCAGTATGTTGGCTGCTGTCTGAGCAGCAGAGATGAATCCATTTTCTTCTACTTAAATGTGAAATCTGAAAGTGGGTGATACATAATTTTACCTGGTATCATGAGGCAACAGGGACATGCTGTTGTGGAATTGTGGGTGGTTGAAAGACTGTGGTCTGTCTACTGTACTAAATGTCTCTCTGACCTTGGCTTGTCCCCACAGTACCCTCCCCTCCCCAGTAGATGATTCTCTGCACAGCTCTAACCCTCCTTATTTTTTCTTGTCCTTTTAAAATTCATTAGAATGGGACACATCATGTCCCAAAAACATGACAAGTGTGGGAAAAACAGAAATACAGTATCATGGTAGGAAGCCATGTTTAGAGATTCTGCAATCCCCCCAGTAGATTACGTGATTAGATACTGATTATGGTGCAGGGGCCACGTCAGGACTAGACTTCATAACCCTTTCTATACACCAAGGTTTTCTGTACGTTGATGTACTTTGATGTTTTAGTAAGGTAGGCTCTGTTCTTTGGAAAATCTTTTAGTTTAGTTCTGAGAAAATCATTAATATTTGGGTTATGGTTGGGTCAGAGTTTAAGAGATCAGTATGTTTATTTGGGTTTTATATATTTATGGTTGGTTTCAGTTTCTGCTCTTAAACACCAGCAGCAAATTCTTGGGGTTTGTGAGGCATTGCGTCACATTTCTTTATGCCTCCTGGTGACACAGTGTTTGGGACATGGAGCTAGAAATCAGACTTGAGAATTACAGTCTCTTTGTCACAACCGAATGAGTTCTGACCTCAGGTGTGGCACCTTTGCATGATGTTGTATATTTTTTAACTCCTCTATTAATCAACTTGTTTGTTTATCAGTTCTCTCACAAGAGGGTAGTTAGAATTAATTAATCTTTAAAAATGAAGATAGGCAGTGTAACATATCAGAACTGGTTTGTGGTGTGTCAAATGGATCACTACATTTTGCATATTTAGCTATCTTTATTGGTCTGCATTTTCATTTGAAGAAACATTTAACTTTTTATAAGCAAAGACAGTATAATATACAATACTACCAAGCCTAATATTCAAGAATGTTTTCATACATGTCTTAGTATTAATTAGGGAGCAGTTCTTGTTTGACATGTTTACTTTTAATGCTTAATAGCTTTCCAAGTGGGGTAATGCAGTAAGTACCCAGAAAAACTAACAATTATCTAGTCTAAAGAGCTTTGTATTTCACTGTAAAATTAAAATTGTGGGGAAATTGTGTTTTCATTCTGCTCATATTAACCTTTTCTTATCCATATTAGCAAAAGGTTAACTTGTTCTTGCCATTTTTATGAAGTGAGAAGCAGGAACTTTGTCTTTTTATGAAAGGAAGCACAGGAGTGCCAAGCATTCATTAGAGATTGAAATCAGAAGCCACTGTGAGATTAAGTGAGAATGTAGCTCATTGTACAAGCCCAATTTGGACTTTTGTAGGTGCTGATATTAGGAGGAGTGAACATAATTGCGTATGTGAAATGTACCTTCAGTTTACCCCACATAATTCCAATGTATGTTTGGAGACAGTGCTCTGTAACTTTCTGGGAGAAAAACACATCTACACAGGTGGATGTCACCACCCCAAGGCACCAGAGTAGGGGGAGCTGTTTTAAATGTAGCCTAAAGACCAAGGAAGAGAATTCCTGGGTTTTTTTTATTTTATTTTTATTTTCCTGGCTTTACCACTATGTTACTGAGTAGCTAACTCAATTTTTTTCTCTGCCTTATACAATTGCACAATACAACCAAGGGAAATATTATTAGTATCTTCACAAAATGGCAGAGCAGAAAATGATTGTTGGGTTTCAGATCTCATTTCACAAGTATTCAGGGAATGGGACAGCCTGAAGGGGAGGAGAGGAGTCCATGGTTGGCTTTCTGGGATTTGAACAGCAAGGCTTTCAATGATGGTACCTTCTCCTAGGAATTCGAGGAAACAAAAATGGGAAATAACCTGTGTTTATTTGATTTTTGAAAAATTGAACCTCTCATTTTGAACCTCTCCTAAAGAGAAAAAGAGAACCCTAATGTTTTAAAACACTACTCTTCAGCCACTAGGGTGGAGATTTTGCTAGAATTTGTCCCATAATTTCTAAATGAATGAACAGAAATAAGAAAGGTATTATACTATTTTATGCTGAATTAACCTCACTATATACTGCTAAAGATCTATCTCTGGAGACACATCATAAAAACTAAACACTTTTACCACCATGGCAGTGTTAAAAAGTATTTCATATTTTACTATTTGGGTGTAAAATTACTAATCAAGGGTGGGAAATGACCAGAAGAAAACAGGAGAAAAAGAGACTCATTGAAACATGCTGAAATATTACCAAGCTTTCATTGAATGCTTTCACTTGTGTATTTCCCCCTCATCTTTTAAGGCCAATACCTTTCAAATAAAAGACAATCTGTTTAGAATAATAGAAGAACTATAGTAAATAACTGCTGCAAATGTATGAATTCTATTTTGCCCCATAGGATCATCGAGGCAGAAGAGCTTCTCTAAATGCATCATTTATTTCAATGAAGGCCAAACTTTTTTCTAAGTTGTAGACTGCTTCTATATTGGAAAATTGCTTTCCCTCATGCCAACACAAAAATGTACTGTCTTGGAACTAAGGGAATGATTATATTGGTTCTAGAAGGACAGTGTTAAGTTGATATTTGATTTTTAGTGAATATAAAAAAATTATTTTTGGTATAAAGGAACAAACATGACCATGTTGGTGCATACCTAACACTACCACAGTTTCTGGCATCTGGTGTCTATGAATAAAAGAATTGCTATATGGATGAATGAATGGGTATATGTTTCATTTATTGTCTCCCAGTGTCCACTCTCTTTCTCTCTTTTTAGTACACTGAATTTTAGCAGAGCATATGGCTGTCAGCATATGACCACAGTTCCCAGTATCCCTTTGGCTAGGTGTGGCCATGTGATAAAGTTCTGGCTAGTGGGATGTACACGGAAGTGTGTGGTCTTCCCTTTATGGGTTATGCCTTTTAATTGAATTGGATGAAATGGTGAGGTCTTGATCAGCCATCTTAGACCATGAGATGTATGCCATGTTGAGAGTGGCGGAGCAACAAGATCCAACAATCCTGGGTTCCTAATGATGTGGAGATGCTATACCAGCCCTGGGTTGCTTGCGTTCAGGCTTTTATGTGAGAAACAAATTTCTCTCTTGTTTGGAGCACTGTTTTGCAGTTGTTGTGTTGGTGGTGGGTGAGTCTTTGTTTTATGAGCTGAATCTGCTTCCTAATCTACTGTCCACAGAGCTACATTATACTTAACCCCTGACCTTTAATCAATAATTTTCTAATGTAGATACTATTGATAAAAATAGATGTAAATTAGATTATCACAGCTGATTAGAACTGAGCAAGTGTGTGAATTACATGTGACAACAAAGGCTTTGGTTTAACTATTTTTAAACAATCATTTAAACCTTATTATCACTCTATTCCCAGGTGCCTGATGGTTACTCCAACTGGGAGAAGAGTGATGAAAGGTTAGGCAAAACCCCAGGCTCAGGACTGAGGGCAGGGAGCAGTGCTTCTAGCAAGTGTTTCTGTTCAAACCTCATGTATGTGGGTGGGCAGGAGGGACAGAGTATTTCCCAGCCAACTCCCCGTATCTCAGCAAAATGACTTTCCTCCCTACCCCACAGCCCTGTTGTCTAGCACCACGTTTGTCCTGGATAACAGGGTTGGCAGAAAAAGAGAAGCAGCTCCTTTTGACTTCTCTTTTATTTGTATTGAAATGCTTTTTACCTTCTAAGCAAGAGCTACTGAACAGAAGCGGTTTGAGTCTCTGGATCAGGAATTCAGGCTTGATATGTGGGTTATAAGTTTTCTAGTGTCAACAAAAATTTACCAAGATGCTGTTCCTGAGATTTTCATTGTAAAGGAATATCATTCTGGGGAAAATGAAAACATGTAATAACAGCCTGCTGTTCACTTCTGAGAAAGTATAGAAAATGGTGATGAAACATGAATATGTATTCAAGTGTAGCATACATACAGGGAATGTCCAGACCATAAGTGTATAGCCTGATGACTTTTCACAAGCCAGACGCACCCATGTTAACGCTTGTGCAAATTCAAATATCTTGTGTTATTCCTCTTAAATATTTCCATTTAAAAACTGAGCAAAAAAAATTTGTCTAAAAAATCATGAGTTCCTATTTCCAATTTGCAAATGTAAAATTGTAGAAACACAAGAGAAAATATTTGTTATTAATGAGAGATGTATTTCAGCATTTTACCATGTAGCTCCAGATATTTAAAATATATGTTGCTCATTTTGGATGTTTACACAACTGTACACATAGGTCATGAGCATCCAGAGAAATTTGTCTCAGCCTCCTCAGCAACAGCGTTTGCTCCGTTAGTCCATATCCGCTCCCTTAGTCTTTAGTGCTTTTCTGGTACTATAGGCAAGTAGTTTAACCTCTCCAGGCCTCAGTTTTCACAGCTGTAGATGGGACACAGTAACTGTGCACAGGATCGTGCAGATTAAGTGGTTCAATATATACAAAGAGGTTTGCATGACATTTGAATATAGGAAGATCTAAATAAATGTTTAATTATTATCATTATTATTATTATTGCCAGTATCAACTGATGCCATTGCTTCTGGGTTTGGGGATACTATAGAAATAGCCACATAATTGTACTGACTGTGTAATTGTACTGACTTGTTTCAGGAGGACAGACTAGGCTTGAAGTGAGGTTGCCAAAGTTATGTTCTTTATAGATGTTCTTTACACTGGCCTGGCAGAGGTGGGGAACTTGCGGCTTTCTGATTTCAAGCTCGTTCTTTTTTCACGCACCAAAGGAGAAAAGAAAAGCTTCATCTTTCTCTGCTACACCCCTTTTAATAAAAGGATTTGTTCTGTAAAATTTGGATTCAGTCAAAAGGCTGCACTTAAGGACCTAGAAGGCCACATGTGTCCTTAAGGCTGCAGGTTTCCCACCCCTGCGAGAGGCCGTTTACACATAGGCTTGTGGTTATGACTGTTTTTAACTGATGAGTTATCATGTTGGAATATCTCTGCAAAGAATATTTCCAAATGGTCTTAAAGAAATGTCATGTAGCATTTATTAGAGTCATTGCAACAGGGACGCCTCCCACTTGCTTTGATTTAATGACATTGCTTCTGGTTAAAAGCCTTAGGTAAGGCCACACACAGTGGCTGGTGATTTGGATAATTAGAAGGAATGGCAGAGGCCTGTCTCTTTACAAGGAAGTTAGCAGTGACATGCAATTAAAGCAAACTATGGAGGGAAGCCAGGTAGCTTTAAGGATTACAGTAGATTGGGTCAAATCAAACAATATTTATAGAATTCCCTCCCTCCAGAAAGGATTTCTGCTTACTTGTTTCAAATAAATTATTTCAGTGATAACTATGTTATTTTACATAAGCAGAACAACAAGAAGAATATAACTCCATCATTATTGTTTTCGTAATTTTGTGGGCTGTGTAGGCCAGTTGCCAAAGTTGTTTATCCAATGAGGCATCTGAACCTTACATTATTATATATGTATCGGTGTGGTGTTTTCTGCTTTAAAAGATGATTTCACATCCCCTCTTATTATTTCAACTGTATCAAGCAAGGAAAGGAGATACTATGATGTCCTTTTCTAACAAAGAAAGGGAAGCTGAGCTCTGGTAAGGCATTTGCCACTGTTCTTTTATGGTAAAGGCAAGATTAAAACTTGAATCATGCAACTCATAGTGCAATACTCTTTCCAACACATGGAGCTGCCTTTTCAAGCATAAATATGAATTCTTGATTTCTGAGCTTTCCAAGAATACAATTTCTTTCTCTTCCTGCGACACTGAGCTGGTCATGAGTGCCTTGGAGAATAAGCTGAAAGCTCTAGACCTTGTCTTCAGAAGAATGGACACATGCACACACATGTAAAAATGTGCATCCATCTTCGGGCCTCCTTCTAAAATCTGTCTGGGCAATAGAATATGTATCTGGCAAAATACTAGCCCGGGCTTGACTCCTGCTGGTTGGAGGCACCTGGAATTCTCAGGGAAGAAGAGGAAAGCAGAAGCCACGATATTAATGTTTATTAGCCGTTACTCAGCATTGCACACATCTTGTTGGTGCAAACCCCACGGCAATTTTTGAAGATGAGTATTATTATTGGATCCATTTTGTAGATAGGGACACTAAGAACACCTTACTGGAATTTGCAGCCAGACGTCCACTTTTCCCCACTATGCTGCACAGCTTCCCAAAGCTGTAACTATGTGTCAGTGCTGAGCTGTTTCCCCACTAGTCAGCCCATGCCTGTGTGCAGTGGTGTGGCTAGGAAGGTGGAAAGGGGGTTTCTAGAAGCTTTCAGCAACAAGAATTCCTTGGGGAAATCATTTTCTCAGGGGTGATGGGTCGAAACAGTTAATGACAGTAGAAATTTGAAGTGCGAAAAGTGTTCAGATATAAAGATAGAAAAGAACAGGGCAGCATCCATTGGGTGGTCCACTTCTCTTGAGACATGTGTTGGATATTCAGCTGTTGTGTTAGTTTTTACGTATTCCATGCTGCATTTTCTTGCTGACTTGGCAAATGATACACAAAGTCACTGAAATGGCTTGAGTAAACTTAGCATGGGTAGAGCTGGGGGTGGGGGAAGGGAAAAGGGAAGTTCCTACATTTGGGGTTTCCTGAACCATAAATAATGGTCGTGTTGCCATTCTCAGCAATATGCTTCTGTCATTAATTAACTTTTATGGAAAGCTATGCTGTTCATGACTTTGGCCTCTCCTCGCTCTTGATCTATATGGTGTTATACGGTGTAGACAGCAGTGCTCACAGGTGGGATTTGTCTGACAGGGGGATCTAAATTAGTCTGATGTAAAATGCCTGCTAATATACGGCATGCCACCGCATCGGGTGAGTGACAATGATGCCCTCACCCCCATTCCTGGTGATTACTTTTCCAGCACCTATGCATGGGATCAGAATATCCTGTTTGTGAGGTTAAGTTTTAAGGTCAGGATTTTCTGGTGTTGAGAGTGCTGAGCTGCCACTCACTCTGAGACTCAGGGGTATGATGCTCCATACTCAAGAGAGGGCCACACAAGGTTGGAAGCACCTAGAGACACAGGGCCCTCCGTCCCACCCATCACTGCCAAATCTGCTCTAGACTCCAGCACAAGAGATCAGAGTCCAGCTTTCTGAGAGATGCACACCAGAGTTAACAATTTAACAATGCCAAAATATTATCCCTCACCTTTCACCTTAAGCCTTTCTGCTTGGTTTCCAGATGGTGGTTTTTAGATATTAGGGTACATCAGATCACCTGGAGAGCTCACTATAGCACAGATTGCTGGTGTCCACTCCCAGGAGTTGCCAACTTAGTAGGTCTGAGTAAGGCCTGAGAATTTGCATTTGTAACAAGGTCCCAGAGGATGCTGATGCCGTCATTTCAGGGGCCAAAATTTGAAAACCATTGCCTTCGACTAGAATTACAAGGACAGTAGTTAACAGCCTGGGCTTTGGAATCAGACAGCCCTGAATTCAACTTCTGTTCTACCACTGTGAAATTTTAGAAAGGTTGCCAAGCCTAGGCTTCCTTGCCTAGAGAAAGGGGATTGCAAGTATTTTGTTTGTTCTGTTTTGATTTGGTTTGGTGAGGACTGAATGAGACAATCTGTGTGAAGTGTTTAGCACAGTATTGGGCACATGGAGACAACTTTGCAGATAAGAGTTTCTGCTATTGATAAATTCTGCCTCTTAGAGCTAGGTCACCAGAATTGCTGGCCCAAATTGTAAGGACAAAGACACTAAATTAGGGGATCTCTTTGAAAGTTAAGATCAGAGAAAAGGAAGTTGGGAAGAATCAGTAAAACAGAGACCACAGGAGCATATTCTGTAAGACTTTCTGATGTGTTAGGAAAAAGAAAAACAAGCAAAGAGATCTATTTTGTATTAAGCAGTGAGGAAGTCACTCCCAAGAGATGTAGTATGATGAGAGGGTAGAAATGGGAATCCTAAACTGGCCATTGGGGCTATTAGCAGTTCACATGTAAATCCCAACAAAGTGTTATTTCTTTAGAGTTGAGTGCACTATTTTCCTAAATGGGCTTTGGAAGTAAAAGGATGAAGAATAAGTAAACCAGGGAAAGCAGTATACAATGGAGGGATGCAGCACTTTGTACCTGTGTTAATTAGGGTTCTCCAGAGAACAGAGCCAAAGGATGTAGATAATTATCTATCGATATATGTATAGATAGATAAATAGATAGACAGACATTATAAGGTGTTTGCTCATGTTGCACACAATTATGGAGGCTGAGAAGTCCCACATTTTGCAAGCTCGAGCCCCAGGAAAGCTGGTGGGGTTGTGTGAAGGCCTGAGAGCTGAGAGCTGTACCACCGATGGTACAGATTCCAGTATGGGTCTGAAGCCTGAGAACCAGGAGCCCCAAGGGCAGAGGATTGATGCTTAGCTCAAGCAGTCAGGCAGAGGCAAATTTAATCGTCCTCTGCCTTTTTGTTCTATTCAGGCACTCAACAGATTGAATGAGGCCTGCTCATATTGGGGACGGCCACCTGCTTTACTCAGTCTACCAATTCAAATGTCGATCTCTTCCAGAATTACCCTCATGGATATATCAAGAAATAGTGTTTTACCAACTATGTGGGCAGCTCTTGGCCCCGTCAAGTTGGCATATAAAATTAACCATAACAATATGAGATGTCTATTTGCATAGGTAGCATGTACTGGGGCCAGTTATGAAGCAAGTAATCTTTGTTATCCTGGGACCAGCCTACTCCTGTCTTCATCTTATTTCTGGTTCTGGTTGTTCAAACTTAAGGGAAGTTGGGAGTAGAAAGTACTGCACTGACCTGTCTAGAACACCAATTAATTAATAACAAGAATTAGTAAGTGTAATTTTGGTAAATTGTAATTTTTTAGTGGAAAAAATATTAAATTTTTCTTAAGTAATTTTGGAACTGAATGAAAAATTCAATATTTTTTATTCTTAAACAGTCAGCCCTGTAGTATAAAACTGCCAAGTATCCCCTACCAAAAAGGAAAAGGACTACACTGTCACAAATTATACATGAAAAAGGGAACACTGAGTACCCCTGCAGTGTCCACACAGAGCACCTGGAGAATAACAGTGATGGAACCTGGTACTCAGCAAAATACATGCTAAGCTCTTCTGCTTTGTGGTGCCTAAAACAAGTTTGAGTGAGATGTGCTCTTTCTCATTCCTCAGGCAGATTGTCCTAGTGACAGAAAGCTGCAGTACTCATGCACAAGACATTCCATGATAGTAATAATAACACTTACTCACATTTACATTTATATGTCTGGTCTTTTCTCAATCTGTTTCTCAGAAAGAAAACTCAAATACCGGACTGTCTGGTTTAAAACCAGACACATGGCAACTCTATTTACTAAAACTTTACTGCCAAGCGCTGTATTATTTGCTTTGCACACAGTGTGTCTTCTTCAATCTTTGCGATGGTTCTGTGAGTTAAGTATGATTCCTGTTCTATAGGTGAGGAAGCTAAAGCTCAGAGAGGGTAAGTAATTTGCTTGCAGTCACCTGGCTAGTTATCAGATAAGGTAGTGTGACCCTGGAATGTTTGATCTCACATTTCTCAATTTTCCTTTGATATTGAAAGCATTGAAATGATTCAGGATTTCCTGAAATCTGTCATCAAGCTTTTCCTTGGTTGATCTCTGGATATGGAATATTTCAAAACATAAGCCTTGAGATCTCAGAAAGCATGATGTCTGTGAGGTATTGGAAAAGATTTGAAGAGTATCATCAATAATCATCTGGAATGAGAGCAAATTTTGCACATACGCACACACACACACACACACACACTTTCCCCCAACAAGACCTTGAAAGACTAAAAGCGTTAAAGGTTTTGATAGTGAATGGTTTCTCTGTGGGTTGGTCTGAAGCCACCTCAGGGTCTCATCTTATTAAGTATCAGAACCTTCCCAATTGGGGTCACCCACTGGCTACTAGATCCCTAGTTTGATTACATTTTCAGGCTCTATTATTTTTTTCCTTAAAACTTTCAAATGATTTTGTACAATGAATGGAACCAGAGGGAAAGACATGGGCACTCTTTCATCTTCCTAAGCAAATGCCCCGGGAAATCATGTGACAGTTTTCTGACTACAGGTTCTTCTAATGGTGTGAACCCTTTAGACTATGATTCCTAGAGGTGTGAACCAATTTCTTCCTAAGAGACTTTTCATTGTCCCTTCCACTGATAGGTTGGAGCTTCCTGTGAAGGCAGCATTTCACAACAAAACTTCAACAACTATCAGCTATAGTAGTGATGCAAACTTGATGAATGTATTTTGGTTTCAGTCCTGGGCAATAAAAAGGACTTCTGAAATAATATTGTTAAAAAAGTGCCTCTATCCATTTTAGAGTTGGCTTACGGTTGCACAAATGACTATTTATATTTTCAACTTAGCCAGAGGCATTTTTTCTTGACCTCCTGAAAATGATACAATCCCTAGATTTTACTGTCATGGTGCCAGGTGGTGGGAACTATTCTTTAACTTCACTTTAATAGGTGTGAAGAGTGCATGACCTGTCCTTCTTTAGAATTTGCACTCTGGACTGTTGAATTTGTAAGCATAGCACTGATGAAACCCTTGGCAGCATGTGCAGAAGTTGGTTTATCTGTGATGACGTGCAAGCTTTCTGGGGTGAGTATTTTCTTTTGTTAAGAGGCAGGCAGCTCATCTATTAGAAGTTGACCCTAGTTTCTGAGGCACGCAGAACTAGACTAGGGTATTTTATCGGGCCATTAGAAATGGGATATTCAGATCAGTCAACAGCCTCCCCCAAATTGTTGGGTTGAGAAAGGGTATATACTACAACCTTTTTCAAATCATGAACCTGAAGAGAGAGAGATAAAGGTTGTAGTTCTAGGTAGTGTAATACTCTCATCAGTCTGTAGATTCTTTTTATGAAATTTAAGTTCCTTAACAATAATTGATAGGGCAGATAATAAGCACTTTTGCAAACAATCTGATGTGTTATCAAATGCCCTCATCTTAAATGAAGCAAGAATAGTGAGAGGCTTTAGAAGAACATATGTTGTGCCTCACAGATGTTCAGGGACACAGCTGGAATGTGTTTAGGGAAACTTTATCTTATATGATTTCAAAAAACTAGAAGCCTCTCAGCATATGTAAATAGTGAAGACGCTTTTATCCTCAAGGAATAGAAACCCACCTCAAATAAGCAAAAGCAACAGGGGAAACTTGCTGGGTCATAGATTTCAGCAAGCCTGAGGCTGAGGTTGTCTTTGTGGAATACAATGACCCGAATGGTGTTGTTGACTTGTCCTCTTCCCTTTGCTTAACTCTCTCTCTCTTTCTATTAACCTATTGCTTTTCTCCTTCAGCCCAAGGGCTTCCTTCCTTCATGTAGACAGCTTCAGGATTACATAATCTAGTTTAACAACCCCATGAATGACTAAAAAGAGCTTCTTTCTCTCAGAGTATGATATAAAATCTAAAAGAAGGCCTCCAGTGGGTCCTGGATTGTCATATGCTCATCACAAGCCCACTGTTTCAACAAATGTTTAAGGCACTGGCTCAGGCAGTATGATGAAATCAAAAAAGGGCCCTTAATGTTTCTTGATCTCCTACAAATTGTAGAAGGTTTAGTACATTAACAAATATTTTGTAATTTGAGGCAGCATGTGATATTGAGACAAGAGACATCTAAAATGATGATGGAAATCAGGCAGGTCAGCTGAATGTGACCTGGGCTTTTTTAATTAAGAAAAGTATTTTGTCTGTTTTTTAAAGAATATATTTGATTTCAGTGACAGGAAATCAGGGACAGGGGAGAGTCATTCAGGAAGAAGGCATAGTAGAAAGATTGTCTAAGAAGCAGAAAAAAGCAAGAGGTAGGGGATTGAGTTGAATAAAATATAAGTTTTATAAAGGAAGAATTCTGAGCTAAAGTTAGGAAGAAATGTTGGTATCAGACCATAGGGTGCTTTAAAGTTTTCAATTTCAACTTAAGTTGTTTCCACTTTTTTCGGAAGGCTTTGTAGAGCCAGTGAAGATTTTAGAGCAAGTAGAGACAGGATCAAATTATTCACCTGAGAGTTTTAAATTGCAGTTGTAGCAAGGAAGGACTGCATAGGGAATCTACTTAACTACAATTTCAAGACATGCAGCCTAACTGTAGATGGGGGGAGGACAGCAGGGCCCCCTGCATGTGTGCACATAAGGGTGAGATTGCTCTTTCTAAAGTAAAGCTCTAAGTCTCTCACACGGAGTTTTGGGTGGTGGCTGTAAATCATCAGCCAAAATCAGGTTTTATTTGTATCACATGGTCTTATCTTCTCTTCCAAATTCAGATCCACATCTTTAACCAGCACCTGGACATTTCTTATATGTCCCACCACCACCTCACACTCAACACCTCCCCTCCCCTCATCTTTTTGTGGAAAGCCTCATTTTCTTAGCCATTCAGGCATGGCCGTTCCTAGGAATAGATAACAACTTGGGTGAATCGCGATGATCTCCCAACATTTGTATGTGGATAAAAATCAACGTAAAATGAATGTGGAGGACAAAGTGGGAGGGAGAGGAAGCACACAAAAGTCGTCTGCAGCCACCGGGCCTGGGTGCAAAGGGGCAGGGGCAGTGGAGCAAACCTGCGCTCTGTGCAGGCCCCGTGGCCTGGGTGGAGTGAGATGAAAGTCTCAATGCAGACAAACCAGCAGACAGGAGCCTGGGCCCTTCTGAGCTGTGGTTGGGTGGAGACTCTCCCTTCACCTCTGGTAGCTGAGTCTTAGAGACATGTCCGCACATAAGCCCCATCTTGTAACTCAGAAGCCCCCACAAGGCCTCATTTGGGTCCATGTGTATTAATTCGAATACAAGTCAGTGGCTATAACCAGACCCCCAAATAATAATGACTTAAAGCAGATTAAGTTTTATTTTTCTCGGCTAATAATAGGAACATAAGCAGCCCAGGGGAGATATTACCCACCACAGTATCAACGATGTAAGGTCCTTAACACATAGGAGTATCTACCTCATGGTCTCATCATGTCCACAATCCCACCAGCAGAAAGAAGAGAGGCCCTATAAGGGCACAATCTGAAAGTTGTACATGTCACTTCCACTCACATCCCAACGACCATATGTTAGCCAAATGCTGCATGCAACTAGAAGTGCCTGAGCCATGTGCTCAGCTAATAATAACAGCTGACACAGACACAGTGCTTCCTGAGAACCAAGCACTATTCTAATAGCTTTACACACACTGACTTACAGCAACCCTAAGAGGTAAATCCTATTATTATTCCCATTTTTCAGATATGCTAACTGAGGCACAGAGAGGTTGAGTAACTCACCCAAGGTCATCAGATAGTAACTGATCATGGCGAAATTCGAACCCTCACAGGCTGATTCCAAAATTTGTGATCATAATCATTCTGCAATGTCGCCTTTAAAATTCAGAGTTTGGTTACTAAAGGACAAAGGGAAGAATGAAAATTGTGGGACAATCAGGTATCCTTGCTAGGGCACCACAGCATCCATATTTGTCACATGCAGTTTCAAGCTTTGGGATCCTCTCCCCGATCACTCTGTACTTTCTAGTAGTTCAGCACATTGCTGTGCACAGCAGCCTATAGTGCCTACCCCACATCCCTGCAGAAATGACTGACAGGGTAACTTCTGGTCTAACCTCCTTGTTTTCAGCTTTTCCACATTCCAGCCTCCCCTAAATGTCCTGGCAAAAGATTCTTCCCCAAATGCCATTTTTTATCATGCCATGCCCCTGTTTAGAAACCAACAGAGGATAAGCACTACTTAACTGGATTAACTTCCTTCTTCTAAGCCTGGCCTTCAAGGTCCTTCACAATTTGGTTTCAGACATACATTCCAAACTTGGAAATCCCTCCTCAGAGCCTAACAAATCCTCTCTACACATGTCAGGTTGGTCTAATTTTGCCATATGTATTCCTGAAACTCAACTATCTTGATAGAAAAGGAAGAATCATCTATATACAGACACAGGAATTTTGCTCCAGTCATTTGACCACTGAGAATGGCTGTGTCTTGCTCCTGCTGGCTTGCCCGAAGTCTGCCCATTTCAGCTTGGCTCTATCTTCCCAGTGGTTAACTCAGAGTTCCGCACTATGTGCACTGAATGGACATATGCTCAGTGGCTCACCTTCCCACACACAGTGCCCACTCCTCCCTCTGTCCTCATCGCTTTTCCCTCCACCTGGCCAATGTGTTAACCTCTTTCCATGTATTTTTCCTTGCATCCCATAGAGACAGAGGCCAAGTTTTGTTCTTTAGGGATCCCCCACTGCATTGAGATTCTCAATATACTTTGTTGATTGGCTGGTGGTTGGTCCTAAGTGGCTTGTTTAGTCATCTTTGGGAATCCCTACACATAACATAACTTGATAAACAAGTTTCCAGCTAGTTTTCTATGATAAGCAAAAATGTCACAACAGCCTGCAGGATTGCCTCATGTTAATTTGTAAGAAAATAAGAATACAGCATCTTTTCCTCTGCCCAAGATGTATATTGTCCACCTTAGATCAGTTAGAAAAGGCAGATAGAGATTTAGAAGGATATTGGATCCTCAAGAGATTTAGAAGGATATTGATCCTCAAATGGACACTTTCCTGCATTTTATATGGTCAGAAGTATTAAAGAGCTCCCCAACTATTTGTAGATATTTTTGAGCTAAAGTTGAACTCTAGCCATCTCTTCTTCAATATCAGCTTTAAGATACAGGGAAGGAAGCCAATAGGCATTAATGAAAGAGCTTTATATCAGAAAGGATGGGATTGTGTGCTTCTGGAATGAAGGAGGAGGAATGTACTTTTTAAAGGGGGTACCTTTCAGAATCCTTGTTTGTGCTCTTGGCTCCAGAGTAAGAGGAGAGAGGTGGTGACAAGAATATATTTTAAAGCTAGGGCGTTGTAAGCTTGTCTTAGACTTCTGAGCTTTCAGAATGTTTGTTCAGGAGGTAGTTTCCAAGGTTTTACAACTTTGCTAAAAACATTTGGTCTCCTCTTTAGATCTATTCAGCTGATATCATTTTTAGTGACTTCCGAGGCAGCATTGTTGCTGAGAATTGATACAGCAATGAATCTTTACTATCGCCCATCAAAACTGGACTTTTGTATCTCACATTTTACTTTGACTATCTTTTGTCTCTTTTATAAATTTCCTGGAAACCAGCTTTGTCTTGTCAATTGAATAACAAAGATGGAATTTATATAATCGCTGCCTTGTCACAGTACAACTGATTTGCATCTTCTGGTTAAATGCAAATTGTCTATCCTTAAGTTCAACAAGTTTGCCTCTCTTTAAAGGAACAGCACTAAAGCGACTTGTAGACATGACTGTTTGTTTAGCTTGGCTTCTCTCTTTGATCTCATGTTAACATACCTAAATGGCAGGTAATGATTGATAATAGAGTATTGTAAAGTTCAGGTAATAAATACTACTTAACTCATAATAATGCTGAATAATGTACTTTTTATGACTTGGTTTGATGGAAAATTTCCTTGTCAGCTTGGTCTAATTGTCCAAACAAAACCACCCATTACTTGAAGAAATACATGTCCACCCTAGACACATTAATTAGGGTCATGGCTGGGCTGCACAATGGAATATAGTAACACTTTAGTTATCTGTAAATGTAATCTTTGGACAATCTTACTAATGCTAAACTCAGGTTTAATGAGAAACTTTTGTTTACACTTGCCCTTTGAGGCTGATGGGCCTAGGTTGAAATCTATGGTGATGGCTACAGCCACATGTATACACACCAGGGTCTTTTCTTTGAGGTTTCCAGAGGTCATTAAGTCTAGTGGGTTGAACATCAAAAGTCACAACAGGAAGTTATCTTTATCTTGGCATAGGGAGTGGGGAGATTTGTATGAAAAGAAAAGGAATATCTTTTTAATTTTTATTACTGGATATTTGAAGATAGTAAATATCAAATGGCATTGAGATTAGATCAAAAAGGAGATTTCCTGTCTTGGCATTGACAAGCTTTGGCACTGTACATCAAAGTATTTAGCTAAGTCCCACTTGCCAAAGTGTGGTATTTCCATGATGCTTCACTATTTCTGAAGTCCCAGCAACATTCCAGAGAATACCATATAATAGAAATCCAGTGATCCCATTTATGTTAGCACCAAAAATGAAAATACTTAAGAATAGATTCAACCAAGAAGGTGAAAGATCTGTACACTGAAAATTGTAAAACACTGATAAAAGAAACTAAAGAAATGGAAAGATATCCCATGTTCATTGATTGGAAGAATTAACATCGTTAAAATGTCTATGCTACCCAAAGCAATCCACAAATTCAATGCAATCTCTATCAGAATTCCAGTGATATTTTTCACAGAAATAGAAAAACAATGCTAAATTCCTATGGAACCACAAAAGATCTCAAAAAGCCAAAGCAATCTTGAGCAAAAGGAATAAAGCTGGAGGCATCACCTACCTCATCTCAAAATTTACTACAAAGCCATAATAATCAAAACAGCATGGTACTGGAACAAAAACAGGCATATAGACCAATGGAACAGAATAGGCTCAGAAATAAATCCACACATCTACAGTCAACTGATCTTTGTCAAATATGTCAAGAATGCACAATGAAGAAAGGACAGTCTCTTCAATAAATGATGTTTAGAAAATTGGATATTCACATGCAAAAGAATAAAATTGGACTCTTATCTTACCTTATATATGGAAATCAATTCAAAATGGATTAAAGACATAAACATGAAGACCTGAAACTGTAAAAGTACTAGAAGAAAACATAGGGGGAAAGCTCCATGATTTGGTCTGGGCAAGGATGTTTTTTGGATAAGACCACAAAAGCACAGGCAACAAAAGCAAAAATAGACAAATGGGATAGCATCAAACTAAAAAGCTTCTGCACAGCAAAGGAAACAATCAACAGAGTGAAGAGACAACTTACAGAATGGGAGAAAATATTTGCAAATCATATATCTGTTAAGAGGTTAATATCCAAAATATATGTGGAACTCACCTCAATAGTAAGAAAACAAATAACCCAATTTAAAAATGAGCAAAGGATCTGAATAGACATTCCTCAAAAGAAGACATACAAATGGCCAAAAAAGTATATGAAAAAATGTTCATCACTAATCATTGGGGAAACAGAAATTAAAACAACAATAAGATATCGTCTCACCCCTGTTATAATGGCCTTTATTGAAAAGATGAAAGATAAGTGTTGGCAAGGAAGTGAAGGGGACCCTTGTATACTGTTGCCAGGAATGTAGATTAGTATATCTATTAAGGAAAACAGTATGGAGATTCCCCCAAAACTTTAAAACAGAGCTACTATATGATCCTGCAATTCCACTTCTGAGTATATATCCAAAGGAAATGAAATCAGTATGTTGAAGAGACATCTGCACTCCCATGTTCATTGCAGCATTATTCACAATAGCCCAATATGGAAACAACATAAGTGTCTATAGATAGATGACTGGATAAAGAAATTGTGGTATATGTGCACAATGGAATACTATTCAACTTTTAAAAAGAATAGAATCCTGCCATTTGCAGAAACATGGATGAACCTGGAGGATACTATGCTAGGTGAAATAAGCCAGGCACAGAAAGCCAAACACTGTGTGATCACATTTATATGTGGAATCTAAAAGTCAAACTCCTAGAAGTAGAGAATAGAATGGTGGTTACCAGGGCCTACGGGGGAAGTGGTTGGAGAGATGTTGGTCAAAAGGTACAAAGCTTCAGTTAGACAACATAAATAAGTTTTGGAGCTCTATTGTATAGCATGGTGACTATAGTTAATGTACTGTATACTTGAAAATTACTAAGAGTAGATTTTAAATGTTCTCACCACAACAACAACAACAAAAAAATGGTATGTGAGGTGCTGAATATGTTTAGATTGATTTAATCATTCTACAATGTGTGTATATTAAAATCATGTTGTGCTGTACTCCATAAATATATACAATAAAAAAGAAAATAGAAAATAAAATAAAAGAGCTACTTACACTACTTACTTACTTACTTTTCCCTCCCTTGGGAGGGAAAAAAATGAAAGAAAAATTCAGGAGATGACCATGTGGGCTTTGAACAAAATGACCAAAGTAAAATCGAAGACTTGACTTCAGGACATACCCATAATGAATCCAAAAATAGGTCTTTGAAAAAGGGTACTTGATTTTAAAGTTTGGAAATGACTTCATTCATGATTCCAAAGAGTGACTGTCACTATACTTAATTCAGAGGCTGGTTCCTTGCATATTGTGGAAAATGTTTAATTTTTCAGAGTGGAGCCAAATTGCCTTCTCATTGAAGATAGTTTCATATCTTACTTAATACCCAAATTGCTAAGGAAACCCACAAGAAGAAACACACAATGGGAAAAATTTCCTTCGCAAAGAATGGGAAAAATTTCCTTCACACTTTGTTGTAATCATATCGTTTTCTTCCCGACAAATCTCTATAGATGACTTGTTCCTTAGCTATTATACATTTACGGTTTTCACTGTCATTAGGTAGCCAAAATGGTTCATTTTGATGAAAAATATTATCTACTTCACATACATTACTTGCCTTCTACCTCAAATCTTATATATTTTTTAAAGAATAGAATATTTCTTATTGGCTTCAGAACAAAATCAGTTTCTCCTTATCAATTTTTCCCTTACATTCTGATGATTCATTTTCTGAAGTTCTTGGAAGACTACAAAATAAAAAATGACCTTTTTGTAGAAATTTGGTTTACAGATTTTTATAAAGATTCGTGTCTTCATGGGAATGATTTGTTTGCTTCTTTCCATTAAAAACATTTCATTACCACTTGCTCTCCAGGCTTCTTCACTGCTGGCATAAACCAGCTACTGTTAAGATGGCAAAACTGTATTGATAGTTTAGGCGCATACTTTGGTTAATTGTACTGCTTCTTGTTTGACATATAATAAACTACACTTTTGATTTGAAATTGGACTTTTCATGTTTAATGACCTAATATAGTTGACCTTCTATAGACATTCTCGCTGCATCATTAGGAGGGAAAAAGGGGTGGGAAGAAAAGAAATAAGCTCAGAAGTTCAGAAAACAGCAGATGGATGAGTGGAACACAAGACACAGGGGACAGAAGTAAGTGAACTTCAAAACAAAGCCTTTCTGCCGGTGCATTAGTTAGGATTACATTCAGATGTGAGTGACAAAGAACCCAAGATAACAGCGGTTTAGATGAGATTGAATTTAATTTCTGTCTCACACAGGAGTGTGGGTAGGTGGTCTGGAGCTGACATGGTGTTCCACACGCCTTGTATTTTTTCTATGAGAGGCACAGTGATCACCCCTGCTTCAAAATGCTGATATCTGCATTCTGGGCAATAGGATGAAGAAATGAGTTTTTAAAAAGAGAGGGGGAGAGAGAGACAAAGGGCACACGTGCTGTCCTTTCACGAAGGTTTCTGGAACAACTATACAACATTCTGCTTACAACCCATTGGCCAGAACGTACTCAGATAGCCATACCTTGCGGCAGAAGAGTCTGAGAAATTAGATCTTTATTTTGGGCAGCCATTTGTTCAGTCAAAACTTGAACTCATTTACAGAGGAAGAAAGGGACAACTGATATGGGGGATGTAGCAGATTGTATAATTACAAAGACATTTGGCTCCTCATTTACTACTAACATCATTTGGCCACGTGCTTTGTTTTAGTCAATGAGACATGAACCAAAGCTTCAAGACCTAAGAGTAGCTTACTGCATCCTCTTTGCTGGTGCCATGAGCCTGGCAACATTCAGTCGGAAGCCGTGCAATCACACTGCTTCTGGAGGGACAAGGACATGGAGCAGAGCTGCAGCTGGCCTGTCACAGACATGAGACACCAGTGGAAAATAAACCTTTGCAACTGTAAGCCACTGAGATTTGGGGGTCATTTGTTACTGCAAATAAGAACCTTGGTGGCTCTCAAAGTGCAGTCCCTAAACCATTAGCATCAGCATCACGTGGGAACTTGTTAGAAATGCAAATTCTCAGCCTCACCCTAGACCTACTGAGTTAGAAACGCGAGCAGGGCCCAGCAGTCAGTGGTTTAACAAGTCTTTCAGGGGATGCTAATGTGGGCTAAGGAGTGACAGCCACTGCCCTGGCCTACTGGGCTGCTCGGGATAGGGATAGTAGCGCTATATCCATCACACGTGGCCTTCACTGTCTGCCACATGTAGGTGGGAACAGGGAGCAGGGGCTGCCCTCTGTTCCTCAAGAGAGTAGAGAGGGTAGAAGCAGATTCAGTAACTACAATGGGGAAAGTGGCATCTTCCTGTCATTTGGTGTGACTTTAGCCCTAAGGAAAGAAAAGTCGTGGGTCACACCTCTTCATTCCAGTGAGGAAATTAGTTATTGCAAGAAGTGAGACAGTTGCTCCCATATCCTTGAAGCTGCAGGAGTAGAGTAATACCTTAGAAATCTATTTCCCACTTCTTTGACCTTACGGTACCTTATTGTTATAGTTGGAGTGTGCACAAACCCCTAAAATAGCATATCTTAAATATTAAGGTAAATTGCGCTATTAAATGGTCTATATTTGCCTTTTTCCAGACACCATTGCCTCAAGAAAGTTGAGACACCCTAGACTGCTCCAAAACGTGGCTGACAGATTGTGCTTTGAATTCTCAAGTATGGGTCCGTGTAAGGTGCCTGCATCCTGCTCAGAGCAAGGCCTGAGGCTGGCCCCAGACATCCCCAAGGTGTTGCTCTGAAGGACTGGAAATAAGCGATGGATTCTTCTTCATGGAAAGTCTTTGGTGCTCCTTTTTCACTCCTTGTCCGAACTTTCTAGTTACCTGGATTGCTCTGGTCTACTGCACAGAACTCCATGCTGTAGATCTTCCCTAACAGTCTAACTTCCTCCCGTGTCTCATTCTCTCAAGACTCCAGGTTAGAGGATTAAATACAGATGTTCGCCGCATGTTGCTTTTCTAGATGTAGGTTTTATCTCAACACTGCCAAATTATAAGTGCGAATGCCCATGAAACAGGCCTTAGATGTTCACAAGAATAAGCCTTTCCTAGGACCATGAAGGGAAACACAGCCAAAGCAGGGCATGGTGTTTGAGTGCAGAAACTTTGGCGTGTGTTGGGGAGGTGACAGGATGTTCCTCCTCACTCCAGGCAAAGGACTGTATTTCCTCCTCTGCTTTTGTGAGAAATTCAGGTTTCAAATAAAATACCAAATAACCCTAATGAGGCAGCAGTTTAGCTTGAGTCGGCAATATTCTACATACAGTTGCCTCACAGTGTAAACTGAGCAAACCTTCCCAGCGTGCGATGGAATAACCACTTCATTTGCTGCCTTGGGCTGAATAGTTGCTGTATTTAAAAGAACAAACATGATTTCCCTTGGATATAACTTTTAATGTGCCATTGTCAGTTCTCAGGCTAAGCTTCTGTATTAGTCATTTGGCATTTTTCTCAGAGCCCACATGGAAACCCCACTGTCTCCAGTCTACTGAATGCTCTGTGCAAAATTCCACCGCATCAAAGAAGCCAAATGTCCCGAATTCCATGGGAGAAAACCACAGATGAAACAGCTCCAGGCCTGACCCCTGAGCCTCTCTGCCTAGGGCTGTCTCCAGGAGAGTTGCAGGGCCCAGCACAAATCATATCCACCACCCCGTAATATTTTTCTACAAAAGAAAATTAGATTTGAGTGGCTGTCAAGGACAATAATAATAGGGGACAGAAAGCCAGATGACACACAAAGACATCACAAGGTTGACAGTGGGAACAGAGAAGGTGGGGCGGGATATAGGAAAGGAACCCAAACCCAGCATTTCTCTCTGCTTGTGGATCTACCAACTCCCCAGGTCTTTTGTCTAACACTGGTGACTTGGCCTTCACAGTGAATTTGAAAACTCTATTTGAAGTTCCTTTTTTCCTTGGGAACAAACAGTATTGGCCTAAACTAGTTATTAATAGTAACTGTGGGGAGACTAAGACAAATAATGCAAAGGCAAGCAGCTTTAAACTTCTTCTTGCCTGAATTTACTGTTATTTTGAGACCAAAGGTGAGTGAAAAGATGTTGGCTCCCTTAGCTTTGATGAGGTCAGTTCATGGAAATTTCTGGACTCGGGCTGATGAGCCCACAGTGGGGGTTTTCCTCACAGAATTCTGAGGTGAAAGGGATCCCTGAAGCTGCTCTGCCTCTGGGTGGCTTGCTGCAGTGACCTACCCAAGTGGGTGTGCCATTGATGTGGAATATGGTGCCCCATGGTTCCCATACATCTGACCTCTTGCTGGCATGTTCCTCATCTGTCCCTGCCCTTTTCTCACCCAGGTTTCTTTACCTGTACCTCTTCCTGGCCCGGTGGTTACCCACTGGTACTTTACCTGGGCATATCTCAGCTGATAACCTAGGCTGAACAACTGTAGTGACCTCTTTCACCACCATCATTTTCTGTAGTTCACATACATGATTTTAAAACTACAAACATTCTAATAAAGGAAAATTATTTTCCATTTTATAATTTTTATATTCACAGTCAAAACTTTCATATCACCTAAATACCAGACAGGTAGAAGTCTATGAAAGGCTAAAGTCACCCCTTCATCTCTCTTCACTACCTACACCCCACCCCCCCAGCCCAACCCCTTCCATCCTCTCAAGGTCTGATCAGTTCCCACAGCTGGGAGGGCTGTGGGTGGCTTCGCTCCTTGGCATTGTGCTTAGACGTTTGGTGTGACCCTCAACTTAGCCTCCAGGTTGCCTTGTGGCTGAATTCTATTCTCTGCTGGAAGAAAGTGCATGCTGCCATTAGCAGCTGGGCTGCCAGGCCACTTCTGCTTGCCGGAAGAGAGTGGCGTCTTTGTATTAGCCTTCCCATATGGGCAAGACCTCTGCCCCGCCTTCTTCCCAGACTCAACATTGTCGATGTCGTTCTGGTTCAGAACCAGGCTCGGGTGCGCTTTGTGCTCCCTGCAGTATTTTCTTTTCCCCTCCTCTGTCTCCCTCCTCCCATCTTCTTTGTCTCTCTGCCTTATTCTCCATCCCTCAGTGTGGCATTCCTGCAGTGTGGCATTTCTTCCTCTCTGTCTCCCTCCTCCCATCTTCTTTGTTTATCCACCTTATTCTCCAACTCTCAGTGTGGCATTCCCACAGTATGGCATTTTTTCCTCTCTGTCTTCCTCTCCTACCATGTCTTTCCTCCCTTATTAAAAATGTTGTCATTAAGTAAAGAAGATAAAGAAAATGTTATCATTAAGCAAAGAATGGTAAATAAGAGAAAGTATTCAAACAGTGAATTTTATTTCATTTTAATTCCATATCCCTTTGAGTCTAATTTGTTTTATTGCCAACTTTTTATTTTGAAAGATTTCAGACCTGCCAAAAAGTTGCCAAAATGGTACAAGGAACATTCATATAGTCCTTGTCTACTTTGATTAATTGTGAACATTTCGCATGTTTGTTTTCTTTCATTGTGTGTATATTCATTATTTTTTTCATCGGTGAAATATTTAAGAGAAAGCTTCAGATATCATAATCCTTTATTCCTAAGTACTTCAACATATATCTCTTAAGAACAAAAACATCCCCTCACATAACCACAATATGATTATCAAATGAAGAAAATCTAATAGTAGTATAATCCTGTTGTCTAGTAATCTAGTCCTGTGACTCTATTTAAATATTTGAAGGATGAATCTGCATTTGGCTTTGGTTTACATAATCTAAAAATACGATTTTACTGCAGTTTCACCAAAATCCACATCAACAGGAATGAGTGGTGGCCTTAAGGAAGTGCTTTTTTTTCCTTAGTCCTTAATTTATTTCACTTATAAAGCACAGATAATACCAATAATATCTATCAACCAGAGGAATTTAGTTGATGAAATGTATTTTCACCATGTTAAAGTCATTAAAAAGGTATTAGGGTGCATATTCTATACCCACAGAAACCAGTGCCTAGTTTGGAGATAACTTCCAGAGACCTTACATGATATATTAATACCAATTAATTTTGTAAGGACTTAGGGGATATAACCAATCTAGCTTTTTCCAGGAATGTGTTTAAATTAGATAACCTATTCAGAACAAGAACTAAGATGATATTGAAATGGAACTGATAGCTCTTTGTTGTGTTTTAAAGGGAGAGGTGTCTGCTTATATCGTACATGTGTCAACAAGCAAGGGTACAACATGCAACATTGTTGGCTGAAGAGCATCTGTATTCCTGAATCCCAGACAAACAGCTCCGCCTAACAACAGCTGAAGTCCGAAGTTCGACTTGAGATTGATTGTACCAACATGATTGGAATAAACCAAAAAAGAGATGCCTTCCTGATAACCCACCAAAAAAGAGATGCCTTCCTGGTGACCTACCAAAACCAAATTGATGCCTCTGGAATTTGTACCTTTCCTGGTTTGGTTGTTTTCCTGCGACATTAAGAGGATATCCAGTCCCTTGCCAAAAGGGATTTGTCCTTTTTATCTAGTCAGAAATGTGCTTCAGCTATTTGCATTTCTGAATTGCTTAGCTGCCCAAGCATGCTCGGTGTGTGCTGTTTGAAATGTGTCATTGAGGCACGTGACTGCTGTTCTCAAGCTGATGTTGGACTTTCTCCAACAAATATGGATTATGTTAAAGTCGGTTCTGAATTGACGAGGATATGTTAATAACTCCCAGATGGGCATCTCTGTGCTCTCCAGCAGGGAAACGCAAGCAGTCCATGGCAGGAGCAAGTGTTTGGCAGGTCCATCATTCCGTCATTAAAGGCCACATTATTACTTACAACTGTGCTTGCATGACAATGGCTGCGATGAGCCCAGCCTCACAGTAATGAGCACCAGGAATTTGCTTTTAGGTAGATTGTTTTCCAAGTGGTGAAAAATATTTTTTTGAAATGTCCTTCTTCCCATTGCCAAATAAGGTATTATGAATGAATCAAAGGGGCAAGGTGGGAGGTGGGCGGGGGTGGGGGGGTCTATGCTGTTCCTTGGAGACTAAGAAAATGCAACATACATGTCCAGGGATAGATGTTCAATAACCCTCATGCAGAACAGCCCTTGCTCAACAGAGCAGCTTTCTCTGTGCCTGTCCTGAGCCCAAGTCCTTCCGTGCCTAATTCCTGCCCTAGCAAGTTCCAGTTGGAACAATTATTTACATTAGAGGTATTTACATTGTGATTGCAGTTTCCATTAGATAGCGTATCTTCTTTGTCTCTGGTCCTTAAGCTATAGGGTCTGATTTGTTTTACAGTTGTTTTTTGAAAAAGAAATGAAAAACGTGCATCTTCTATAACTGTATTTCCAGTCCAGAAGGACACTGAGTATATTTGATGTTAAATTCGAATGTGACAAGTGTTACCTAGGAGTATGCAGGCAATAGACTATGTGGTTAATACAGTTAGTTGTGATGAAATTAGATGTTAAGATAAAAGGGAATCATTTGGTAAAAAAATCATTTTGATGACTGCATAGATTTGCCATATTTTAGTAGAGAGATGGGAGGCAACAAGGTCTCCAGTTGGAAAGCAAATGCTGCAAGTGCATTGCTTTTATTTAGAATGTAAAATAATCTTTCATCCCAGTATATATGGTGTGGTGAGAATGCCCGAGAATGATAAAAAGTAATTGAAAACATTCAATTGCAGATGATGCGCTTTCTCCTTTGCTTTGGTTCTCTTTTTCAATAACAAGTAATTCAGCCACAGACAGTCCCCTTACTTTATAGTCAGGTAACTGGATTTTATGATGTCATTTCATCTGCATAGGCATATCTATATGTTCTCTTTTCCTTCCCCCTCCCCCTATTTCTAGCAGCTCCAAGGAATTTAAAAGTATAAAACCACATCTGCCAATAACATTATGACGAACCATTTAGGATTTGATTTTTTACAAGGCAGCAGCACTAAATGCCATTGATTCCCAGCATGCACTGGTATATTTTAATGCTAACAGTCGGGATTTTAAAACATTTCATTTTAAGTCATTTAAAAATATCTAAAGATCAGCAAAAGATTTCACAGAGCTTCTATACTGAGGCTTGCCTGACGAGGGTTTGTATGGGTGTGGGATCATGAGAGTTAACAGTTTGGATATTCTAGAAGGGTGGGGAAAAGATAATCCAGCTCGCAAGGTGTAGTGTAAGGAATGGCCACAGGAGCTCCCCAAAGACTGCAGCCCTCTTCAGACCTCCTGCCCAGAAAGAAAGATTTTTTCCAAAACCTGGGTGCAAACTACCCTAGTCCTTTATAAATATATTACAACACGCTATGCTTCCTTGTGTGTGAATATCATAGAGTATCTATGGTCTGATAGTTCACACCACCCTGAGAGGGTACATATTTGTTGAAAATACTTTCAGCTCACTCTCACATGGAGCCACCCATGCAAAATGCAGCCCAATGGATTTGGATCCACTAACCCCAATTCAGGACTGTTAAGTTTCCTTGCTTGAGTTTGCCCAAGCAACAAAAAGGGAGGAATTTTTGCTTCAAAGACACTATTATTTTATTGACCCAGGGTATTTCTTAAGTCTTCAAAATGTACTTTTGTGCTATTAATATTTCATCAAAGAATTTCAGTTAACGAATTTCCATTTGCAGAAAGTTTGGGGAGTTGGCAGGTATAATTGAAAATAGGAGATCCTACATTTTAATGGCCATTAAGTTGAAACTTTCTGAGATACTATAAGATCCCAATTAGTTAGCTGAATATCACCAGTGGTTCATCGTTGTCATTAGGTATTAATTAGGCAGCTACAGAGTGCTAGACACTGTGCAAAACTCACAAAAGCAACTGTCCCTGTTTGGGGGAAACTTACACTTGTGGGGGTGGTGATCTTTGTTGTTGCTATATTACCATTTGTAATGAGCATACTTGGAATGAAGTACTTGGTATTTTGAAAGAGCTTTATGGTCTCTAATTATAGCCTCAACAGCTCATAGTGCACAATGCTACCTTTTACAGGAAAGGAAACCTACCCCAAAAGAGGTTATGTGGCTGATCTGGCATTGCAGTCAAAGATTTTTGACACCCTTTTAAATGTTATGTCACCTTTGACAGAATATACTCTGACAACACAAAAAAGTATAAAACAGGAGAGTTTGAGGAAGAGAGCCCCTTGTGTAAAAGCACCAATGCTGTTATATTAAGCCCAGAGATAAACACAGGTAAAGGAGTGGGATTTTTATTTCACCTTCCCTGTCCTTTGCTACACAGGACAATATTCTTCTCATAATGGCACTCAACTTTCTGGATTGTTAAAAAGAGGCTTATAAGAGCAATTGAAAGTAATATGGGCATTTTAATATTGTGACACTTAATGCTACATAAAACCTTTGTTTCCTACAGGTTTATTGAGCTGGTGTATTAGATTTCCTGCTGTATGAGCAGGAAGATTATGGTGGCTTAGGTCTAAGTATACTTTGGGGAGGCATTTTGTATTTTCTCTATAAATAGTCTTTCTAAGACAACACAATTGTGTAACTATTAATGTTTATATTGCATTATACATCTCCCAAAGTTTACTATGCATGGTGTAGAGTATGGTAACCAAAGGAAATGTTTTTGTCTATGAAATACACTGAGAATTGTCATCATTAAAGTAAATCTATTTTACTTATTATCTCATCAGTAGGATTTTCATGCTCTGGTCTTACATTACAGTATTATGTGATTATGTCTATAAGCTTCTAAAAGCTAAGCATTTATACACATGTATGCACACATCCACATACATACATGTGTAGGACATGTTTTGAAATAAAAGCTATGCCAGAACTGAAAGACTAACTTTTAAATGGAAATAAAGACATTTGGGTGAATCCAAAATGGGCAGAAAACTTGAAAAATATTGGTTTCAAGTACATGGTTTTTACAGATGAAAAATTTGATTAAGAAGACTATTGTTCAGAGCATGTACCAAGCTTGTTTTTCATACTGAAATAATTTGTCAGGCTTAATGAAACTAACCAAATCATTAATTTCCTTATTAAATGTGCATTTTCAATAGCTGATGCAGAATCACCCTCACAAGTGCAGGGCGAAAGGTAGCCCTGCAAAAATACAGCACAGATTTCAACTTGGGTTACAATTTTGTTCCGATTCCTGGGGAAACATAACCTGTGGTGAAATTGCATTTCTTTGTGTGAGTAGTTTAATGAGCAATTTCTTCAGAATTTATAAGAAAAAGGCCCCAGACCTAGCACTACAGGTCCCCCCAGAGCCACTTTCCTTCCATACATGAATAGCCAGTTTCATTATGTTCAAAAGCATAGCAAAAGAGAAACAAATGGGGAGGGCTATTATATCCAAAGAAATGAAAGATTATCTTCTCCAAGCAGCAGAAATTAGATGTATCGGGCCTACCTTTGAATCACTCTTAGCTTCAGATAGAACATGACGTATGGGTAATCTGCAATTTGCTAGGGGCATTGTTAGCATGCTTTGCCTCCAGGGTAGGATTTTAACCAGGCCTCCAGCAGCTGTGTGTTTGGCGTCTCAGCCACATTAGGCATACAGAACCCCCTGCTATTACCCTGGTGAAACCCGTGCCAAGGCCCCTGGTGACACGATGGAGGTATTAGGTCAGATGAGTTACATTAAGTGGCAAGTGATAAATTCAAGATGACAATTCAAAACAGCAGTGTTTCTTCTAAGTAATTAATTCCAGTGGTGCCTGAGGCGGTGCTTGGTCGCTGCCACTGGTGTGGCAATGCTGTGTAGCTAATGAGAAAACATTACAGGGAGGATTAGGGGCCTATGCATTCTGGCAGGCTGAGGTCACTATGATTAGGAAATATTAACACAGACTTACTGTGATAAACCATATACGCCCAGGAAACTTCATTTTTATTTTATTTAATGTAAAAACTGTTGAACACTTTACAATGTGGCAATTCAATAAGTGGGCTGGGGAAAGGGGTGACACATTCCACTCTGGGTCTGGGGCAGCGCCTCAAGGCCTGCTGGGATGGTGACAAAGCCTTGCCAGAACCACTGGTCCCCTTTGCCCCCATCTGTGGACACTGTGTCTCTGGCACATAGAGAAGCTATAAAATTATGGGCCTGTTTTATTTTCTCAAATATGATTTAATCAAGACCTTTGGTTCTATGGCTCATCCTCCCTGCCTGACAGGTTGCTCTGAAGTAGTTGTATGGTGATCTTGCCAAGCAATGGTCAACGAGTTTACTTTCTCTTGCTAAGGCTATCCTTGAAAAGGGAGTGATGGGAGCACATCAGATTTCATAGTGCTGTCAAGTTTTAGAGGACTTGTTCACATTTTTTCTCACTGTCAAACGTTCCCATGAGCCATGTGGGGGAAGCGTTGCCATTGCAATTGGAAACCTGAGAAACTTGAAGCCAGAGAGGTAAAGGGAATGAGACAAGATCACGTGTTTGAGCCTAGAACTAAGCACCCGAAACACCTAGTACGTAGAAGGCATAGAGCCAACCACCGAAATGGTTTCTTATACAATTCCCAAAGAAGCTCCTGTCAGGAATTCTTTTGTGCACATACACATATGTGTGCATAAGCTCGTACACACACACACACACACACACATGCAGGCGCAATGTGAACTCATCTCTAGTGGAGGACTTTTAGTTTGAGCAACTACAGATGTCTTATGGTGTATTGGATATATGACCTATAAAATACCTACTAAACACTTTGCCTTTGGCACTGAAAAATGAACTGCTTCTAGAGGTAAGAATGTTTCCTTATCACCTGCTATAAATTGGCTCTGGTGTTTGATTCTCAAATTCAATCTGTGCTCTGGCCACAGGTATGTGTGTGAGTGAAGGGAGATGAGTAGAATAGCCATTAGCAGCATGTGTTTCCTGAAATTTTGAAGCGCTACCAAATACTCACATCTTTGTGTTCCGCGCTTCCTCGTTTATTAAGAAGTTGATTACCATTTTAGAGAAAATAAGAAAAACCATAAGTACAATGTATGTTGTTTCTTAATTCTATAGAATACATAGTATTGATCTTGCATTAGTAACAATGAAGTTTAGCTAGTTCCATTTTCTAGAAGGGTGGTTATAATGAAGAGAGCTCTTTCTCTGTGATAGTGGAAGGAGGAGGCTCAGTTTCAACAAAGTAATAATTAGAAGCCACTCGTAATTATGCATATGTAATTATTGGCATCATTATATATGAAAGGGAAGCATAGGAGAAGTTAGTATATAGCAGATAAGCCTATCTTTTCTTTGCATGTTTTGTGCTGATAATTTGAAAAACCAACGAAGAGTTTCTATGAAAACATTTCCCAACTCTATAATTGAAGTGAGCAAGAGGCATGAATATGAGAGATGGTTGAATTGGTAAAGGAATAGTGTCGTGTTCAAGTCTGACAATGGATTACTCACAATAGACGATAGTGACTAAACTAACGTGATGAAAGGCCATGATGTTAGATGACCTCAAATGATTTTTATCTTAATTTTTATATTTTAACCTTTAAAGAGTCCTACCTTTTTCTTACTTAAGTTTCCATGGTTGAACAAAAGGGCATTATGAGAATTATTTTCCAAAAGCTAAAATCTACTAAGAACAAAGAAAACTTCAGAAATGTGTAAGGACTTATGGTTAAAAATTATGACTCTAAGTGGACTTTCATTTTAGGTAAAGAGAGAAGACTGCATTTCATTTTTTAAGTGCTTATAACAACATCTTGTTTAATTTATATTATACTGTTTAAAATTCTTTATTTTATCTGTAAGTTCACATTTAAAAAATTTAAATATTCCTTTAGTAAAGAGGGAAGGAAGTCCCCATTTCAGGCCTTAGTTGCAATGTTATTTTTTTTAGTGACAAGTCAGAAAGCAAAAGGTTTCTAATGTTATGAAGCTTGTCACATATCTAAATCACCAGACAGGTTTTAGTTACTTAAAATAATGCCGAGTTGTGCATAGAGATGTTTCTAGAACAAAACTGTAATTCATCTGGATTCATCTAGAACAAAACTGTAATTCATCTTCTCACTTATTTTGAATAAACCATTTGGACATCCTGTGCAAACCCAAAACCTATCAGAAATTAAGCTATTTCTACTTTGTTTTTTGCCAACCTTCAGGTTTCTCAGAGCCTCACATTTAAAAATATTTTCTATTATGATATGAAAGGAAGAGCATTGGATATAAAGTCCAAGGATTTGGCTTCTATTTCTAGCTCCACCCCTGACTCACTGCATTAATTCTAGTCCTCAGTTTTCTCATCTGTGAAATGGGAGAGAAAGTTCCCAAACCTGATACCAATCACATCATACGCACTTGGAAGGCTTTTTTCCCCTTCTATTAACTTGTTTAGACATTCTTTAAATTATATTTCTTTAAATTATGAAGATAATTTGTGCTTATTTTAAGAAGTCAAATAGCACTTACAAAGGGGCTGCCGGGGCTGGTAATATCTGATGGTCGATTGGGATGTTGGTTGCACAGGTGGGTTCGTTCAGTTTGTGAAAATGATTGAGGTATTCATTTATATGACATGTGCACTTTTCCATGTAATTATTATAATCCAATAAAAAGTTTTAAAAGTAGAAAAAAATCAAACAGTATGAAAATATAAAGGAAAACTTTGATAATCCTTCATCCTTTTCCACCACACTTGCTTCCAATCTCACCTTCCTGAGATGACTAATGTTAAATTTGGCATTTGTATCAGGATTAGGCTTGGTTGTGTATAATTGAAATACACCAGATGAAAATGGCTTAAACAAACAGAAGTTTATTTCGCTCACACCTAAAAGATGGCCAGATCTTCCTGTGTAACAATAGGACAGGTCCAATGGCTCCCTTGTATCATAAGGGACTCGAGCCTCCGTCTTTCTGTTCCACTATCCTGGTTCCTGGCAGCCATCCTCAAAGTCACCTCATGATCCAAAAATGGTGTTGGAACTTTACCCAGCAGGGACACACTGCAGGCCAGAAGAAGGAGGAAAGGCAGAGGAAATAAAAGGGGTAAAGGAATCCCTCTCATCTAAGCCACCTCCCTTTAAACACACAATTTTGCCTACACCTTATTGGCTGAAACCAAATCACATGGTCACACCCATGGCAAGGGAGGCTGAAAAATATAGCCTTATATTCAGGGTGACAATACGCCTGGATTAAAAACCAATTATAATTCTAAAGAGGTAGGAGAGAACGGTTGAAGGGGAAGTCCATTGGCAACTACTTCCCCAGGGTGTATCTCTCCATACTTTTTTCATGCTCACACAAACGTATACAAATAGAGATTCATTTGGTGGTTCTGTTATGGTTGTTTATTAAAATGGGATGATATTATACATGTTTCTCTATAACTTATGTTTTTTTTTCTTGATATATTATGGACATCCCTCCAGGTGAGTGTATAGAGATTATACGTTTTTTTCAATTTTCAATTTTAGCTACCTAATATTTCTTAGTATGGGTTTACCATAATGTATTAACCAGTCCCCCATTGACATAATTTCATATTTTCCATGTTTTGTTTCCAAAAAATATGTCAAGGTAAATACCCTTATACGTATGTTGTGAGCCATGTTTTCTTACATTTAAAAAATTATGAATGCCTTCATACATACAAATGCATAAATACAATGTATATGACCAGTTTATAAAATAATAAAACAAAACAAATGCATGTGTGTCTACCATTCATCTAAAAAATATAGAACATTATAATTATCTTTAAAGCCCCCATACACTATTCACATATAGCATACCCTTCCTCCAGAGGTAACTATTATCCTAAATTTTATAATTCCTTTGCTTTCCTTTATAATTTAACTACATGTAAATATATCCTTTAAAATATAATTTGGATTTAATTGTTTTTGAACAAATATATCAATAATGTCATATGGTATGTATGCTTCTGTGACTTGTTCTTTTTGCTGTACATTATCTTGTGAGATTTATCCATGCTGAATGTGTACAACTATAGTTTATTAATTTTCACTCATGTATAGTAGTAGCCCATTGTATGAATGTACCACTGTTTATTTATCTTTTCCCCTGTTGATAGACATTTGTTTACATTTTTATTGCTAACACACAAAAAAATGCTGTTTTATGCATTCTTGTTTGTTCTTATTTTCTTGTGCATATGTGCAAGAGTTTCTGTTGGTTATATACTCAGGAATGTAGTTGCTAAGTCATAAGGTTTAAGCCAATTTTTTCCCCAAGTATTTGTCCCAAATTACACTATGACTGGCAGTGTGTAAGGCTCCTATTTTTACGCATCTTAATCAATAGTCATTGGTGTCAGACTTTCACCTTTTTGTTAGGCTAGGTATAAAGTTGTCTGGAGGGCTTTCTAAAAGTGCTTCGGCCGTGGAGATGTTAACTCAGTAGGTCTGACTTGATCATCTTATGGAGGGTTCCGGGAATCTGTGTTTTAACAAATCCCTGGTTGATTCTTACGTTCAGCCAGGTGTGAAACCACAAGACTAGACTGACTTCCAAGACCCTAGATAATGTGACTATTTCCAGATTCTCTCATTGCCCATCCGAAACCATCATCTTGATCTGGGGAATCTTTCCCCACATAGTTCTTTGCATTTCCATTCCTCCTTCCTTTTCACTTCTCTAGCCAACAGACAAGCCCTGATTCAGAACCTTATTATGCTATGCCAAGATTTGAAATGATACAGAAAGTGTTATTACACTGACTCTGGAGTAAGTCTGGATTCAACAACTGGCCCTGCCACTTACTAGTTGTGTAACCTTCAGCAAGTTACCTGCCCTGAGTTTCTGTTTCCTCCGCTGTAAAATAAGAATAATAATAAGAGTATCTATCACATGGGGACTGGGAAGATTAAAAGAGTTAATATATGTTAATATTTCAAAATAGGTACCTTGGCACAAGGTAAGTACCCAATAAATGTGACCTATTACTACTATCGTTATTATTGCTGCTGCTTATATTGTTTTTTGTTAATTCAACTGCTTCCTGGAAGGGTGTGGGGAATTTGAAAGAAAGAGGGCCTCCTTGACAAGCTGTCTTCTACTTCAATTCTCCTTACACCAAGGCTTCTAAAATAATCTTCTACCAGGACCATTTCATCACATTTTCCACTGTGCAAGAACAGGCAATGGTCTCTCTTGCAGGTTTTGGGGAAATAACCCATTGAATGTTCATGGAAATGTCAATGGTGGGAGGTATTCGCTTCATTTGAAAGAAGCACTTTTCCCTTTTTCTTCCCATTCAATTTGTAACTTGTCTTTGGCAGTAGTTAAGAGGTCCCTTATATTTATTGTATTAGTTAAGATTCTGGTTCAGCTGCTTTAACAGAGACCAAATAACAGTGTTTTAAATAAAGGAGTTTGTTTCTGTCTCATATCAAACCAAGCTTCTAGGTAGCCTGGGAGGTTGATGGCTGTATTTCAGAAGTCAGGGCGCTCTTGCCATCTGTCTTGCTGCTACACCATCCTCTAGAGCAGGGATCAGAAAATTTTCCTTTATAGGGCCAGATAGGAAATATTTTAGGCTTTTGTGGGCAATATGGTCTCCGCTGCCAACTACTTAACTCTGCTGTTGGAGCACAAAAGCAACTATAGGCAGTATGTAAATGAATGAATATGACTGTGTTCCAATAAAACTTTATTCATGGACACTAAAATTTGAACTTCATATAATTTTCACAGATCACAAAATAGTCATCTTTTTATTTTTTTGAACCATTTAAATATGTAGAAACCATTCTAAGCTTGCAGGCAGTGGGCTGAATTTGGCCCATGGATCTCTGTTTACCGATCTCTGTTGCAGGAGGTTGCTCTGATTTGCAAGAATAGTTCATCACCACTCTACCCACATCCCGGGCACAAAGAAATGGGGAAAGCAGAAACAAATGACAATCATCTTCTTTTAAATAGAAAAACTCAGAACTTATCTGCATTATTCTGTTCACATTAGTCAATACACAGTCACAAGCCTAGATGCAAGGCAGTATGGGAAATAGTGTGTGTGTGTGTGTGTGTGTGTGCGCGCGTAGCCTGCCTGGAAAGTATCCGGCCATGTAATATGAAAAAGACCCACATCATAGGGATGAGGCAAGCATTATCCGGGGGAAGGGCATACCTCTAACCCTTCTTAGGGAGAGGCAAAGT
>VBSM01001562.1:21448663-21462924 GCA_008086735.1 Cheirogaleus medius | reverse complement strand
AGGGGGGAGGAAGTGTAGAGTTACATAATGTGAGCTGTGCGTGCCACCTGGGGACTGGACTCGCTTGAAGCTCTGGCATGTAGGAGGGGTGGTTGGGGCCATGTATGTAACCCTAACAATATTTGTACCCCCATTATATGATGAAATAAAAGGAAAAAAAAATAGAGACGTTTATTGAAGAAGATACAAGATACAGGAAACATTGTATATAGGACAATGACATCTCAGTTCCCTTCATAGAAGGCATCTCGGGACCTCACACAGTTCTCCCAGCGTCTCTTAACCCATTCTCGTTCAACATTCTCAGGTGTTCTGCTTGTTATAGGCCTTACAGAACATGGGTCACTTTCAACAGATTCTTGACCATCTTTGAAGCATTTATGTCACACTTTTACTTGCGCTGCACTCATTACATCATCCCTGAAATCCTTCTGAATCATCTGAAGAGTTTTCACGGAAGATAGTTCAAGCTTAACGTAAAATTTGAGGCAGATTCATTGCTCTACTCGCTCAGTCATTTTGAATGCAACTGCCACACAGTACACATGCTCACTTAATGGTGTCTAGCACCCCACTGACTAGTACAGTGAAGTCGTCACTGTTCACACATGCACATTCCAGCCTACTCACCTTGGCTGCCAGGTTACATCGATTTCTCTCAAATCGTTCTCATTATATTAATATTAACAATGGCTGGATACTTTCCATACAGGCTATACATATATATAGCCTATAACTTTGAGCCAAGCTAAAACTTGATGTGTTCTACTACTAAGAAGAGAAACAGGAGAGTATGGATATCGAGGGGCAATTAGCAATCTCTGCCACAGCACTTGGAAATAGAATTGGAGTAAAGATAGGAAGATGATCGTCTAGACTTGCAGTCCTCTGAGGTTTGTCTTCTTGTCATTGCCAAAAATGGAATCTATGATGCTCACTGACTATAAAATAAATCCCGTTTGCTGTTCATGAGACAGATATGATGGTTGTAGGATGGAAGGGGAAAAGGTGGCCAGTCATTCAACTGGCAACTACCACTACAAAATACAGTGTTGTCAAGGCACTCAGTGGAGAACTGTCATTTAACACCAAAAGAGGATGTCAAAAATAGCTTCAAAAGTGAAGTTTTTTTTACCCTTGGTTTTTATCCTCCACTTAGATTTTTTTATTTAAAAAAATTCTATATTTGGTAAACCTTAACATAATCCAACATGCCCTATCTAGATCATAATATTGAGACTAGCTAACCCACTCCTAGGCCCAAATTTTCAGCTTGTGCTGGAAGAAGAGTCAAAGGTGAAGGGCAGGAAGTGGATGCCCACTGAACTTATTTTCTAATCAGGAAAATAAGACCTTTCCAGATAGAATCAACCTGCCAACTTTCAATCAGACAAAAGATAAAGATCTTTTTTTTTAAGCTAGGCATATTGCTGTCCTAAAAAAGCTGAGGTCTTATTTAAGTGGAACGATAAATTAGATACTGTATGGAAAACTAGCTGTCTCTTCCATGTCTGAATCAATTGCTGAGTTTGAAAGATTTCTTGAGCACCTACTATGTTCAGGGCACTGCACTGAGCCCTAGGAAGGCAGAAATGAATAATAAAAAACATTTGCCCTTGAGGAGTCCACAGTCTAGGAGCAGGGGAGACAGATTAGCATATACATAATTACCATTAGCATGATAATAGAAGTATGCATAAAGGAAAGAAAGAGTTCCAAGCAGGGAATGATCAACCCTGTCTTAGGGAGGGTGAGAAAGGAGGTCAGAGAAGCTTTAGCAGAAACACTGAAAGGAGAATAGTGTCATTTTCCTCCTGAAGAATAGACTCTGGCTGTGAACAGAGTAGCATCCCATCCTGCATGCATGTGATATAAGAATGTGAAAATGGTCATATAAAATGTGTGGGAGTGTTTGTGTATCAGCACCCAGGAACTATACCTTTTCCCCCCAGCAGTCTAAATTTTGCTGCCTGCAGTTGGTACTATGTGTACTTACCTCGCTGCAAGCACTTCTCCCAACCACAAGCACCATTTTCACAAGCCTCACCTTGTCAAAAAAATACCATTTGTATCTAAAAATATGCTTGGGATATATATGCTCATTCTCTTATTTGATGCTCCCCTGATAAGAAGCAAAACTAAATGCATTTTTTAGGATCTAGGGGAATATATACCAGAAAGTTCCCTTTTAATTTCTCAAATTAAAAAGGGATGGCTATTGTTATATAGCAATATTTATTATTTTGTTTAATCTGAACAAGGCTTGGGTTTGCATACTGGGCTTAGGCATTGTAAACCCCAAAAAGCATTAAAAGTAAGAAGCGGAAGGCTTGGAGAACATATAAACACAGAGAGATGACAGGTTTTTGCGGCAGTTGGAAGCTGGGGAATAGATAATTACATCATTGTCTCTCATTCTGTTCCCACATGGACTTGCTTAAATGTCATTTCAGACTGCAAGTTCTCACTCTTTCCTTCCTCAGAAACCTTATTCAACCTGTGCTCAGACATCATGATAGCCGCGCCTCGGCCCAGAGCGCAGCCCCGTGGGGACTTCATATTCAGGCATCACCGATCGTTGACCTGGCTATTGTTGTTTGTGATACTTACTGGTAAAGTTTCTCAATCAATACAACATCAGCCCAAGGAGCTCCTGGGAATGGAAGCCTGTAGCAACGTACTTAATCTTGAAGCCAGCTTGTGCTCTCTGCTCTGCTGCTAAACTGGGTAGTTGGCCTATTTGATGTGGCATTATTGCTGCCGAGGTCAGATGTGAGCGGTTCGGCAAGTGCTGATGAATGGCTGTTGGTGATGAAGCACCTCTCCCGCCCACCAAGAGACATTTAATAATGATGGGCCATAACTGCGCTCGCACAAAAATCCATGTCGCTTGTTTGTGAGTCTTCTGGGCTGGAGGTGTAGAAGGACTGGCATTATTACGGAAGGAAGCTTTGAAAACGGTGGTTTGTGGCTTTAACGTAGAAAGGGCAAGTGAGAAGCAAAGGAGACTGCAGCAGTAAATAAAGTTTTCTCTCCCCTCTCAGAGAAGCTGTCCTATGCCTGTGTGGTGACTGACTTCACATTGTCCTTCCTCTTTCCTCCCCTCCCCCTTTTCTTTAGCATGACTTTTAGGCAGTATGAAAAAAAATGAATGGGAAATTACTTTCATTTTATTAAAATGGACTATTAATAATGTCTTCATCATCGAGGGAGTAATTATTCAGGAATTTAAGCATGGATTTCGCAGGATAACACCCACTAATATGAAGGAGAAATGAATCTCTAAATAATTATTGAACATGGCATGGAGACCTCACCCACTATTGTTTGGAATACAACACTGTGAAGCCCGAATCATTCTAAAAATCGTCCTGCAGGAGGTTTCAGTGCATTATTTATCTAGCTATTTCCCGTTCAGTACAATCCTTTTTTAGTAATCAGACAAAGAAAAAATAAAAATGCTTGGCATGACCTAAATACTCTGTCTGTTATAAATGAAGGCAGGTTTCTCTGTAAATAAATGGACCACAGAATATTGTCAAGAAAGTAATCAAAAGTGTAAATTTGGTTTCAGATAGACTCTATGCAGAATCAGAGGGTTTCATTAAACTCTTGATTATATAATAATTATCTAACAAATAGGAAAATAATGACTGGATTTTCAGAGGTGTTGTTAGATTACCAAGACTATGGACTGGAAATTTAGGGAAGCACTGGAAATAATTATATTCTTTGCACAGAGCCCCTGATTTACTCAGCTTTCTAAATGCCAGGACCTAGCACAGGGCCTCATGCAAAGAAAGTCCTCTGCAAGTACATATGGAATGAAAGGAATGAACTAGAATATGAAATAAAGTGGAGGATGATTTGGGAGTAACAGAATTGATGCTCTTCCCACTTTGCAAGGCTACATTGTTCTACTCAGTGTTGAGGAGTAGGCTATACAGTACTGTACAAATGATATTAGGCTACTGATGTCTGATCTGAATGCTGCAAGATCATTTTTTTCCAAACAGTACTAAAGTAGAGTTCAGCCCATCTTTTGATTGTGCATGTTTGCATGGCAACAAACCCTCACGAATGTGCAAAGAAAGTTAGCTTTTCCATTTTCCATGACTGATGCAATCTTCTTTACGTACTCCAAGCCTACTGTGTAGCCAGGGTAGGCTGGGTATGGGGGACACTTAATTAAGTCCAAATTGTTACATTCGGTCCCAACCAACAATCTTAATAGACTATTTAGACGTGGCAGACCTTTCTGTATTCTATTCTCTTCCTGTGCCTTTCCAGTACAGCTGTGTGGGTGTCTAGAAAGGAGTGTTTATACAACAATCTGGTGGGGAAGAAGGGGTCCTTGGATACCAGGTTTCTATGGTACTGTCCTCTATTTCCTGAGGCATGGATAGTCCACGTCCTCCCAGCCGCTGGGTGCCTGCTAGCGTCTGATGCTGACTCCTCTGGCTGATGAACTTGTGGTCTGTTCTCTTGGCTCCATTTGTGTCTGGTGAGCGGGCTCTGCCTTGGTTCTTGCAGGTCTGCGCATGCTCTGAAATCTGACCACGGTTCCCACGTATTTGCATTCTCGCACAACCTACCTAGTAGACTGTGCCTTCGGCGCTCCTTCGCCTCCAATGCAGGAATCCAGTAGGTGGGATTCCCACTACTGGCTCATGCCCTCGTGTGGCACAGAAGAGTTCTTAAGGGGCTCTTCAACACCCCGGCAGTTCAGGAGTGCTAACTCAGGTACTTTATTTGCTTGGCTTGTAGCAGTTCCAGATTGTTGTGAGAGTACCCTGGTCTCCTTCCCAATCCTCACATAAGAAGCTGAGAAAACACCCCTCTGCTTTGGGCATCCCTAGACCTACCTAACATGCTTCTTCCCTCCAGGACTTTAGCACAGAGTAAGGGAGACAGAAGGAAGGGGTCTCATCCTCTCACCTCTACCTTCTTTCCCAATAAGCCCCCGAGGCCTGAAGATGAGCCTATTGGCTCCCTCTTCCTGGCAGGGGCTTTCCCCTTCATTATATTTCTTCCTCCTTCCTCGGGGGTCTCCTCCCCCCTTTCACCCCTGGGTCTGTAATAGTGAAACAGAGGTTTCACTTAAGGGAGCACAACTTAAGGGAGGAAGAAATAATAAACTTAACTGGTTTTGAAATATTACCCCCCTGTATGCATAACCTCTTCTCTCTCTAGCTGCAATATTTTTTCTGTACACTTCAGTAATACATACCCAGGTCAATGCTTGAACCTGAGTTTCAGGCTGCCTATAAAGTTTGGCATCATATGAGATGTAGTGGTTTGGATGGTGATGCCCTAAAAGATGTGTCCACATCCTGGAAACTGGATGTGACCTTACTTGGGGAAAGGATCTTTGCAGATATAATTAAGGATCTCAAGACAATGTCCTTCAAGATTATTCAGGTGGACAGAAAAGAGAAGACATGGAGAAGCGAAGGTCATGTGAAGATGAAGGCAAAAAATTGGAGAGAGTGGCCACAAGCCAGGGAATGCCACCAGCCACCAGAAGCTAGAAAGGCAAGGAATGAATCTCCCCTGCAGCCTCTGGAGGGAGTACGGCATGCTCACATCTTGATTTTCAGCTTTTGGCACCCAAAACCTATGAGAGAATAAATTTCTGCCATTTTAAGCCACGCAATTTTGGGTTGTTATAGCAGCCCTAGGAAACTAATACGTGAGATGATGTCAAATTGGTTTCCCCAGCCTCGATCCTTAGATTATGAACTTGAAGAGTGTTCAATAAATACTTTCACTGGATTCTGTACAGTTTTCCTCAGTTCCCTTCCTGTGCTATTTACTCTTTCTCAGAAATAGCTCATTGAATTTTACAAACATTTATTAAACACTTTCTAGATGTGCTAGGAGGCAAATATAAATAAGACACAGTCCTTTCCACTAAAGAAATTATGTACCGAGGCCTGTTCACGCAAATAGACAGTGATGTGTCTTTTGGTTTATTCTGGAATTGGGATTCCAAATGGATCTCTCTTTACACCTCTTTCCCAAGCCAGCAGAATAATTTCTATACAAATTTAGACCAAGAAATGTCAATGGTTTTTATGCCAGCCCAGTTTTCAATCTTTCTTCCCAAGACTGTCAAATTATTCCATTTTCTGACACTGACTGCCCAGAATAACAATAATAAGGACAAACATCTCTGGATAATAAGATAACCTGGGAATTAAAGCACGTACTAGCATTCATTTTGTAGTGATTAGGGCGTTAGGCTGTGTTGGCCGGACTACCCTGGATAACAAGTACTAATCAATGTACACAAAAGCAGATTAGAGTGATTCTGGCCCTATCCATGGGAACCTTCAGAGATCACTAAGAATATTAAGTTCAAACACAGATTTGGAATCCTCTGCCACATCTTTAATTTATTGTATTACTGTGAGATATGGATTTAAGTGGTAAGCTGTGTCCTGTTGGAGCTTCAAGGTGCACTTAAGATCATGGGGCAAGAATCATGGGTGTGGTTGTTGGCTGCTCTAAATTAACAACAAGAAGAAGAATAGGCAAAAAGCCAAAGATCTAGAAGTGTGCCTGTGACTCTGTATTTTTTTTAAAGATGGCAAGAAGCCGAGGCTCTAGAACTGCATCACTGAGTCAAGCTTCCTACTCCTGCTTCCAAGTGGTGCACAGAAGAGCACAGGTTTTAGAACAAAGCTGAACTGGTTTTAAATCAGGGCTCTGACATTTGCTACCACGCAACTGGGGGCAAGTGACTCTGTGCTTCAGTTTCCTTACCTGAAAAATTGAGACACCACTATTTGCCTTTCAGGCTTATGAAAGGATTTGAACTAGCATTTGTAAAATGCCTAGTACTGTGCCTGGCACTCAGTAGTCAGTGAATGAAAGAAAACTGTCATGATCACACCCCTGCTTATTCCTGCACATCCTTTTCACTGAAGCAGCAGGGCATGAGAAGTGTCCGAGGGACGCTTTTGCGAACACAGAGGGTAGGGCCCAGTGGAGGAGTAGACTCTGTAAAGAAAAAGCGGAAGAAAAAGGAGAGAGAAGAGCCCAGCAATCAAGAGGCTCTGAGTGCACGGACAGTGGCCCTGCCCGGCCTGGGCGTCAGGAAAGATCGGTTTTAGCCTAGATTCTGCTGCTGACCTGCTGGGTGACCTGGGAGAAATAAGATAACCCCCTGTGTCTCAGTTTCCCCACCAGTAAAATGAAGGAGTTAAACTAAATTAATGTTCTCAAACACCTGTCTGGGAGCTACTGCTAGTCCATGATCAAGTTTTCACCAGCATACATAGAACTAAGAAAATTAAGGATGTTATAGGCAGTTTTTCATAACACTAAACTGATTACATTCAAAAGATTATCTTTAATCTGAGATTATGTCCACTCAGACTTTTTGATGTCACAATGTCTTTTTTTTTTAAGAAATGATGGCAACTGCATCTTGGCTAAATACGAAAAACAGGCAACCTTATAACAACCCCAAAATTGTTGTTTGTTTTTTAACTTACTGGACCATAAAATACTAAACTTGGGAACTACAGAGTGAGGTAATATCAAGTGCCTCTTAGCCATAAAAGCCTCCGGCCTTGTGGGATCACCAATAATATTTTTGCTCTTAGGTCTCTTGTTGAAAGGAGAAGTTGATCCAAGACAACCTATAGGAGGGATTGTAATTCGGGGAGGGGTGATCTGAGAAAGGGAGTTTCAGAGCTTTTGTGTCAGCAAAAGGGCACAGGCATTTGTAGGCAGAGAGAGATCCAGAGATCTAGAAACAAGACCTGTTCATCATGGCTGAGCTGCCATTTGGGGGTGGAGATAACATG
This sequence comes from Cheirogaleus medius, assembly GCA_008086735.1. Lineage (NCBI taxonomy): Eukaryota > Metazoa > Chordata > Mammalia > Primates > Cheirogaleidae > Cheirogaleus > Cheirogaleus medius. The sequence goes on along the minus strand of VBSM01001562.1, from coordinate 21,455,107 downwards.
CGATTAGCTAGCCCAGCAGTTCTCAAGTTTGGGGATTTTTTCATCCAATAAGTAAAAAGAAAAAAACAAAACCAACCTCCCCCCCAAAAAAAAACCCTTAACTAGTCATAAGGTTGCCCACTTTAAAAAAAACTTTGTCAAGATGCAGTAGTCATCAACAGTTATGGGACTCAGGACACACACCTCTGGTCCTAGATAGGGGGGGATGGATGGACAATAAAAATAAGCAGGACCCCATTCCAGGAGAACACTGGACAAAAAAAGAAAAAAACAACCTTGTTATCAAGCTGATAAGTTAGGCACAGAGGTAGAAAACCAAGAACCAGTTACTCAAAGTGGAAGATGAGGTGAGGTTTCAGAGTGGACCTGGAATGTAAGATCAGGGTGGAGGGGTGGAGCTGAGCTTCTGAACGAGGCCTGCTCCAGGGGTTCACAACCCTGATGGGCACATTCAAATCATCACTGTCCATGCTCAACCACCAGGTTCTGTTATAATTTTCATGGGGTTTGTCCTAGGCTTTGGCATTTTTTAAAAAGCCCCATCAGGTGATGCTGCTGCACAGCCAGGGTTGGGAGCCCCTGGGCTGCACTAAGCCTCTGTGGGGAGGACAGGATCTGTGGCCGACTGAGGTCTGGCTAGGTCTACAGGTAACACCTGGGAGGAAGATAAAATAAGGGAGGAGGAGAGAGCCAGGCAGAGGGTACTGAGCAGACATGCAAAAGTTGCCCTGTGGCTGTCTGAACAGGAGCTCAGGGAAAAGCCAGCTTGCTGAAAAATTCAGAGAGGTCTTTGCTATTCACTGGTAGAAGCTAACACCCCCGTTGGGGAGCACTGGCTTAGCAAATATAGCTTTGTGTGTGTTAATTGCTTCAGTAGATGTAAGAAGCATGACAGGTATTCACTCAAGCAGAAAGAGCAGAATTTCTCAGATATCTTCCACTCATTTTATTCAAAATTGAAAGGCTAGCCTGCCGTCAGCTGGGGCATTTTGCTCTGCACAGGAAACCAAAACTTTCATCACCTGCCTGATGGTCTCAAGCTGGAAACCTGCAGAAATGGGCATGACACTGGCTCCTCTGCATATGGTCATTACCACTGTTAGAAGCCCCAATGTTAAATTTTGCTGTGAAACCATAGCAATAAAAATGTCAGGTGGGCTTTTTTTGCTTTAGTAGTTTGCCAAGCAAAGAAAAAAATGCTCAGAGACCATTAGAAGAGCTTGAGACACTTTTGGTGGGAGACATATGATATCAAATAATAGAAATAATAACAGTAGTCAAATTTACTAAGTGCTTACTATCTTAATCTGCTTGGGCTGCTATTAAAAAATATCACAGATTGGGTGGCTTAAATAACAGGAATTTCTTTCTAACAGTTCTGGAGATCAAAGTGCCAGCTGGTTTGGTTTCTGGCTTGCAGATGGCAGCCTTCTTGCTCTTCACATGGGGGGTGGAGGGGGGAGAGAGAGAGAGGAAGACAGTGAGCTCTTCAGTGTCTTCTCCCATAAGGACACTAATCCCATAGGATCAGGGCCCCACCCTTGTGACCTCACTTAACCTTGATTACTTTCTAATAGGCCCTATCTCCAAATCCAGTCAACACTGGGGGTTGTGGCTTCAACATATGAATTTTGGTGGAACACAGTTCAGTCTATATCACTTACCATATGCCAGTGTTGTTTTGAGAACTTTGTAGATGTTAAATAGTTTAAACTTCACAATCCTATGAAGAATATATTCTATTCCTATTTTATAAAAGAAGAAACTGAGGCTCAAAAGTCAAGCAACCTGCCCAAGGTCACATGGCTGTAAGTAATCTCTTTGAAGTATCAAGTGTACCAAGAAATGGCCAGACTGGCAGCACTGCTAGTACTTCCCCTGCTCCTTATAGAGTGAGTCCTCTTGGTTATGTCACGTTCCCCAAGGACTCTAAACAGCTAATGAGCTCTGACACCCATGATTAGGAGAGCTATATTGGAAATATTTGGTACTTATACCCTCTCTCCTCACAATGGACTGAAAGCTGAATTCAAATGCACAGTCTCACATTTGTTTGTAATGCCATTAGGTCAATTTTGCTTCATTTATGTCTTAAACCAATGTTTTTAAGAACCATCATGTTATCAGCCACTCACACTTTTTCTGTTCTCAGAGAGTTTAGGTGAGGGAGCCAGACTTATTTATAAATAATCAAAATACAAAGTAGTAAGTGCTATAAAAAGTTGTATCCAGGATATTAGAAAGTGACAGAGGGACCACAGGTCACAGAGACCATCAGAGAAGAGGCAGTGTTCAGCTTGAGTCTTGAAGGATTAATGCCAGTTGGCCAGGAAGCCCTGCAGGAAGGGTCTTTCAGGCACGTGCAGGGAGGACATGGTATCACCAGAGGCCATTGTGCTCATGGGTTATCACAGGGTACCTGAGTGGCTGGGCTGAGGCTGGCAGGCAGGGGAGCTGCAGAAAGATAGGACCTAAAGTGTCATTGGGAAAGGGGCTAAGTCTCAAATCAAAGCAGAGCTTTATCTGCCTTTCTGAGAAATGTTGCTGCAATAGCTGCCGGCTAGCCCTGCAGGACTTTAAGCCCAGGAACAACAGGATAAGATTTGTGTTTCAGAAGGAGAATAGCAGGAAGGCCAGAGATTTGAACCAGCAGGTTGCAGATAGGGGACCTTGCTGTAGATCTCACCAGAGATGCTGAGAGCCTGCACCCAAGAGCGAAGTATGGAGCTGGAAAAGTCAGAGTGGAGTCTTGAGATTTATAGTCAATATTTAGGAAGTGAATCCAGTGGTACTCAGTGCCAGAAAATAAAAACTGAAACTCGCTCTGCATTATTTGATTATATGTAAATACAACCTCTTGAAAAACATTAAGCAATTTTTCCCTACTAGTTTATGATAGATATTCTTTAGATACTTTTCATGATCGAAAATTACACGGTTAGATTGCTGTTCACATGTAGAGCTCTCCAGTTGCCAATGTGAATTGATCAGAATTACTATACTGTTGAATAGTTTATATTCTATTATACTTGAGATTCGTTTATGTGTTTCGTCAAACTTTTTTTAGTTCCACTGCTGTAGCAAGAAACAGGCCAGGTGGGGAGAGATTAGCAACCATAGTTCTCCCCAGCTCTGAATCTATCTTCAGTAGCTCCCCATTCCTTACCTCCTGTCTTTCTCTAGCTACTTCTAGGGACATTCTCTTTTTTACTTTTCTAGACTTGGGAGAGGGGTCAAAAGTTCTCTTAACTCCTTAGTTTGGTTGAGATAAGGTTGGCAATTTTCAAAAGAAAATCTGTCGAGGTCAGATTTCTTGTTGTATGTCAATGAGAAGTAGTCCCTATAGATTTCCTTATGTAAGGCATAGCTTCCAGAATCTTATGTCAAAATATTTTGGCTTTCTGGAAGAACTATTATGCTATTTCCTTTTTAAAAATGTGAATGGCTTCACTTTTGGCTTTTGTTTATCAAGAAGCTCAGAGTCAAATTTTGCATCCAATATAACAAATGTTAGAGTTTATACTGTTTTTCTCTACTCCTACTTCCCCTTTCTTTTAGCCCCCTTTTAAAATTTATTTTTTAAAGCTTAGGGTATGTCATCTCAAATTCTTTCAGAGAAGTGGGCCATGAGTAAATTCTCCGTAATAAATTCTTGCCGGCTGCATTCAAGGTACACATTGACTTGCTTGGAACAAGTTATCAGCTGTCGCTTCCTTGCCTTCCCGTCTGATTCAGTTTGTCTACGGCACATTCCCTGGAAAAGCTTCAAGCTGTGTTCACTCTGGAGTGGCACCTTGGCCATCACCAGGGCCCATGGGTTCTTGGAGGTGGCAGCCTCTCTCTTTTCCTTGCCTTAGTGCCTTTCCCAGCCAGTAGAAAGCACCTCTGCTCCCTGTTTTAAGCCCATAACGCTTCCCTAACTCCTATTCTCCGTTTTCCATACTAAGTGATCTTTCTAGTTCTTTGCTTGTTTTTCAGAGCTGAGATTATTGACTTGCTCTGGGCCCCGTGAATCCTCAAACATTCCCAGACCAGGTTACCTAGACCTTGCACTTCCCCCAGTAAGTGTTCTTAAAATAAAAGTTGCATTAATAACCAACACATATGATGGACTTATCGTGTACCTGAATTGTGCCAAGTGCTTCCAGTACATTATGTTATTTAATTCTCACTGCATACCTAGGAGTTTAAAAATATTATCACTCCCATTTTTAAGGAAAAACTTGAGACTCAGAGAAGTTAAGTAGACTATTCAAGGACACATAGCTAAGTAATTTTAAATTCAAGCCAGAAGAGGAGCTGAGGAGTACACCAAGGTGGTCTGATTCTTGTGTGCCCACCCACAGCCTCACAGCATCCTTCATCCTCAGGCACAGGCCATGCGAGGGAGTGGGCATCGAACATTCTGATCATCACACTTTGGTTATGTCAGCATACCTGCAGCTTCCTGGAACAATAACAGGGAGGAGGTAGGTTACTCACCCACAGACCTGCGTCTAAATCACTTTGAATTGTTTCGTCATTCTTGGCTTGGGTACAGATAGGATGTTTGCTTGTGCATACTATTTCTGATAATTTTCATGCTTATCATGAGGCCCCGTTTTTTGTGTGTTTTATATTTTCGAGTTACCAAAAATAATTCCTTACAAATGAGAATTTATGCCTACAAAGAGTAGTGAACAAAACTTGATTTTTGCCTGGAAGAACTAACAGTCACTCCTTTCCATGCACGGCAGACTTTCCCATTAGAAACTACATATATAAAATGTTAAAAAAATATAAATAAGGACAATATTTATTATGCTGAAAAAAATACGTCAATGACAATGACTATCACATTTAGAACAGTTCAAATTTTACTGTTGTCTATTTTTTCTCATCCTACCAAGATTGAGTCTCCATATACTCTGGAAGAAATCTTAATGTTAGTATAAAGGAGAACACCTCACTCTGGAAGGAAAAAAATGGACTTGTAGCACAGAATCTGTATCAGGTTATGTTGTTCTGAGTATATACTCTATTATTTTAACCAAATGAAAATAGCATGCCACCCTGCAACCTTACATATCTTATATCTTATCACTTTCTCTCTCTCTCTCTCTCCACCTCTCTCTCTGTCTCACAAACACACAGAAATCCTTAGCTCAAGATAGACAGATAACTCTGAATGGGTTAAAAATAAACACAAGGCCTCGAAAGAAAGGCAGAAACAGTAATGACAGTTTTGAAGTTTCCAGTACCTGTTGTGACAGGAATAACAAATTAATTGGGACTGTAACGGATTCTTTGTAAAGGTGAAGTAAACACACTTGACTGTATATTTTTCACCATCAGTTAAGTCTCAATTGGTTCTAAAAATAAACAGAAGACATTGAACAGTTTTAATGGATTCTGACACCTAGGTATTATGCTGTCACTCCAGTATAAATGAATCATAACTTTGGACTGCACATAGGAATTACTACACATTTGGAGAAAATTTATGGTGCACCAAGCTTTGAATCATGATGTGATATCAAAACTAAAGTCAAAAGAGGAAAAAAGCCGGGCATAAATTATTATCCTCAAGCCCTTATGTATCCACCAGTGCAACAGGTAAAGGTTAGAGGATTTAGGAATACTGCCAATAATTATCGTGAGTGCTGAAACAAATTTATCCTTCTGAAAGTGGCTTGCAATAAAAAGAAAAAACAAGAAATCCAGCAGAAGACCACTCTCGTACACATGACAGAAATGTTAAATTTCCCCTTGGTATGTGTGTCCAACTAGACTAGAATCTTCCTTAGGGCACGAACATTTCTGTGATCTGAAAGGGCACACATTTTGATTTTCAACAAAAGGACCAGCCATTGGAGCCGTTCATTTACTGAATTGACTACATTAATAACCACAACCAGTCAAGCTCATTGTTTTCAGTCACATAGACAAAAATCTGAACTTCTTGCCTTTCGAATGAAGGTTGAAATGGTCTAGACATTGCTTTGAAGTCTGTGACTAATCACAGAAGGAAGACTGCCAGAGGATATGCCATTTTGAAAAGAGAAATCTGTGAATAAATAACAATGTTTTGAGACTGGATATGTATCAGAGAAAAGTGTTAAATGTTCACGTATTCATTTGATTGAAATGTCAGGTTTTAAAGAGAATGATACTTAAAGATATCAGATTCAGACATCAGGAGAACATTTTTTTAAAGCACCTCTATTGCATAATAGAAATAACAATACTGCATATTTGTATAGCACTTGAAAGTTTTCAAAGCATTTTCATAAATAGTACTTTATTCTATGTTCTATAAAGCAACACACTGACATATCACTCCATTTCACAGATAAAGAAATGGAGACAGAGAGATTCACTCAATCAATGAAGAAGCAGATATTAGAATGATGGTCTTTTGCTTGTTGGACCAGTATTTTTTTCTTTCTTTCTTTTTTTTTTTTG
>VBSM01001562.1:21401766-21448563 GCA_008086735.1 Cheirogaleus medius | reverse complement strand
GTCTTGCTATGTTGCCCAGGCTGGTCTCAAGCTCCTGGCCTCAAGTGATCCTCCCACCTGGACCTCACAAAGTGCTAGAATTACAGGTATGAGCCACCATGCCTGGCCAGTCCTCATCTTTTAGTGATAAATCTATTAATTACCAAATACATGTACCAATCTATAGGATACTCACAGTAGATGTCTTTAAATAAAATCCAATGCATCTTTAAGACAAGTGGTTAGTCTAGGTCCTAGGTGAGACCCAGAGGTCAAGGCATATACCACGTGAGTAGGTAGGGTAAGCTGTGAAGAAGTGGGGGGGAGGACATCGAGGGTAGAAATGGGCTAGAAAGCACCAAAATGGAGGCCCTAATAGGTCACCAGGTCAGGCCCTGGAACTTCTCGTCACCGCCCTGGCCACAGACATGAGTTGATCTTACGATACTCTTCACAGTCATTGGCTTATCTATTTGAGGCTGCCATTTTGAAACAAGCATCCCGAAATGGCCATTACACGTTTGCAATGTTCACTTTAGCTTCTTCTAGATTTAATCCGTCCCTTGTGGCTACTTGTAGTTTCAGTTTCGATGCAAGGCTTTCTGCATTGACCTTGTACAGTTATAAATGTTTTAACATCCATAAAAAAATAAAAATGTACGCTCCCATAAAGAGCAGCAAACAGAAAACACAGTGAGTAGTAGGAGATTTGAGGCTGTGCACCACTAGTCTCCATAAGGCGACGTTACTGCGAGCTTCCATCGCATCCCTGAGTTTAATGGCTGTGAATGCGGTTATCGCAGGCTTTTTTAGAGGGCATTATATTAGTGTGACCGTTGGTAAGTACCAACTTCACATTTTTATTTCCATCGCGAAGGAGATCGTTTCCTATGCTCCTTGAGAAAGGGAGACAGGGCTTTGTCGCTTTTTTAACCCCCTGGAAAACAAGCTGCAGCTGCCCGCGTTCACATTCACCGCTTCTGAGGCTTTTGAAGCTTTACTTCTGTTAGGAAAATGTGCTGTTTATGCTCAAATGAAAGTTTCCTGGTGTTTTTGTTTTTAAGATTAAAAAAAAAAAACACTGGAGAGTGAAAACAAAGCTTTTAAAGCTTCATAAAAGGTGGGGAGTTCACTCCTTTCTGTTTCTCAGGGTTATAAACATGGTTCCAGAAAAAGCTGCATCTCAGAGCGGGGAGACCAACCAGACATTTAAAGGGGTAGCACCTTAACTTGTCAATTTCGAGAATACCAAATGATCCCGGAGGTTTTTTATTCCGTTAATCAGCTGTAATTTTCAGCTCTGATGCTGTCTGACAGGCTTCATCTCAACCCCTGTGCAACACTGCTCCTGCGGCTTCATCGCTGTGAGATGCAAGTATGGGGGAGGGGACCTGGAACACGAAGTGACAGCATAAATGGGGTGGGATCTCCCCCATCTATCGGCATTGGCACCCTGGTTTGGAGGGCGTGAAGGGGAAGGGTTGAAGGAATGGCCACTTCATGAAGGAGGGTCAGGTGCTAAGACTTTTTATATTTTTTTGCTTTCTTTTTCTTACCTTCCTTTCTTCCCTCCACTCTGTCTTCCTCCTTCCTTCCTTTCTTTCTCTCTCTTTGTCTCTGTCTCTTCAGTTTTAAACCCAGTCTCTCCTTCTTCTTCTTCTTCTTATTTGGATAACAGGCACACAGACTTTGGATCCAGGAGAAAATGTGGTAGGTGCACACACACACGTGTATATTCAGAGAGACACACATACACTCATAGGGGCATTTATATCGGGGGTATTGAACAACAACAATAATAGTAGTAGCTGTTACTTATTGAGAGCTTCTTAGGTGCCAGCTGCTATGGTCTGTGTTTTACAAAGCATTATCTCAATTAATTCTCACATCATCTCTGTGAGGCTCATTTTAGAGATCAGGAAGCTGATATGAGCCACAGGTGTGGATAAAAAAGAGCTCAGCCTCAGAGACCCATGCCCCCCAGGTCAAAATGTCCCTGCTTTAAATCATTCTTTCTCTCAGTTCTGTCTACAACATGTAATCCCCCATAAACACTGACTTTCAGCAGTTGGAATTTGGGAGGAGCCACAGAGGGACTGGCAGCCCCTAGCAGGGGCTGTGTCTCAGGTGTGAGGACCAGAGTTGCTCACACTTAGGTCCACAAGACACTTCCCCATTCCTTTGTCTTCACACAGGTCGGCATTGGTTGCAGGGGACATAAACTGGGGGTTTAGGCTCTGAGTGTGGGGACATAAGGACTGCCTTCCCGCCAGGGCTGCCAGCACAAGGGAAGAGGGGTGGTTCTGGACATTCTTTCTGACTGTTTTCTGGGCCACCTGTCGGATAGCAGGAAGTCCAGCTTCCATCCAACTGAGACCCTGGTGCCAGTGTGGCCCCACCCTCCATACACATGAAGCAGGACAATCTCTTTCCTTGTCTTGCCCCTGGGATAAGACTTGAGGCCTTTCCTGAGCAAAATATCCTAACCTTAAAAATATAAATACACATGGCCTTAATTGCTTCAAGGTCAGTTTTTAGGAATTCTCATGTATTCGAATAATCAGTTTTAGAAGAGTTTGTTGCATTTCTAGCTTAGCTTCCTTGTAAAATGGAAACATAAATCGCTTCCCATTTGGAATATATGATGCAAGAAGATATTAAGATAAAATTAATTTTAATAATGAAATGGTCTTATGGATGGATGGATAATATATTTTTATTTGATGTAATTTTGTCATTGTATAGTTATAATTGTCATTCTGTTTCATAGGTAGGTCTGTAAGTATTCTAGGCAGAATGGAATGAAAATGTGAAAATTATACTTCTCTTTTCATTTATGTCTAATCAGGGGGTATGTCCAGTGATCTTTCTCTCCAGTCTTCATTCCCCTTCTCTTCCACCTAACCATCACACAACAAAACAAGACAAACAAAAAGCAAGCAGTTGATTAGTGTTCCCTAAGATCTTTTCTTGGCTAAGTTTGTTCTTGAACAACTTAAGTACAAAGTTCACTCAATTCCAAAATGCATATATTCACATAAGTCACATATCAAGACTTTTATTTTTAAAAATACGTGTGTGTGTGTACATGAAAAATCCCACAGTGGTGTACAATTTGCTACTGTTCATCCAGGGGTAATTTCTTATCAGAGAGATCATCCCCAACCCAAATTACAGTTCAAGGTCATCAATGATTTTCTAGTTCAATCATATCTAATATTGTTGGCATGGAAAATTCAAATCCTTTCACTCCTTGCTTACTGTTTTTAGTTTTAAATAATGCTATATCTTCTGGCTACCAAATAATGTCACAGATGAAAAATATTACCCTGAAGAAGTAAAACACTTAAGTGGCGTTTTAGGGTCTTCAACTTATAAAAGCCCTGTGAAATCATGTGTAGAAGAAACTATCACACACCATGAACACAATTATGCTCTGGTATGATAGTAATTAGCCACCTCCCTAAATAGCTGGTTGTACTTGTAACCCTCCTGTCAGGATTAGAATCCTTTAAATAACGACCGTGTTTATGGTTCTAATTTGGTTTGCAATTGATTCTCCTAAAAACCATAAGCCAGAAAAGTGCTTATTTTACGGACCACAATATAGCCTTCGTGGAGACTATTTTAAAATTACTCTGGTGTCCTACAAACTTCCAGATCTTTTGTTTTCATAAATTATGAAAGGTAAATGTCACAAGCACTCATTGCTGTGGTGCCCTGGCTCTGCTGACAGCTGCATGATGCTCACTGAGTGCGGCAGGGTGGGAGCTGAGAGTTTCATCAATAAATATGACTCTGATCACTTCATGTCGACGGTCAAGGTAATGGCGTTTTAGTATCTGGGAAACAAGCACCACTCCCCGTCACATGCGGACTTGAGAGTTGCAATCCACACTGTGGAGCTCATCTCATTCTTTCTTCTTGACAGAAATTCCACTTTTTATCTTTCTCACAATTCTTGATGATAATCTGTTTTTGATACAGTCATATTTCTTACTCGTATTTTACCACCACATAAGGCTGCTCACATCCTGTCTGCAGCATGTGGAAATAAGAGTTGAAAATAACACTGTATATTCCATTAGAAGGAATATTTTCCCCTCCCAACCAGTTCCAGCACGGGCATGACCACTGCTTCTCTGGATCTCTGAAGACAATTAGATCAATGTTTTAAAATATAAGAAATGCAAACAACAGAAGGCCAGGGAAACTAATCCTCTATATAGGAAGAACCATGTGGAATAAATCTCAAGGGCATTTTTTAGAAGAAATCAATATTAAAACATTTTGTGTGTGAATTAATTTAAAAATAAACTGTAGCTTTCCTTAGTCTCCTAGCTGCCCTACTTTATCCATTTCCTCATTCGCCTTTATCCTTCATCTGCAGATATCGCCTCTACCAGGAAGGATATTTTCCATGGATGCTAGATCCAAATATTGTATATAACTGGCCTTTAAATTCATAGTTTTATTTTAAAGATACATTTGTTTGTGTGCTGCTTCTCTTACAATTTGGTACTATAGCACAAAATATAAAACTGATAAAAAGGGATTTTTGAAAGTCTTTTTGAAAACAGATTGAAGATACTATAATTGATATTGAGAGCTACATAAACATAATAACTTTGGGTATTTATACTTTTAGCCTCCTCTTCTTGGTATGAAGCAATCCTTTCTAGTTAGTTCTTTGTCCATAATGCTCTGCTTGGAAAATTTTTAAAGTTAATAACTAGGTTTAAAATGTCATGAAAAAAATTAAGTTTATATCTCTACACCACTACATTTTTTGCTTCAAGATTTTCCAGTGTTGACTTATAACATTTTTTAATATCCACAGTCACCTTGACATAATTTTTGGGCTCTGGAATTTAGTGTATAATTTGACTGTGAATAGTTCTCTAAACCACAAAACACAGAAAGGCAAGAAATTGTGAAAATCCTTGCATCTGGGAAAACTCAGGGTGGTAAGTAAGTTAACATGTTACTGAAACTATGGGGAGATACAGTTTTTGACATATGAATGTTAAGAACAAGATCTTGCGACATTTATGCTGTCTTTTTACCCTTTTGAATCTACTTTTGCAATGACCATAATTGAAATAATGTTAAAGTGTAACCAAAAGAATTTTAAGCAAAAATGTTGAAAGGGACCAATTTATGTATAAAAAGATCAAGAAAGACAGGCTAATTTTTAAAATGCACTATGCTCCCAGCATTAATTCCTGATCTTTGAAAAATTCATTTTATACTTATAATGACTTTCTCTTTTCATAAAGAAAATAATTTTTTTCTTCTTCTTTATTGACCAAACTGTGATGAGAAAATAAGAAATTCTTACTTTTTTTTTTCTGAAAACCTGGGCAAGAATTGGCTCCAATTAATGTCTAGACCACTTTATTTGTATAAAAATATAATGTGGTTAATAAAATGTTAGCTTTGAATAAAAATGTAACTATAGTGAAATGCAAATGTAGGTGCTGCTAATGTGCAATACTGTATACCCATGTTGATTTCTTTAGTAGAGAAAAATATCTGTGATGCTCTCGGTAAATTAAATTATATCAGAATGTTTTCTTTAAGAGGTTTTGGAAGCTTGAGATTTCAGACTCCAATGCCTGCACACAAACTGACTTTAAAAAGCATAGATTTGAAACAGATAAAGCAACATTTTGCCTAAAGTTCATTCATCAAAAGGCCGCATATTTTGAAAAGGGTAAAAGTACTACTAAACCCATCAGGGATAAGTAAAGGCTATATACTATAGATTATTTTAATCCCCCAGCTAGATATAAAAGGGATAATTACATATTTGTGGTTGAAGCCATGTGGTGGAAAAATCAATACAACTTTTTTGTATGACACTTCATTAGTGTGAAAAATTTTAAAAGCTGAGAAGAACTGCCTTGCAATTAAATGCCTCTGCTACTTCAGCTCCAGTAATGGGTTTGTATTATTATCTAGTTTATTTGAAATAGTGGTTGCACTATAGAAGTAATTGGAAAACATTGATTATGCACTTGTATCTAGAAAGCCTGGCAAATCATTACAGGGCCCGGCAACAGTTAGTTAGCCTTACTAATGAAGCACTAATTGCTCTAAGTAGGTTAACATGTTAGTGAAACTATAGGGAGATAATAGTTTAGAAAATTCTGAAGTATTTTGCCAAACATGAATTTTCATTTAATATTCCAGAGATAGAAGCCATGTGGGTTCCCCCCTCCCTTTTGTTTTGTTTTGTTTATGATCCTCCCTTGTGGGGGGCAGAAAGAGTAGCCTAAATAAAGTTTCCACAATCATTTGGCTTGAAATGACTATTTCCTTTTATGCTCTCTTTCTATTAACCCAGCTTCTTTTAGCAAATGGAACTAAGCCACTGTCAGCATGGTTGCCTTGAGCAGTTTTTCAGGTTTTTCTTCAGTTCAGAAACTTCTGACATTGTTATCTTGGTTCATTTTCCCAGTTCAAGGGCTTCAAGATTCAATCCATGCAAAACCTTCCTACTGTGAAGTCGTGATCCCATGGTCCTACTTACATAAAAACTATAATTTAAAAACTATCATTTTGTCACTTGAAATTAATTTAATTAGTGGAGCTCAATAGGGCTTTAATAATAGAAAAAGAGTAGCATTCTATTTCCCACTACCATTGATGAGATTTTTAGGAGGAAAAAAAAAAATCAGTGTTAGAGAAATTCTTACATATATGGACATTCTATGAAAAGCAAGAATGTTCACAGTGCTGTTGTCTGTAATAATAGCAAACAAACAAACAAACACACTAGAAATCACATAGTATCTATTGACGGGGTAATGTAGAAATAATTGTTTTATATTCATACAATGGAATACTATGCAGTAGGAAAAATGAATGATACATAAAACATAGGTACACACTTTGTGAATGAATTTTAAAGATACATTGAATGAGAAAAGCAAGTTTCAAAAGACGACATATGATATGATAACATTTTATGAATCTCCCAAACAAAACAATTGTAGTAATATACACACATATAGCAAAGTTATTTTTATAAGTCTATGAAATGGTACAAATAGAAGTTCAGGATAGAAATTACTTCAGGAGGCAGGGGTACTTTGGAGGTGTCAAAGATTTTTATCATAGTATAGTTTTAAATTCAGTGGAAATTCATGCTGTTCATTTTAATATTATGCTTTATAACTCAATTTTATGTTAGAGATTTTTTTGTACATAACAATAAAAAATGTTTTAAAGAATCAGTATCTTCCACTCCTGAAAAAAAATGTCATCATCTTGTCAAGTCAAATAATCATGTCTACCCCTTTGGTTTTCTAAAGAAATCAGAGAGAAAATGTTTCCACTTTAAAATTGTTGAATTTTTTTGTCTAATTATTGGGAATAATTATTGAGAGTAAGAAACTAAAGGAGAAAAATGCTTTTCATTAATTCACAAAAGAAATCTATGTAGATGTTTTAAAATATATAATACTTTTGTGCATTTATAATTTATTCATAAGGATGAGGGATATTTCTCTTTTTCAAGACTTAGGTAGTCCTCTCTGCAATGAGTCGGGAGTTGACATGGTTTACATCTGAGTAGCAGATTATCTTTTGGGCAATTAAGGAAACAACAGTGGTATAAGGGTTAGCAACATTTACCAATACAGAAGTCAAATGGATAGCATACCCCTGTAAGCTGTCCAACAAAGTCCGGGGGTCAGTGAGAAGGGAGTTGAATGTTCTGTGCCTTGATTCCCTTGTCTGTCTTCCCATACATGATGTGGAACTCAGCACTTAGTAAGTGTCCAGTACATACTTTTGAGTCAAGCTTTTTGTGGAACCAATTTCTAAGAAAGATATATTGACATAAGCAATTTATTTGAGTGCCAAAAGTGAACATTTACAAATAATATGACAATGACTCATGAAGAAAAGTTCAGTTACCTAAATCTCTGAAATAAGTGAGAAAAACACTCCCCTGAAGCAAACCAGAGACTAGTGATGCTCTTGAATTTTTCTTTATACTTCCAACATGTGGTATAATGATACTATTTTGAGAAATGCAATTCACGGGCAAAAATGCTCACAAAAAATGTTAAAAGGTCTGAGGTTCAAAGTATTTCCTTGACCTGTTTTAAAAAATGCGAAAGGATTTTTATCTTTTAGACATACCTACTGAAATGTTTACAGGTATGATAAACTAAATGATGCCTAGGGTTTGCTTCAAAACAGTACAAGGTAGGGAGTCGGCCGGGGCATAGATGAAACCAAATGGCCATGAGCATGAGATGACATTTGTTGAAGCTGGATGATGAGAATAGGTGGGATTATATTTAATATTACTCTGTCTCCTTTTGTATATTTAAATTTTTTTCTATAATAAAATGATAAAATGCGTGGGGTCAGATTTATTGAAATCTCATGTGAAACTCTTTTGTAAAATGGTTACTACCTAGCCAACTGCTCAATCCCTCTCATTGGATAGGGGAAAACTGTCAGATTCTAATTCTGTCCACTGATTGCTCTGAAAAGACTCATTTGTTTATTTTCAAGTGGCACTGGCTCACAGCAAACAGGTGCCCTTAGGTGATGCCAGTTGAAACGGAACTCTCAGCCTTCAATAGGAGTTTGTGTTTCTCTCAATGTTGATTTTTTTTTTTCCTCTTGGAGTTATTGGAAGGATCTGGTTGGGGTGGGTAGTTGCAAAGAGAGGGGATTATTGTTTAAATGGAACCCTGTTTCAGCCTTAAGTCAGAGGAAAGCCATTCTGGTTGCATTCAACATTTCAAAGAAAAGTAACAATGCTCTCAGAGAGCCGCTCTCTACAAAGCAGCTCATTATTGTAAATGTGGGGCATGTTTAGACTGCTAAGGAGAATCATAAAAGTTCAGCCTCTACTGCAAGCTCCTTTTGCAGTAAACACTGTCCTCAGGCCAGATACACTTCTGGGCAGCCCCAGCACCAACAGCCTGCGTGGAAATCTCGCCCGATGATACTGAAATGAGGAAAGTGGAGTTATGGAAGTATAAATGTGCATGGTGAACATTATCTGCAAGGTCTTTTATGTTAAGGAAATCATGACACCTGCCAATCTTTCAAATTCCAAAGGGTAAAGCATGAGGCCTAGTAGGCTGTCATTGAACATGACAAGCTTAATGCCAAGTTTATAACAGAAAAAGGGCAATCTTATTGTGGTTTATTCAGTTTTATGTTGCTGGTTCAGTAGGAAGGCATGTGCACGCGCTCTCTCTCCCTCTCTCTGTTCTCTCTGTCTCTCTTTCTCTCTCTCTCACTCTAATTTACAACATTTGAAATACCAAACAGATTCTTTACATATCTCCTGAGCCCCTGCTCCCCTTCACTACTCCCAGTCTCCCCTTTAGGGAGCAACCCCTAAATCCTTCCAATTTATCATCTTCGTGAGGGCAGACGATTGTTTTAGTTGAGCATTTCCTTCCGTTGTTATAGAGCTGTTTCTAACTCCAAACATTTCCGTTTAATTACTGCTCAGACTGTTGCTATATTTCCATCTAACCTGCCCCTCGCTTGAGCCCATTGGGCTGAAGAAAGAATTACTCCCCACGCTGTTCCTTAGCCCTTCTTGTTCAGATCTGTAATTGGCCCTGTGTTTTTGACTTTTTGCTAATAAGCAGCTTACTTTCTCTCCCCTTAGACTCAACCCACCACTTTTGTTTCATGAATTTTACAAAGGATTTTAATAGATGCTTTAGGCTATGCAAAATGTTATATGAAGGGAAGCATTAATGCAACAGCCTTGACACAAAGGACGTGTGAATGGTTGCTTATCATTACAGGCAGGTCTCAAAATTTTCATTAGGAGTTCTGGAGGACAAAGGAAGAAAAAGTGCAGCTATATGAAGGAATATTAACCTATACTGTATAACCAACTATAATTGCTTAGCATTTTACATTAACTCTCTTCAGACACGGCCTCTCATTATTTTTACACATACATAATAACTGCTTATTACAGCGGTATAGTTCATGCTGATACAGAGTGGATAAGGCTGTGTCAGCACTTCTAATATAAGACCCACTTTCATGGGTTTAAAACAGCTGTAAAATTTACCTCCAGACCAAAGATTGGTAATCAACTTTCCACCTGGAGAGAGAATTTTGTTTAAAGTTAGAGAAAAAAAACCCCAACACTTTCATTAAGAAAAAAAAAGTTTGCTTGTTTTAAATTACGAGAGTAAACAAAATGAATGAACGTGCCTAAGACATTTTTTTAATTTCTAAATATGGAGATTTATTGAAACCCACCCTGAAGTGTGCTTTTGATGGTAAATATAAATAAATGGATTTTAAACAGCACCAGAATTAAATACCACATCCATAATAGATTTTATTGAAAATATTTATATTCCCAATAGATTGCATTTTATGCAATGGTGCTAGGAACACCGCACATATTTTCAAGATGTACAATCCATGGATTTCATTGGAAAATGAATAAAAATATTTATCAATTTCAAGTGTTGGAAAGGTCATCTACTTACATAACAACATATGAGGGTCTTAGAATTTTAGAATTATTCTGAAATCCTGTTTTCCAAAAGTCTCTGAACAAACTGGTTTTGACTAAGGGGAGAGTAGCATTTCACCAAAACACTACTCTTACTTTGATCTAAAATTGGGGACTGTTAAGAAGAGGTGGTATATTTGCCATATGAAAAAATGGGTCCATTTGTGGAGGTTTGGGCTTCTGGCAGAAGTAATTCAGAGGATGAGATTGCTAAATTTCATTAACTTTGCAAAATGCTCCGAAGTTTTCTCACTTACCAAAATATAAAACTATTTTGAAATCATGCTCAAATAATAATAATGATAAGAGGTACATCAGCATTAACACTTTTCCCAAATGTTCCCAATTCATTTGTTGTGAGTTAGATACACTTGTTTCTAAAGGAAATGGAAGTTGCAAAATAGCATATTATTTCTTGAGGTTATCAGATAAACCCTTATAATGGGTGAACGAAAACTTAATAGAAATTTCCCCTTATGTTGAAGAAAGCTTAGAAAAATATTTTGAAAATGATTTCAACTGTGCTGGTTCTATACCAAAAGTTGGAAGTATATCCTCTAATACATTATGTTTCTGAACAATAAATCAAATCTATCAGACACCAATGGGATAAGATATAGCCTGTCCCCTTCATTCCCATTAAACTTCTTGACTTTTCGTCGTCATCTTTCCCCCTTTTAGCTCAAATGAGAAGCCCGATCTACATTTTCTCAGACTTAGCTGCTTCCCGGACAAAGCCCAAGAACTGCTAGAAAAGAAAAAGTAGGAGATACTCATTTAAAAGTGCAAGCCCACTTAGAATAATATCGGATTCTCTAAAGCAACTTATTCTACTACTATCTCTTGAAATGACAGCTTACAGAAAAGTGGGAACGTGGACTAGAAGTGGCTCTCAGAACAAAGACATTAATGTGTCATGGTTTTAGTGTGGTAAGGAAGTAGCAGCTCTGTCCCTAAACTATTGGAGTGAAGGGTTCCTGGCTGGCATTTGTGCAATGACTCTCCTGCGTTGGAAAAAGCTGCAACTTGTTAGTACGGTTCCAGTAAACACAGCGCTGGCCTCACATAGCTAATTAGCTGTGGCCCCGGCTCGCCTGTGCTATGTAGTGACACTCTAATCAGAGATGATTGTCATCAGATATCACAGATGTCTCTCTCTTGCTGCTCAGCCCGGGCAGGCGCTGGAGCAGTTTAGGGAAGGAAGCGCTAGAAGCTGTTCAGAGACACTGGGTCTCTGGGTGCCTCAGCTGCCGGTTACAGGCAGCTCGTCACTCCTGCCTGCTGAGAGGAAGAAAGCAGGGTTAGGTGAGGGGGGTGTCATACCTGTCGGGTTTTCCGGGAGGCAGTGATGCAATCAGTGTGAAAGGAAAGGTTTCAGAACAACAACAACAACAACAAAAAATGTAACGGAAGCTACTCAGGACTTTTTTGAGCCACCTGGGATTCCTGGAGATGACAAATGCTAATTCTTTCAATTCATTACATATTTTTGAACAGGGTATCTGAGAGGGCTAAAGGAACAGGCTTAAAGATTTACAAGCCACAATCAAGGATGTGGTAAGGAAAAGAAAGCAGCATGCAAAGAGGTGTGCATTGAGCCCTAAAGTGGGAATCTGATAACCCTATAATCCCCCACCTCTCCCTCTCAGCTAGTCCTTCTCACTCCACCCCATAAGCTTAGAAATACCCTCCTCTCTCTCTGACCCTCTACCTAGCATCCTGTTATCCCCCAGGAATAGCCGAGCTTCTCTCCCTGGGGTTGCTGGTAATCCTCCACACAGAAGGACCCTCAGTTTATTTGACTTCTCTCATAAATAAAAACTGCTCCCCCATTTCCAAAAACCCACCCGTGGCTTCTCCAGCTCCCTCTCGGCTACACAGCTGCTCCTTCTCAAGCTCTGCCCAGGCTCTTCTTCCTTGTGTTGTCCTCCTTAACCTTGGAGGCTCAGAGGGTTCCACTCCCAGTCCTTGCCTGGGGTCCTTCTCAGCGACCATCTCCTGCTTAACCTCATCCACAACTCTGGCTTCACTACCAAGCCCATTCTTGAGACACCCAAATCTTCCTCCAGAGCTCTTACCTAAACACCATATGTTTAAAACATTTTTACTAAAGGTCCCAGAAAACATCTCCTATTTAACTTACCCTAAACTATAAATTCATCCATCCTGTGCTCAGCCCTTCTCAGCTTTAGGTTCTCCCTCTAGACCAAGTCCTCCTTTGTATCAGCCAACTCAGTGAAGACTCTGCTCTCCACTTGAGTCACCTGAGTCAGAACCCTGAAACCACCTTGGACCCCTGCTTTCCTGAGCTCCCACATTGTGGCTCTCAGGAAGCCCAGTTGTATTCTTCACGTCTCTGGATTCAGTCCCTCCTTCTTGACTGTCTCTGATGGCTTTTGTTGCTAATCTCTCCCTGCAGGGCTAATTTTTGGAATAAAAATTTCCATTATCCTGCAATAAGAGTGATCTTTCCAGAATGCAAAGTTAATCCTGTCGTTCCCTTTCCCAAAACCTTCAGCACATCCCTATACTTTGAGGAAAGCCTGGCATACAAGACTCTCTCAATTAGACCCAAGCTTCCCTTTCTGGACCTGCCTGTCACTGTCCCCAACAACACCATGGGCTGCAATTTCCCCATTGCCCTGACTCTGGCCATGCAGAAGTCTCTGCGTGTGCATAAAGGCCCTTCCCCTTTCCGCCCACCTGAGTAATTCCCAGGCTCAGCTCAAAGGTCTTCTTTTTATAGGAAGCCTTTCCTGGCATTTCTAGCAGAAGAAAGTGCTACTTCCTAAGTGCTCCCAGTGTCAGATTTTCATATTTCTGTTGTAGCTCTAATTGCATCTCTGTGGATGTTAACATATCTATCTACTTCACTTGACTGGGAACCTCCGGAGGTCAAGTAATGCTCATCTTTTCAACTCTTCGCCTGGCCTGGTGCCTACTACACAGTAGACCCTTAAATATTGAGTAAATGAGTGAGTAAATAAATGCAATGAGGAATGCATGAGTGAATAAGAATGTACCATTGCACAGGGTCAGGTGGGAAATGACTAACATCTTGAAGGTTTCTTTAGCTTTTCCCAAAGTCTTAGAGACCTGAGAGCCTATATCAGGATGAGACTGCAAATAACAGCAATAATAGTAGCAATAACAATAATCACTATTTATTAGGCACTTTGTGCCAGGCACTGTGCCATATTTACTAATACATAAACTATCCCATTTAATCAATATAAATCTTTTAAATAAAATTTTATCCGTCTTACAGATGAGGAAACTGAGGCTCAATGTCACATAGCTGGTAAGTCATAGAGTCAGCATATGATCCCAGGAATAACTGCCTTATTGCAAAGTCTGTAGTAGAAAACAGTAGGCTCACACTGCCTGCGTTGTCCATATGTCGTGGGGATTTTGCACATGAGAATTTAGGCCAAAGTAGCACATGAAAAGGAGGTATGAAGAATACCCTTACTACTTTATGGTTAAAAAAATAAAATAAGGTGGAGGTTTTTGCTAAAAGCTGGCCAATCTCTTACCTCAGCTAATTCTGGTGCCAAACTATGCCAGGGGTTCTATTTCTCCATTGTTCTCAGCCCCAGGGCCACAGATGAACCCCTTCCCTGTGACAGCTCCTTGCTAGTGGGGATCAGGAAGGAATCGGGTTTGAAAGGCATTTAAATAGCTGATGCAGAATGGAACCCTTGCCCAGGAAGTTCAGCAACACTGTGGCCAGAACACTTGCAAATAACCATTTTCACAACCCACTTATTATTTGTTAGATGTGATGCTCTTCGCCAACTTAGTCGGATAATTGAGCCTATGGTTATTGTAGTACTGAGCAGACAGCCTCAACAGCACACAGCATAAAGAATGTGTGTTAGAGCAAAGCGAGAATGTGGGGGACTTGGTTGAATTTAAAACTTCTGAATGCTTGTAAATAATATTGAAAGGCTGTTTTCCAACATTTAATTGGGTGAAATATAAGGGTCTTTTCATTTAAAAAAAATTTTTTTTGGAATGGGGAGGAAGTGCTGGAAAAAATATGTCTTTGGCTTTGGCACTGAAAACATAAAGTTCTTGTACCTCCTCTTCCACCCCCCACTTTTCTAATATGTTTACTACATTTTTCAGTCTCTGGTTTGAACTTTATTCTGTCAAGTTTCCGGAATTATAAGGAATACAAAATTACCGAGCAATTGAGGTAGATACTAACTCATTTTAATTCGAACCATTTGCAAAGCTCATTGAAAAACAATGGTCTTAAAAAGCCACAACATTTTTAAAAGCATTGTAAGGACCAGGGAAGACCACTAAAGGCTCTTGATTTGAGTGTGAGTTCATAAGTTTAATCAATATGTAATCTGTTATTTTTACGGGGGAGCATTTTTTTCAGCCCTGCGGTTGTATGCTAGAAAAATAAAAGCAAAGTATGTGGGGCCAAGGAAATAAGAATAAGTAAAATAGTCTAAATAACCTAGTGCTGATTTCAGCCCTGTGTATAACCATATAAAGTAATCCTTATTATTATCACAGTTTGTATATGTGATACCAAGCTTGTACTTTGGAAAGTGCTTTCTTATTTATATGGTCAGTCATATTTGGACCAAAGACCAAACCTCTAAGGTTGGCAGATAAGTATCATTATCCCCAATTTAGAGAGAAGATAACTGAGCTTCAGCAAGATGCAGTGACTTTCCCATGGTACAAGTAGGTTTTATGAAGCCTAGAACTCTCTCTCCTTTATAGCTACACAGCACTAAACGTGCATGTACCTGTGAGTGCTAAAAGCTGTGCTCGGAATGCAGACTTAAGTTTAATTCCGTGGCAGGTTAGAATGGTAAGCAAATTTAAGATTGTGCAAAAGTTGCATTTCTGGTCCCAAAGCCTGGCTTAATAAAAGCAAATCAGCCTTGATTATTGGCTAAGTAAATGAAAGTGTTAATTAAGCTCAGCTCCCTGGTCAGAGATAAAAGCCTGTGAAATTCAAACATACCTGAGGAATGTGAGCAGGCAGCCGTGAACTTGTGTGCAAGGGTGTAGTCACATTCATTTTTGTTTGCCTGGTGTCCAGCTTGGGGACTACAAGATAGTAAACCCTTAACAACTGTGAAAACGAATTAAAGAGAAAAAAAGGAAAGGAGGGAGAAAGAAAAAGAGTGAATAAAAACTGGAAAGAGAGAGAACAGGAAGGAGAGAGGAGTAAACTACATTCACTAATTGGCTGTATTGAAGGTGAATGTTAACTAAGGCACAGTTTGGAGAGTTGCCAATTTGTTTTTCCTGGGTTGGCTGTTAGCTGACTGCCTTTCATTAGGTATGAATATATATATATATATATTCACAAATATTCATATATAAGTCAACAGTTCTACATATACCCACACCCCCCAATCTGAGCATACGCGTACATACAAACACACACTCAAACTGAGCTTCCCACTTAACACAAAGGGCCACAGCAAAGATATGACCAAAGCAGAGGAAACAAATACTATAAATGCAGAAGAGGTAAAGGGAAATATTTTGGGCAAGTGTTCTATATCCTTGAATAATTAGGATGATGAAACTGAAATACACACACACAGAGTTTCCATAAACAAGGGAAGTATAGAGAGGTGACACTCTTTGCTGAAATGGGGTTAAAAATATTCACTGAAATATAAAAGCTGCTCAAAGTAAGGGGCTTTCTAAAATCCAGAACAGGGAAGAATAGAGCCCAACTTCTGAAGATGCTAGCCAAATTATGATCTGTTTCCAACAGAGAGATCCACCTTAAGAAAGGTCCAGGGAGCTCAACAGAAACCAAATACAGTAAGAGGAAGTTGGGAGTGTGGGTGTCAGGCTGTCAGTAATCTGACAGCTATGGTAACTACCCTCTAATCCAGCCAGCTCCAGCCACGCTCTCGCCTGACACCACCAGGACTGACTGACAGCTGAGGAGCAGGCACTTTTTACAGGCTCAAGTGACATCCAGTCTATTAAGGCTGACAAGCACAAAGCAGAGATTTGCCCTGAATGGTTTGGTACTGAAGCCTAGTAAAGGGGTTATTTGAAAGGTCTTAGAGAAAGTGTCAGACTCCAGCTCAGATGATAACAATATTGTAATGATGGTACTGGACAATGAAGTGCGATGATTGCCCATACGGGCTGGGAAGGCTGCAGGCAAACGGGGAACGCAGGAAGGAGCACATGCGAGCTGATTTTTCCAAGGCCAGCGCACAACCGTTCCAGGAATGTCCTTTGGTGGTGTGTTTGCTTGGGCCCGGAAGGCTTCCCAAAGTTGCATATTAACCGTAGCTTCATGGGAGTGAGGGGGACGACAAGCAGTTCTGGAGGACTGGGTGTAAACTACCTGAAAGGAACATTTGCCTGCTTTTTGTTCACTCTTGAGTTCATCAAGAGGCATTGAAAATATTTTCCAAAAGAAAATGAGTGGCAATTTTCAGACTTCCACTTTGCTTATCAACTCTGGCTGAACAGTAAATTAGCGATGGCCATGATCTGACCGTGATTCTCATCACTGCTGCTCTTGACTGCATAGGCTCCCACGGGGTGCCAGGCACTGTGTCAACACCACCATCCAGAATTTATTCGGCAGGCTCTTTTCTCATAACAACAGTAAGATGAATTGTTTTTCCTAAGTGTCTTTTCATAGTTCTCTCTATGAAATAGAAAAAGAGTAAGTATCATAATTCTGTTTTATACATAAAAATTTATCTCCCACTGTCACTGTGCCCTCCCATTTAGGTTAGGCACACCCTTATGTGTATATTTATTTATTGTCCATTTATTCATTTATTCCACACACATATTTGGTGCTTATGACAAGACAGGTACTTAGGTAGGTACTAGGAACACCATGGTGACCAAAGTCCCCGTCCGCACAATGATTAGAACCCAGGGCTGGGGGCTGATGTTCAATACCAGCATGCCAGCTGTTAACATACCGACATACCTCTATCTTGGCAAAGAGCCACTGCTCTGAGCCCCAGGTGGATCCCTACCTCCCTCCCCCTTCTGCTTCACTGGCCTCCCCCTCGTGTCTCTCTCAAGTTCCCATGATCTGGC
Organism: Cheirogaleus medius; assembly: GCA_008086735.1. Lineage (NCBI taxonomy): Eukaryota > Metazoa > Chordata > Mammalia > Primates > Cheirogaleidae > Cheirogaleus > Cheirogaleus medius. The sequence continues at coordinate 21,430,988 of VBSM01001562.1, read as the reverse complement.
AACACAACAGTGAGTGCCTAGAATAGCAGGTTCCAGCCCCAGCACTACATCGGCTTCATTCTGATCCTCACATTTCCCAATGAAAAGGTTTAAAGTGGTGACCCCTGGTGGAGCTAATAATTTTAAAATTTATGAAAAATTTTCAAACTCTCCTTCTAGATTCCAAGTTCACTCTTCCAAAATTCTTCTCAAAAGGATAATTTCTAAAAGTTTTCCCACGTAGAACTTCCTTGGGAGTCCTATACATAAGGAGAGTTGAAGTTTCAGTATGCATAGATTAAGAATCTTTGAAATTTGAAAACAAAACAAAACCCTAGCACCACCTCCAGGAAACTAGCAAATGCTCTTAGAAATTTGGATTTGCCTATATGACTTCCAGTTTAAATGGCCTCAGGTTTGTGGCGTCTCCTAATTTTTCTCTAAGATTATCCACGAAGATACCAAAAAAGACTAAAGTCTATTATGCTTCCCAAATATTAGGAATAGTAATTATTATTTTTAGCATGTGGTAATTATAGCCTCAAAACGGTGGTCCTCTAATGCCGGTACAATGAAAAACAAAACTGAGGACATGGCAGTTCCATGCAGCTGAAAACCAATGACACTTGCTGTCAAATAAAAGTAAAGAGGGAAATACTATATTCCTCTTTATCAGTCTGCCCCATGGTTAAGAAATACAAAAACTATACAAATTGAAACACTCAGCAGCCATCCCAGGGATACCAAAAGTTGTGCTTTGCATTTTTTGGAGGCTTAGTACAAAAAATAAAGTTTATAGAACCAAGCAAGGAAAAGAAGTATAGTGGAAGGAATGTGTTAAGTGTTCTTTAAAATAGTTTATAATTTGCTAAATATCTTAAGAGTACAAATAATTGGGAAATGGAGAGAGAAGATCCCCTCTCTTCCCAGCATTGCCAGATGAGATGAAAATCTGTTTAACATTAGAAATTGGTGTAGGAGGTGTACATATTCAGCTTCAAAAGGCCTAATAATGGAGCCAAGGGTAAACCAAACAACCAAACTGTTGACAAACACCAAATCCAGAATATTTCTTCTTGTTTAAGGTTGAATGAACAGAAAAACAAAGCAACATAAGGCCATTGAACAGATTAGCATAAAACAGGAATAAAGAATATTATCTGTATGATTAAGGTAAAGAGCAGACCTATAAGAATAATTTACTATGAGAGTCAGAAGTAAATTCCTTTTACTTCAAATCTTTAAAAAAGGAATAACAATGATGAGGAGTAAAAAGAAAAGAAAACAAAAATAGACAGAATAGGAAGGTGAGAAAAGAAAGAGAAGAAAAAACAGCTTCTATAAAACAGGAACCAGAAACATCTTAAGATCAAAAAAGAGATGACAGAATAAGAATATATTTCAAGAAAATTTAAAGAGCAATGGCAAAATTAAAATCTCCTTTGGGTGTAGTAAAGGAAAACAATATTAATGCAAAACATTAAATCACTGTTATAGGAGACAAACCTGAAAAACTCTATGATATCATAAGATCATCTTTTGTCTCTCTTCTTCTCCACCAATACCCCAAACAAAGCAATAAAAGATAAAATATTAAAAAATGAGAAATATACAAAACACACTATACTCAAACGCAAGAAGAATATCTGCAGAATAAAACCAAACAGAAATCCAATGCAGTCAGCAAGGCTGAAGGCGCAAGTTTGCTGGGCATAAAGTCCAGAAGAAGGCAGAGGCAACTAGTTTATATCCCAGAGAGACCAGAAAAGAGGACTGAGGAAATCATGCCAAGCCATAAAAGAAAGATGAAGAAAGAAGGTAGGAGGAAAGAGACAAGCAAGTGGGACCTAGGTCAACCAACCCCAGTGGATGTATCTGTCATAACCTTACTATCACCTTGGGACAGAAACCCTGAGCCTACAGTAGAAGATCTGGTCCTGGACTTCAAGACCTGCAGAACCAGATGGAGATGACAGAGAGGAAAACACGTGAGTGAGTACAAGAGAGAATTGAAGATAAAGGCAAAAGGGATAGAGATGATAGACTCACTCAACTTGAGCCTCCAAACCAAAATTACAAAACATTTGAAGATCAGTAAGCCAGTTAAAAAACAGAACATCAGAATCAAAGGAGTGAATCATAAGAGGAATTTATTTCAGATAAATGTAGAGAAATCTGAAGATGAATTTCAAAAGCAGTATATTTAGGATCCAGAAAGGGACTAAGGAAATAATGATATAATAAAAGAAAAAAAAAAACAGCCAGGCACAGTGGCTCACAACCATAATCCTAGCATCTTGGGAGGCTAAGGCAAGAGGATTACTCAAGGCCAGGAGTTCAAGACCAGCCAGGGAAACATAGTGAGATGGTGTCTGGTCCTGGTCAAAAAAAAAAAAAAATTAGCCAGGTGTGGTGGCATGTACCTGTAGTCCCAGCTATTCAGGAAGCTAAGGAGGAAGGATTGCTTGAGCCCAGGAGTTAAAGGTTACTACAGCCTGGGTGACAGGTTGAGACCCTGTCTCAGGAAAAAAAAGAAATTATAAAAACAAAATAGGCAGAATTAAAAGAAAAGCAGGTAGATTTGAAGGAAAACCAATAGAAATTACAAAAGTAAAAAATATAGATATTAAAATATATAATAAAAACCAATAATGTCAACAAAAATGGCAAAGAGTAAGGACCACTGAAAATTCTTACCTCCATAAAAGTAAGTTGGAAATTGGTAAAATGGTCAGACTCCACTTTTTCAAAATGCTGAAAATTAAGCAAACACTTGCACTAGAGTTGAATCTTGGTAATAACCATGAGCTTTGATGTGTTTTAACTTTCCTTAATCTCATTCCCCATTCAGCTCAGTGGCAGCCTTGAAAATCAACAACCTGCAACCATGGTGAGAACCAGCAGCTTATTAGCCACTGGAGTTGGGCAGAACAGGGTTAGAACTTCTTCAAAGTCCCATTCCCAGTGCATAGTCATTATTTGATCTTTCTGGTGGTTCCCTGACAGACTACATTTGCAAGGCTATCTTTATTTGACCTGAATCAGAGCTTGTCTAGTGCAAAAAGCCTTTTCCCTGGGGGTGATTGTCCAAAATAGTATCAGGCAATTGTTTAATTTCCCACCTGCCTAACAAAGTAGGTTACAGTTGGAGTAAACAATAGACTAACCAAAAAGCTTATAAGGAAAAACTATGGAATAAAAAATGTCAATATGGGTTTGAAAAGCTCCAAGATATTCCTGGGAATCTCAAAGTCCATGAACATACATATGACTGTGCAAATGCTCAAGAATAATCTGAAAAGACCCTAATCTCTTATCTCTGGCTACTTTTGAGGGTCCATATAAGTAAAAAATGAGAGCTAAGGCAGAGTTTGTCAACTGCCTGCCTCAGTGTTGAAGATGTGCTCACATACATGCAGGATACCTTGAAAAAGACTGGAAGTCTTATTGTTCTAAGAATTTAAGACAATATGTCCAAGCATTAGCTGACCACTGATATGACCAAGCAGAGATTTTAATGGCCACCCATGACAAATAATGCAGACTTTACTGAATTAGTTCAGACATTACTAAACAGATACCAACAACTAGAATAAGCAGCAATATCAATAGGCCTTGGAGAGAGAAAAATCTGATTTATAGAGTTGCTACAATATTGTATTTAAATGTCAAGTTTTCAACTAGAAATTATAAGACATGCAAGAAAACAAAACAGTATGACCATACATAGCAAAAAAAGAAAAAAACAAAAAACTTCAATCAATAGAAACTGTCCCTGAAGAAATCCAGCTGTTCGACTGCTATAGTTTGGATGTTTGTCCTCAAAACCTCATTTTGAAATTTGATTCTCAATGTTGAAGGTGGGGTCTAATGGGAGGTTTTGTGTCATGGGGCCAGATCCCTCATGAATGGCTTGGTGCCCTCCTTGCAGTAATGAGTGAGCTCTTACTCTATTAGTTCTCATGAGACCTGGTTGTTAAAAAGAGGCCTGGCACCTCCCTCTCCTCTCGCTTCCTCTCTCATCATGTGATCTCTGCACATGTAAGCTCCCCTTCACCTTCCACCATGAGTAAAACTTCCCAAGGCCCTCATTGGAAGCAAATGTTGGCATCATATTTCTTGTACAGTCTGTATAACCAGACCCAAATAAACTTCTTTTCTTTATAAATTGCCCAGCCTCAGGTATTCCTTTGGAATACACAAATGGACTAAAACTTGGACTTGCTAGACAAAAACTTTAAATAAAGTATTTTAAACATGTTTAAAGAACTAAAGGAAACCATGGCTAAAGAATTAAAGAAATATATGAGAAAAATAACAATATCTCATCAATATAGAACATTAATAAAGAGATAGAAATTATAAAAAGAAAAAAAGTAGAAATACTGAGGTTCAAAATACAGTAACTGAAATAAAAGGGCTCAAGTCCAGATTTGAGCAAACAGAATGAAGAATCAGCAAACTGGAATTTAGGTCACTAGAAATCATTCAGTTTGAAGAACAGAAATATAAATTAAGGAAAATGAACACAGCCTTGAGACCTATGAGACATCATCAAGTACTGAAATATACATAATGAAAGTTCCAGAAGAAGATGAAGATAGAGACAGGAGTGGAAAAAAATACATGAAGGAAAATGGCCAAAAAACTTCCTACATTTAATGAAAAACATTTAACTGTACATCTAAGAAGCTCAATTAAGTCCAGATGGGATAAATTCAAGAGATTCACATCTGTACATGTCATAATCAAATTGTTGAAAGCCAAAAACAAAGACACAGTCTTGAAAGTAGCAAGAGAGAAGTGACTCATGTGCAAAGGGTCATTAATATGATTAACAACTGATTTCTTATTAGAAACCATAGAATCCAGCAGGCAGTGGGATGACATATGCAATGCCAAAGGAAAAAAGCTGTCAATTAAGAATTTCATAACCAAATAAGATATCACCTAACCCCAGTGTGAATGGCTTTTATCAAAAAGTCCCAAAACAACAGATGCTTGAGTGGATGCAGAGAGAAAGGAACAGTTATACACTGTTGGTGGGACTGCAAACTAGTACAACCTCTATGGAAGATAGTATGGAGATTCCTCAAAGAACTAAAAGTAGACCTACCATTTGATCCAGCAATCTAACTACTGGGTATTTACCCAAAGGAAAAAAAAGTCATTTTATCAAAAAGACATTTATACCTGAAGGTTTATTGCAGCACAATTCACAATCACAAAGATGTGAAGTCAACCCAAGTGCCCATCAATTCATGAGTGGATTAATAAAATGTAATATATGTATACCATGGAGTACTACTCAGCCATAAAAAATGAATTAATACATTGTAACTATCTGAATGGAACTGGAGACCATTCTCCTTAGTGAAGTATGGCAAGAATGGAAAAACAAACACCACAGGTACTCACTATTAAATTGGAACTAACTGAACAGCGCTCTTGTGCACAGATGGAAGTAAAACACAACAGAAATCAAGCAGGTGGGAGAGAGCAGGAGAAAATGGGTGAAATCATACCTAAAGGGTATAATGTACACTTTCTGGGTGATGGGCACCCTTATAACTTTGACTCAGCAGTACAAAAGCAATCTATGTAACCAATACATTTGTACCCCAATAATAGTCTGAAATAAAAAAAGAATTTCATATTCAATAAAACTATTCTGGGCCGGGCGCGGTGGCTCACGCCTGTAATCCTAGCACTCTGGGAGGCCGAGGTGGGCGGATCATTTGAGCTCAGGAGTTCGAAACCAGCCTGAGCAAGAGCGAGACCCCATCTCTACTAAAAAATAGAAAGAAATTAATTGGCCAACTAAAATATAGAAAAAAAATTAGCCAGGCATTGTGGCGCATGCCTGTAGTCCCAGCTACTTGGGAGGCTGAGGCAGAAGGATCGCCTGAGCCCAGGAGTTTGAGGTTGCTGTGAGCGAGGCTGACATCACGGCACTCTAGCCAGGGCAACAGAGTGAGACTCTGTCTCAAAAAAATAAAAAAAAATAAAAAAAATAAATAAAACTATTCTTTAAAAGTAAAATAGGCTATAAGACAAAAAAAGATGAACAAAATATTCAAACCAAAACAAAGAGTTTCCACAAAAACAAATAACTAAGTTTATTGCTATAAACAAAAACTGAGAGAGTTTGTTGCTAGCAGATCTTCCTTACGAGAAATACTAATGGGAATTCTTCAAGCATAAATGAAAGGACACTAGTTGGTAACTCAATTCAACATGAAGAAATAAAGAGCATGGATTATGATAACTGCATTGGTAAATATAAAAAATAGTAAAAGTATATTTTGCATTTCTAACTCCTATTTTCCCCTATATGATTTAAGAGACAACATCATCAAGCAATAATTATAAATCTATGTTGATGGGCACAACATATATGAAGATATAATTTTTTACAAAAACGGCATAATGGAGGGGGTAATGGAACTATACAAAAGCAATGTCTTTATATACTATTTAAGTTAAGTTGGTATTACTCTGAACTAGATTGTTATAAATTAAGATATTAAAGGGCCAGGTGTGGTGGCTCACACCTGTAATCCTAGCACTTTGGGAGGCTGAGGCAGGAAGATTGCTTGAGGCCAGGAGTTTGAGACCAGCCTGAGCAACATAGCAAGACCTTGTCTTTACAAAAATTTTTTTAAAATAGCCAGGCATGGTGGTGCACGCCTGTAGTACCAGCTACTTGAGAAGCTGAAGCAGGAAGATCGCCTGAGCCCAGGAGTTTGAGGCTGCAGTGACTTACATTACTGTACTCTAGCCCAGGCAACAGAGCGAGACCCTTTCTGAAAAAACAATAATACTACTAATAATAACAACAAGGTAGTAAAATGGTATAATAGAATATATCTATTTAATACAAAAGAAGGCAGTAATAAAGGAATAGAGGAAGAAAAAAGACATAAGACATAGAAAACAAATAAGGGGCTGGACATTTTGGCTCACACTTTTAATCCTAGCACTCTGGGAAGCCGAGGTGGGAGGATCACTTGAGGTCAGGAGTTTGAGACTAACTTGAGCAAGAGTGAGACCCCATCTCTGCTAAAAAAAAAATAGACAAAAAATAGCTAGGCATGGTGGCATGTGCCTGTAGTCCCAGCTATTCAGGAAGCTGAGGCAGGAGAATTGCTTGAGCCACAGAGTTCAAGCTTGTGCTGAGCCACTCACTCTAGCCAGGGCAACAGAATGAGACTCTGTCTCGAAACAACAACAACAAATTAAAAAAGAAAGAAAGAAAGAAAATGGCAAACACAAATCCTATCTTAATAATTATGTTAAATGTAAGTAGATTAAACTCCCAAATTAAAAGGCAGATAATGGCTTTTTGGATAAAATGGATGAATGAATTAAAAACAACATGTCTAAAAGAGACTCACTTTAGTTTCAAAAACACAAATAGATTAAAAATGAAAGGATGGGAAAAAATACACCATGCAAGCAGTCACTAAAATAGAGCTGAAGTGGCTATACTAATATCATACAAAATAGACTTTAAGACAAAAATTGTTGCTAGAAATAAAGAAGGACATTTTATAATGTAAAAAGATCAACCATCAAGAAGATATTAGGGGTCCTGCTAAAATGTAGATTCTGATTCAGTAAATCTGAGTGAGGTTGGGATTCTGCATTTCTAATAAGTTCCCAAGTTTCTGAGGCTACTGGAGTGGGGCCACATTATATAATATAATTATAAACATATAGGCACCTAATAACAGAGCATCAAAATACATGAAGCAAAAATGAACAGCATTGAAGGGAGAAGCAGACAATTTAATAATGACAGTTGGAGACTCTTCAATACCCTACTTTGAATAATGGATAGAACAACTAGACAGAAAATCATCAAGGAAACAGAAGACTTTCACAGCACCATAAACTAAATAGACCAGGCAAATAATCAATGGGTCAAATAAGAAATCATAACAGAAATCAGAAATACTTTGAGATGAATGAAACTAAAAACAAAACATAGTAAAATTTATGGTATACAGGGAAAGCAGTACTTACAGGAAAATTTATAACTGTAAACACTTATATTTAAAAAGAAGAAATATCTTAAATCAATAGCTAAAACTTCAGCTCTCTGAAAAAAAAATTGGTTCTTTGAAAAGGTCAATAAAATTGACAGATCATTGGCTAAACTAACCAAGAAAAAAATAGGCCTCAAATTAATAAAATCAGGGATGAAAAAGGAAATATTACTACCAAACTTACAGAAATAAAAATATTATAAAGGATTACTATGAACAATTGTATGCCAAAAAATTAGGTAAGCTAGATAAAGTGAACAAATTCCTACAAAAACAAAAACTAATACAACTGATTCAAAAAGAAATAGAAAATCTGAACAGACTGACAAGTAAGGAGATTTAATTAGCAATCCAATAGCTTCCCATTAAAAAAAAGCCCAGAACTGGATGGCTTCACTGGTGAATTCTACCAAACACTGAAGAATTAACACAAATTCTTCACAAACTCTTCCGAGAAAAAACAGAAGGGGAATAAACATTCCCAATGCATTCTATGAGGCCAAACACATCACAAGAAACAGAAATTATAGACTATACTCTATAAATATAGACAAAAATCCTCAAGCAAAGACTAGCAAACTGGTTCAGTAACATGTAAAGAGGATTGTACACCATGACCAAGTGAGATTTATCCCAGGAATGCGAGGTTTAAAATGCGTTGGTTTAAAATATAGAAATCAACCAACATAATGTGCCACATTAATGGAATAAAGGTTAAAAAATATATGATTATCTCAATAGACACAGAAAAAGCATTTGACAAGAATCTAACACTATTTCATGATAAAAAGACTTAAAAAACTAGGAATAGAAGGAAAATTTCTCAACTTGATAAGATACATTTACAAAAACCCCACAGCTATCATCATACTTAAAGCAGAAAGACTGAATGCTTTTCCCCTAATATCAGGAATACCCACTCTTGCCACTTTCATTCCACATTGCACTAGATGTTCTAGTTAGGGCAATTAGGCAAGAGAAGTAATTAAAAGACATCTAGATTGGAAAGGAAGAAGTACCATCTCTATTTGCAGATGATATGATTTGTATGTAGAAAATTCTAAGGACTAAACAAACCTCTCATTGCAATTAATACACAAGTTTGGCAAGGTTGCAGAATACAAGATCATTAGGCAAAAATTAGTTGTATTAAAAAAATGAAATAAAATAAATTAGTTGTATTTCTATGCACCAAGAATAAACAACCCAAAATGAAATCAAGAAAACAATTTCTTTAATAATAGCATCAAATAAAACAAAATACTTAGGAATATATTTAACAAAATAAGTCAAGAATTGTACATGTAAAATTAAATCATTATTGAAAGAAATTAAAGAAGACCTAAATAAATTGAAAGACATCCCATGTTTACGGATCAGAAAACTTAATAATGTTAATAAGGCAATACTCCCCAATTTGACCTACAGATTCAGCACAATCCCTATCAAAATTCTAGCTGCCTTTCTTTTGCAGAAATTGACAAGCTGATTCTAAAATTCATATGGCAATGCAAGAGATGCAGAGCAGCCAAAACAATCTTCGATAAGATGAACAAAATTGAGCTATCACAATTCCTGATTTCAAAACTTACTGGTAAGGTACAATAGTCAAGACTACAAGGTACTGGCATAAAGAAAGACAGTCAAGAAGTAAGCCAGTATATTTATGGTTGATTGAATTTTTACAAGGGATCTAAGACCATTCAATGGGGAAAAAATTCTTCTCAACAAATACTGCTGTGACAACTACATAGCCACATGCAAAAGAATAAAATTATACCTCTATTTCACACCATATACAAAAATTAGCTCAAAATAGATCAAAAACCTAAGTGGAGGAGCACAAGCTATAAAAGTTAGAGAAAAACATAGGTGTATTTTTGCATGATCTTGCATCTGACAACAGTTTCTTAGAATTGACACCTAAAACACAAGCAACAGAAGAAAAAAAAAGATAAATTGGATCCATTAAAATAAAAAATGTTGTGCTTCAAAGTCAATGAACACATGAAAAGATGAGCAACATTATTAGGCATTAGGTAAATGCAAATGCAAAGTGAGACACCACTTCATATCTATTAGAATGGCTATAACTAAAAGCCCAGACAATAACAAGTATTGGCAAGGATGTGGGGAAATTGGAACTGTTGTACGTTGCTAATGGGGGTGAAATGGTGTAGCTGCTATGGAAAACAGTTAGCAATTCCTCAAAAAGTTAAACATAGAGTTACCATATCACACATCAATTCCATTCCTTGGTGTGTACCCAAGAGAATTATTACATATGTTCACATAAAAGAGTGTACACAAATGGTCATAGCAGCATTATTCGTAAGAGTCAAAAAGTGGAAATAACCCAAATGTTCAACTAATGAATGGATGTCAAAATGCAGTATGTCCATACAATAGAATATTATTGGGTCATAAAAAGAATGAATTACTGATACATGCTGCAGTATGGGTGAACCTTGAAAACATATGCTAAGTGAAAGAAACCAGCCACAAAATACCACATTTCTATATTTCTCTTTATATAAAATGAATTAATTATGGCAAGAATAGAAAACTAATATATCTGCTAAAGCCAGAGTGCTATTCTTTGCAACCACTTAATGCTCAGTATGATATCACCATTGAGTAAAATTAATTTTGTAGAAGTCATATGTACTCTTTTCAGAGTATTCCAAATGCTCACTCACATTTGATGAAAATCAAGATAGAAGCATGGCTAGCTTCCTGTCATGAGGATGTAGTAGCAACCATCAGCGTGTCTCCCAGAAGCTGAGGCCCTCAGAGTGTAGCTATGACCTCCAACATGAGAAGGACCCTGGCTGACATCTAAAGAGCTTGATTTTCTGCTTAGCTTGCACCATATATCAACCATCCAATTCAACATTTATCAAGTTTCTCTCTTGTAGTGAGGCCATTTGTCAGATCCTGAGGCCCCTGCCTCAAGGAACCCACAATAATGGTAGAGATGGGTATATATTTCTCCCACTATATGATAAAATCAACCATTAACATTTCAGCCAATATTCTTTTGAGACACTACAATAGGAATGTCAGGAAAACTATGTGTGCCTGGAAATTATTCTCTCTGATTGAACCTTAAAAGTCTGGATTATGGATGATTCCTTAATCCCTAGTAGGAAGTATTTGAAGGGAGGAAGGGGGATGGGAACACAAAGGTGGAAGAAGGTACTAGGTAAAACTTAAAGCAGGCAGGTTTAAATCAGAATTTAACCCTGACTGTGATTCTTACAGGCTGTGTGATTTGTTGCAATCCATGAGTCCTTTTGTGCCTCAGTTTCTTCATCTATGCAATGAGGATAATAATAATACCTACTTCATGTGATTACTGTGGGGATTAAAAGAAAGAAGACGAAGTGCCTAGCAGAGTGCCTGGAACAACTTCGTAGCTGCTCAGAACCCATTAGACCCCTCCTCACCTGATTAATTCTGGAGGCATTTTGATGAGCTAAAGCTGGCAAGGTGTTTTTCATGATGGCCCCTACTTGGACTTAAAAACTTAAGGATTTTTGGAGAATTTTAAGATAGAGTTCAGTGTTTTTTTCCTTACAAATCAGGAACTGATCCCTAAAACTGCAGCTTTAAATATTGCACCGTTAATAGAATCCAAAACATTTAATATTACCAATTAAGCCAAACACCAATTAAGCCATCTAATCTACCCTTGCTAGGTTCATCTTTCACTATCCTCTACATGTAATTTACACTTTTAATATAATGATGTTGACTCTCCAATACTGTGATTCAGAATGATCCAAGGTTTACAGATCCTGATAAAATATTGCAAAAGTCATTAGCATCAGGGCAGAAGCTTCCCTCCCACACAATGCCAGGAGGTTAATAGTATCTTTGCTTCTAGCCAGTATGAATATTTATTGGCACACAAAGTCAGACTGAATACTATGGAACTGAAAATAATGTGATACAGGCTTTCCCAGTGACCCACCCCTTCTCCAGTGTCATTCTTGATTCCAGAGACTCTCCACCATTGGGGGAAAATTCGACATAAAAGAAGCCTTTGAAATATGAGTTAGTTGATGCAGTATGTTCTAAATCCAAATAGATTATTACATTTCAGGAACAGTGCCTAACTGTTAACACATATTTGTATCATTTCACTTATATTTTACCTTGATGTTTGTCTACTAACCCCATTTCTTGTGTAGCTGTTATGACCTATTTCACCAGCTCAGGAGACAAATTTGATCACATCTTGTATCCTTAAAATTAAAACTGCTTGATCCTCAGTTCATCAGAATAACAAGAATCCAGGATCTTTTTAAGGACAACCTTCTACATTACCTAAGAACCCCAGTATTCTCTTATTCTAGAGAAGACCAGTCCTGCTTCCAGATGCCTCTCAGAGAGTGAAGTGGAGAATCAGAGCATGCTGCCAGACACTCAGTTTGCAAATAGCTTATTATTGATGTTGGTCCCACACACACTGATGCATTTTTGGCTGTGCAGCTTTCTCTTGCTGGTTCAGCTTTGTGGACGGAACTTACCAGTGCTTGGGATAGTAAAAGCTGGTTCACACTGACATGTCCAGCTCTTACTCCTAAATCAGGTCCACTTTGTACCAGAACAGCCCCTCTCCGGGTCAGTCTAGGTGTTGCTGTTGAACCTAGGGGCCCAATCTACACTGCCTTCCCTGAGAGGGGATTCCTTCTTGGGTGGTCTTTTCTTTCTTTTTCTACCAGTGGACCTAGTTGAGATTGTCTGAGTCCAGCCAAGGCAGACAAAGATGCTGAAATTTGAAAGGAAGGTGAGGGTGTGATGGAGTTGGCAGTGCCATTGTTTCCTCCCAGAAGGCTTCTTCATGTCTATGAAAATGTCCTCATTTCTCCAACAATGATCAGATCTACATGCCAAGTTTTATTTGGAGAAGCTGCTTTTGTTAAGCCACACACACATATGTAGACACACACACACACATACACTCCTGTTACTCTTTCCTCAGGGCAGCCATGGCTCAGTTGCCTGATAGTTACATCACTGAGAGGGCTCTTTCCAGTGACTCCCCCAGAACAGGTCCCACTGCAAGACAACTACCCTTTTCCACCAAGACAGACATACTGCAGCAGATTTTAGAAGGTATCTCCTGAAAAAAAGAAAAACCATTAATGTAACAAGTAGATACCATACTATGCAAGGGATTCACAGAAGAAAATTCAGTGGAGACAAGACTTAGAGTTAGCCCTATATCTATCAGATTTAATCCTGGTTCTGTCATTTACTAGCTGTGTGTGCTCAAGCAAGTAACTTAATCACTCCAAGCCCCCATAATAGCTAGGTTAGAAAGTATCTATGGCTTCAAGTAATAAAGAACTGAAAAATTATACCTTAAACAAATTAGGATTTTTTTTCTTTCATAAGGATAAGTCCAGAAGTTGCCAATTGTAGACATTAGTTCAACAGCTCAAAATTTCAGAGCTAGGGACTCTTCAATTCTCCCCATATTTCTCTCCCAGTCACAAGATGGCGGTTATAGATTTAGCTGGCATATCACATTTCAGGCGGCTGAAAGGAGGAAAGAAAGGAAAGAAGAAAGTGTCAGTGCTTGTTTCAAAAAAGCAAGAGGATCCCAGAAATCCCCAGCCAGCTTTGGTTTACATTTTATGAGCCAGACTGTGCCACACGGCCACTCCTAACTTCAAGAGAGTCTGAGAATGTAAATTTTAGCTTTCTAGATTGTAAAGGATAGGGAGACACTGAAAAAAAGGTATAGAAGTAAGTGTTGGATAAATTAACATATAATATTTGGCATACAGGTAATGACCTAAAACTAAGGCAACAGCAGCAAGATAGAGGAGAAACGTGCACAGGACCAAAGCTGGAGCCAACAATGCTCTGAGTGTAACTAGGCTGGGCAATGATGGGGGGACGTAGGTCAAGAAACACGTCTTATCTTTTTAGCAGCTTCCTAAAGCCTCCAATAAACTTCTCAAGACAAAACGGACTGTCAAGAAAGACTGGTCCCCAAATGATGCTCAGAGTTGTGATGCGGTGGAAGTATAGTACTACCCCAGACACCTCTTCAGGGAGCCAGTGCTCAGAATCATAGGAACCACCTATTTGCTCATGCTTGATTTTTAGCTAAGTTTTATGCCAACATATTTTATTAGAGACTTTTTCCTATTTCAGTTTCATGGCTTTTTGTTAGTAACTGAGTCAAACAAAAATTCAATCACTTTGTATTAAAAGAGGCTAGATACCATTCATGCTAACCTCTGAAACCCTATCAGAGGCATTGGGGAGTGAGCTTGATTTCCATAAGAGCTATTCAGTCAGTCCTTCAGAGGCCCTTTTACATGGGTATCTTATTATTTAACAGGCACTTTAAATTGAGACCAGCATCCTGATTCTCAAGCAGCCCAGCTTTTATTGGAAGTCTCTGCCACGTTTAAACATCTTTAATACATTTTAAAAATAGAATTGTAAAAGGCAGAAACCAGACTTCAAAGAGTAGACATGTTGGCCAGAATTGTGAAGCTGGCGACAATTTTCACTGGTTGTAAAGCTCGTGGAGCCTCTTTCAATCCCCAGAACAATTGATGGAGCAGGGGTTCGGCACACATTCCTCCTGAGTGTCTCCTGGATGGGCCCGGACAGCCCAGGTGCAGGGGACCAAGTTGGCAGAGAAAGAACCAACATGCGGGGGGGGGGGGGCAGATGCCGCAAGTACCAACCAGAGCCATCAGGCCACAAGCAGAGCCAAAAGAAACCAGGCCAATCCAAAATGAAAGGAGGACCTGAGGAGAGATTGCCCAACCTTTCTGAGCTTTGGTTCCTTGCATCTCTCATCTCCTGCCCAAGTTTTCCTTCCACTGTGGAGATTTCAGACATCCTCTGCCCTCTGGTGAATCTTGCACTATCTTTTGCCCACACTGAGCTCTGTACAGATACGCACTACATTTTAGTGAAATTACTTATCTGTACATTGGAGTCTGTCTTCCACTTCCAGCTCTAGCCTGTGAGCACCTTGAAAGAAAGAGCTGTATTGTATTCATCTCATGTACACAGCAAACTAAATGTGTGTTTAAAGAAAGTTAAGTCTCTTGGGGGAATCTGGGCAGCAGGATCTGGTTTGGGGGAATTATTATGGAAGGTTGTTTGAGCTTCCTTAGCCTAAGGCAGTGGTTCACAAAGTGTGGTCTCTGAAGCAGCAGCATCAGTATCACTGGGGAATGTGCAGGAAGGCACATTCTCAGGCCTGGCTCCAGACCCGCAAGGTGTGGTGGCAAGCTGGGGAGCCAGGAGAGCTGGTGGTATGGTTCCGGTGTGAGGGCTGGCTGGCTGGAGACCCAGAAAGAGCTGATGTTTCAGTTCAACTCAGAATTCAGAAAACAGCAGAGGTCCCAGTTCAAAGGCAGTCAGGCAGGAAGGAATTCCAGCCATTTATGTTTTAACAAGCCTTCTAGGTGACTCTAATGCTTGCTAAAGTTCAGGGATTGATGACTTAAACTTTCCCAACATCAGCCTCCTCATCTGCAAAATAAAGCAGACAGTAGCAACCTCAGTTTTCCAAATATGAAATTAGGTAATATATGTATAGGGCACAGTCCAGAGCCTCATACATATTCATCACTCAGTAAAATTATTCAAGAGTAAATATTATTATTTTGGTTTGCTTCATCTTGCTGGATTAGTGACTTTTGGAAAGTTTTCCTGATATTGTCGCCATCCCATGGAGCATTTGGGTTACTCACGCAAGATTCCTTTGGTCCATCTCAGTTTCCAAGTTTGCCCAGCTAAGCGCTAGCCTTCAAGTCCTTGTAATTCAACTAGAGCCGAACGTGACCCTAGAGCCCTGCTTACCCCATCAGGCCCTGTTGTTGTCCCTCACGCAGCAAAGACATGGATTTCTGGCAGTGATCACTGTGTGTGCCGTGGAGGGAGCATCATCTAGCCCAGAGCTAGCGTAAGTGGGAGAGGAAAGGGCCTCAAAGAATCGCTGCTGGAAAGAAAGCTGAAGTGAAGAAGGCCCGTCAGCATCCTCCAACAGGACATAGAGGTAATCAAATGGTTCTGGAACCCCAGTGTTCAAATGGCCAATTAAGTCATTTAAAGTTTTCCAATTGATTTCCTCTTAACTGAGTCACAATAGTCTAAAATTGGTCAACAAACCACATCCCTCCTTAAGGGAAACAGGCAGCCCCCCACTGCTTTACTTAATTCCACCAGCTGCCAGCATCACCCCCTCTCCACTCCAGGAAAATCCAATTTAACTACTCTGTGTTTGTGCACCAGATGAGCCTCTCCTCCAAGACAGAAAAATGCCTGTGAACCCATTTTCAAGTGACGTCCCCCAATAGACTCTTCATGAAAGCACGAACAACACATAGACACACACACACACTCAACAACCTATGGCACATTTTCCCCTTTGATTGTAAGCAACCGGGAGGACAGAAATATAACTTTCAATAGCTATGTCTGCTCAATACATTGCACACTAGGCAACACATAATGAGGATCTAAAGCACTTTTTCCTCGTTCCCAGAATTGCCACCAAATAACACTCCATGTGGGTTCTGCTGAATCACCACAGGGGAAGTTGAAAGCAACCAAGCTCTGGTATTTCGGGCCAATGAAATCCCTGTCCTTTCACTCTCAAATAAATAATGCTTTGAAAATTACTGTTATTACTGTTCTTTTAATAAGTCCACATTGTCTCAATGCTCCCCTCTCCTACCAGCCTCCGTTTGTTTTCCTGTCGGAGCCAGGTCTTTGAGGCCAGCGTCTCCCAGAGCAGAGTGAAGATGTAGCACCCTTTTCTGCTTGGCTGACCTTCCCTGGAGTGGCCCAGTGGGGGTGAGTTACCTCCTGGTGGGACTGTTCTCATTAGCCCTGCAGGCAGTGTGCATTCCAGCCTGGCCAGACTTAGGCTTGAAGCAGAGAACCCCAAATACTTCGCTAGCACTGTTAGAGGTGGTCAAAGTGTGACTAGTTTATCACCATCTGAATCCATTCTTTATGCAACTAGCAGAAGGGGGAAAGGAGAGACCCCTGCCCTCAGATGACTGGGTAGAAGGATGCAGCCAAGGAGTACACAGTAACTGAAGCTTTGCTGTCACTGTGACTCAACCGCCATTGGCTGAATAGCCACCTAGCGCAAATATTGAAAAGAAGTTTGAAAATGGCACCAGTCCAACAAATAATGTGAGAGTGATATATGCCAGAATATCATTCTTGCAACAAAATATATTTAAGTCGACTTGGTACTACAAGATATACGAAGATGACTGAGACAGGGCTCCTAGCCTCAAGCAACTTATAACTCAATCTGGGAAATACAACATACACACAAATAACATAACCAAAAGCAGGAACACACAAAGAACAACAAGAGAGGTTTAAACAAAAATACCACAGGCATGCAAAGAGAGAAGGGTAAATTTCTGCCTGGTATAGATAGGGCAAGGATTCCTGGAGAAGGCATTTGAGTAGAATTTTGGGGGGAAAAGTACTGTGTTTCAAAAGACAAAATGTTAGAGACTGTTATTTGCCTTCCCAACTCACTTCTTTTCTGGAAGAGCCAGCAGTTTAGAGGCTGCTGGTATTCGCTTTTCCAGCCTTCCTTGAAGCAAGAACATAGGCTTTTGAGTCAATGCTGGCTAATGGCACTGAATGGAGGTCTGCCAGGGGCATATGGAAAAGATTTCCCTTCTGATTAAAAATAAATGAATAAATAGAAACTGTGTTTCCTTCCTGGCTTGACCATGGTCACCGGAAGATGTGATGCTTAGAGTTGTGGCCACCATGTTGGTATCTGGGGAAAAAGCAAGAGAATCTTAGAGAAACCAGCTTTCATCACAGACATAGCAACCAATCCCTGAACTCCCTACTTTCAAACATCCTTTTATATGCAATGAATATTTTATTTGTTAAGCCACTTTTAGTCAAGTATTCTGGAACCTGCAGCGGAATGCATCCTGAGTGATACACGAAGAGTGGGGAAATTTATTCACACAGGGAGAAAGTAAAAAGCAAAGAAATGAGGTAAGACCAAGTAGCGTGCTTATTTGGACAGATGCTTATGGTATACAAGGAGAAATAACATGAAATAAGGTTGGAAAGTCAGGCCCAAGTTCTGAAAGAACTCATGACCAGGATAAGCAACATGAATTTATCCTCAAGGCAATGGTGGAGAGACATTGAAGGCATTTGAGCAAGTTACTGTGCTTGGTAGAGCAGGGTCATAGGAAAGTTAATAGTAGGGCAGAGATGCAGAAGGAGGACTGGGCTGGAGAGAGAATATGAGATGGGGAAAACACGTAGGAGTTCTTTTGCAAATAATATAACTCAGGGATTATCACGTGGATATTCACATTATACTCCCCTGGGGAGATTTTTTAAATTCTTAAATCTAGATTTCCCCCTCAGAGCTACTGATTCAGCTGGTCTGGAATGGGAACTTGGAATTTTTTTTTGATTGACTTATTTTTTTAAATTGATCAAACGATCTCATGTGCAGCCATTGTTAAGAGCCCCAGTGTGGTTGAACTGGGGCTGTGGCCAAGGAAAGATAAAGACAGACGTGGGAGATATTGTGAAAGCAGAGTGGGTAACATGTGGCAACCGAGCCAATGTAGGGGGCAAAGGAGAGGAAGAAATCAATGATCTCAAAGACCTGTTGCAAGTTAGGGGGATGGGAGTGTAGCAGTGCTATTTACAGAAATGGAGAAGTCAAGAGGAGGGCCAAGTTTAAGGAAGAAAAATTCAATGTGGGAAATATGGAGTTGACATGCTGGGGACAAGCTCTGTACTCTAGCTAAGCATTTAAAATTATAGATTTCTGAAGCACCTACATCAGAGGATCACTGATGCTTTGGGAGATGTTGGTTCACCAAGGAGGGAATGTAGACACCAAACAAGAAGCAATGATAAAACTTTGAAAAACACTAAGGAGAAAAGAGAGAGAAAGAACATACCCAAAGAGGAGTCAGGTTGAGGAGTTAAAATATAATTCCCCCCATCCACACAGACTGACACGTTGATAAACACTTAGTGGAGATTAGAATATTAGGCTGGCATTGTTGCAATTAATTTAGGAAAGCTACCCACCCTTCCTACCCAACAAGAAGGCTGAGCTGTAACATGAAGTCATCTTTCCTGCCTCATCTTCACAGTAGAAAAGATAAAACTACTACCTCTAAGAGTGAATTTGACATTAAACTGTTAAAAACCAATGAGCAACATTTTAAAATGATATTCTTGAATAGATGTCCTGCTTTTGAAGGAAAAAAATTGAACTTCTTTATCTGTCCCACCAGTGAGGTTACGTGGTCTGATAAGCAGCTGATTGGAATTGGGAAGCTGATATTTCTTCCTCATGAAAACTTAAATAAATATACCTAAAACTCTTCCTTCATCTTTGTCTTAGCTTTCTTCGTGAAGAATTGGACAAATATAAACTCCAGATCCCTCTCCAGTTGGTTGTGATAGTAAATATAATAATATTTAGAACCATAGAGAAATATTATTGTTGTGTGGATTATTGTTATTTCATGACATTTCTATCTACCTGTTACTTATGAATATCACTAAAATAATTAAGATACTTAAGATTGATTCAATTAACACTATTGATGGTAATATTATATCACTGTCATGTAGGTTGATACAAGATTTTCTTCTGTAAAGGTCTCTTCGGCCCCAGACTATACCAGACTGATATCAAGGAGGTAGAAGAACCTGCTTCTGAAGATTGTATGGAAATAGTTTCTATTATTTTCCTTTCTCTCAGCAAACCATATAATGGGTATAAAAGGTGGTGGCAAGGTTTGTAATGTAGAATCATTAGCGTATTTGTGAAAATAGAGTTTCAGGCTGTTTCAGTTGGGACAAAGGAAAGAACTGCTGAGGTTATCAAATACTTAAATTTTAGTATGAAATCAAATGTCCCTAACTGAAGAAAAAGTCTAATGAGAAATAATCCATGACCCCTCTTTTAAACTGTTTGGCAATTATTGCTTCAATGTAAAATGCTTACAAACATGAACTTCTTAAGGCAAAATTCTGAGTTCAGTTTCTATCTGAAATGAATGTACGTTTGTTAAAAATCAGCCACACATCATCCAAGTACAAAAAGAGTTGCGGCCATAGCTAGGGTTAATTATCTTTGGTTCTCAAATGAAGCTGGCTGCTATATTGGTTATACTACTGAGAAAAAGATAAGTAAATTCACGAGTTTCTCTGGAGCCTACTCATGTTCATGCATGACCTTGGAGGTCCTTTCCAACTCCATGAGTCTAGGATTCCACAATGAATTGTACCTGGAGTACTTTCACTACTGCCTTAAGGAAAGAGAAGTTTGGCTGAATTCCAGCTTATTTTTACTTTCAAATATACTCAAGTAGTTTCATACAGTAAAATATTTTCAGCCATTAAAAATTATGTTTTTAAAGAAAACCTAAGGACAAAGAAAAATATTACACTCACATAAATATACACATACTATATATATATAGGATTATTATAATTTTATCTAAAAATCTATTAAATAAATTCTACCACAATTTTGAATAATTTATAATGGTTAGCTCTGGGAGCTGGTATAGTAGAGGAGTTAAAATTTTTCTATTTTCTATTTATCAGTAATTTCATTTAAAACATAATGATCAGAAAATTTGTTGAAATACTGATGTAGTTTACCAAACTCTTACTTATAATCAATAACCATAGGTACTATGTGCTATTGATACATAAAATACATATACAAATATGCACATAAAAGTTAGTATGGGGATAAAATTCCCTAAAGAAACATTAATAGTGTTTTCAAAAAGACATAGAAATGCTAAAGTCGAGTTTCCTTAGACTTAAGCTTCACACAACACAGCAGTGATAGCACTTCATTGGAGCTATAAAATTATATACAATCAGTGCTCTGTGTCCATGGGTTTTGCATCCATGGATTCAACCAACTGTAGATCAAAAATTTTTTTAAAAAAATAATCAAAATATTAATAACACAATAAAGATAATACCAAAAAAACACAGTATAACAACTATTTACATAACATTTACATTGTATTTAGGTATGTAAGTACTCTAGAGGTGATTTAAAGCAGCGGTCCCCAACCTTTTTGGCACCAGGAATGGGTTTCATGGAAGACAATTTTTCCATGGATGGGGGGAAGGGGAGGCGGAGCTCAGGCGGTGATGCGAGTGATGGGGAGCAGCTGTAAATACAGATGAAGCTCTGCTCACTCACTCACCTGCCTACTGCCTACCTCCTGCTGTGCAGCTCCCACCCTCCACCCCATTTCTAAATTTCTTGGAAAACAATTTTTCCACAGCTGGGGCATGGGGATGCGGGGTGACAGATGGCAGAACTCCGTGGCTGGGTCCCTAACGAGCCCCAGACTGGGGTTGGGGGAACTGCAATTCTATAGTATTGGTCATGGATGAATTTCATTCACTAATCAATTATGTGTTTGATGTCAGGCTCCCTGCTGCACTATGCACTTCATAAAAGGACAGGGACTAGGTGTTACTTTAAGTTTAGCACAGTGTGCTGGGCAGATTGCAGGCACTAAAAACAAAATCCACTGAATGGATAATTCTGGCCTTAGACATGGTCAGAATGGGAATAGTAAACAACTTCATGTGTGAATGGCTATCTAGTTATCTAAATTACCAGAAATATCACACAAAAATCTCTTTACTCGCAAAGTGCACTGTTGACGAATAAAGCAGTAACAGAAATCTTACATGGTTCCTCTGAAATTCAACATGTAAATTTTATTTATATGCTGACCACTAATAGAGACAATGATAATTTTTTGGCATTTCTGTGATCCACACATTGTGCTAAGTACTTCACCTATATCATCTCATTGAATGCTCACAATGAACACCTGAGTTGTCATCGATTTACAAATAAGTCTATTGTGACCAATTGAAGTTCAGTCATTTGCCTAGTGTCAAGCAGTTCTGATACCTACCTTGGTCTATCTAAGCCCAGAATCCCATGTGCTTAACCACCATGCTGTGCTCCCTCTCAATTGGACTTATATTAAACATCATGCACTTTTAAGTATTTTACATTTATTCATTTATTCAGGAAACTTTGAGTGTCTACTATGTCAGGAATTGGGGATTAAAAAAATTGAGATAAAGGTCCTCAAAGAACTCATAGATCATGATAGGAGAAAGTCATGATTTTAAAGAGGTAAGTGCAATACTGAGGTAGTTCTATTATGCCAGATATGTAAACCACAGAAAGGGCACTGTCTATTCTGACTGGAGGTCAGAAGAGGTTTCTCAGAAGATATGACACGTAAGCCTGGAAGAACGAGTAGGATTTTGGCAGGCAAATAAAGGTGGGGAAGGGCCATCACAGGAAACACAGAATGTGGGGTTGCTCTGGAGTTGCAAACGTTTGTCATGGATGTATAGACAGTACAAGGAGGGAAGGCGAGAGGGACAAACCAGAACAGTAGCCTCTAAGTCAATGATTTCCAAACATAGTCCCCAGAGCAGCAGCAACAACCTCACCTGGAAACGTCATAGAAATGCAAATACTTGATCCCTACCCAGACCTACTAATTCAGAAACTTTGGGATGGGGCCCAGGGCTCTGTGTTTTAAAAAGCCCTTCAGGTGAGTCTTACTGAGAACTGCTGGCCTCGGTTACAAATAGTCTGTTTAGAAGTTTCTACAGTTTTTCTTCCTATACTGTTGCCTAGTTAGAGCATATGGTCTTTGAGTGTCAGGGTGGTGGAATTTTCTTAAAGACACCTTCAGAAGTCTTTTAACTAGATTGTTAGTCTTCAGGGTTCGTTTTTGGAAGTAGCAAGTCGATAACCATCTATAAGGCACAGCAGAATAAATGGCTTCCAAACTCCTGTTTGGGACCTGCATGGGACCTGAAAATACCCTCTCATTGTGGGACATTATGGGAAGAAAATAAATTTGCATGATGCATAAATGGTCGAATGGTTTTATTGCTCTTTATATGACAAGTTTGTGGAAAATGGCAAATAATACTTTTGGTTTATATACAGCTATAACAACAACTTGTTATTTCTAAAGATTAAATTACAGTCTAGCAAAATGAAATGGGCTACAAGGTTATTTTTTCATGCAATCATCTTCTGGTAGCAATTTTTAAATGTGCAAGCTCAGCTAATTGAAAGTAGAAAAACGGTTATATTTCTATGAGATTTTTGAAGTAGAGTCTGATGGTTTACAATACTGACTGTACAGAACCTTCACTCTGAGAGTGTCTCCATTTGGGCTGCTGCCCTCTGAAGGGTGACCCAAGGTGTAAGGAACCTAGAGCAATAAAGTCTGCCTTGGCAGGCCCACCAGAGAAAGATAAGCAAATGGCAGGTAAAAACAAAGCAAACATAACGTAGATTAAGCCCTAGACTCTCCAAGAGAAGGCTGATTACAAAGCTGATTATGGCCAACATCCATCACCAAGATAACAAGTCAAAAATGGAAATCCACTATAATGGTTGTTTATTGCCGTGTAAACCAAACACTAGGCCAAAGAAAGGGTTTTCATTTTTCTGTTCAGCTCATTGACACTTTCTCTCTCTTTCTCTCTCTCTCTCTCTCTCTCTCTCTCTCTCTCTCTCACACACACACACACATACACACACATACACACACACACACACACTCATGTCCTGTGGCTCTTACTAGACCCTCTCCACCTACCTGTCCCACTTTCTCATTGCCTATTAACTTATCTCAATCTATCCAAGTTAAAACTCACCTCAAGTACCCATTTTCTGCAAAACCACTCACTAGTTACTCTGATCCAATAGTTCCATCCTAGGAATTTCAATTGCATTCATTCTTTATATCAATAAACACAGGAGTGTTTGCCAAATTTCAGCCAATTTTGTATTACCTGTACCACTTTTATAACTTTGTTATGATACACTATCTCCTCTATTATTTACTAGAATACTTGGAAATTTTCTTTAAATTGATTCCCTTTTTGCTAAAATAAGTGCATTTAAAGTTGATTTGATTTTGATACTACAAATGGAATACCAGCACTTGCTAAAAATTAGAAGGTACACATTTAATACATATTAAAATAAATATACAACTAAGTAAAAAATACTTCACCCACGTAGCATTTTAAATTATCTTGCTTATCACTGGTTGTCTTGCAATAGGGTTCAGGACAAATGCTATAATGTAATAGGGCATGAGTTCTCAAAGGGTGGGCCTTAGAGCAAGAGCATTGGCATTACATGGAAACTTGTTAAAAATGCAAATTCTTGGGCCACCTCCAGGCATAATGAATCAGAAACTCTAGAAAGAGGACCAGCAATCCATGTTTTAACAAGCCTTCTAAATGATTCTGGTGCACTGAAAGTTTGAGAGCTCCTGGGTTAAGAAATAGATTTTACTGGAGAAATTCATAGTACAAAGGTCAGTAAGGGGAAGCATGGGGTCCCTGTTACCCCTTTCGTGTCAGAAAGAGAAGTGCTGGGCCAGGTGCTGCTGGACACACAATGGGTCTGTGGCTACTGAGGGACCTTGCCCCTTTTTTGCTCTTCCTTCTTAAAAGGTAAGCGTGAGCACAGACCCGTCCATGGGGAGATAAGGCAGTTTGCGTTTGAGTGCCAGCTGTTTCCAGGAGTTGTCTAAGAAAACCCATCAAATGTGGGAAAGTGCACCCGCTCCTGCCAGGGAGAAGGAGCCATCCTTCCCATGGGAAGCTAAGAAGTTCAGGTATAGCCCCTTCCGTGGGAAGAGGGGAGGGAAGCTCTGCAGTCCCAGCTGGCTCATGGCCTGACCCTGACCGTGCTGAGGCAGCACCCAGGTGCACTTTCCGGTGTTCCTGCCCAGTGCACTATGCCAGAGGTACACACCGCACGTTTTGGGAAACACTGGCCTCTATAAAGTTACACAGATTCTCTGTGGTATTGTACTCAGACTGTTACGTACATAGCTCTTCTATTGGTATTGAATTTTCACAGCTTCCTTGTATTTTGTGCCCAGGCTCCTTTGTGTTTTCCTTTGTCTGCTCCATGGCACTGAGGTGGGTGTTTTGGAGATGCCCAGTAAGTGTTTAGAACCATACTTTAGAACTGGGAGGGAATTAATAGATCATTTAACCCAACTACTCATTTTCAATGAGAAAACTGAGGTACAGAGAAGGTAAGAACCTTGCTCAAGTTCATACATTGCACTAGTGGCAGACAGGATGAAAATCCATACATCTTGATTCTTGTTCCAATATTAAACAATGATCAATCAATACGGTTACTTTATCAAACATGTGTGGCACATCCTGTGCCCATTACACCCTTACCAACATACAGGAGCACATTCTATCAGAGGTTTCTTTAAATTTACTACAATGCTTCCTCCTCTAGAAGTATTTACTAAGTGTTTATATTGCTCATGGAGGAAAGTTATTTATAAGTAACTTATAAAGAGGACTTACTTGACCAGCCAGGATGATTTTTCTTCTGAATTACATCCTAATATGTATAGCTTTCTTGCTCTCAGCTTATTCCACTTGGAGCTATGCCCAGCACAATTTACGTCTATGAACTGCTGAACATTTAAGCAAATTAAGTGTCCAAAAACTCAAACACAAATTGTATCTTGGTGATTTATGCCTTCATAAAGCAAAACACATACACTGTGCTGAGCACAGGCCAGATTTATGGCTCCACTGGTTAGGGAAAATGAATAGATATCTCCTAGAGAACATGTCCAGAGCTGTGCTTGTGTGTTTAATTCTTGACCATGGGGGGTGTTGCCAATGATATTTATCTTACAAATCATCTTCAATGCTAATATGCAATGTGAGCCGAGAATGGGGAAGACATACAAGAATTCTGGAGGGAGATTTAGATGCCAGTTAACTTTCACCATAACCCAAAAAAGGCAGGCAACTGAACAGCCCTGGATCTGCCATCTCTAACCTAACACCCTCAAGTTAAGGTTAGCAATTTCACTAAAATATCAGAAGATGTGGAGCAGAAAGTAAGAAGTAAACTGACAGTGCCAATGTAAACCAGAGGCTAAGAGTCAACTCCAATCTCTACTAAAATACTTTCGGTACTCCACAGACTTTACAAATATAATATCCTGCTGAAAGCATAATGCTGTGATCAAGCACATATGCACTGAAGTCAGAGAAACAGATTTGAATCCCCAATTTCCCATTTACTGGCTATGAGCATCTCTGTTTCCTTATCTGTGAATGAAGTTTAACAACATCTACTTCAAAGGGCTGCTGTTTGGATTAATGAGATAATGGCTGTGTGGTAGGCAGCCCCTAAGAAAGTCCCCAATAATCCCCATCTCCTGGTTTCATTCCCTTGTCTTGGATATGGGCTAAACCTAGTGACTCACTTCTAGTGCATAGAATATGGCAAAAATGAGTATCATTTCCACGATTTGTTTGCAGAAAGACTCTGACTTCTATTTTGCTTACCATTTTTTTCCTTAGCCTCGCTTTGATAAAAGCCAGCTGCTATTTTGTAAGCTGCCTAGGGGCGAGACCCAGGTGGTAAGGAAGTGAGGGAGGCCTCCAGCCAATAGCCAGCAAGAATCTGAGACCCTTGGTCCAACAGTCCAGGAGGAACTAAATCTCACCAACATCACAGAGTGAGCTTGGATGGGATCTTCTCAGCTGAAGCTTAAGGTAGTGAGTAGAGTGAGGTGAGTAGATACCGTGATTTGGGCCCTATAAGGGACTCTGAGTCCAAGGACTCAGTGAAGCCACACCAAGATTCCTGATCCGCAGAAACCGTGAAGTAATAAATGTTTGTTGTTTTAAGCTACTAAATTTGGGGCATTTTGTTACATAGCAATAGATAACGAATACAGGTTGTAAAGTGCTCAGCACAGTACCTGGCACATAGCACATTATCTATAAATGATGGCTATTAATAGTATAGTTATTAATGGCTTTGTGCACATGAAGATTATACAGTGATAATTTAATCACTCCTATTTAGGCTTACACATAAAGAATTTTGAACCACATATAGCCTTTAGTCACTTTGCTAATTTATGAAAATTGTCCTAGCCTGAAATGATGAACATTATGTCTTCTAGAAGACTGGAGTTTATGAAAGTGGCATAAGATAAAAAGTCACCTCTTGAATTGAAAGTCACCATCTTACAATATGCCCCAATCCTAAAGTATTCTGAGATAAAGCTGTCCTATCTGAGCAACAGGGTGAAGACATTTCTACTGCAATTCACCATGGCTAAAATTTCAGGTACTGCAAAAGAGTCAATCTTGTAGAACCTGCTTAATTAAAAACCTGACATTCAAACCCCACAATGTTTTTTCTTTTGGAGAAGCCACAACATAATTGAGTACTGGACAACGATATTTCAATTTAAGGTCAGGTTGTTTATGGCTGTCATCAAAGTCAAATGAAATTTATCCTGAAAGAATAACGAAAGATATGGAAACAGATTTATGTACAAGGTTGTTCATTGCAGCATTATTTACAAACATAAAAAGTATGGGAGACAACCTAAATGTACAACAACAGGGGACTAGATGAATGATTTGTGGCATGTTTATACATTGAAATACTATGAGGTTATTAAACGTGTTTTATAGGAATATTTACTAAGTCTTGTAATTGCTGTTTTTACTGTTGTCAGAAAATCAGTACCAGAAAGAACAAAAGAAGAGGGTTAGGAATTAGGTAAGAGAGTCATTTAATTTACATAGTGGGGAGGGAAGGGAAAAGAGCAATGATGGTGGAGAGGGCTGAGGTAGATGTGAGCTGTTGAAAATGTCCTTCTTAATTGCAAAACCCCTGATAGACTGAACCATCTGGGGTACAATAGTTTCATGAGTGTGACATGAACAGAAAAAATTGAATATATATATTTGATTGTTCACCTCTAGGGGGGTGCCCAAGATTCCTTCCATACTCCAATGCCATTTCTCCACCAAAATGAGTCTAAATTAAAGACAGAAGGATATAACATTGCACCATAATACCAGGAGGGTATACTTTAATGTAAGGAGGAAAGAGTTTAAAACAATTATTGAGGACCATGACTTAATCTTGAATTCATTTCTCCATTTTCTGATACACAGTGGAATAAGACTAGAGATGCCTCCTCCATGGGAAGTACCCTGCACAGGCACAGTCACCTAGAGCAATTCCGCCCTAGGCCTTGCAATGAATTTCTCTCCTTCTCTTTGTTATGTTCTTCCTTGTTCTCTTCTTTGGTTGTTACTTGCCTTTACTCACCACTGATTGAAAAACTCTAGCAATGCTTCTCAACTGAGCAGCAATACCAATGAGTTATCCTCTCTCTGGTTGCTCTCTGGTTGCTCCTGGGGATCTTGATAAAATGCAGATTCTGATTCAGGAAGTCTGGGGTGGAGCCTGAGATCCTGCAATTCTAAGGAGCTTCTAGGTGTTGCCAGTGCAGCCTATCTGTGGATAACAGCTAGAGGAGTATCAAGGTACAAGGACCAAAATTAGGCTGTGTGCATAGAGCAAATGGACTGAGGAGGCTGCGCCACTTGTGTTTAGTGTAGACCTTGAACTCAAGGCACAAAAGGAGTCTTTGTGGTTTCCATGTAATTCTATGTAGGTTATCAGGTCCACGAGTTCTAAATGAGGGTATAGCTTTTAAGCATTATAATACTGAATAGAGTGTTTTTACCTAGAGTGTCTGCTCTACCTAGCTCCTCTAGTAACTGAGGGTTGAAGTGGAAGTCCAGATAATTCAGGGGTCCAGTGGTTACCTCTGGCTAGAGGAATCATAGACACTTTTAATTTCCTCTTTTATGTTTTTTTTCCATATTTTCTATAATGAACATGTATTACTTATTGAGAAAAAAAGGTAAAAAACATTTAACTAGTTTCTTATTACAGAATCTCTTTGGTTTTTATTGGTAAAAGGCAGCATTTTATTTCTTAGAAAATGTCATGCTCTTTGTGTTTTTTTTCTGATCTTTTATTTCTGGGAGCAGCTAATGATTGGCTAGGAAGTAAGGATGACAAATAAAATGGCACTGGTTCCACCTGGAAAAGAAAAGACTCAAGAGGAGTTTTCCGTATTATCAGAGTTAAGTCCATAGCAGGCAGGGTTTGATTATTTATTTACTTTTCTCATTGAGAAAAGAAGAAAAGGGGGAGGGCGGAGCAAGATGGCGGACTAGAAACACCACCAGACAGAGTGTCTC
>VBSM01001562.1:21314954-21401666 GCA_008086735.1 Cheirogaleus medius | reverse complement strand
AAAAAAAAAAAAAAAGAGAAAAGAAGAAAAGATCGGTTTGTATTTCAGCAGAAGGATAGAAATTAGGCATTGGAAAATTATTTCCCAATCATAAATATTCTTAAGTAGAGAAGCGAGTTATCAAGGGAGATTTGTAATCTCTATCCTTGAAGACCTTTAAAAAAATCTATATATGTGAATGATCAAGTTTATAGATGATATGTGGGATATATAATATCCCAAAATGATACATCCTTTTCACTTAGCCTATTTGGGCCACTTTCATTAGCCAAAAATTAGCATGAAGTCAGGGGGTACAAATTAATGCTAGTAATCACAAAAGAAAAATGTCATTAGAAATCCAACTACTATAAGTAGCTTAAATGATGCAATCCAAAAGCAAATATAAAGGATTTTTGGTTAACCACAGTTTGGGATTACTCATACCACTGCTCTATTAGTACAGGTAATTGAAAATTGACCCTGTAATCAATCCCCATCTCTCTGATTTAATTCAGGTGCATTCCTCACCAGGGATGGTGGCATGTACTCTACAGCCTCATGAAGCCCCTTGTGGCCTGGGGGATCTTGATTATGATTTTAAAAGGTGACAAATTATTGACATAGTAAAATTCAAGGCAAAGCTGTTACATTTTCTCCTTTGATACCGATATACTTCCATTAAAATTTAAATTAACTTTTAATTTTATTTGAATTACTATGAAATCTGTATATAAGTTGCTTTGGCCTTTCTGAGATCTTATGAAATCTGAAAAATAATATAATCTTCCTCTTGTCCTAAGGATCTGTATCATGATTATGACATGCTGATGTCAGCTAAAGCACGGGCAGTTGTGTAACTGATGCCTCACCTTCTCTTCCTGTGGGGGATCCCACCCCCGTGACAAGCACTGCCCAGGATGACACTTGAGAATCATCCTTCTCTGTTCATTCCCCTGCATATACTACATCTCATTAATTACCAGCCCCATCCAGACTACCTCTTAAATGTCTCTTCAACCCATCCTCTTCCTTCCATTACCTCCTTATAACCATCACATGGTCCAGGCTACCATATTCTCTCATCTGACTCCTTCCACAACTTCCTGATGGGTCTCTCCACTTCTAGGCTCGCCAGCCCCTCCCCTAACTAATCCAGGCTACATATATCAGACAGATTGATTTTTCTTTAAAGCAAATCTAATGGTGCCACTCGCTGGCTTAAAACTCTTCAGTGAAAAATTACATATTTGTATGATTCCATTTAAATCAGAATATAGATTAGTGGCTGCTTAGGGCTAGTAGAGTTGGGGGAATATGGGAAGTGACTACTAATGGGTATAGGGTTTCTTTGAGGAGCAATGAAACTGTTATAAAATTGATAGTGGTAATAATCACACAACTCTGTGAATATAGTAAAAACTACTGAATTATGCACTTGTACATAGGTGAATCATATGGTATATGAATTATATCTTCATAAAGCAGTTATTTAAATACAAAAACTCTTCAATGGCTCCTAATGGCTCTTCATATAGAGTCCAAGATTTTCCACATTGCCTATGACACTGGTAATGACCTCCCCTCAGCCCCAGCCTTACCCATCCCATGCCCCACTTCTCCCATATGCTTATACACTTTAACCATCTTAAATTTCTTCGGGCCCCTTAATCTTGGCATCTTCTGTCTCACCTCTGGGTTTTGCACTTTCTGTTCCCTGTACTATCCTCCCCACACCAATCCCCTCAATTTTCACGTGGATAATCCTACATATCTTCAATGCTCAGTTTCATTACTCTAGAAAGCTTCCCTGAATCTTGCTTTCTGAATATCCCTTCAATGAGCACCCTGATCTCTGTACTTACCATACAGATGTGCATTTGCTTATTGTTTTCTAAATCCCCTCTAAGTTTGGTGAGAGATCAGAGACAGTATCTATCAGGATTGCTCAGAGTCTAACACAGAGCCTGGTACATACTAATAAATACTGGTACATACTAAATAAATACTAAATAAATAATTCAAATATATGAATGATATATTCAAGTTTTGTTCAAAGGGTAGTATTTTTTATTTCCCACTGGGACTATGTTACCCAATGTGAAACTGACTTATTGAACAATGGTATATACATGTTGCCTCTATTTCTACCAGCTGTATACTCAAAGCTATCATCTCTATTTGATGATTCATAAGACTATTTCTGGCCTTAGCTTCTTCCAAGTTTCAAATCATTGTAGTCAATTATCTGTTGGATAGTTCCAATTGAATATTGTATGATTTCTTCAAATTCAACAATT
Source organism: Cheirogaleus medius (assembly GCA_008086735.1). NCBI lineage: Eukaryota > Metazoa > Chordata > Mammalia > Primates > Cheirogaleidae > Cheirogaleus > Cheirogaleus medius. The sequence continues at coordinate 21,399,387 of VBSM01001562.1, read as the reverse complement.
TATAAAATCAAACTTGTTATTCTCCTACCCCACTCCATCATGCTAGTGTTCCTTTCAGTTAAACAAACTTGAAAACCTTGGTGTTTTCCTTGAACATTCTATCAACTTTCATTTTCACTACTCTTTTCCATTATCACTTTAGTTGCAATAGTATCCTAAAAATCTTCTTTGCTTTTGTTCTTTTTCCATGTCCCCAATCCCAATCTATTCTGTTCAGTGTTGCCATATTACTTCCCTCTCAGAAAACTTCAGTGGTTGTCCATTGCCTAATTGTCAAAGGCTCAAATCCAAAGTCTTTGGCCTAACATTCAAGAAACTTCATGAATATAATCAAAACTGCATTTCCATGCTGGGAAAACTGGATATCCATATGCAGAAGAATGAAACTAAACCCCCACCCATCACCCTGTACAAAAATCAACTCAAATGGATTAAAGACTTAAATGTAAGTCCCCAAACCAGAAAACTACTAGCAGAAAACAAAACGAAAATGCTTCGGAACATTGATCTGGGAAAAGAGTTTATGAATAAGACCTCAAAAGCACAGGCAAGAAAAGCAAAAATAAACAAATAGAACTATATTAAACTAAAATGCTTCTGTACAGCAAAGGAAATAATCAACAGAGTGAAAAGACAACCTACAGAGGGGAGAAAATATTTACAAACTATTTATCTGACAGGGGGTTAATATTTAGAATGTACCAAGAACTTAGACATCTCAACAGAAAAAAAAAAAGTCCATTAAAAATGGGCAAATGGTCTGAGACATTTTTCATAAGAAGACACAAAAATGGCCAACAAATATATGAAAAAAATGTTCAACATCACTAATCATCAGGGAAATGCAAATCAAAATCACAGTAAGGTATCATCTCACCCCAGTTAGGATGGCTATTATTAAAAAGACAAAAAATAACAAACGCTGATGAGGATGCAGAGAAAAGTTAACTCTTATACATTGTTGATGGGAATGCAAACTAGTACAACCACGGCAGAGAACAGTATGGAGGGTTCTCAAAAAACTGCAAATAGGGCCGGGTGTGGTGGCTCACACCTGTAATCCTAGCACTCTGGGAGGCTGAGGTGGGAAGATTGCTTAAGCTCAGAGGTTCAAGACCAGTGTAAGAAAGAGCAAGACTTGGTCTCTACTAAAAATAGAAAAATTAGCCAGGCATTGTGGCATGAGCCTGTAGTCTGAGCTATTCAGGAGGCTGAGGCAAGAGAATCAGTTGAGCCCAGAGTTTGAGGTTGCTATGATGATGCCACTGTACTCTACCCAGGGTGACAGAGTGAGACTCTGTCTCCAAAAAAAAAAAAAACCCTGCAAATAGAACTGTTATATGATCCAGATCCAGTAATCCCACAACTGGACATTTATCCGAAGGAAAGGTATGTGAAAGAGACATCCATACCCCATGTTTATTGCAGCACTGTATCACTATATTCACAATAGCCAACAACAGATGAATGGATAAAGAAACTGTGGTATATCTATACAATGGAATACTATTCAGCTATAAAAAAGAATGAAATCCTGTCACTCGTGGCAAAACAATGGAACTGGAGGACATTATTTTAAGTGAAATAAGCCAGGAACAGAAAGGTAAGTAGCACATGTTCTCACTTATATGTGGAAGCTAAAAAAAAAAAGTTGATCTCATTTAAGTAAAAAGTAGAACAGAGGATATTAGAGGCTGAGAAGGGTAAGGGGAAGAAACAGATAGGGAGAGATTTGTTAAAGGACAAAAAATGACAGCTATAAAAGAAGAATAAATAAATTCTGGCATTCTATAGCACTGTGAGATGACCAAAGTTAAAAATAATATAAAGCTTCAAATAGCTGGAAGGAGGGTATTGAATGTTTCCAACACAAAGAAATGGTAAATGGTTGAGATGATGGATCAGGGATAATTGCCCTGATCTGATCACTATACATTATATTTATCAACACATCACTATGTACCCTCATGAATATGTACAATTATTATGTGTCAATTAAAAATAAAATTAAGAAGAACCAAAGCAAAACACTTTATTTCCAACTTCAATGCTAACTATTGTCAACACAATCTCACAACAACCTTATAGGATTACCATCTTCATTATGTAAATAGAACAAAGAAATAAAAGTTAAGTGACTTGCTAGCTAGTAACTAGTAGAGATGCAAGTTGAATCTGGGTCCGTCTAGGTCAGTAGACTATAAATTCTGTAACAGTAAGGAATGTTTTTACTCTCTAGTACTTAGCTTACTGCCAGACCTCTGTGATCAATAAATATTTTTTAATGACTATTGAATGAATTTCAAATTCCATCCTCCTGAATGTTGCAATCCCTTAACCTTAGAATCCTCTAAATATATTTTTTTCATTCCTACTTTCGTGCATTTTTCACCCTAACTCCATTTTGAATATTCTTACAGCCATCACTGTCTTTCCAATCCTACCCTATTTTCAAAGGATTCATAAACTCTTGGCATCCTTCACAAATCTTTCCCCAGTTAAAAGTCCTTCACAGAATTTCTTTAGGAATTATTTCCTTTTATACCCATTTGATTTTCATCATATCTTGCCTTGCATGATTCTTTAACTTTTTATATGCTTGTTTCACCCAAATGAGAGCATGACTTCCTATAGAACAGGAACTTTGAGCTAACTTCCAATAATTGGCACGGGATTAAATGAATGGAACTTTGAATGTCAAAGAAAGTTAACCAAAAGTTTCTAAAAGGAGAAAGCAATTTGCTCGCAACTTGTCAGTAATTCTCTGACATTTGAATCATTCGTTATTACTATTAGTGTACAGTTAGGGTAATGCTATAGCAGATAAACCTCAGAATTTAAGCAGCTTACAACAATGGAAATTTATTTTTCATTCATTTGGCAGTCCAATGCAGGTGGGTGGCTTTCCTCTGCTTACTGATTCCATCCTGTGGCTCTGTATCCTGCCCACAGGGGTGGAGGTGGGAGATGGACGGCCAGTGGTTGCTGAGAAGAAGGCAAAAAAGGCCCATCTTCTCTTATCTGCATCACTTTGAAGTGACATATTACTTTGGCACACATTTCATTGTGAAGAACCAGTCACATGCTCTCTCCTAACTGCAGGAAGCCAAGAAATGCAGTCCCTGGCTAAGCAGCTTCACAGCAAAAATTTTATGAAAGAAGCAGGGTGGATGTGGATAGACTTGGCCATCTATACTGCAAATAGTTGGTGAATATTTATTTCCAGCAATAACAATGCATATTCGAATCGACCTTTTAAAAAACTCAACACAGATCTGATTTCTGAATCCCAGTCTACGGCACTCTAAAACTGCCTAATTTAATCCACACGCAGTGCTTTGGAAAGCACCACACAAACTAGATGGGCACTCATGAACTTATTTTAATGATGTTAATCTCAAGCTAATTTAGTATGCTGTCCATTGCCTCTAAATCATACCCAAAAGGCAGCTGCAAAGGAATTGATGATGTAATAGTACATGCCTTTCCAGTTTTTAAGGCATTTTATTTCCTTCCTCTAGGTCACCAGAAGTAAGCTGAAAACTTAATCAAATTATAGAACTTTACAGCATGGAAATAACCTTATAGACCACCAAGTCTCAATGGTTCCCAAACTTTTCATCACCAAGGCCTTCCTTTATTGTTCTTTGACTGCCTCCTCCAAACCCCATATTGTGAAAGATATTTGCTTTACAGATTTCATTTGATAAATACAAATGGCTTATATTTATTGAGTGCTAAACATAGGCAAGAAATGTTCAAAGTGCTTTCCATTATTGTATTTAATTTTGTCAGGAATCAAGTTAAATAAGTGTTATTATTTCCATTTTAAAGATGAAGAAATGCAGGTTCGGAGAGGTGATATTGACTTGGTAGGAAAGGTAGGAATCACTACAAAAGGCAGAGTTAGGATCTGCACCCAGGTCCATCACTAGCACTCAAATGTACCATTGTCACTACGCTTTCTTTCTAATTAGGTAATGACCACTTTCTCCTGAGTTTTGATTAGCATGATTTGATACATTCCAATCAAACTCAAAGAAATTGGATGGGAACAACCCAAGTTCCATCAGCAGATGAGTGGATAAACAAAAGGTGACATGCACATATAATGGAACATTATTTAGCTAAAAATAGGAATGAAGTTCTGATCCATGCTACAGCATGGATGAAATGAAAAAATTATGCTGAGTAAAATAAGACAGACACAAAAGCACAAATATTATTTGATTCCACTTATATGAAATATCTAAAATAGGCAAATTCACAGAGACTAAGGAGACTCGAGGTTACTGAAAGTAAGTGGAGAGGAGAACACGGAATTAATGGGTACAGAGTTTCTGTTTGGGGCAATGAAAAAGTTTTAGAAATGGATAGTGGTAATGATCACACAACATTGTGAATGTCATTAAAGCCACTGAATTGTACACTGAAAATGGTTTAAATTTTATGTCATATATGTTTACTACAATTATAAAAAACAAAGAAATTGTATTTAGGGTTTATCTAGAAAACCATATTTACTGTACCCATGATTTCAGTTTATCTGTTTATGTAATTCTTTTGAAATGAAATACAAGTGTCACATTGATGTTATATTAATTGTTCTCCAAGTACCCAGAAAGTCAAATGTAAGAACCAGTGGTCAACCTCTCACAATCATATGCTTAGATGATGGCAGAACAAAATCTGGTCTCCTGACTCCCACTTATGTATCATCCTTCATATTGAGAATAACAAACCAGTAATGCATTCTACTAATCATTTTCATAACCCTAGTAATCTTTTCAAAATCTTGGAATCACAGAGCTGAATGGCTCTCTTGTCCTTTCCTCTGGCTGGGAAAATAGAGCCAAGGACAAAACCACTACTGATGGCATTAAACCCTCCCACCATCCCCATTTCAGAATGCATGGGATACACATCGTGGAGGAAAATATGGAGGGGATAGAAAGAAAAGCCACAAAAAAGACAAATGAAGACAATCATAGATATCAGAAAAGACTAAGGAGAGGTGAAAGTGTACACACCATGAGACAGAGAAGAGAATGGATGGTTTCCTTTGCCAAGCCTTCCTCTATCCTGGTGAACACAGCATAGGACTGGGTAATGAGCCCTTGGCAGGAAAAGTCACTGATTGTTGTATAAAGTCATGGACTTTTAGGCATTTAATTTAGAGGCTTTGGGGTATGGAGGGCTTAAGACTCCTCCAAGAGTTTCTTTCTCTCCCTCCCTCTCTCCTTGTCTCCTTTGCTGTTGTCATTGCTATTTTTTCTTCTCCTCCTCTTCCTCCTCCTCCACTTAGGGACCAAGATTTCCTCCTCCTCAATCTCCTCCTTCTCCTCCTCTTCCTTGTTCTTCTCTCATTCCCTCTATCTTTCTCTTTTTATTCCACGCTAGAGTACTTTTACACTTTGGAAGCACTTTTCCCCAACTGATGCTTAAAGGAGGGGATATGAACAGGAAGGAGAGGAAGTAAAGAGATGAGTGAGTGGTTATTTAGTTCCTTGTTTACAAGAGAAGGATAAATGTACAAGAACACATAGGTATCTAACACACTCCCCTGTATTTCTATATTAGTTCCAACTTCTCTCTCTTTTTCTATTGTTTCTATTGCCTTGGCAATTCCTGACTTTTTCTTTGGCAATACACTCATTTGCTGGTTTCTGTCCTCCTTCTTCAAAATCCCATGTTCTGAAATGATTTAAGCTCCCTAAGGGTTGGGGCAATATCTTAATCTTTTTTATATTCCGGGTGTCTAGAAAATTGCTGGATGCTCAACTTATGTTCGTCAACTGAATTGGGTGAAAAAATAAGTGTAAGTTCTCTCCACAAAGTATCAAGTCACCTGTTTGTAGTTATTCAAGGATGATTAAGGGCATGCTATAGTTTGGATGTTTGTCCCCTCCAAATCTCATGTTGAAATCTGATCCCCAATGTTAGAGGTGGGGCCTAATGGGAGGTCTTTAGGTCATGGGGGCAGATCCCTCATGAATAGATTAACACCCTCCCTGGAGAAGGGGGTGAGGGGGGATGAGACACCTCTGCCTCGCTCTCTTGCTTCCTCTCCCACCATGTGATCTCTACCCACACCGGCTCCCCTTCACCTTCCACCATAAGTGGAAGCAGCCTCAGGCCCTCACCAGATGCCAAATCTTCCAGACAGCAGAACTCTGAGCCAAATAAATCTTTTTTGTTTATAAATTACCTATGCTCAGGTATTCCTTTATAGCAACACAAAACAGAATAGGACAGAATATAGAAGGGAGTAATATTCTAAATGAGGAATATCCTGGAAATCAGGAATACCAGATCCCAAAGAAACAAGGGACTTTTGAGTTTTCCTTCAGTTTATGGGATTTAGTTTCACAGCATACAGGGACACAAGGGGGATTTGATGCAGTCCTGTGGAATGGTAAAGACTGACTAGTATTTGTGCTGAAACATTCATGCACCTAAAAATGGAGAATTAGTGGTCACAGACGAAGAGGACATCACTGACTAACATAGAAGACTTCTTTTAAATATAGAAAATTAAAATTTATAAAGCTGCTGCTAAGGCAGTAGAGAACTTTGGTTATTTTCAAGTCAGCATGGAGGCTGTTTTTGAATGCTCTTTTTGAAAAGGTCTAACATCAATAAATCAGAAAACCAAACTGGGAGAGTACTTGGGAAAACACACTGATGTACTTTACCTCTGGTTCCTCCCTCAGAGGAGGCTCATTCTTCAGAGGAGTCCATCATCCTTCAAAGGAGTCTTCAGTTCTAGCTTCATCCCACTGGAAGCAAAGAGGAGCAAAAGGGTGCTGGCCGTGGCTCAACCCCAGGTCAGACGGCCCCACAGGTGTGTGAGCTGACCCACAAATAGGCTTCACCAGACCAACAGCACTGCATCCAGGCCCCACCAGGCCCACAAAGAAATCAGCCAGCTGTAAATAAACCAGTGTGTCCCTGTCACCTCTTAAGCCATGTTGGAAAGCCCTGGATCCACCATGACCATCGCTTTGTTGGGTTTCCATATGTTTTCCCAGGTCTCCAGGTGTGGGCTGGAAGAAATCCTCAGAAAGGTGCTTGTGTTCTCTCAGCTACTCTCTGGAGGAGGAGGTAGGAACTGGGCCTTGGTGAACTGTAGGGGAAGACAATGGGAAAATGATGTTCTAAAGCTACATTATGCTGGCATCTGATTTTTAGGAAAAAAAATTTAAAAAAGGAAGATAAAAGGAGACACATGGGGTAGGGAGATATTTTTTAAGAAAAACATCCATTTTAGTAATGTCTGTAAAATATGAACCACCTAAAACCAGCTAATGACCCTCAGTTACATGATGTTTTAATTCCACTTAAGAACCAAGATTTCAACAGCACTGAGTGTGATAGAATGCTGCATTTCCCCTCCGTGTTCCCTTCTACTCTTCATTATTTTAATTCTGTTTGTGCCAATATGACTATCTGCAGGGTTTTGGCCTCTCTTTCTTAATGGTTGTAATTGAAAGCAGGGATCCTAACCTTTCATTATTGCTCTGGTGACAATATCAAATGCCCCAAACATGGATAATCTCAAATTTTTATAATATACAGATATAATGGTGAGAAGAAAGCAATTTAGGCTGGAAAAAAAAAAGAATAGAGAATGAGAGAGGGTTAAAATAACAAACCATAAAGAGTCTTCAGAGAATTTCGAAGAGCTGTTCTTTGGATCCATATTGTATTTTTTTTTTCCGACACATTTAAATGTAAACAGGCAAGCCCCGTGTCTCCAGGAAGCCTTTTCCTTTTAAAGCACTCTTTCCTATTTAAACAGATACAGGATGGATATTTCAACGCAGAGCCCACATAAAATCCCATATTAGGGATGATACCAAACTTAAAGAATGTTGTAAAATGAGAATGGAAAAAAATGTACAAAATGAATTCCTGCCCATTTACATGCTTTCAGTCAGGCTACTAGATAACCAAGCCTCTGTCTTTGTGTTAACACTGTAGATTAGGTCAAGTTTTTACCCCTCTGAGCTCTTTTCCTGTAAATGACGGGTTTTGATGTGAAACAAGCAACATGTCAAAGCGAGTTGAAAGATGTAGGCATTTTATGCCATGTCACAATGACAGGCCGGTGAATATTTGGGCCATTAGGGGCTTATTAGTGAATAAATGACCAGATGGTTCAGTGATGCACGGAGATGGACAGAGCTGGATGCTCCTAATCAGCACTGTCTGTACTTGATGTCAAATCACATGACACAGTAACCCATGGATACCAAGTAAGAGTTACCATTAGCAAGTCAATTTGATATCTGGGTGGTGTAAACAGACTTATAACCGCACTTCAGAGCTGCCTCTGTTTGGAGGAAGGAAAATACAGCAGTGTTAAAAGGCACGCATGCAATAAACCCTAATTGTTATTTGATAATCATACAAAGGATTTCTATCTTAGTTCTTCCTCTTTATTCTTGAGAAAGGAATGATGACTAGATGCACAAGAAAAGAGATTGTCAAAAATAAAGAGATCAAATTGAAGATACGTTTAAAATCTAAGTAAAAGACAAAATAATAACGTTCAGCAGAGCAGGCCACGAGTGCAAAGATTCAGGGCCATCTTCTCCTAGCCCTTTGCAGTAGCAGGTGAAAGACAAAGTTTCGGCACAGACCACAAACTGTAAACATATGGTATCTGCCTTTGCACCCTGCACATTTATATTTTGCCTCTTTGTCTCTGAAAATGTGGGTAGTGTTAACAGCCACCTTGGCCTTTTCCCGTAGGAATGGAGAAAAGTGTTTTTGAAGAAGAGTGCTGTTTCTTTTTTTCTCGTCATTTTCAGTATTTTCCGACTGACAAGTATTCCTGGTGTTGTGGACACCCCCAGCTAGTACTCAAGAAAACAATCACTCTTAAAACCTAAAGAAGAAACATGTTGGAAATAAACTCTTACTTTGGTATTCTGTCAGAAACTAGTGGGTCTGAGTGCACAGATTCAATGCATTATGCATCCACAGTGGAAAGCGTTGACAAGCATTTCCTTGTAAAACCATTAATTAAAGCAATTCAGTTCTGAGGGAGTGAGAGCTAAAGAATGTTATGGTAAATTTTCTCTTTTAATAATATACCTAGTGTTTTTATAGCATTTTTCATTTGCAAAGTACTTTATGAATACTGTATCTTTTTATTTTCTTTTTGGCCAGATATTATCAATTTATTTGATAAATCTTTCCTGGGCATCTAATATGTGTATCTGCTTCTGGACAAGAAGCTGGGGACAGGGGGAGCAGAGTGAAATTCCTCAAAAACTTACAGTTGTATGAAATAGGGCATTTTAATGAGTACTATGTAACACTTACAAAAAGATCGTACATATTAATAACATAAATTTTTTTAAATCTGACATCTGTGACCCAATACAGGAACTAGAACAGCATTAATAATGTTGAAATTCCCTACACATACCTAGCTATACCCTACCTCAGCAGACCCCAACCTTTCTGGCACCAGGGACCATTTTCGTGGAAGACAATTTTTCCACAGACTCGAGAGGGGTGGGTGGTTTCAGGATGATTCAAGCTCATTACATTTATTGTGCACTTTGTTTCTCTTATTATTACATTGTAATATATAATGAAGTAATTGTACAACTCACCATAGGTTGGGACCCCTGCCACCAAAGTAACTATTAATATATTCTGAATTTTGATTTTATCATTACCCTACTATTCAGAAATAATTTAACCTCACCTGGCCCCGCTTCCAAATTTGTAAATTTTGCTTGTTTTATTCCTTTATAAAAATGGAATCACACTGTATGTATTCTCCTGAGACTTGCTCTTTTTCACACAACAGATTTAAAATTTAACCACATTGCTGTTCATGGCTGAAGTTCATTCACTTTTACTGTTTTATTATATTCCATTGTGTGAATATTCCACAACTGATGTATCTATCCATTCTTCTGTCTGTAGACATTTGGCTTGTTTCCAATTTGGGGCTATTACAAATAATGCCACAAAAAACAATCTTGTACATACATACTGGTTTACATATGCACAAGTATTTCTAGGTGTGGAATTTCTGGGCCCTGGGGTAGATGTATATTTAGCTTAACAAGATAATACTAAACTATTTTCCAAGGTTGTGCCAATTCACACTCCCACCAATAATGCATGAGGAACATTTCCATTATTCTACATCTTTATCAACACATTATTATCAGACTTTTATAATGTTGCCAATCTAGTGGGTATAAATTCAGCCTTAATGGCCATCCTGAGAAGCAGTAATTATATATTTTACAGGTAAGACTCAAAATCACATAACTAGTAAAATCAGAATTTGAACCCAGTTCTCTAGCCTGCAAGCCCAGAGTTCTTTCCAGTATACCACTCTGTCTCCCTCATTTCAGGTCCCTATTGATTCATGTCCCACATTTTTAAGCACAATTAGCACTCAGAGGCAGTACAGTGCCTTGGCCACTTGCCTAAGGACTTGGCCACTTATTAGGTATACAGCTTGGGCAAATTATGTAACCTCTCTTTGCCTTAATTATTTTATCTGTAAAATGGCTATAATAATATAACCTATTTTATAGAACTGTTGCCAGGGCTAAACAAGTTATTTCTCTTCCTCTCTCTTCTAGATATTTAAATAAACACATACTCTAAAATTCAACCATGCCAGGTAAAATTCAGTATATTTTCTTTAACATAAATGTCCTCTTCCTTTCAAGCAAATGGCTTTTTCATTAACTGCCTCACACTTTCCTGTTCTGAGCAGCCAAATATGTCCTTGTTTCAGGTGCATTTACACTAAAGCATTGAAGGAATCTTTTCACTCTACCACCACAGTGACTGGATTCCAGCACAATCAGTTTTAAAGTTTTTTAAAACATGTATTAATATTTTGTACCTTGGGTGATATCAAAAACCTTTACAGTACTTAATTTATCTGTATATATTCATTTGAGTGACAATTTAAATTTTTGTCTTCCCCATTAGACTGTTTCTAGTTTTAATAACAATTATATCTTCAGCCTTAACACTCAGTAAATACTTGGTAATTAAATGAATCAATAAATGAATGAATGAATTTTAAAAAGCAAGTGATAAGTTTTGCCAAAGTTGACATGTCAGTCAAATGTTCTTTTTTATTAAAAAAAAAAAAGTCTGAAATCCTTGATGCCTAATTTTAGAGTTTAGAATTTTTCAAAATTTAGAATTTTTTCATTTTTGAAAAGTTAATACTCTACACATACTATATATTTTATGACATCCACAATAGGACTTAGGTACTACTCAATAATAATACACATTAAAATTTCTGCACTAAGGTGCATGGATAGTCACACAAAAGGAATTTTCAAGGACCACAGATAACATCACATGGGTTCAGGCCAAATTTGTCACTGAAGAAGTTATGGAAATGCTTACTGTTTTCAGAGATTTTGGATTATAGAATTGTGGATTAAATTTAGAGCTATAATTATTAAAAGTGGAAATTTGAATCCATGACTCCTTGTTCTCTAATATATTTTATTCACACTATGGTGCATCTTACTCACCCTTCTTTCCTTGATTTACAGGAAAAAAACTATACCATTAGTAGTTAATGAAACTTATTTTAATAGACCAGTGATTATCCTGTTACTCTGAGGCCATGGAAAGATACAACCTTTTTCTCAAAGAGGTGTAGCTATATTTTAACAAATAATAAAAACTCTGAAAATTAAGAACTAGCATTTATCATTTAAGAGACTTATAAAGTATTTGTTTGCAATTCATTTAGGGTAAAATTGCTAATACTTCCAAAACACAGTTTTGTTTAATGTTAAGAGTTCTGATCATCTTTTTCTTAAAAGGGATAGTCTTCTCAGAGGGGGAAGTTAGCGAACTTTGGAAATTCATAAAAGACAAGGTTCATAGCATTTTATTAATATGAAGACCAAAATACCAAAACATCGGTTGTTTTACTCTAGGGCTTTCTCTGTCATGGCTCTTGGGCCCAAGCAGGACTAATGTTAGGGAAATCAGACGAGCAAGGAGTTCCAAATCCACTTCTTCAGCACACTTAAATTTAAATGTGCTGAATGCCCAAGTACATACCACATACAAACACACACACACACACACACACACACACGAGACTCCTCTCCCTCTGACAGAGTCATCACAGGAACTGCCATGGCCAAGGCAATGTCCTCTTTCTTTCATCTTTAGGTATAACATGTGACTTTGCCAATATTCTTCACCAGCTCACGTGGCCTGCACGTTGCCAAGTGTGTTGACTCGGAGGTCATATTGCCCACTGAAACCCATAGCTTAGGCAGTTGTGAGCTTGATGCTGTAAGAAAGTTTTTGTTATAATTTCTCTGTATCTCAGTTTGCCCATCTATAAAATATGAGTATCAATAGAGTCTAATTCATGTAGTTGATATGAGAATTAAGTTATATTTAGTATCTGTTTGACCCACAGTAAGGGCTCTATTCTTGTAAACTATTGTCATTCCAAAATCTGGGTAATTCTAAGGACTAGGCACCTCCTCAGACATTAGCAATTACCTAGATAATAAGCAATAGCTTATGCTAGAACACAGTAACACCACGAATCACGAAAAACCTGATACTTTTCAGTACCTTATTTTTATTGCCAATTTTTTATCACTTAAGGCTAAAATAATGAATTAATTCATATTGTGAGTTATTCTTTTTGAATAATATTTACTGGTTTATAAGTATTAGCTGTCTCCCATTTACAAACAGGTTAAGTTTCAAAAGTTTATTTTTATGTGAGTTGTTCACAATTTGAAACACATTTTTTTTTATGGGGGTGGAGGCCTCATGTCCTAATCGCCTTTTTTTTTTTTTTTTTTTTTTATTCCATCTTGTAATGGGGGTACAAATATTGTTAGGGTTACATACATTGCCCCTCCCCCCCCACATGCCCGTGCCTCAAGCGAGTCCAGTCCCCAGGTGGTGCAGATGGCACACATTATGTATCTCTACACTACTTAAAACACATTTTGTATAGAGGTAATGTTTTGGAAGAGGTCAGATGCCCAGGCTGACACAACAAAAGGCAGTGAAGTGGCTATCCTAGGCATCTAGACATCTATCCTAGGGCATCTAGGCTGGATGGCTCAGACAAACAGCTCAAACCAAACAGCTCACTTAGGACCAGGATCTGCCTGTGAATCTGCCTGGGTGCTTCAGCAGGCAGAGGTGAGCAGTTTCTGGTGGCTGAATCCTGCATGTTCTTCATCTAAGAGCGAGAGAAAGTGAAAGTCAGGGAAGAGGTTTTGTGGGCCCCAGCTTCCAGTCACTAGCTCAGAGGGAAGGGACATGAGCTATAGAACAGAGGTGAATTTGTCCCACTACGTGCCTGGCACAGTGCTGGATGCCAGGGATAAAGCCATCATAGAACCTGCCAGAATGGAGCTGAGAACCAGCGAAGACAGCAGAAGTTAACAAGGGAACCTGCGAGATACACACTGAGCGCCGGCCCAGCTCGGGTTGTCAATAAGCAAAGAGCTGTACATGTGATGACTGAGTCACCTGCTTTAAATCATTATGCTTTCTGGGTCACAAATATCGATCTGTGAGTACCATTCACTCTGTGGGTGTGGCAGCATCCCAATAGCTGAATCATATTCACTAATTAACAAATCTTGTTTGAAGTGGTTCACCAGCTACCGCTCTGATACATTTTTTATGTTTAGGATTGTGGGCATGAGAGATGACAGTGTGTGCCTGACTGTGCACACAGCTACCTGCTTGCCCCACCCCTAGGATAATTGCCACTGTTATATGTTGTTTCATTAAATCACTTGAACTAGTCCTCTGCTGATCGGCATTTTTAAGAGAGAGGATTGGTAGCTGCTGCCTTCAGAGAAATCCGGCTGTGGGATTAGTGTGTCCACATCAAAGCTCTTGCTTTCTCCTTGCTTTCGGAGCTTAGGAACTGAGTGTCGCGCCGTACTGTATGTTGTCTTTTTCTGCTTTGACAAGGTTAGTGTCTCTGGTGTCTACTGGCATAATCCCCAAGCTTCCTGGAACTTGTGTCATTAACCATGCAGTGGGGTCTGACTGCAGAAAATGCAGAGCACATTAAGCAGTGAAAACAGCCCAGGTCTTGAAAAAGTCTCTGCATAGAAAACAAGTCACTCTGATTCCCTTAACATGTCTGACATCCCATGCCACTCTTCTGCTTGTGGCTGCAGAGGATTCTAGCCATAAGAAGCATGTACTGCTCTTCTCCCTCTCCTCTCCATACAAGGACTCCACAGATACTGTGGTCAGTCCTGATGTTGCTGGGAGATTTCTGCAAAGCTATGTTCCTCTCTCAAAAACTGCAGACGAGAGGAGAAAATATGCAAAAGACAGGTAACAGATAGCAAGTGGTCCAAGCCATTGTCAGGTTATTCATATTTACAAGCCTTTGCCCATTTAGAGAATGATCTCACAGGCTAAGCACATCCAAAGCTGTGAAGGAAATAAAGTCCATCGGCACAAAGTAGGGGACCTTCTCTGTTTCCTACAAGCAAATACCCACATCCTGGCTTTATACCACGTCTAAACAATTCAGGTATTGCTGTTCTTAGAGGAATTTAACCAGAGACACCATAAGGCCCCCAAAACCTCTAGTCAAGAACCACCATGTTGAAATGTGTGAAACAAACTCTACTATTGGTGTTGGTCTCTGGCTCCTTGCTCCCAGGCCATGCCTTGCCTTGCCCCTGCTCTGCTCTTTATCATAGGGAACTAAGGATATTGCCTTTCTGAGGTTCTCTGGCCCTCTGGTTTTGGGGAAGTAAAGACAGGCACCGGCAGAGGGAGAGGTGGAGGGTTGCTCCTCCTCTCTGATTCAGGTGGCATCTCTTTGGCACCCATTTTCTGCCAGTTCCATCTCTTGTCAAGCAGCCCTGCTCTCTGCAGCCTGGGCTCCCCCAGGGCAGGCCCACAGTAGTTCAGATCCACAGGGTGCCCCCAATGCCAAGCTGCCCCAGAGTCACCACCTCCCTTCTCCCTTCATCCCACCAGTCCCAGGGGAATAAATATCTTCCTGCATTTGTTTATCTCTAGATTGTCTCTGTTGGGCTTCCCAATTCTTCCATCATCTATGCAACCATTTCCTTATGACCAAGAAATAAAAATAAAATCCTGAGCCCCCCAACTGACTGAACAGACCACCTCTTGGCCAAGGGGACCCCAGAGGAACCTTAAAACTGAAATCCCAGCCACAATAGGATGAAAGATCAGGTACATTTCATTATACCCTCTCCTTCATTAGCCACCATTAGACTTTCTTCCCTGGTGGTTAAATTACACAGAACCAGGCCTTTGGAAAGACTTGTGCCACTGCTGACTTCAACCAACCCCCTAATGCTGCTCCTCTTTTTTTTGCAGTTTTGGCACAACTGACCAGCATTCCTTCCTGAGAGGTGGCCATCAACCATGAGTGGTTCTGACCAGTTAATGGAGGATAAGAAATGAGGGGTTTTGTGTCCTCTGCTTCACTTTTTGACCTCAGAAGACCAAAAACTCCACCCTTGGATCCTGGCAATGCAGCCATTTCTAAACATGGATCCCATGAAGTGGTATAAAGCTCAATTCATCACATGTTTCTTCTTTCATAAATATTCATACCCCCTCCTATACCTTGGTAAATCTGTATGTGCAGCCACACTGCTCAGCATAAATTCCTGTTGCCCCTCCCTCAAAGTACTTGTTTCTGGCTTTGGCTGGAAGCTCTGCTTCCCAGCCTGTCAGAATCGTCACCCTGCAGGTTGCAACCCTATATGAGAATAAAGCTCTCCTATCTAAATCTACGGACCTCACCATTCTTCAGTTGACATGACAAATTTCTTGTTTTGAGGCACCTAGAGTGGATTCTATTTCATTGGCCAATATAATAGCTTAATATTGTAATGCAATCATGTTTTCTATAGTGAGTTTATGAGAACTAATTAAAAAGAATCAAACCATGGGCTAATTGTGTCTCCCCTCCTCCACAAAAAACAATTCATATGTTGAAGTCCTAACACCAGTAGCTCAAAATGTGACCATCTTTGGAGATAGGATCTTTTAAATGATAATAAAGGTAAAATGAGGTTATTAGGGTGGATCCTAATCCTACCCTAAATTATTCTTATAAAAAGAGATGGGGGTGGGGGGAGAAGGAAAAATTTCCCTCTTCACACAGAAGGAAGAGACCGTGAGGACCCAGGGAGATGATAGCCAACTAAGGAGAGAAGCCTCAGAAAAAATCAACCTGCTGGTAACTTGATCTTGGACTTCAAGCCTCTAGAACTGTGAGAAAATGAACTTCTGTTGTTTAAGCCACTCAGTCTGTGGCTCCTTAATACTAGCAAACAAGTATAATTGCTTATCTCTGAAATTTGGGGTAAACTACCCTAAGCCTCAATGTCCTCATATGTAAAATAAGGATAATATTAATACCTAGGTTATGAAAATTAACTGAGAGAAGCTTAATATAGTATTTGCTGCAGTGCTCAATAAATGCTGGGTATCATTTCAAATATTCCTGTATAATTAAAATGTGCTTGTTATGTTAACTCTGGAGCCTGCCTCTCTAAGTATTAAAGAAGTCTTTAGATTGTGCTGGCTGGATAATGTATCCACCTAGGTTTTAGCCTGGGTTCTCCCCATCATTTCTTGTTTTCAGCTGCTACATTAATTGCAAAGAGCTCTTTAGGTTTATTATCCAAGTTGCATTCTTAAAGCATAAACATTATGCTTCAGCTACAAATTCAATGATTTTTTTTCCTCTTGTTACTGCTATTTCCATTGTGCTCCTTGCTGCTCCTACATAAATCCACTCAAGGAAGAAATTGCATTGTGACTTTTCTGGAATGTCCAACTACCCACTGGGTCGGTTTGGGGGCCAGCCAAAAAATGCAATCCCCCAGGACTCAAATGCAGATCCCTAGAATTATTGCCTACAAATAGTCACACCATGGAGAGAAAAGAAACCATCTTCCCTGGAACCATCTGCACCTGCAGCTGAGCTTAGCCAAACCACCTGGGGAGCACTTCTGATACTTTTTTACCCAGATCCTTCTTCTGCGATTGTGTACATAATAAGTTGGGGTACTCAGTTTCCTTTTCCACATAGAATCCTTAAGCCCCAATATGGTGCAAAAGACTAATTGCTACCCTTCTTATGGGGCTATCTGTATTTTAATAAGTATTTAGCCTTTGGCTAAGTGTATAAAGCTCTAACAGTGTAACTTGGAGTGCTGAGTGATAGGGAGGATATTCGGGGCACCTTTAATTAGAAATATTACTTTTTAACCAAATGACAAAGAAAATACTAAAGTCCGAAGAAAAAGAATGCTTGGTTTCCTTAGCTAAAGTTTTGGGAGAGTGAGAAAAAATTGAGTGATCCCTTATGAAGAAGTATATTCCATGAAGGCCTTCTCCTTATACTAGTAAACCCAAGCTTGTGTCTTACATATGCATATAATATTTATCATCACCAGTTTATTATTATTAAATGTCTTCTAGGTGACTGATACGGTATTGTGACCCTTCCAGGGAAAGGAAAGGAAAAAGGAAGGTAGAATAAAACAAAGAGAAGCCCAAAGCATTTTGATCTACTTTATATTTTAAAAGCAGAAATTTATCATCTTGTGATTTTTAACCTTCCAATGGTCCATTGCCATATGGTACTAATTCTGCCCATGCAATGTGAAAAATAAATGTCAACTCTTGAATCACAATCACTAACCTTATAGCTACACAAAATAATTTGGTTTTCTCTGTACATCAGTCTGTTTTTAAAGTCCTGGTGGTTTCTGCTAAATCTTTAGCCTTCTGTTACATAATTTGCCTATTACTGGGGAAAGAAAGATCTAAGAATTGTGTTTCTGTGTTGTTTTCTCCACTTCCACACTGGTATTGGACAGAATTTATTCTGTTCCCTGCCTTCTTGATAGGACTCCTCCAGGGCACCTATGACCCAGGGTCCCTTATAAAGAATCCCAGTCTGGTTAGAATACTATGCCATTGGATTTCAGATTCTATTCCCTAGCCAGATTACTTTTTTAAAGTAATACTCAAGAATGATATGTATACCATGGAGTACTATTCGGCTTTAAGAAACAATGGTGATATAGCACCTCTTGTATACTCCTGGATACAGCTGGAACCCATTCTACTAAGTGAAGTATCTCAAGAATGGAAAAACAAGCACCACATGTACTCACCAGCAAATTGGTACTAACGGATCAACACCTAAGTGGACATGTAGGAATAACATTTGTCAGGTGTTGGGCGGGTGGGAGCGGGGAGGAGGGGATGGGTATATACAAACATAATGAGTAAGATGTGCAACGTATGGGGTATGGTCATGCTTGAGGCTCTGCCTCGAGGGGGGAGGGGGGCATGGGCAATATACATAACCGTAATATTTGTACCCCCATAATATGCTGAAATAAAAAATAATTAAAAAAATAAAAAAGAATGATAGAGTTTCTATTGCATGGTTTTGCTAAGCAGACTTAATTGGTAAAATAATAAGGAAAATATAAATCTGTTTATACAGCTCTGGAGAAAATCATATTTCCAAAGATGATTTCATTTAAAATGTACATTTCAAATATGCATATTGCTAATAAGGTTGCAATGATCAATAGGTGTTTTGTGTCACTTCTTATTTTTGATTTGCATAAGGTGTTCCACAGTGCAAAAGAAAGTGTTATCTTACATCACATAAGCCAAAACAAAGGGTTATTCTTTAGTTGTAGATGCCCCCATCCCACTTCCCCAATCCTTCTCTACCTCCCTTTTTCTCAATTCTATCAAGGATATGGTTTGATTTATTAGCAACAATTGAGCAATGTTAAAACAAATACTTTAAATCTAAAGAGAATATTAAATTTGAGAAAGTAGCACATTTGCTTAGTTACAAAGACAAACGACAAAGAAAATATGTCCCATGTTGTTGCTCCCAATAGTCATGAAAGCTAGCACGTGGTCCACAATTCCAATAACTTGTATAAGAACATTGATTTGCCCTTTCACTGATAGGCATGATCATTCATTGCTTGGACATATGAACAACGTGAGCCTTTAACCATAGTTAAAGAATCATTCAGTAATTCAATATCAATTCAATTATCAACATATTATAAAATAAATCAGATACCAGTAAAAATACAATACCCTAGACTTGTGAGGGGCCAGGAAATATTATTAGGCTTCTAACATAGGCCAATCTGATTTAGCTTATTTATTTCTAATATCACATTTAAATCCCATAACAATCCTTAAGATATGTGCTGATGTCCTCATTTCAAAGATGAGAAAATTTGAACTCAGAAGATCCAAATAAATCAATGCCTAGGGCTGGCTGGCCCAGTCTGGTGGACCACCTCGAATCTGTTCCCTAGTTTAAAAACGTTTAGTGGATTCTCCTGATCTTTAGAACAAAGTCCAAACTCATTACCAAGTTTCTTAAGATCTTTTATGATTGGCTCCAGCTTATTCTCTCAAACAGCAAACCTTACAATTCCTCTCCTCAAACTCCACTCTCACCATACTCAACTTCTTTCAGTTCCTGGAATACACCACGCTTTCTTTTGCCCCTGGGACTGTGCTGATGCCGTTCTGTACCTAGAACACCCTTGAACATGCTTCCCCTGGCTTCCTGATAATCTGGCTAATTCTTATTGGTCCTTCAAATCTGTTCAGGAAACTTCCTCTGAGCCCCAAACACCTGTTTGGTGACCCCTATTAGATCCTATAACTCATTATAGTGTCTCACGCTGCCTTGCAATGAACTACTTGCTTACTTGTCTGTGTCACTTTCTGGAC
Organism: Cheirogaleus medius; assembly: GCA_008086735.1. Taxonomy (NCBI): domain Eukaryota; kingdom Metazoa; phylum Chordata; class Mammalia; order Primates; family Cheirogaleidae; genus Cheirogaleus; species Cheirogaleus medius. The sequence goes on along the minus strand of VBSM01001562.1, from coordinate 21,379,572 downwards.
AGTAACTTCAGTGAGAGTAGGACCTGGGATTGCCAGGTTCTCATGGTGTCCCAGCACCTCATATACAGTAGAGAACAAATGTTTATTAAATGACTAGATGATGGAGAAAATGACATTTGTACTTGGAGAACTTAATTTTAACAACAACATAGCCAAAATTCTGTGGTAACTGCTCCTGAAAGCACACCATTTAGGACAGTATCATGGCAGTCTGTTTGGGAATATTCAGAGCCATAGGCACAGTGGGGCTTTCTGAACCACCCATGTTATTTGGTAGGTAACTTTAAATATTAATTTTAAATAACAAATACAGATGTGATATATAGATTGATACAAAATGGATATGAAGCTTTGTGGCAAAATATAAGACTTCCAAGAAATTTCCCATTTTGAGTTAGTCCCCAGATATAGAGGGACAATCAGTGTTCTCTGTGATGGTCTGACCTTATTTAGAATGTTGCAATCATTGGGAGCAGGCTTTACCATGAGCAGTGTCAAATTTCTAAGCCTCCAAAGGAACTATGTGCTTTCAGGAATATTTGAAGGTAACAATTCTGCTTCATTGAGAAAAGACTAAAGAGAAATGTCAAAGCTGCCTTTACTTGTTGGGAGGCTTTCACCTAGAGAAGATGTATTCTCAGAAATGCATCTTTAGAACAAAGAACCAAGGCCACTGGGAGGAAGAGCCAGATTCGGCTCAATTTGAGAAAGGACCTCTAGGTTGTCTCTGGATTGTAGGAATGTAGGCAACTTCTGTTTTCTTTTTGGTCCTCTTCTACATGCCCTGAATGTTCGACCACAAATTGTTCCAATACTCAGATGGAATTATTGCAAATGAGTCCATATAGCCATTCATCAGGAGAACTACAGAAAGAATTCCTAATTTGCAAAGAACACTAGGATCAATCTTTCCTTCTAGTATTAAGATTATTTTAACAAATCTCCTGCTAAAAAACAGAATAAACAGGATTTGTTTTCAATCTGTTTAGGTTTGTCACAGGTGCAATATGTGCAAAGTTTTTTTGTTTTACCAAAATAGGATTATATTAGTTGTTTTAGATTTGTAGTGATCCATACTTGGTACAAACAAATTAATACATTCCTGTGGAAAGTGAAATTTTCCCAGATCCGACTCCATGCAAAGCTTCTAAAATGTTTTCTACAACTATATTGATGGGATCACACTGTAATACCATTCTGTGACTTTTTCCCCTAGCACTGCATCATGGTCATATTTGCATGACAATGCAATAGATTTTGTTTATCCTTTTGAACAGTTGTATGGTATTCAATATCTAGATGTAGCATAATGAAAATTTTACCTGTTCCCTGTTGCAGCATTGTTTGTAACTGCAAACATTTAATCATCAGTTTAACCTGTTTTATCAAAAGATTTTCCACAAAACAGACTAGGGCTCCATTCTGAGGACTGGTACCTCAGAAAGCACCTAACAGTGTACTAGGGCATGTTCGATGCTACAGGCACAGTGTGTCTTCCTGGCTCACCAATTTTACTCAATGATAAATAATTTAAAATATTACAGTGTTTTTTTTTAACAAAAACAATTCAACTGTATTATATGAAAAAATACAAAGTATATATAGAACTTCATAGCAAAAGAAAAGACGTCAAAGGCATTTCCCATTTTGAGTTAGCGCCCCAGGTCCCCAAAGGTAAGTTGACTTTCTTCTGCCATCAGGGATATTTCAATGGAAAATTTTGAGAAGTACTTGTTTAGGATCTTTGGAACCTTCTGAATGCCTGAGAGGATTCCAGACAAACTGGGGACTAATTATAATGGCTGAACTAGGTTCTTAAAATAGAAATCAGCCAAGAGCTCTCAAAATGGGATCCTCAAAGTGAATGTGAGGACACAAGAAAAGGAGGATGTGAAGAGCAGAATGTGCCTTTCCCAGCCTTGCAGCTGGGTCAGGTCCAGGTACAAAAATTGGTTTGCGTGACAGCTCAGAATAGAGTAATTTTCTGTGTCCACAACCTGGGAAACATGAGGTTATCTTTACTGTGGGCTCTTGCTGTTCTTTTTAAAAGAAGTCTCATTTTTGTGAGGCTAATAGACTTTACAAACAGTGAATTCTTAACTAGAAAGTCAAATTCAATCATAGCCAATTCATTTATCTTATTTTACTTGAATAGAATACTTGAATGCTATTAATATAATTTGAAAAGACAGGTAAACTATTGCTAATAATTCTAGCAGGGGAGAGGATTTCTCCAAGCCTTACTTCTCTCACTTGATTCCATCAGGTGCATTTAGACCAATGGCACAACGTTGTAGGCCTTCCCATCTTTAACCACCTTAAATTCTGCACATGCCAAAAATAGTTGTTTGGTGCTGTGCATAGATGTTTTTGCTCTCCACAAAAGGCTTGAAGAGCAGAGGTGAATTATATTTAAAAAGGAATCATTTTACCTGTCAGAACACTTTACATAAAACAGCCCTTGAATTCTGAAGGATTTTAAAACTGAGTTCTAAAATCCTACAATGTGCATCTAAAATAATCTTCTAGCTAAAAGCAAAAGAACTGATCGATTGACCTCCAGCTCTTGCTACTTGGAAATATTCTTTAGTGATTAACAGTGTTTGACTTATGTGCATATATTTTTTACTGTGTTCATTTTTTCAATCATCACTTTAAGCCAGGTAAATGGATTCAATAGAGATGAACACACTATCCATCATATTTTGTGGACCTACATAGCTGAACGCAGTAATACTCAGCATAATTATGCTGTCTAATATTTGCTTGAAACGTGTGTCATACATTATCGTATGCTAATTGTGCATAATTAATGTTAACTATTCATGGGCATAAGATCAATTAATGAGTTGTAAAGTAAAACTGCATGCAAAAAAGAAAAAAGCTCCTCCTACAAACAAAACATAATAACAGACCCTTTATTCTCTAAGGCATGTTAAAAAGATTATAAATGAATTGGCCATTTTGATATTAGAATGTGTACAGTAAATAACACGTGTAAAAATGCAGTCATTTTAGGCCTCCTGGGGAAAACAGCAGTAACTCTTCTTCTTGTGAGAGGCATGGAAAGAATGCCATCGAAAGAGACACAATCAATATATTATCTTCAGAACAAACAAGGGAGCTATAGATGAGGGCTGTGGATGGATATTATAGATGAGGGATTCTGTTGTCATAACCGCTTGGAAAACCCGGCAGGATGTGCATCCAATTCATAAAATAAATGATCAACTTATTATTCAGGTTTAGCTCAAATTTTGGTGAGCTTGGCAAAATTTGTCACTGTGGAAATGTACTGCGGACTCAAAAGAAAAAGGCTCTTTTTGTTTAAAAGGCAGTTCTCTCCAGAATTGAATAGAAAACAGGGAGTTAAATGCCTCATCCCCCAACTTTCATTAACCCTCAGACTAACAGGAAGGCAGGATACATTACCATCTCTGTATCTCTTTTCCCCTTGGAGGAACTGAAGCGAAGCCAGAATAAGTATCTTGCTTAATGTGAAGACACAGTTCAATGCCAAGACTGTTAAGAGATCCCTAAACTTCTAGTTCTCTTTTAGTCCAATGTGTCTCCCTGATTGCTTTCCCCAGGCACCCAATTTCAGATAATCTATGCTCTCCCCCACTCTTTATCTGTATTCTCAACCATATGTTCTCGGTTTTCTATTTTTAAAGGAACCTTGTATGACTCCGTGTTCCCTACTGAAGTTGTCATTAGTATTCCTAATCTGATCATTCTGGCTGTTGATCTTTCAGAATAGGATTGTTCCTTCCCACCCTCTTTGAAACTAGGTGTAGTCATGTGAATTGCTTTGTCTATACAACGTGATTGGAAGTGACACAGGGCAGAATCTTTAAAAAGCAGTGTGTGATTTGCTACACTGCTGCAGTGATCATTGGAAACACACATCAAGATGAAGCCTCCCTCGGCCAGGAGGCCTGGGTGATGACAAGGAGCAGATCCCTTCTGTGACCTTCAGTGGAAATATGATGTGAGCAGGAAAGATTTTGTGTTAAGTCACTGAAATTTGGAGAGTGCTTGTTATTGCAGCATAATCCAACATACCCTGAATGATCCATGTACAAAATAAAATCTAAGCTGCATCCACTTGACATTGAAAACATTCTACCATCTGGCCTCAACTTGTCTCTTATACATTCATGTAACTTATTGAAAGCTATGATAAGCAACTATGATAATTTCTAGTTCTACAAAGATAAAAGGCCCAGAACGTCAATGGGGAGACATACATGCATTGGAATTATTACAGTACAGCATGATCATTGTCTAGCTAACATAGAGGTCTAGTAGAAACAAGGGAGATACCGCTTTATTCTTTCTGGGCTAGTGTTGGCAACAGTAGGTCAGCATATGAAAAGGCACAAAAGTGGTGGAAAGCAAAGCATGATCACAAAACTGATCATAGCTCAGAAGAGTTTCTGTACTTTCCCTGGGACATATCTATATTGTCACACACTCAGGACTCTGTCTGCCTTTTCCCTTGCCTGGAGTCTTCAAACCACTGTAGAGGTAACAGGGAAGGAGGATCACTGGTGACAGGTTGTCAGGAGACTTGGAAGCGTTTATTTCATACTGGTCTCACTTTTATATGGGCCCTTAAGCTTAGACATTTACTTCATCTTCGAACAAGTCAATATTACAGTCATGGGGATAACTGATAGGATTCAAAGATGGGTTCCATTATACCACTTTAAACCATATCACTCCTTCTCTAGAATACTAGACATAAACAATTTTTTTGCAATCCAATATTTATTCCATAATTATAATTTTATTGCATTTCATTTGCTATGCAAAAAAGCATTTGAAGTAAATATTAAAATATATTTTAATTTTTATAACTTGCTTTGAAATTTCTGCTTGCTTTTTTTTTAATATATAGTATCCTTTTAAAAAAAAATCAGAGCCTCTCTGACTAGTGAGAAGCTTTGGAATAGCATCTCTCCCTTGTTCACCTGAGAAAATTTCAACATACTTCGAGACACCAATGCTTAAGCTCAGATGTCACCTCCTCTGTGAAGCCTCCCTTGACATGTATTATTCTTCCTCTTTGATCCCTCAACATTTTGTTTTAACTCTGCCCTTTATTACATTTGACCTTTCATTACAGATGAATCCGATTTACATATCTATTAATACAACCACCACTAGGTTGTTCTAAGAGGTTCATGGTATCATGCTCACGTCTGCATCCCTCATGACACCTAGCAAGGTGCCTGGACAGGTAGGATATTACTACACAATGAACCAAATTGAAGATGTGAGTTAAATACCCAGTAGTTATAAAGATGGGGCAAACTGGTAAGAAAATTGGTAAGAAAAAATAATATTTTCAGGGAATAGACCCCATCCTCAGCACAACCAGGTGCAAATTTTGTATAAATACCATGAATAAATCGGCTCTTCCAATAAGAATAGTGAGCTAGAACCCTAAAGAAACATGTATTGGTGTCCACTACAGTAGGATTTTACAGGTCTAATATCCCTTATTTAAAACCTTTGGCCAGGTGTGTCTTAGAATCTATAATTATTTAGAGTTTAGAAAGGCAATGTGTTGCGTGAACTTACATAACACCCCCAACAGGGTAAGAGCAGCCCCCACAGTCAACACATCAGTGCTTCTGCAGGGAAAAATATGAATCTTCACACAAAGGAAAAGAAATGAAGATATAAGCAGACTTGTGTCAGTTTAGCTTAGGTTTTGCTACCAAATAAGTTCTAAAAAGTTTAAGGTTTGGGAGTTTAAGAATTATAGGTGGACCTTTATTACTAATAGCTATTTATCCAATATTCCAAGAACTTCCGATAACTGAGGGAGATCATCTTTCTCCAGCTCATCTTCATCAAATTCAAATTTTAAATCTTTATTGCCAAAATATTTTACAAACTTTAAATAACATGAGATGAAATTTAAGAGGAGCCATTGTTTTATTAGACCCAGAAAGAGATGTTTTTAAAAAAAATTAGAAGTTTACCTTAAACTTCTCCTTTAAAAATAAAAATTCTCATTATCAAACTATGAATAGACTAGATCCAAATAAGGAATGTAACACCCATTTTTCAGATAGATAAGCACTTAAAATATATTGGTTTAAAGGCTTAGGTGCTGTGGAAGCAGATTCTTGGAGTAATAGAAAATGTTTTCTCAGGGTGCCAGGCACATTCTCACAGACTGTGCAGGGCTTCCCTGGGTCGTTGAAGGATGATTCTGTTTTAATGCATCTGGCTAAGATGTCACACCTACACACTCCAATTTGTATGTGCTTTGCCATCAACATACATTTGGCAAAAAATAAATGAATTGCTCTCTATAAACCTATTTCAAAGATACACCATCCTCACCATATTCTCTTCGATTTATCTCAGACACGATAAGCAATGTTGGCATTGAGCGTTTCTGTAGGCAAAGGGCATGAGTAGATCCAAGAAGAATGCCAGAAAGACTGTGGACTTTTACAAAACATCTGTACCTTTTGATTCCTCCTAGGCCCGATTCTTTTAGGTGCCAGGTTTAGGGAGCCAGGTTAACTAACAAGACTTCTTTATAAAAGTCCTAATTTATTAAATGTGACTTTTCAGAGTTCTCAAAGGAAGACGTATGGGTGGCCATGGTTTGGAAGTGAATGTAGCAGTCACAGACTGTTCTCTTTAGGAAACTCTGCAAATGGCTAAATTAGCACTGAGGGAAGACATGGGATGCCTTTGTCAAGGAACTCTTCTGAATATATAATTTCTGAAAAAGATACATACATCAGTACTTCATAACCAAAAGGTAAGGTAACAGAACAACAAATTTTCTATCTACTAGTTCTAAGCTCCATGAGGATGAAGAATCCAGGTCTTTGCAGAAACTCAATAAATATTTGCTAACTGGACTTAATTTCAAATGACCTTAAACTAGAAAATTCAGTGAAGAAGTCTTCTTGGGATAAGGGTCGGTCTAATTTAAGTTTTAAAAGCAAAGAACTTCGGGCAACTTGATGGAAACAGATTCTAGGGAGTGAGGCCCTTCATAGGAATCACGTTGTCAGCTATCTAATTTGGGAACTGCTGGGAGCTCCCTCTGGCTAAGGATCCAGCAGCCATGAGTATAGGTGGAGACCAACCTGAGCCAGGTAGCATATCCCCATTTGCTGAAGTTGTGGGGGAAGGCCCACAGAGCCCCATACTGCAGACCAAAGCCCCAGGCTGGGTGGGAAATTTGTGGGCTGCCATGGGGCTCTTTGCCTTCAAAGGGGGAAACATGGGTCTGGTCTTCCCAGCAGAATTTTTAGAGCAGTTCTTTGAATTAAGAATTATCATGGAACACCATACCTTCCCCCCTCCCCAACTTTAAGTATAAGAGACTTGGTTTCCAAGTTCAAGCAAGGTGAAATGAAAGAAAAATAGAGCAGAATCAGAGCACTAGTGGGGCTGTAGGTGCCACTCCAGCCACACAACCTAAGTTGCTGCAGCCTTGAGCCTTTCATGTTTGCTCTTGAGCTTGTCCTTCAGATTCAGACACAGGCTGGCCGGCTGAGGAGTTCGGGAGCCACTCCCAGCCAGTCCTCCCTCAGGTGGTTCCACAGGGAGCAGGGCTCTGTCCCCAGAACTCCCTGAACTCTGGGTGGTAATGGTCTGCCAGCAGTTACAGTTGTTGATCTTATAATTGAAATATAAAAGGGGCTCGCAGCTGTCAGGAACGGATTTAACAGGGTGTCTCTGCTCCAATATTGCGGGCTGCTGCGACTTTGTAATTGTGCAGTGTGTTTACAGGCGTCACAAAGAAGGGTTAGGGAAGGAAGCAAATAAAGAAATCCCTTGGAACGGTTTGTAGGGTTTGGGCCCCCAGGGCAGGAGAATATGTTGGCCAAGAGTCTAAAATGTTGCTAAACCAGCAGTGTCTGTGGTTTTGAAGGCTGGGCTCGACTACCTTATATTAATAAATAGTTTGCTTTGTGCCTACATAAGTCAAATCTTGAGGATGGCATGTTAATGCTCCTTGCTGGTATTGTGCATGAAGACTCCTCTGTTATTTCTTCACTGAATCCTTTAACCTTCATCTAAAAACTGTCCTCTGCTTAATGCTTTGTTTTTCCTTTCATTTCTATGACGTTTGATATTAATGATGCCACGTCCTTGGCCTTCTTTTATTTGTATGTTTAAGGTAACCTCTTGCTCTACCTTTTACTCCTAACCTTTCTCTGTCACTTTGTCTGGATTTATAGTTAAATGGGGAAAAGAGAGCTTGGCCTCACCACGCAGCCATGACTGGTGAGTTGGAGCCCGCCGATCTCACATTGTTTCATGCTTTCTGAGTTTTATTCATTCCTACTGTTTTAATGGTCCTCTTTCTTTCGCTAACTTCACTCGGCATTTTCCTTTTTCTCTCTTAACACTGGCATTTTCAATGCTATAATTTTAACGTTAATAGAGACTAAAAAACAGCAACAGCAAAAGTTAGACTGTGGGCTTTGAACTCCTTACTTACTGTGACTATTATTTCAAAGGTAAGCGAATTTATTTCAGCCTCAGCCATCATCTTTATTTATTCCTCCTTTATGGCCCAAGTTGGTCCATGCTTTAATTTTTAAGCTGTGATGTTTAGAAGGGATGATTGGTGGGGCATTTCCATTCAGAAATAAGGGTTCAAAGGCTGAATAGTCCTTTAACACTCTCATCCTCATTTCTCCATCTGTAAGACAAAGCAAAAATAATAGCACATCTCCACAGGCTCTCGTGAGGATGGAATGAAATGACACAGGTACAAACCCAGCACAGGATCTGTGCTCAATCAATGGTGGATGTCACCGTTATCATCAGAATATTAATTCAGAAAGTTGCCCCCTGCTATGTAGCCTTTGTCTGTCCAAATGTTTTTGTTTTTATGTGTTAAGGAAAGGGTACTTACCTGTTACAAAGACACTTTGGTCAACTGGTAAGCCATGACATTCATAAAAACACCACCTTACGAATTCAAGAAAGATGTCTTTGTCTAGGTGCTTCCCTGCGACTAGAGGAAGAAAATAAAAGTTTATCAGTAGTTCTAATTAACAAATCTAGTCCCCACTGAAATCTCTGCTTACTATGAAACAGCTGGCCCTTCCCTCAAAATCCGGTCCCAGAGGCAACTCAGGGTTCCTTTGAATTCTCACTTTGACAAAGGTCTTCTGGCCTTGGTTGCTCTTTCTGGAGGAAGCATAGCTGGTTGCTGGAGGCTCTGGTCAGGGAAGGCTCAGGGAGTCAGCTCTACCTGTAAATATCCATGTGATCTCGTGGTCGTGACTTCCCTTGGGGTCTCACTTTCCTGATCAAGGAGCCATATTAATGTAAGCCCTTTAATAAATAATCATAATTGTTTTTGTGATCAGCCTCGTCAGAAAGCATTGACTAAACCTGGGCATTTTGCTGAATACCCTAAAACAGATCTAAATTCAGTTGAACCTAAAAACTGTTTGCTGTGTGCCTACCATGTGTCTGGAACTGGGAGAGCTACAGAGACCAGAACTTAAGAACATAGGTACGTGTTCGCAACTCACTGGAACAGGAAGTGTTAGGAGAGCACAGATGCAATGCAAAGGCAAAGATAAAGAAATGTAGCCACTGGCACTTGCCTCTAAGAACTTGCCACCTAAAATTAACCACATGGAAGAGGCCATTAAACAAAGAATACACACAGTAATAGGGTTATTAATGCAGCGCATGTGAACATGCCCTGCCACAGCACCCAGCAACCACAGTGAGAATGAGCACTTAGCTAGTGCTTCATATCTGCTAGGCCCTGCCTGGCAGATTCAAATGTATTAGCTCTATCCTCACAGCAATCTTATAATGAATAATATGATTTTTCCCTTTAAAAGATGAGGAAACTGAGGCATATGCCCAGGCTCACATAATTGGCAAGTGGCAAGGCCAGATTAGTGAATGAAGGAAGTCTGGCTCTAGAGTCCACATTTTATTTTTCCAAACCAAATTATATCTGGCTTGAATTTCACCTGGGTGGATAGAGCAATCAATTTCATCATCATGGGGTAGGGGGAGTGTTCTTCCTCATCTTAGGGTCTTATAAGAGTCAGGGCTGGGGTGGGGTGGGACTTACACAGTCCTGAAAATATGGGGAAAAGGCAACTTTCTAGGCTACCATGATCGCATTTGGGAAGAGAAGTGCTTTGCCAAGCTGGCTCTAGCACACCACCGCCTTACGGTTCACTCCCCCATCCAGGGCCCACCACCCCTTCGAAGTGAGAAAGAGCATGGCATTCAGCCACGAGCAGACTCTCTTCCCGATCCGTGCATGTTCCGTCCAGTTCTAGGAGCACATTTTCCTCCTAAGGACTGAGCCATCCCCCTCTCTGTTCTCCCTTCAAGTCTTCCCCCTCGCAGAATAGCCACAGACCTAGGCTTTGGAGATGAAAGCCTCTTAACTCTCATGAGGAACAAGAGGCTAACAGTGTTCTTTCTTGACATTCCTGCCAGGTAAATAAGCAAAGTTAATTTCTCACTCTGGTTAAATTGCTCCTAAATATTCTTGGATGTGAAGAGAATTTCATCTTTGCTCTTGCAATGCTCCTAAGAAGTAGGTCTCCTTAAATACAGAAACCACATTTGGGCTAAATTTCAAATTAAAGATTTCCTTACTGTTCTCATACTTAAAATGATGGAAGCAATTTACTGGGCTAGTGTAGGAAGGAGGAAAGAAAAAAAAGAGACTGCCAGAAAGCCCTCAGCCACTAAGGTGAGTGCCTGACCCTGTGATGTTGCCTTGTCTATATAATTTGCTGCACGTTGCATCATACAGAATATGCCAACCTTTTTCCGCCTGCTCAAAAAAGGTGATGCTAATTAGATCAGGCAAATAGCTGCTGTTGTTGATTCATTTGAAAATGATTATTCCAAGGCAGTGTGTTATTACCCAGCACGTCACAGCTTTCCCTATTAAGTCTCTGAGGTGGCTGCCAGACTTCAAAGTCGGAGGTGGAATTTGAGGCTGGCAGTGCCGGCTGGGGCAATGGAGCAGGGGTCCCTACAAGAGCCTTCATCTGAGGACAAGAAAAAAAAGTCTATTTATATTTAGGAATTTTATCCCTCTGGTTGGCATGAGCTCCACTGTCAATTCAGTGCCAATAAATATCAGGGGGGACACTTGCCATATGCAAAACGTAATACAGTGGATTACACAAAAACAAATAGGAAATTGGGGCCTCACTCTTAAGGTTCTTACATTCCAGGAAAGAGCTAAGATGCCCATCCGAGTAATAATGCAGAATGATGCAAGTGCTGTAATTAAGTGAAATAATAAGAGCAAAAACATTTGACAAAGTGGCAAGTTTTCCACATATTGGTTATTTATTTAGCTACTGTAAGTATGAATAATGTGCTATGGGAACTCTAAGGTTGTAAAGATTCATTTTGCGAGGGCAGACATAGGAATAAAGATAGGGAAGGACTTCATGAGGAAAGTGGCATTTGAGCTGCTTTTAGAAACATTAGTAAAGTTTTGAAGATCTGTAAAATATGAACAACAGCTCAAAACCAAGAGCAATAAAGCTGTGTTAGGTCATCCAATTTGAAAGTCAGAGGCAAAAAAAAAGAAGTGATATAGCACATGTCCTTAGAAATGTAATTAGATCATGGAGGGTCTTAAATCTGGGCATAAAGAATTGAGATCTTCTTTCTACTAACATAAATAAATATATGGTGATGCAGAACATAAGTGCTTCTAAGAAAAGGCTACATGTAGGAAATCCCAAGGCATATAAAAGTGGCCACAAATAGGTAAACTCTCTATACCATTCTTGAGGGTAATCTAAAAAATGTGTGAAAATAATTTTTATTCATTTTTCAGGGTAGTATTTCCAGGGCACACATTCTAGATAAAAATTGGCCCATTATAATCTAATAACATTGGAACAGATTTCATTGCTACCAAATAAAGAACATGTTTTCCCTTTTTGTCTTCTGTTTAAATTCTCCTTCCTCCTTGTGAAACAGTTAATATGCTTAAGTGGAGTGTTCAGCCCACCTCCAAACCCTTAAAATGAAGTTAATTACAAGATAGTCCAATTTAAACTTTACGACATTCTTGATACCAGAATGGATGGTGGATTGTTTCTGTTAATCAGCAGAGGGGAGGCGGTGTGGAGACAGGCGGCGGGGCATGCGACGAGCACCAGGCTGCTCCAAGGCCAGGGACAGTGCGTCTGCATTGCAGGTCTGCGTCCCACTCGCAAGAGGAGAGATCACTTCATGTCCTTCTCAATCCACAGAACGAGCAGATCGCACTGGGTTGTGTCCCATTCACTTTCCACTCCAGATATTCTATGAAACCAAAGAAGAAAAACTATGAAACATGGGCAGTTGAAAAGCATGAATTGAGCATGCAGAAATGATATTATATAAACAGTCCTCCTTACAAAGTTCAGTTTTCATGACAACACATCCTGGCGCGATGGGTCCACTCAGGCAGACAAGGAGGACAGAGACACAGATTACATGAAGTTAGAAATGGTTGTATTTTCGAACTGAAAGAATTACCTATTCTTATCTCCAATGCTCTACCTACAAATGGCATTTCAGGAAGTCCCAATCATGTCCTTTCAAATAATGTAATTTAATCCCTGGAGCTAGATTATTTGCCTCAGAGTGGCCCAACCTTCAGCCGAAAACATTAGGATAATTTAAAGAAGACGCTTAGACTGAGAGCAAAATGCTGGTTTTGTAAACATATTTTAAAATTGATTGATAGCTTTATAAACAAACTTGAAGCTTGTAAGGTCCTATCCAAAGATTCTTATCTAGATGGTAGGTACCAGCATGCAGCTACTTTATTTCCTTTACCTTTCTGTGTCTTTGAGACACATAATTAAAAAAAAAAAAGCATAAGTACTTTATGGCCAGAAATTAATTTATCTCCTGAAGATTTCAGGAGACAAAGCCAACTTCCCTCATGGATAGAAAGAAGTTCATATTACAAGAACCCTCTCAGTAGACAGTGGAGAGTACCCAGCTCACAGAAGTATCTACACCAGACCGTACCTCATGACATGAATATAATAAGCAAATATTGTAAAAAATTATGAATGTGATTTTTCTCTGTCACATCTCTGAGCTCCTGATCTTCTCTCCAATCAGCTGGCAATATTCTCTATCTAGGGGAAGAACAGGCTTGGCACACAGGAATGCAAGGAAAAACAAAAAAAATAGTGAATACTTTACATTCAATGTAGGATTTGTAGCAAGACAGCAATCATGCGAGCCAGGTTATCACCTTGAGATAGAGTTTTCTGCAGTCTTTTATTTCTGTCTTTAACATAACCAGAACCAAGGCTGGAGAATGCAGGTCACTGAATTCTCCTGTAGTGCAAAGGAAATGTTTTTTCTGCTATGACAGCCAGGCATGAGGCTTGCTGTTCTATGGTAGGAGGAGGATATAACGTACAGGAAATAAAAGAGAAACTGCTTTTTGCCTGAAGGATTTGAAAAAGAAGGAGGGAGGAGGAGGCAGAAGGTGAAGAAGATGAAAGGTATATGGTGAGAGAGGTAACACCAAAGGCAGGGAGGGCCCCTGCCCCATGCCCACTGGGCTGTAGGAGAAGGACACTCAGGGACTCCCCTGGCACCAGTGTGAGGTGGCCCTGTCAGGGGGACAGTAGCAGGCTAGCACAGCTGAGTTTAGCTCTCCCAGCAAATCTCTGGCTCCTTGGAACACAGAAGGTACCCAGATGTTAGCCTGTGCCTTGTAGAGGGACACAGCAGGTTCCTGAAGGAACTGCGACTGGTGAGTCAGCCCAAAGGGCTCCCTCATCAGGAGCCACAGATTTGTTGCTGAGGGTGCTGGGTCTGCTACGAGCTGGATAAAATATAGGATATTAGTTAAATTTCAGATAAATAACAAATCATATTAAATGTAATATTTGGGACATAGTTATATTAAAATTATTCGTTGTTTATCTGGAATTCAGATTTAAGTAGTTGTCATGTATTTTTATTTGCTAAATATGGCAACCCTACCTGGGCCTGACCAAGAGCTGTTGCCACACGTCACTTAGGGCAGTACCATGTTCGCATCAAACCAAGAGCACAACCAGACCGCAAGTTACAAATGCCACCAAGATGCCCACTGACCAGCAGAAGCGGATGCTGCAGTAGCCGAGACAGCGGATGGAGTAAGGACACCAATTGGACCTTAGTGCGTGTCTCCTCCAGTGCCCTGAGCTCACATGCACCCAACATTGGAGATCTCGTTATCCCCAAGGGGCAGTTGCCACTCCCATCTCTGTGATGGCCCAGGGAGGATACAAAGCAGGAAATCAGTTTCAATAAGCTTAAGAAGTTCTGATTACTATAATTCCTGCTTTCTTAGCATCCTGCTTGACCCAGTTTATTTTTCGAGGTCCAAGTATACATTGATGTTCATAAAGAGAAAACTTATTAGAGACAAGCCATGTGAACACCTACATAGAGACTAGGTGGGTTAGAAGATGTCAGTGGCAGCTGGATGCCGTTCACTACAGAGTCTGTAAAATCCAGGTCCCCGGTGAGGTTAGTCTGCACATTAAAATGTAAATGAAATTCTCTCCAGCTTCTATGGTATATCCTGTGGAAATTCAAGGTTCTTCCCAGGATTTCTGAAAATTCCCAAGAGCTTATATTCTCGTGGACACCGTGGGCTTCTCTCGACTCACTTCTTGCCTTTTAGACTGTCCTCTCCTCTCTGCTTACCCTCCTGTCCTCCCACGTCCAGGAAATTCTAGCCCTTTTTCTTACTTTCCTCTTAGACTCCTCCAACAAGTAATTCCTGAAACTTTGGGGAGATAAGCTATACAGACAGCCTTGCAAACCCTCTGCTCACCTTGCCACAGAAAACTTCTCAAGGGCTATCTTCCTGCAAAGGCTGTAGCTTCTTACGACTCCATTGTCTGGCTCTCTCCCCACCTTCCTTTCTCCTCTCTGCCCATCTCCATCCCAGACGCCTCTTCATCTCTGAAATAGAAAAGCACGGCCATCTACATTTGCTGTATCCTGCCAACCCTGCCCTCAGCTCTTATTTAGAGGTTGTTCCCTAAATAATTTCCTTTCTAAGAGGAACTCTGGTGCCAATGGTAAATATATGCAGGTATATATCTCTATATACATACACGAACATATGTCTGTATCTGTATCTATCCACCTGTATGTGTGTGTGCTGGGTTTTTTTGTTGTTGTTTTTTTTACTCACTATAACTGCATGACATGTGTTGGCCCTAAACCGTAAGGGACTGATTTCCAATCTTTCATCTCTGGCTAACGATACTGTGTGTGTGTGTGTGTGTGTGTGTGCGCGTGTGTAGAGGACATGGGAACACTAACTTTGAATTACGGTAACAGAAACACATGTCGAAAGCCTTCCAGGGCAGAGTGACAAGAACTTCTTGGCGAGCATCTCCAGGCCACTGTCTTGTGGGTGGGCTCCGTGCCCCCTCCCCGCTGCCACAGGTTCATCCTACTTGTGCACCTGCAGCATGGAACTAGGAATGGGCAGGATGGCAGTGTTCACGGAGGAGGCACTTGCTGGTGGCAGGGGAACAGGACATATGCAAGTGCCTTATGTTAAAATCCCAAAGGTCACACAGAGGAACCCCACATGGCAGATGAAGCAGCTGTAACCAGAGCTCTTCGAAGCGGACAGGAGTTTCTGAGCGGTCCTACTCGGGGCTTATTAGGAAAGTGTTCGTCCTCGCTCACATGGAGCATGGCAAGAGGGAGGCCAGACTCCACGAGGCTGGCAAAGCAATAGGAAAGCAGAGAGAATCAAAACAAAAACTGTCTGGCTGAAATCCGCACCTTCTTGTTTGTGCCTTCGGTTTATGCTTGTACTCAGGTGTTTGTGTTCTTCCAGGGAAACAATAGGCTCATTAGAGCACAAGTGAAGAAGTTACTTAATAGGTTCGTAAGTCACCCCGTTCTTACAAGACAACCGCCATGCAGGGCTGCAGATGAGTGAGAATCACTGATGAAGCTTTAAATTGATACACTCACTGAAGCGTGAGCTATCAATACTGACCTTGTTTGCTGCTTCCCAAGCAGGCAAGTGGAGTTCTTTGGAACCTTTGAGTAACAATCCGTGCTTTTAAGCTGATTTCAAAAAAATGCATTTAATTTAGCCAAATAGCTCCATTAAATTGTTTCTGTGTTTTCAAGGATTAAACTCTTATTAGGATAGAGGGTTTAAACTTTTATTTTAGTCATCTAATTTTTTAAAAATCCAGTTTGGGCAGAAAAGTCTAAACCTGAGTCTTCCAAAGGTATCTTTCTAGAATGAAAACATAGTTGAAGGTTTGAGGAGATTGCAGCTGGAGCGAACCCAAAGCACTCTAGTAATAATGGCCCACATTAATCTACTGCTTGCTGGTTACCAGGCCTCTGATATGCACTTTAATGGGCATCATTTTATTTAATTCTCACCATGACCTTGGGAGGTACAGCCGAGGAAATTAAGGCTTAAAGAAATAAAGTGATTACCCAAGATCTCAGAGCTAATTAAGAATTAAGAATCAAATCTAAGGCCTGAGCTCTTAGCCACTACCCTATTTTGGTTCCAATGTGATTCCACAAATATATAAATCCATAAATTTTTAAAAACTAAGAATATATCAGAAGAAATAAAAGTTGACTGTATGTATTGTTTTTCTTGTGCCACGTAAATGGCATTCCGTTTGCCTAGGTGCTCAGCTTTATCTAAACACTCAAATCCCAAATCCAACCGCTTAACTACATCTCCGATTTGTATCCACTCTGGCACTGCTGTATGTCAACTCTCATTCTCCCCTTCCAGCCTACCTTCCACACTGTGGCCAGAGCTCTTGTTCTAAAATACAAAGGACAACACTTAACGCCATTCACAGCTTTCTGTTACCTTCATCAAATACAGATTCCTTCCTTCGCACAGCACCCAGCCTATCATGATCCAGCCCCTAACTCTTTTATAGATTCATTTTTTGCCTCTCATCCTATGTGTGCCTTCCAAGCAATCACTTGACTCTTTATTTTCCAAACCCAGGTTCAGAAAGCTTCATCAACCTACCCACCAGCATTATGGAGAAGCCCTGCTCACAGATGAGCAGAACTCTGTGAATCTTCTGGAAGAAGCAGAAATCACAGTTTGGGGAATTGAGGAGTCCTCAGTGATTATGTATTGAACATCTTCCTTGTGTTGCAATTACATATGAAAGTCCAAAGTCAGTAAACACCCTGCCCAAAATCACATCTCTGGTCAGTGAGTATTTTAACCTATTCATACAAAGCCTTCCCTCAGACCAAGAATTTCTGTTCCGTGGTTTCTAAATTTGGTAAGTGGAAACATCTATCTGCTTTTCATTTTAAGCCTCAAAATTCCCAATTTAATTGCACTGCAAGCTAGTACCTTTAAGGGATGTAGTAATTACCATATTTAGAAGGCTTTCACACATTAGCCCTACGGTTTCCTGGCCTATTATTTATCCTCCAATTCACCAAATATTTACTGATACTATGGCATTACCACATCCAAATATTCTATACAACAGACACTGCGAAGATAAGGAGGAGAAAAATTTTTCCTTCCAGGAGCTTACCATTTTGTAGGGGCAAATATGTGTACAACATTTTTTTATTCAATATAAGAGCTTGAAAGGAGAGGTGTATGATGTTCTATGGAAGCACAAAGAAGCAAACAGACTCAAGGAAAGCTTGCCAGACACAGACCTTTGTGCTGGCCAAAAGGCTGAGTTGGTATCTGGGCCAGGAGGGGCAACAAGGAGGGAACTTCAGCACACATTGCCCACTGTTCTGAGGAAGCACCTTTCCTTTTTCTCCAAAGGCCCTTAAGACTTCAAAAATAATAATGACAAACACTAATATAGTACTGACAATGTGCAAGGCACTCTTCAAAATGCTTTTTATGTAAAAACTCACATAATCTTTAAAATAACCCCATTTTCTAGATAAGGAAACCGAGACACAAAGGAAATTTTAGGAGCTTGCCTAAGGTCACACAACTAGCAAATGTAGAACTGGAATTGGATCCAGGCAGCCCAGTTCCTGAATCCTTAAATTCAACCACTGTATCTCGAATGTATTTCAAAATATAATGTTAAAACAGTACTCAGATGGTAGGAGACAATTATATTCTCATCTCAGTCACTCTAGGCTTCATGTATGTACCTTGAGTTAGATCATTGGACCTCTTAACCCTTCTCAGCAATAAACTAGTCAGAATCAGGCTTCTTGTGTCTAGAATAGAGGTCTGCAAACATTTCAGTAAAGACCCAGATGCAAATATTTTAGGTATTATAGGCCATATGGTCTCTATCACAACTGCTCCTCTCTGCTGTTGTGGCACCAAAGTACCTAAAATCAATATGTAAACAAATGTGTGTGACTGTGTTCCAATAAAACTTCATTTATAGAGACTAAAATTTGAATTTCATATTAATATAATTTCCACATGTCACAATATATTCTTCTTTTGAATTTTTTCAACCATTTAAAAATATTAAACCCATTCTTAGCTCAAGTGCCATACAAAACAGCAGCAGTCCGCATTGGCCTGTGGCCACAGTTTGCCGACCCTTGGTTTAGAGTCTAGAACACATCTCCTCTTTTTTAAGGAAACCCTACAGGAGCCAGCCTGGTGCTGTACACCCAGTGGGTACTCAATAAATGTTAGCTGACACTCCAGGGTGCCTCATAGGTATGTGGGTAGAGGAAACACCATGACCTGGAAAGAGCATGCGACTAGGGATTAAAAGACCAACCTGGAGTCCTAGATCATTATTTACTAACAGTAACCTTGAGACAGTCATTAATCTCCAACTGGGCTCTGCTTTCCTGCTCATTTGTCATTGCCAATAATAGGCCATGGTATCCTTATGATAGCTACGTTTACTTACATTGATTGTGTTTCCAAGCCTGGTATTTTGTGTATGTTAACTTACTTAATCCTTAGGACAGCCCTATGAGATAGATACTAATAATATCCTCATTTTACAGATAGAGAACAGAGAGACTAAATGACATGCCCAGGGTCACGCAGCTGGTAAGTGCCAGGGCCAGAAGTTAAACTCATTCTGGCTTTGGAATCTGACTCTTAACCTCTAGGTTATAACGCCTTTTTCTAAACAAATGAGAAAGGTCCCCTTCCTCAACAACAAAAAAATGCACACACACAAGCATCTTCATACCCTTGGAATGGGGGGTGAGGAAGTGTGAGGGATGTTAGCAATGAGTTCCTGAGAAACATAAACTAAAAAATAAAATATGTAAACTATCCAATTGCTCCTGCTTGGCATTTATTGAGCACTTACTATATATGAAATCAGGTATTTTACTCCGTCTTATTCCATTTAATCATTTTAACAATTTTTTTTTTTGAGACAGAGTCTCACTCTGTTGCCGGGGCTAGAGTGCCATGGCATCAGCCTAGCTCACAGCAACCTCAAACTCCTGGGCTCAGGCGATCCTTCTGCCTCAGCCTCCCTAGTAGCTGGGACTACAGGCATGCGCCACCATGCCCAGCTAATTATTTTTTCTATTTTTTAGTTGGCCAATTAATTTCTTTCTATTTTTTAGTAGAGATGGGGTCTCGCTCTTGCTCAGGCTGGTTTCGAACTCCTGAGCTCAAACAATCCGCCCACCTCGGCCTCCCAGAGTGCTAGGATTACAGGCGTGAGCCACCGCGCCCGGCCCATTTTAACAATTTTACGAGGTAAGTACTATTATCAATCCTTTTCACAGAGGATAAAATTGAGGTTAAATTCTTGTACAGGATATCAGACTGGTAAGCAGCAGAGGGGAGATTTAAATACAAGCCTCCCGATCTCAGAGCCCAGACACTGCCTTTCATGCAATGGCAATCTTTCAGCCATGCTTGTGCAGGTACTATTATTAGTGGTCTACTCAGCTACAGTATAGGTTAAATATGGCTTGGACACCTGGCCTGAGAACCTATCTACCATTTAAAACTCAGCTTCTATAGGAAAACACACTGTGAGTTTGAAACAACTGATTCACAAGCAGATTTTAGAAAGCAGCAAGGTGGTAAATTTGGGGCATGTATGTACCTTGGCACATTAGAATGAAGTTTGTGCTTTTTGGTTTGATTACTTGTGTCTCTGTCTTTCCTATGAATGTTAGGCATTTTTGCCTTTGGAGACAAACTTGTCTCCTTCCTCTCACCTCCCCACCCCTCACCCGCCTACTGCACTGCGTTGCCTGCAGCGGACAGCCAGGGATCCGGTGGGTAGCTCCTGATCTCTAGAGGAGGGAGCTATATACAATGACAGCTCTCATCAGCCACCCCAAATCTTGCCTCCAAACATCCTGTAGAAAGCAGCATGATCTATGATCATGTCTACAGACACACACTGCACTGTTACTGAGTTAAACTGAATGAAAGGCTATAGGTCAAGGGCAATGTTGGGGCTGAAGAGAAGCATAAAGAGGCCAAGGAGTAGCTCTTGTAATCTCAGAAACGGGCTCCTTGACAAGGACCACTGTGTGAACCGTGCTGGCACTGGGCGGATTGCCCGGTAATAACAGCACTCCTTATTAAGCTTGTCTTGTTCATTTGCTTTTAAGGCATATGCTATATTTATTAGCAATGCTTATGAAGGAGTCTCCTTAACACTGGATTAGCAACACCTTTCCCTGGAGTATTTTCTGTGTCTAGATGTAGAGAGGGGTGAAAGTGAGTTCAAGGCAGAGATTTGGGACTGGCTTGCGGTGTGACCTTGCACAAGTCACTTTATCACCATGATTCTATTTCCACCTCTGTAAAAATAACGGTGC
Source organism: Cheirogaleus medius (assembly GCA_008086735.1). Classification (NCBI taxonomy): domain Eukaryota; kingdom Metazoa; phylum Chordata; class Mammalia; order Primates; family Cheirogaleidae; genus Cheirogaleus; species Cheirogaleus medius. Next base: position 21,358,767 of record VBSM01001562.1, on the reverse strand, counting down.
TAATACTTGCCCTCTTTCTAACTCTCAAAGATAAATCAATGTCTGAAAAGTGCATTGAGCTTTTGGGTATAAAGGCAAGCATTCCTGACCATCATTAATTAACATTTATTAATAGAAAGAGTAGTACAGAAAACCCAAAGGTGATCCAAAATCGTGATGAACAAACCTGTCATATTATATTAGCAACCATCACAGAGCAGGCAGTGGAAATGAATAGCTTCTCTCCCTAATACTGCAGTTTTTCTTCATATACACTGATTCATGCGAAATTCAATTTTTTAAAAAACAAACTTGTGTGCCAAGTTTTATTCACTTGAAAATTTCTTAGCAAGTGATGTAGTTTTCTGCAAGGCGATGTGGGAGGGAAATCTCACCTCTTTCTTCCTAATTTAACCACTGCTGAGTGTACATGAACCCATAATAGGTAGGGGAGCACCCACTGACCACCATTACAGCCAGGGATTAAATATAAGGACTCATTAATTTTTTTTAATGCATTACCTCTTGTCTCCTTCCTTGGGCTATTTTGGCTGAAATAATTTGACAGCAGCCTTTGGTCTTGTCTGAGAGGTCTTGCTGGCTCTCTCCGTGCACCTGTCTGTCCGTGCAGTAAACCTGACTGTAGGACTCTCATCACAAATGAACTGTCAGATCATTACTACGGTTGATGCAGTATAATCTGTCTGGAAATTAGAATCAGTCTGGCCAGGCTAGGCGCTCACTTGCCACAGAGGCTAATTCACTCTTTGAATATGCATTCATGGAGATGTGCCTCAATTTGGAGTCCAGGGGGAGTACACGTTAAGAGCAGATTTTCTGAATTAGCATGGCGAGAGGAAAGGGTCCTTCATTTAGACGGCTGCAGATGCCGCTCCCTCTTGTTCATTACAATTGCATTTCATCAGCTTTATGATGTCCACATGTCAATTGAGTGTGAGGATTTTGCACACAAAAGAGCCTCAGGGAAAACGACTCCACTAGCTAATCAGCTGATTATCATACCTCAAATGGGCTGCAGTACTTGCTGCTCCCAACCTGTATGGGCGAGAGCAGAATTGAAGATTAAGAGTGCAAAGAAAGAGGACTCTTCAGCCAATTTAGGGAAATTAAAGAGGAATTTGTCAGTGAGAAGAAAGAAGTATGAGAGCCGAAGTGAAAGCCTTTGAAATAAATGGGCGTTTGAAATAAAATGACTAATGTTTTTCTTTAAAAGAGGGTTGGTGGGGAGAAGGTGAAAGGTTAATTAACTATATTATCCTCCCATTTATGCCCAGCTGTGTAAAGCTCAGTCTACCCCTGCCCTGGATTCTAAAATCTGGATTCAAGAACCCAGTCCAGTGTCAAGAAGAGTGTCTTAGAGTAATTGAATTACTTTCTGACAAATAGAGGATTCACAACTGCCCTGGGCACCTTTTTACAGATCTCCTTGGATTGTTTGGGAATTAATTGATTAACAACAATGAAATAATGATAATAAAAGAAGAAAAACACATCCACATGGCTCCATAAAGAGTGCTAGCTTGGGGAACTATTTATGAAAGCCATTAATTGAGATTTTATCATCAGAGGTGTATTTTTATATCCTTTGCGGAGAGGAAATTAATGGGTGGTCTTTTTTTTCTTTTTGTCTGAAATTTACCAAAGTTTTCTCCCAGCTCCCTAGGGTCTTCCTCAAGTCTATCTAAAATGCAGTTAGAGCAGAGGCTGTCTTTTGCTTCACGGCGCGTCTGCCTTATGCTTTCATCAGAGGAGTCTAACTCACACAGATGCACTATTTAACAATGCCATCCCCTGCTTTCATCAGAAGGGGGAAGGTTGCAGAGCCGAGCCCTGCAGAATAAGGGGGGCAGGTCCCCTGTGATGGGCGAAAGCTGAACATCGGTGCCAGTTTCCATCTGTCATGATAGCCTATCTCCGAACCTTCAATCTGTCAAAAGCTCGCTGCCTGGCTGAAGGCTCCAGGAGATTTGGTGCACTAAACACATTTGACAACAGCATTATCACTGCAAGGAGCCAGCAAAATGCCATCAATGTGTTAATTGTAACTGGCTATGTAAAGTGTCACTTCCCATATCATTTAACACCAGCTTCGCCTCTTTTGCAGTTCCTAATTTTCTACACTTTATAAACATATGGATTGCTCTTGTAACAACAATGTGATCTTCTTAGCAGAGGTTTAATTTTGCTTGGATACACTGCACCCAAGCTTCTACTGGGGAAACAGCGACATAGAGGGGGCTTGGGAGGAGGAGGGGGAAGAAAAATAAAGGGAAGGTTGGGGGAGAGGAACTGAGGGGGAGATGGGAGAGGCCAGCAGGAATCAAAGCGCTTCTCACAGCGACTGCTGTGATATTTTTTAGATGCACAGAATGGTGGTGTTTTTTCCAGGGTGTGTTCTTGCTAATGGATAAATAGTTCCATTTCTTTTGCAGCGGATGAAAAATGTATATCCAGAATTTTTGCAGTCAGGGAGTTTTCTTCCATCATAATATGAACAGTTTTGTAATGGTAAACATGAGAGCAGCACATAAATAAATGAAAAATCCCCCTTGAAGATCTGAATGGGTTTTTAGCACCCAAGTACCTAATATTCAATTTCTGGTACAACCAGGGCCAGGTGTTAAATTTCTCTAGTTACTGTCACTAATGCAAATTAGATTCTTTTTCTGCTCGTAAAAAATCAAATCCACATTAGAAATTAGCTATAAAATGTAATGACTTAAATGCTATAGTGTTTTACAAATCTCTCTGCATTTCTATGGTAGATAATGCTGTAAAACTGAGAGAAGATAATAAAATATGGTAGGAAGTTGAGTTATTTAAAGCTCTTTTGTGACTGCTTACTTAAAAATGTGATGTATTTTTTTGCTCTTCTCCCTCCCTGGCCCCCTCTATTGTGGGAAATGAGCACATTTATAATTCTAGTTTTTTTTACAAGCTTAGAAGTAATCAAATCCATTTTTAAATGATGCTACAAGAGCTAGAAAGATCATTTGCATTATTGAAAAAAAAATACCACCCACAGAAGTTTACAATACCTTTGAAACTTTTAATCATTGTCGTTGTAACCATCCTGAGGAAGGTTTGAAGTGGTTAAATAAGGAGTTTAATTAGCATTTTTAAACTCTTTATTAACAGTATCACCAAATGTACCTAGGGAATTGTTCCATAATCTTCACCCACCACCCCTAAAAAGAATATCCAAAAGCAAAAGAGAAACTTCCCTTTAAAATGGAGCATTTTTTTAAAAATCCTGCAATATGCAGCAGAGCAAAATTGAACTAGGAAGAACATAAAAGCTATGCATTTATCCATATTTAAACCCTTAGCAGCATTCCATTTGCTCAGCTCTAGAATGCATATTTTGCTCCGCCTCTGCCAACTTAAGTCCTTAAATCAAAATCATAATGAAATTTTAGTTCCCAGATGAGTCAGGAATTTCTTACAAAGCAAACAAAGTTATGATTAAGATGAACATTTCTGAACTCAACTCAAGAAACTTAGATCACAGCACAGGCTTATCTGAAGAATAAACTCAATAATCAAGAAAAACAATGATTTTTGAGCACATAGTATATGCCCAGAATGGTAGTGTTCATGAATATTTACATTTAATATTTTCAATGGAAATTCAGATCATGTAAGTAACTCATCCAAGGCCACACTGCTAATTCAACTCCTGACCAATGTTCTTTCTGTCACTCCCTGATGTCTCTTAGAGGTGGTCTGGAGAGGTCACCAACCACCAGAGGGGGCCCCTGCCAGCCTCCACCCCAGGTCAATGATGCCCCATTTTCTCTCCCACAGCACCCTGCACCATGGCACTGGCCACATGGTGTGGTTACCAGGCATGAGGTCCTCATTCCAGCTGGGAAAGCTCCAGGCAAGATTGTGTCACATCCCTCTGGAACACAGACCCTCCAGTGGGTGCCTGGCATTAGAGCAGAAAGAAATAGGAAAAGACTAACTCACATGTAAGCAGCATCTTTCCCTTAGGGAAGGGGTGCCCAACCTATGGTGAGTTGTATAATTATTTCATCCTATATTACAATGTAATAATAATAGAAATAAAGTGCACAATAAATGTAATGCATTTGAATCATCCCGAAACCATTCCCCCTCTCCCCAGTCCATGGAAAAATTGTCTTCCATGAAAACAGTCCCTGGTGCCAAAAATGTTGGGGACTGCAGCCTTAGGGAACCCTGTGCATTTTTCAAGACTCACCTTATCCCTCCTTGGGTCCCTGATCCTACTCATTCCAAGTGGCTTTCTTGCTTTTTTTTCTGTAACATCTGCAGAGATCTTGCCTCTGCACCATCCCTTGGCCAGTCATAGGTTTTAGTGCCTATAATCAGATGCCTCTACCAGTGCCCAACAGAAAGCTCTTCTTTTGTTCTAAGTTTATTGTCTCTTTGATCTTGGTATGGATCCACCCAAACTTTCTGCATCTGGCAACTTTCCCACTAGGTGTTTGAACTTAAAAATCAAGCTTATGCCAAAAGGAGTTGGGGGCTTTGTTTCGAGGGGTGGGGGGCCCTTCCCAGCCTTGACCAGGTATGCTCTGCCCTGCCTCCTCTTATGTTGAGTCCCATTAGTAACAACATATTTCAAATGCTTAACGTATCTGTACTGAGTTAAATGAACAGTTTCCCCCCAAAAATTCATGTCCACATGGATCCTGTGAATATGATCTTATTTGGAAATAGGGCCTTTGCAGATGTAATCAAGTTAAAACGAGGCCATACCAGATTAGAGTTTGACCCTAAATCCAATGTGACTGGTGTTCTTATAAGAAGAGGGAAATTTGGACACAGACACACCCAGAGGGGAGACAGCCATGTAAGATAGAGGCAGAGACTGGAGTGATGCAGCCATAGCCAAGGAAAGCCAAGGATTGCTGACAACCCCCAGCAGCTAGAAAGAGGCAAGGAAATATCTACCCCTAAAGCTTTCAGAGAGAATCTGGTCTTGCTGACTTCTTGATTTTGGACTTCTAGCCTCCAGAACTGTGATAGAATAAATTTCTATTGTTTTAAGACACTCAGTTTGAAGCACTTTGTTACAGTAGCCTTAGGAAACTAATATACTATCATTCTACCAAAAAGCCCAAAGGGATATATAGTATTATATCATCCATCCTTATACTGCTACTTGTAGAATAGAACCAAATTATCTCAATAACTCATTCATGCAGCACATATTAATTAATCTCCTACTATGTGCCAAGTAACATGTTTCATGAAACGGCTTCAACTCCAGGAACCACACACACAGGGCTAACCTCATGGAATGTATATTCCAGTGGGTCTTGCTTTCTTTGAGAATGTCTAAGTAGTGGCTTGTCACCTCTCTTTTTGGAAAACCAGCACACTAACAACTGTTATAGTAATGATTTCAAAATATAACAAAATTATTTTGGAAGAAATTTTAAAATGAGGATTAGTGGTTTGATAGTAAGAGCTTGGGATTTGACAGACCTAAATTCAATTTTCGCTTCATCCCTTATTTATTATGCAACTTTGGACAAATTACTTAACCTCTTTATGCCTTGATTTCATTATCTCAAAAATAGAGACAACAAATACACCTACCTCATAGGGTTGGTTCTTTTTTTAGTATTAAATTATTTATTATGTGTAAAGTATTCAGATCATTGTTAGCATATATACTGTAGATAATTGTCAGCTATTAATTTAAATAAACATGTATATTACATAATAAGGGCACAATGCAAATTATTATTGTTACTACTAATAAAAGTACTATATTTTTGGTAAGGCAACACAGCAGGTGAGTGGAATCAGACTTGAAGTCCATGTCTATAACTTACAACCTTACTAGCTACTGTGTGCCCTGGGCCAAGTCACTTAACCTCTTGGAACCTCAGTTTCTTCGTTTGTTTAATAAAGATAAAAAGGCTACTTCATAGGGTGTTTGCAAAGATTAAATGAGGCAAGGCCCTGGTGAATAGCAAGCATTCAGTAAACACCACCCTCCTCTACCTCCACTCCGCAACAACACTCTACATTTTGTGTGGTTCTTGCTTTTTTAAATTACTATATCAAGATTCAGCACAAAAAGATACTAAAAGTTCAGAGCAGCATTTTAGAAAGTAACAAATGTTTACTCTCAATGCATTTTCCTAAAAATGCTAAGAAAGGCTTATGGGCCTTAAACAAAGGCAACCTTCCACATCTAATGTGTGTGTTTTCTCTACACTAAAATTATACACTGCAAAGTCCCCATATTTGCTTGGCTTCATTCTTTCGCCTTCAGGGGCTGGAAACTTGCACTGGATTCTTTTTATTATAATGAGGGTATTGTGATATAATGCCAGTACCGAGGATTCTTTCATTTGCTCCTTGTGAGCTTCCCCGGTCTCTTGGCTCTCACCACCACCTTCCCTCTTCTTCCTCCTCTTTCCACCTTCTCATATCCGCTGCCCTTACCCTGGTGTTAGTGGGATCTGGGGAGGGGCTACTGGGAGAATAGAGTGGAGCTCTGTCCCCTCCAGTCACACTCCCTGTCTCTGATAGCCTGCTCTCCGGTGTTGAAAGGCTTCTGCTTCAGTGCAGCTAATAGGAACAGTGCATGGGTGGGTCTGCAGGAGAAGAGGATTCGTATTCAGATTTTCTAGTCTAGTCTTGTTGAAAAAGCACCACAGCCCTGAAAATGTGTGTATCACTTTACTTATGCCGCATAACAAGTTGTCCCAAAGCTTAGCTCACAATTCTCTGGACTGGCAAAAGAGGCTGGGCTCACCTGGGCAGATCTGCTGCTGGGCTCACTTTGGTTTACTCCTACAACAAAGCAGCCAGGTGGCAGGTCACCTGGAGACTGCTTAGTCTGGGATGACCTCACTCACATGTTTGTCTGGAGGTGCTAGCTATTGATTGGAGTAAGAGGGAACTGTACACATGTGTTTAGTGGGCTAGCCCAGGCTTATTCACATGATGGTGGTCACAGAGTTTCTGAAAGCAGCAGGAAGAAACAGATCCTAATACCCGAGCTTCTGCTTGCATCATATTTGTTACTGTACTGTGTCCAGAACAAGTCACATAGCCAAGCTGTGTGCAAGGAGACTATCCAAGTGCATGGATAAAGAGAGGTAAATCATTTGTGGCCACTTTTACAAGTTACCACAATTTCCCATTCCTTCTGTTGTCTGGAAGAAGCAGAGCATTTGTTCCAACTGGGCATTTTGAGGAGATCTTCATAATTTTCACATATCAGAAAAAGAGAATCAGGAACGCCCAAAAATTAAAAATTAAGAGTCCCCAACTCAGCAGAGGAACTTCAAGAGAATTCTTAGAAATAAATGCCAAGTCTACTTGACAGTGAATAAAGAAGTAGCTCATTTAGACTCTCCAGAAAGGATTTTGTATAATAAGACTAATCTCTGAACATGTATATAAATACATATTTTTGTGACTCATGCAAATGTCTCTATTTCTGCAAACATTTATTTTACAAATACATACCAGACACTGAAGTAGGTGCTGAAGGTACAGATGTAGTTCTCTGTCCTCACGGAGCTTAGAGTCTACCAGGGAAGACAGAAAATAAAAATTACATATTCACAATTGTGATAGTGCTGCCAAGCAGGGGCGCAGGGGGCGTGGCGCAAGGTCCCAGCCCAGTCAGAGGGATGCTCGGAGTCTTCTCTGAGTCCTGAAGGATGAGTTGAAGAGGAGGGGGAAGGGGAGAGACCATTGTGAGAGGAGGAACCTATAAATGGGCCACATAGAAAGATCTTCACCTCTCTAATCATGTGAATTAGATGATATGAGACATAAGAAAGCACGCTCATAATTGAGCTGGGCTATATACACGTAAGCCCAATGTGGTAACCAACCACATATCACTCAATACCAAATGGTTTTCTACTCTAATCTATGGTTCTTACTGTTTATTAGGTCCAGGTGTATAACAATCACCCACCCTGCTCAACCCAGCTCCCTAGCAAACATAGGCTAGCGGCTTCTGAGGTCACATACACTCAGAATCTCTGAAAAAAAAATTTAGATTTTCAGGCGTCCTGAAAAGGCAAGAGATCTGGCAAAACTTGGCTCTCCTTTCCATGTGGCAGCAACTGGCAGAAGCTGCTGTCTCTGGTTTGGACACACTCACATTTGCCACATCCTACTGCCCCATTCCCTTCCTGCATGGCCCTGTCAGTGTCTGAGTCTGCAGTTCTGAGACTGTTCTGTGCCACGAGATTTTATTTTTAATATAACTAATAACAATCACTCAGGAAACACTTTCAGATCTTGAATGGGAAATTGTTAAGTCAGCACACAGGACTGCCTCTTGTCTTTCTTTTGTGATATTTTCCCCCTTTCTAGAATTTTGGTTCATCATTATCATAGAGTTAGAGTTAGTGAATAAAACACGTGTATCTATCACATGCAAATCAATTAGTTCTAGGCAGACTAAATATACATTTATAGGATTTTAGCCATAATACTCTTATTTTATAACAATAAAGAACTCTGTGTTCTTTACCCTTTTCTTATTTCAGTTTTGAAGTTTTCAGTCTTTCAGAGTAATCACCATAATAACTGAATGCATTTTTAAAGATTATATTTTTTATTTTAAGTTATGTATCACATTTGTAAAGAGAAACAGAAATATAAACAATTGGATGACTATATGACATATTTGTAATACACTTATTTAATTGGTTAAAAACTCCACTTAGAAGATTATTATTATAGATGGTCTGCTTATAATACATATGAGCCTTTTCAAGATTTTGTCACCTGCTTTATTTTCATACCCTCCTTTCATCACTTATCTAAATCCTATTCATGTAGGCTGGTGGCAGAGGTTTCAGGAGTCTGGTAGCATTATTCCCTTTTGCAAAGTAACTTTAAGACAAACTTCACATTATACCTAAAATTAGCCATCCCATCTTTTTCTGTCATGCTTTGTCTTAGGACAAATGGCACGTCTGTATGAAAGACAAACCAGGCAGTATGTGGCTTTGAACTCTTCTGTTTCATAGATTCTTTTAAACTGTGGAAGAGGAATAAGGGCAATTTACTTCTTTACCAAGCTTGGCTAACTAGCATTTTATGTAACTAGTCCAATACCTAGTTTGTAAAATACTTGTAGGGCAATGCCCATATCTTTCAAATAAAATCCTAATTGCTGTAGATGAAATGCAATCAGGAAATCCTATCTTTGTTTAATAACTTTAATGGTATGAATATAAAGGACAGGACATTGCTAGTCAGCTAGGATAGACAAAGAACTAAAGGTTTATGGTTAATTTTCCCTCTTCTTTTGCCACAATGTATCACATTCAAATCTGATGAAAAGGAAACATAAATGTATCACATGAATGGTTTTGAAATGTAGCAAGCTTCTTTTTTAAATACAAAAATACTCCAACCAAGCAGACCCTTTGATAATTTTACTGAATCATTTCACTGCACATCATTTTCAAGGAAAAAGATGTGATTGGTACAACAGAAACAGACTTGTTAGCCTGCATCTAAAGTGTCACCATCCAGGATGTGCATCAGCACAGAGCTCAGGGTGCCTTTAGCCCAAATTCCTGTACCGTGGTCATCTAAACCTGCAGTCCCCAACCCCAGGGCCTGGAACTGGTACCAGTCTGTGGCCTGTTAGGGACCGGGCTGCAGAGCTCTGCTGCCCCTTACCCCCAACCCCCACTCCCTGGCCCTTCATCCTGCCCCTCCTCCATCCCTCCCCCCATCTGTGGAAAAACTGTCTCCCATGAAACTTAGGGACCCGGCTCACACAGCAGGAGGTGAATAGTGGGGAGCCAGGGAAGCTTCATCTGCATTTGCAGCTGCTCCCCCTTCCTCGAATCACTGCCAGAGCTCTGCCCTGCCCCCCTCGCCCTCACCCGTCCATGGAAAAATTGTCTTCCATGAAACCGGTCCCTGGTGCCAAAAAGGTTGGGGACCACTGAAAATCAATAGCCTTACCACCATGGTCCTCGATGAGAATCGGTGGACAGAACAGTGTCTCTAAAACAATGGAGACTCATCAGAGAAAGACCAGGAAGAGTGGAATGACATATTTTAGAAATGCTTTCAGCAGTGGATCAAAATAAGAAGGGCTTTCTTTATCTTCAGTCAAAAGAACAATTTAACGATGAGCCAGAATTTCAGTAACCAATGTTTTGCCACCAGATTGGCTGTGTCTTATGTTTACTTGGCATGAGGCTGATGCACTGGAGCAGGAGTGGAGAAATGGGACCATCCCCACTTTATCCCACCAAAATGGCACACAAAGCCAAAGCACTATGGTTCCAGACCTCAACACAAGCTGAAGTGCTCCGACCTGCCAAGCTACACACTCCAAAGCTCAGGTGGGTGACTGTTTCCACCCAAGAGCAAGAGACAGTGCAGGTCTCCATATCTACTGCCTCCCTTAACCTTTGGTGGCCTCACTACTTCAAGCCCGCGAAGCTGCCTGTCTCACCTGCTCGCCTAGTAATGATCCATGAGCAGTTCTTCCAAATTGCTCTCTTGCATTGCAAGAACTGTGGCGGAGAACTCAGAATAACAGAATAGCTTTGTTAGTCTGGTAATTAAGACAGGAGTGACATTCAAACACAGCCTGGACAGGACGTGGCAAATTACTGTATTCTTTGTTGTGGAAAGCTGTTCCCAGTCTGCTTTGTCTGTCCTCCTGGGATCTCATCATCTCCACTAAAAGTCAAAATGGGATTTTGTACCCTCTATTCCCTTATCTTTTCTTTCCCCTAATATATATCTGCTTTGTGGGAGCTATGTTTGTCAAAATGTGCTAATTTATGGCATTATGGGGAAAAATGAAACCTCGGCTTTCAATTCTTGTTCCTTCAGGCAGCTTTCCTGAGTGCCTCCTCCTTCCCCCCTCCCTCCTCTCTATTTCTGGGGAGGTTATTGCCAAACAAAACATGTTCTCTTCGCCCCCCTTCAACATACGAGGCAGGCAAATGGCCACTCGTCATCCCTTTCTCAAGTATGTTATACATACAATTCTCTCACAGCTAATAGCTCCTTCTATTGTCCCTAATTTATCACTGTCAAGGTTCTTTACATTTTATTCCCTCCTTATGTGTTTCAGGAGAAATCTCCGCTTCCACTATTGTGGCCCTGGATTTCATTAGCATAAACTGCATGATGTCAAATAAATATATATTCTGTATCACACGAGAGCCCATGTTCTCGGCAAAGAACAGGATGTTACTTTTACTGGTATGTTTTTTCTCATTTCCTTACAGTCTTTTTCTTTTCCACTAAACCATTATGAAGTGAGTGCCAAAGGTATCCTGGGTAATTAGCCATTACAGTACTGTCACAGAGGGTTCCACAGTCAATACAAAGATAATTTGGGCAATGGTGAATGACAGTGCTGTCCAGACTTTTGGGATAATCAAGGACACATCCAGCTGTACCAGACATCTGTCAGACCCATGAATCATTTCAACTGACTCAACAATAGCCAGGCAGCCCCAGTGAAGGTAAACACTACAGCAGGCAGCACACCATCGCAGACGGCAACGCTTGCTCTTGCATAAAACCGCATGCTGCAAGAACAGAGCCCTGTGCAGAATAAGAACATTTGTGACGTTTTCGTGTTGGTTAAAAAAAAAAAGAAGAAGGAAGAAAAGGTAAAGCAATTCGTCAGGGGAAATAGTATGCAAATACTTGAATTTTTTCCTAGCTAAAAATAAATATGTTCCATAAATAGTTTGGGATGTATTGGTCATAATTGGTTTTATGTGATTAACTCTATTTCCAAATCAGTCCAGACATTTTTATGTACCTGAGTTCTACACTAAGGGTTTTTTTATTTTATAAGTTACCTTTTCTTTAATGGCTTTCACTTTCAAAGTTCCTCAGTAAGGGTAGTTAGCTCTTTGTGGAGCGGTCTTGGCTATAAGGTCTTGGAATGGTGTTGAAAATTCTCTAAAATTATATATAGAAAAAATTAGCCGGGCATGGTGGCTCAGGCCTGTAGTCCCAACTACTCTGGAGGCTGAGGCAGAAGGATTGCTTGAGCCCAGGAGTTTGAGGTTGCTGTGAGCTAGGCTGATGCCACGGCACTCTAGCCCCGGCAACAGAGTGAGACTCTGCCTCAAAAATAAAAATAAAAAATAAAATGGGAAAGACAATGACACAACAGTCCAAATTGAATTAGAAGCAATGTAACTGCTTACAATTTATTGTTAAAAATGACTATCGTATGAGAATCTCTGACATTCACACATGACAGAACTCTGATTCCAAACTACAACTACAACAAACTACAGGTGACCTGATTCACCTGATCATGAATTTACTGCAATGGAGTATAAATATGATCTTATCCTAGTTAGGTTTGATGTCATGTTTTCTAGCTTTCCTAGGCTACCTCCAAACTCCCAAGACTTTCCCAGCTGAGACCAGGAGCAAGAAACTTGTCAGTTTTCTGCCCCCACTCTCCTTGTCTCACAAGAAATTATTCTTATACAAATCACTTTTATGAGTCAATTAACAGGCTCTTCATTCATAGTTCCTTATAAATCCTTTAAATGTCAGTCAAGTGAGAGCAGGGTGAGCTGAAATGGAACAGTACTGTGGGACCTGGAGTAGGGAAGAGGACCAGGGGCTAATGTGATGCTGAGAAGTTGGGGTTCCAGGTAACTCGGGTGTCCATCAGGGTCAAAGGTGCATATATTTTCACTCTCTCATTAATTCTACTAACTTTTTGAGCACTATTTAAAAATAGCTTTATTGAGGTATGATTGAGATAAAGCAAACTGCACTATTTAAAGCACACAATTTGATAAGTTTGACACACATATACACCTGTAAAACCATCATAACAATCGAGATAGTGAACAAATCCATCACCTCAAAATTCTCCTTATGCCCATTTGCAATCTTTTTCTTCCACCCCTTACTCTTCCTCCTCCACAGGTAACCACTCAAATTGTTTTCTGTCGCTATAGATTTGTTTTCACTTTCTAGAGTTTTCTATAAATAGACTCACTTTAGCACATACTCTTTTTTGTGTGTCTGGCTTATTTAATCTAGCCTGATTTTGAGATTCATCCACATTTTTGCATGTATCAGTAATACATTCCTTTTTGTTATCAAGTAACATTTCACTTTATGAATATATCACAGTTTATTTATCCAGTTCACCTGTTGATGGACATTTGGCTTGTTTTCAGTTTGAGGCTATTTCAAATAAAATTGCTATGAACATTCAACATAGGTCCTTAGAATGGACATATGTTTTCTTTCAGTTGGATAAATACCTAGGGGTACAATGACTGAATTACACTGCCAAACTCTTTTCCAGAGTGGCTGAACCTTCTTATATTACTTCCACCAGCAGTGGATGTTCCTGTTCCTTCACATCCTGATCAACACTTGATATGGTCAATTGTTTAATTTTAGTCATTTAATAGATGCATAGTGATATCTCACTGTGGTTTTAATTTTCACATCCCTAATAAATAATGTTAAGCATTTTTTCATGTGCTTATTTGCCATCTATATACCTTCTTTGGTGAAGTGTCTGTTCAAATATTATGTCCATTTGTCAAAAATAAGTTTTCTCTATGTCCATCTTTATGTCTATACCATACTGTTTTGATTACCATAGCTTTTGTAATAGGTCTTGATAAAAGGTTGCCCAATCTCCAGCCATGTTTTTCTTTTCTAAGTTTATTTTGGCTGTTCTAGATCATTTACATTTTCATATGTTTGTTAGACTCATCTTGTCACATCTTGTCTCAGTATTTTGACTGAGATTATATTGAATCTACAGATCAATTTGGAAAGAAATGACATTTTAAAAATATTGAATCTTCCAATCCACAAACAATGTATAACTCTCTGTTTTTTTTTGGTCTTCTTCAGTTTCTCTTAGCAACATCTTGTAGTTTTAAGTGTACAAATCTAACACCTTTTGTCAAATTTATCTCTATTTTTATGCTATTTTTATTGTATTAAAGATGGTGTTGATTTTTAATCTCAATGAATTAAATAAATTTTTATTGCTTTTTATTTCAATTTCTGAAAGTCTGTTGTTAGTATATAAAATATAACTGGTTTCTAATGTAATAATCTTGTATTCAGCATTCTTGTTAAATTCAGTATTAGTTCTAATAGCTTTTTTATAGATTCCATTAAAATTTCTACTTAATTACATTGTGAATAAAGATAATTTTATTTTTTTCTCTCAATCTGGATGCCTTTTATTTCTTTTTCTTGTCTGATTGCATTGGTGGAAATCTTCAGTACATTATTGAATAGAAGTAGTAAGAACAGACATCCTGGTCTTGTTCTTGATCTTATCAAAAAGATTCAGTCTTTCATCATTAAGAATATTATGAACTGCAGATGCTTTTTATCAGTTTAAGGAAGTTCTTGCCCCTACCTAGTTTGCTTAGAGTTTTTATGAGGAATGGATATTGGATTTCGTCAAATAGTTTTTAATATATTTATCTAGATGATCATGTGTTTTTCTTTTTTTAGTTTGTTAATATGGTGATTGGTTTTCTAATGGTAAATCAACTCTGCATTCTTGGAATAAACCCAAACTGATCGTGGCATATTATCATTTTATCCAATATATTATTGAATTTGCTTTGCTAAAATTTTATTCATAGATTTCACATCTATGTTTATAAAACATAATAGTATCATGTAGTTTTGATTTCTTATACAGTATTTGTCTGGTTTTGCTATCAGGAGAGTGTTCTCTCTTTTTCAATTTTTGAGTTTGTGCTGCATCAGTCTTATTTCTTCTTTAAATCTTTTTGCAACAATTTTATTGAGATTTACTTAATATACCAAACAATTCACCCATTTAAAGTATACAACTCAATGGCTCTTAGTGTACTCACTAAGAGTCCATTTCTATTTATTCCCTCCCAACCTTTATGCAATTGTTACTAGATGTTTTATTAATACATACATTATAAGCCTCACAATGTGTTGCTTTTATTTTTTACTTAATTGATCAATTATCTTTTAAATATATTTAAATAAATTAAATTATTTAGATAATAAGCATCTTGTATACTTATCTATGTTGTTATCATTCTAGCACTCTTTATGTAGATTCATATTTCCATCTGGTATCATTTTCTTCCTTCCTGGAGGACTTACTGATCTGCTGGTGATGAACTGTTTCAGCTTTTGTATGTCAGTGAAGGCCCTGTCTCAGGCCAGCAGCTTCTGCTAGGGGCCCATCTCGGAACCTCAGATTTTCTCTCTGTTCGGGTAGGACAACCTCTACCCAGCCTGAAAAGGTATCTACCGATATAAGCCTAGGCATCCAAGTAAAACTGTCAGTCATTGAAAGGGTGGACCCCCACATGTTGGGTTCCCTGTGAACAAGTTACCTTTCTGTCCTTGGACCACCCCAAGCACATAAACAGTTAGTTTTAAACAGGGTCCTCCCAAATGAGGACCCATGAAATCTATCAGGGCATCATGCTCCCAATGTGTGTATTCATGTAGGCACTGAACCAAAGTTTGGGAAGGAGAACAAGTCTATGAGAATCCTGTCTCCATCTAGCTGTGCCATCCCAAATGTCAGAGCCTCAGTCTTTAGTTTTAAAGGGGATTTAAAACTAGCCAGGATATCAAGGCCCCGAGGAAGAGCTCACCTCCAGCAGCCTCCTTAGCACCTCTATAAGTGGCTTGATTTCTTTTTGTCATGTTAGCTCCCCATTGGGGTGCAGCCACGGCCTGTATTAGGGCCACTGTTTTTGTGGCATACTTAATACCCTTACTGACTTTTGGTAGCTTTCTTCTTGCCAATGCTGTCATGATGTGCAGGCTTGCTAAGGCCCAAAACTTCAGAGCACAATGGCAGTCTCCTGTATACTTCACCAGGTCTGGGTATTCATCCAGGAGGAGCTTGGTGGTGGGCCCCCAGAGGTAAGCTTCTGCTGCTTCTGAAACAACCCCCAGTGCTCCTGCTGTTCCCCCAGGTCCACCTCCTGGGCCTACTGTGACAAGTTTCTTAGTCACATATCTGGCTGCCTCACTGCCACCTGGCCCTTCCCCTACCACCCTTTGCCTGGCTCATGGAACACCAGGGGATGGGGTGGTGGCCAGGGGAAGGAGCCCCCAGACCACTTCTGACCACATGGCTAGTGCCAATCAAATCTCTGCTGTCAATTTTGCCCAGGGCTCCTGCGGGGACATTTGGAGACAAGGTGCTCTGGGCCCCCTCCTTCAGCGTCGGAATCCTGGACCTAAAAAAATATATATTTGCTTTCCTAGAGGCTTCCTTCTACCAGGAGTCCTTTGCAATCTTTGGCAATGTTCCTTTGGAGGTCCTTCTTCTTTACAAAAAGTCAGTCTGGGACAGCTTTTTCATCCATTCCTTCTGACTGTCTCAAAGGACCCTGCCAGCTGTTCTTGCACATTCAAGCCCTCTGACATTGCCGTAAATTGCCCTGCTACAGCTAGGGTTTCCCTCTGGCCCAAATTGAGTTTACTGTTGGGAAAGACCATTCTGAACCCCGAGGCATAATTTACTAGGTGTGGGACTGAAGAGTTAATTCAGGTGTCCCCCTCCCTGGCTCCTCCCATGGTGCCAAGATGGCGGCAGTGGCCGGCGTTCCTTCCCCTTTGCTGCGCACCACTCCATGGCGGCCTTTGCACCAGTCCTCCCTCCTGCTGGGTCCTGTCCATGGGCTGTGGCCCCGCCTGGTGTCTCACCCTCGCCAGCTGCAGGGGTTCCAGTGAGGGCAGGAGGACCTCATTTATCAAAAATCATACAAACACAAATCATTTTATATACCATAAACAATGAGTTTATCTCAAGCACAGAGCTTGAGATTCAACATTTTAACTCTATAGTGGAAGGTCGACCATTTGAGCTCCAAATTTGCCTTGATACAATTTGCCCTTCAGTAAAAACTTGTGTACAATAATTGGCCATCCTAGAAAACCTGGCATGCCTTTGAACCTTCCCATTTATACAAATACTTGCAAGTAGTAGCACCATAAACCAATGGGATGCCCCAAGGGCATCGTTCTCTTTGTGTTTCCTTATTTTTAAAGAATTTGTTCCCCATTCTTCTGTGGTCTAGGGTTGAGTGCAGTGGATCAGAGCGTGCTGACTGAGGGTGAGACTCCATAGTGTTTCACCACTGAGTCATTCCCACCCTCCTACATGTAACTCAGGCCCTCATTTATCTATAAATGAGACAGTTCAGTTTTCCCTTTTGCAAAAGTACAGAAAGGCCAAATTGAGATTAATTTTGGGAGGAAAAGGCAATGGAGAAAACCCTATAGAATGCACCTCCAAATCAAAATTAGGATCCAAACAACAAATTCCTGGGAATAAACCAAGGATCATCAATCACCATTTTTTTCTCACACTCCATATAAGCAGTACCAACCACCACTTTTCCTTACATTCCAGACAATAATTTTTAGACATAGGCACAAAAATTCACCAGACAAATGGGACAAAAATTCACAAACACAAACAATATAGGAGATTCCCAAAACAACCAATCTAAAATGTCACAGCCTATCAATCAAATAGGAATTTTCATTTAACAGCCACTTCTCCTCATATTCTAGCATGTACATTGGATTACAATATCACCATTCTCTTTACATATAGGTTTGTAGCTATCAACGTTTTTCCCAAGGAACTTTAAGATGGAGCTTCCTTGTGTTGTAACAAAACTCACAAATACACAAAAATGTCAGAGCCTATCATATGGGAATCCAAAGGGGATAAATGCCACCCCAAATGGCTGGAAGGTTCAAAACTCTCCCCAAATGGTAGCCTAGTCCCCCCATTCCCTGGGAACTGCAAGTGAGCTCCAAATTCAAACCAGGTTCCCTAGTTCCACTCAATCTCATGACTTCCACTTCCAAAAGGCAACTCAAAACAAATGTCCTACTAGGGCTCCAAACAAATGCCCCGTTACAGGGCTAGAGGGTTCAAAACCCTCCCCAAATGGGTGGAATCAGGATCTCAGTGTGCACGCCAGGGAACTTGCCCAACAAATGGTCTGGCGTCCAGACACTTCCCAAATCCATTTCCTTCTCCTCAACTCAGTTCAGGTTGCAAGGAGCTGCATCTACTACAGGGAGACAGAGACAGGAGTTCCCTGGAGCTAAAACAGGCTCCAGCAGCTGCTGGGGCTTCCACTTGCTCTCTTACCTCCAAAAGAAGTTGCTCCTGTCTGCAAAGACCCACAGCTTTGACCCGAGGCTGCTCCCTGCCTCTTCCAGCAGCCATGGGGTGCCTTTCCACTGGGGCACTGATAGGCCCACCCAGGGATGCCAAATTCTGTTACTGAAAGTTTGGCACTTGTCCCCAAGGCTGCACCAGAAGAATGAGGACAAGTGGTTTGAGGAGAAGGAAAGAGAAGTTTATTAATTTGCCAGCAAATGAGGAGGCTGGCAGACTCCTGTCTTAAAGCACCAACGCCCTCCACACATTGAACTTTTCATCTCTAGAAGTTCAATTTGGGTCTTTTCTTTTTATAGCTTCCATGTCTCTATCTACTTATTGAACATATGAAAAAAGGTTATAATGACTGTTTTAATGTCATCTTATGTTAATTCTAGCATCTATATCAGTTCTGGATCAGTTTCAGTGGGTCGATAATTCTAATTAAGGGCTGTGTTAAGGATCTTGATATGGGACCATCCTGGATAAATAATAGAAGTGGGCCTTAGGTCCCTGAGTGTGGTGGGCCAGAGTGCATGTGTGGTGCTGTCTAATAACAAGTGACTTTATAAGAGTGAGGCAGAGGAAAACTTAACACAGAGAAGAGCAAAAGGTGAGTTGACACTGAAGCAGAGAAGCCTAGGACACTAGGAGCCACAAGAACCTACAAGAGGCTAAGAGTAGACTCTCCCCTAGATCTCCCAGAGAGATGTGGCCCTGCTGATACCTTGACTTCACACTTCTGGCCCCCACAACTGTGAAAGAATACTTTTCTATTGTTTAAAGCCACCAAGTTTGGGGCAATTTATTATGGCAGCCCTAGGAAACTAACATAAAACTACCTAATTCAGTTATTCATTCATTCATTGAGTTAATCAGTCAATTGAGGAGCAACATTTATTAGTCATCATCTATGTGCCGTTTCACAGACATAGAAACTGAGACCTATAAAACTGAGATATGGTTATTGTCACACCCAGTGAGTAAACCACAGGACCATAGTTCAAGGCCAGATCATCTTCATTTCAAATATAATTCGTCTTTCTGCTACACAATCCTTTAGCAGCAAAAATTAGAGCCCAGGTTATCTAGTAAGTCACAAATATAATTCTGACCAAATCAAGACCCTCACAGTAACATATACATAAAATACCTCTGCGCACAATTTCTGTTTTTAGTACATTCGTGAAAATGAACACTGTCAGGTTCATCTTGAATAAATTCCTGTTATGTCTTCCCCAAGTCTAGAATCTCAGTACCTTCTTCTGTCTAATATTCTCTCCTTATATCAGAGCAAGAAAAAAGCTGATGGTTTCACTTGTCTGAAACCAAATCATTTCTAATGGTTTCCTTCTTCCAGGCCATTTGCCTTTTATACCTTTCATAGCTAATTATAGAATAAAAATTTTATCTGTCACCTTATAACAGCAAGACAGTTGGATAAACAAAGAGGACTGAAGAAATGCAGCTGAAACATGATCATTTTGAAGGCCTGGGATAGGGGCTAGGAGGAATTATGCCCTGTCTTCCTCACTCCTTCATCATCCATTTACTCAACATGCAGAGGTGAGGCCCTTTCTGCATGCTAGGCACTGCCCTGAGCCTTGGGGATGGAGTTCTGAGCAGGAGAGCCCCTGCTTTCATGGTGCTCATGAACCTAGGCCCAATGGGCGAGGTCCCTGAGCGCAGCGGGCCAGGGTGTATGCGTGGTGCTGTCAGGAAGTTAGCACTCACCCTCAACACCAGGAGACAATAGAGCATAGCGAAAACTGTGACAAACTGTAGGAATCCCCTCCTTAGCTCCAAAGAACTCACTTTCACCTAAAGTTCTTGATCTAAACTGGTAAACTGGTGGTGCCCAGGCCTGAATGCATGCTGTGGCAGGCTTAGACACAGGCAGCTATAAAAGCTCTTAAAGGGGCACCTGACACTCCCCATACCATCCTGGAGAAGAGCTGTGGGGACCTGCTGGCATCTTCATCCCCTGGCAGTCATCAGGCTCAGCTCCATCTGTTTTTTTTTTTTTGCAGCTGGGCCCAAACTGAGACCACAGTGTCAGATCACACATATCAGGACATTTTACATACATCTTTTATGTTTAGCCTTCATAGCACACACAGCACAAACCACTATTCACAGATTGCAGGCTCCAGAGTAAACATTCCCCCTAGAGAAGCCGTACCCAGAGAGAAAAAGGCTGCTGTAGGATGGGAAATGCAAGTCTGAGGCCACCCTTAGCAAAGGCTAAGGGACTAGGTGGAGGAATACTATAGAGCAGAAGGTGGGACTAAGCCATCTATGTCCTTTTAAAGGGATGAACTTGGGTTGAACTCTTTAGCATTGGCTCTGTTCTGACATTCATGTGTCCTTGCGAACCTAGGAAGAAAGCTGTAGTTATTTGTAGATCAATTCCACATTTTCACTTCATCTTCTTTCAATGCCAGCAGCAACTTTTCAAGCTAAAAGCAGCTCTACTGCAGAAAGGAATCGGAGTCATGAAAACCATGCTACTCAGAAAGCCACGACCAAAGCCACTCCAAGGAAGGCCTCCCTGTCTGACCTCAGAGGATGACATCCTGGGAGCAAAAGTAAAGATGCCATCTCAGCCTTTCTAAATCCATCTTCAGTAGGTTATCCTGAGGACCTCCTCTTAAGAAGCCCATGAGTAGCCTCTAAAAGACATCAAGTCTAGAATAATTGACTCGAAGCATCTCAGTAATTACAAGATCACATTAAGTATTGTCAAGATAACATTCATTTGTGTTATAGCAGCTACAGATCATAGAGGCTGATGTTGAATTAATTAGATGCATACTCAGAAGGACATTAAAGGGATCCTTAGGAGTCAGCAGCAATAGTTGTAGCTAATTGAATAAGGAAAACAATCCATTTGGAAAGAACAGATTACTAGGAATGGAAGTTAGAAACTCCAAATAGATCAGACAGAGATGAGTTAGCGTAGGAGTTAAGAAGACAGACTACGAGAAAGGAGAAAACTTAAGTTCAAATCCCAGCTAGGCTACTTGACTAGCTTTTTAATTTGAGGTGAATTACTTAACTTCTCTAAGCCTCAGTTTGCTCGTCTGATTAATGGGTGTGATTGTAGTCCTTCCGTCATAGGACACCTGAAATGATTTGATGAGATAATGGAGCTCTTTGCACTGTACCTTGTTCACAGTAAACACTCAGTAAATAGTACCTGGAAACACAGCAGCAGATAAAGATTGGCCTAGGTCCGGGAAGAGCACAGAGGATGGAGCGGCAGGTCAGGTGGGAAGTGGGCGAGGAGTGCAGCCTCTAGACACAGGGTAAGGGCTGGGGATAATCGCATCCCAGTAAAGCACCGGAATTCAGGTTCCTCAGCTCTGGCTACACATTGCAATCTGTTTTTTATTTTTAAAAGGTTTTTAATTTTTTGTTTGTTTGTTTTTGTTTTTTAATACCCAGGCTTGGGCCTCACCTTTCAGATCTAATTGGTTGGTACGAGGCCCGAGAATCAGTATTTTTTAAAATTTCCTATTTTAAAATTTTCCAAGTGTTTCTAAGATGCAGCCAGAGTTGAGAACCACTGGTTCAGATGACGCGGATCTAGACGACCTAGGTTCTTTGCCAAAGCCTGAAAGACTGTGGGAGAGAAAGAGAGAAAACTAGAATGACTCCTGGGTTCTTGGCCTCAGTAACTGGAGATACAAAGCTGCCACTTTCTGAAACGGGGAAGACTACAGGGGGATGGAATCGCTACCTTGAACCGCGCGGTGAGCGCGTGCAGCATCGGGGACGCGGAGCGGCGTGTGAGGCCAGCCCTGCCCTACTGGAGCTCCCCAGCAGCTGGGGAGAGCAGGCGCCTACACAGACAATGACGGTGCAGTGTCAGAAGGGCTCTGGAGCAATATGCCCCAGGAGCGCCAGATGCACAGCGACGGACGAGACTAACTCTGCTGGGGGGATTTTGCAGAAGGACCATGAGGTCAGCAGTGTGTGGGATAAACTGAGGAAGACATAGAACCGGAAGTAGGGGAGAGATCTGGCTGTGGTCAGGCAAGATGATGGAGGCCCAAAGTAAGGTGGGGCAGTGGGGACGGGAGGTGAGTCAAGGAGGGCTGGGTGGGCCCTCCTGAACAGAAAGGGACACCAAGCAAGTTGCCGTGGACGAGCCCTGAGCGGCAGCACTGCTGCGTGAAGGCTTTCCCTTCTCAGCTTTCCCTTCTCAGCTTTCCCTTCTCAGCTTTCCCTCAGGCACCTTGGCTTGGCTCCCAGGCCCAGAGCTATTTGGAGACAATCTGCCTCTCCCAGGCACACGCAATCATTCTGACCTTCACATCCATGGCGCTGGGAGTTCCTGTTTCTGAAAAGCGGAGTGACTAAATGGAATTTGATGGACCTTTCACCTTTTTAACTGCCTCAGTCTTCTCCAACCTCTTAGTTTCTCTTGACAAGCAGTTTCTGCCACTTAGCTTTCCAGACTCCATCAGCCCAGATACTGATGTAACAGGTCCTTTTGTTTTCCTCCACCTTCACCAATAGGTTGGTTTTCCCACAGATATGGAAGTTACATTGAATCAGTATTTGGAATTTGCATAATTTGGGGGAATGAGCCCTTACATTGTGCTATGGTATTAGGACAGTGGTGTATCTTTATTGTGCTGCTCAGACCCTGCTGCAGGACATCAAGCCACGGAAGTAATTCATTTTTGTTTTGATTTTTAGTTTCCTGAGACTTTCTGTGAGGTCTGCGAGGTCTGCAAGGACCCAGCAATAACCACCACATTATGGGTAGGCAGGAAAGCACATGTCAACAGTACTGAAAAACAGTACAAAGCTCATGTCATTATGTGGATTTCTGGCATACACATGTAGACTTGACCCTCCTTATCTGAGGGTTCCACAACAGTGGATTCCACCAACCAGCAGATTAAAAATGTTTGAGAAAAAATACTGTATTTGTACTGAACATGTATAGATTATTTTTCTTGTCATTGTTATCTAAACAACACAATATAATAGCTATTTACATAGGATTTACATTGTATTAGGAATTATAAGTAATCTAAAAATGATTTAAAGTATACAGAGGGATATTGAGTAGGTTACATGCAAATACTACCCGATTTTATATCAGGGACTTGAGCATCTGGGGATTTTGGTATCTATAAGAGATCCTGCAACCAATCCCCCACAGATACTGAGGGACAACACAGATATAGGTATAGATATAGATGTAGATATAGATATATCAATCAATATATATCTCAATCCTCATATGCCAGAAAAATGCAAATACATATATATCTACATATATGCATGTGCACATAATCTATGCTTCCAAGTCTTACCCCATCTACAGCCATGAATTATCCTCTCTGGCAAGCTTTGAACCCTCCCCATGAAGTAAATTTCCATGTGCAAGTGTTTATCAGGTCCAAAGATTTAACTATCCAGTATTGCCTTTTCATAATCTGCTTTAATTGTTATTGATTCATATGTTTGGAAAGTGCCTGAGATGATAAAGTCTTCTGTCTGTTTCACTGCTGACCATTTGTTGGTCTCTGGCTCATCCTTGGCTTTTCTATTGGTCTCTCTTTAGCACTTCTACAGATGGTTCCACCTGCAGAGGTCCCTACTCCTGTAAAACATTGAATTATCAATAAAAAACAAACTGGTAAATAATAGGCAATTAAATATAATCAATTATTCAAAAGGAGATTTAATATGGAAAGGCAACAAAAGCTTTATTCAGCAGTGATGTGAAATAAAACATATATATTTATTTCTCTATATATAATAGAATTAAATTAGAAATTCCTCCCCAGGGTTTGATCAAGGTACTATGCAATGCCCCTTCTGCATTGATCTCTGACTAGTTCTATATCCTCCATGTTCGCTGGGTTTAGGCTCTCCAATTTTCAGTAGTGGTCGAAAATTCTTAGTTATCTTTTGTTCTTTGAGTGACAGGCAACAGCAGAAAAAAAAAGCCAATTGTAGTCATGCTGTGGAGAGAAGACTGGTATTTTGATGATGGATGAAGTTAAAATTTCAAAGAACTTTTAAAATCTACCAACTAGTTTATAATTATCATCAATAACTTTTTTTCATAGCATCATCATTTGTATCTGTCCATGTGGAGAAGATAAAGTTGAAAACTCATTTAAACCACTTACTTCTAAGGGCTGAGTAAAGGGAATCTAATGCAAGTCTTCCCTTCTAAAACAGGAAAAGAATTTCTCAGTTGCTATGTGAAATAGACAAAACTCAGAACCTGAGCTCTATAGACCACTATGAAGCTATAAAAATAAGGTCTGTGTACACAGTGGGATATTATTCCACCATTAAAAAAAGAATGCAGCCCTATCATTTGCAACAACACTGATGGAACTGGAGGACATTATGTTAAGTGAAATAAGCTAGGCATGAAAAGACAATTACTACATGTTCTCACTTATATGTATGAGCTAAAAAAATTGATCCCATGGAGGCAGAGAGTAGAATGGTGATTACCAAAGGCTGGGAAAGGTAGGGGTGGAGGATTAGGGGATGGTTAATGGGTACAAAAATACACTTAGACAGAAGGAATAAGATCTAGTGTTCGGTGTCACAATAGGCTGACTATGGTTAACAATAATTCATTCTAGTTATATTTCAAAATAACTAGAAGAATAGATTTGGAATATTCCCAACACAAAGAAATAATGGATGTTTGAAGTGATAAATATCCCAGTTACTCAGATTTGATCATCACACAGTGTATGCTTGCATCAAAATATCACACATACCCCATAAATATGTACAACTATTACATATCTATAAAAACTAAAATTTTTTAAAAAAATTTATAAATAGTAAGACTTAGGAATATGGGACAATAAAATCTTCCCTTTTCAGTAAACTATGCAGAAATCATTTTGTATCTGTTTTCCAAAGTTGTTCTAGTTTGTTTAAATATAATTTAAAAGGTAGGTTCAAGTGGGAAAGAAGAGGCATTTCTTCCTGTTAGAAATAAAGCTGGGTATATATTAGCACGGTAAAATGAAAATACTAAGAAAATTAATGAACACTTTCTACAGCTACAGTTTTAAGGTCAACAGGAGATCAGTAGTAGAGGAAGGAGGCAGAGCTGGGTACCAGGGGAAACCTGTTTCCGAAAGGGAAGTCTTGAGGCCAAGGGATGTGCCCCCATATTAGGAATAAGAGATTGTCCAGATAAATACAATGTGTCAGACTACATGTGGCAAAGAGCTTACTTCAAGGCAAAGATAATCCATTGGAGGAAAGGGGCTGGCAGATAAAGGGTTCAAGAAGAGAGTCATTTAGGATTGAATCCAAAGAGCCCCTAAATAACAAACACAATAAGCAAATAATAAAAAACAAACAAGTATATTCCTAGGTATTTATTTTCTTTGTTGCTATTATGAAAGGTTAAAATGTCTATACTACCCAAAGTGATCTACAGATCCAGTGCAATACCTATTGAAATACCAACATCATTTTTCACAGATCTACAAAAAATAATTCTATGCTTCATATGGAACTAGAGAAGACCCTGTATGGCCAAAGCAACCTTAAGGAAAAAGAACAAATTGGGAGGCATCATTTTACCAGACTTCAGGCTATACTACAAGGTTATAGTAACGAAAACAGCATGGGACTGGTACAAGAACAGAGACACAGACCAAATGGAACAGGACTATGTAAAACCATCCTCATATAGCTATCTGATCTTTGACAAAGCAGACAAAAACATACACTGGGAAAATAGTCCCTATTCAATAATTGCTGCTGGGAACATTGGGTAGCCACATGTAGAAGACTGAAACAGGATCCGCACCTCTCTCCTCTCACAAAAATCAACTCACAATGGATAACAGACTTAAACCTAAGACATGAAACCATAAGAATTCTAGAGGAAAATGTTGGGAAAACTCTTATGAACATCGGCCTACGCAAAGAATTGATGAAGAAGACCCCCATAAGCAATCACAGCAACAACAAAAATAATAAATGGAACCTGATCAAATTAAAAAGCTTCTACACAGCCAAGGAAACTATCATGTGAGCAAATAGACAACCTACAGAATGAGAGAAAATATTCACATGCTACCCATCTGATAAAGGGCTGATAACTAGAATCTATATAGAACTCAGGAAAATCAGCAAGAAAAAATCAAACAACCCTATTAATGTTCATACTGCCCAAAGTGATTTACAGATTCAAGACAATTCCCATTAAATATCATTGTCATTTTTCACAGACCTAGAAAAAATAATCTGAAACTTCATATGGAACCAAAATAGAGCCCAAATAATCAAAGCAATCCTATGCAAAAAGAACAAATCTGGAGGCATTACCTGAACACAAATTATACTACAAGGTTATAGTAGCCAAAACAGCACAACACTGGTTTAAGGGTACACACCTAGACCAATGGAATAGAATAGAGAACCCAGAAATAAAGCCATATAGCTATAATCAGCTGATTTTCACCAAACAGGCAAAAATATACACTGGGAAAAGACTCCCTATTCAATAAATGGTGCTGGGAAAATTGGATAGCCACATGCAGAAGAATGAAACTAGATCACTTTCTTTCACCATATCCAAAATGAATTCATGATGGATCAAAGACTTAAATGAAAGATCTGAAACCATAAAGGAAACATAGGAAGTAAACATAGGAAAAACTCTTCTGCGTATTGGCCTAGGCAAAGAATTTATGACTAAGATCCCCAAAGCAAATATAACAACAACAAAACAATAGATGAATGAGCTTTAATTAAACTAAAAGTTTCTGCACAGCAAAGGAAATAATCAACAGAGTAAATAGACAACCTACAGAATGGGAGAAAATATTTACAAATTATACATTCAACAAATTACTAATACCCAGAATCTACAAAGAACTCAACCAAATCAGCAAGAAAAAAACAAACAACCCCATCAAAAAGTGGGCAAAAGACATAAACAAAAAAAAAGAGAGAAAAAAATGGCCAACATATGAAAATATGCTCAGCATCAGTAATTATCAGGGGAATGCAAATTAAAACCACAATGAGATTTTAATCACTTTACCCCTGTCAGAATGACCATTATTGACAACTCAAAAAATAATAGATGTCGGTGCAGATGTTGTAAAAAAAAAAAAAAAAAGGCTATGCTTATAACTGTTGGTAGAAATGTAAAGAACTTCCATGGAAAACACTATGGAGATTCCTCAAACAACTGAAAGTAGACCTACCATCTGATCCAGCAATCCCACTACTAGGTAACTGGGCATCTACTCAAAGGAAAAGAAGTAATTTTACAAAAAAGGCACTTACATTCATAAGTTTATTGCAACATAATTCACGATTGCAAAGATATGGAATCAACCTAAGTGCCCACCAGTGGATAAGTGGATAAAGAAAATGTGGGGGAGACATACATACATATACACACACACACACACACACACACACATATACATGCACACATCATGGAGTACTACTCAGCCATAAAAAGGAATGAAACAATTTCTTTTGGATGGAACTGGAGACCATTATCCTAAATATCTCAGGAATTGAAAACAAATACCACATGTACTCTCTTATAAGTGAGAGTTAAACAAGGGCTATGTATGGTCATAAAATGGTATACTGGGCATTGAAAACTAAGAAAGGGGAAGGGTGGAAGGGAGGTGAGGGACAATGTACATTATTCTGAAGACAGCTATGCTAAAATCCTTCAGCATTTTACAATTCACGTATGTAACAAAAAACACTCATACTCCCTAAATCTATTGAAATAAAAAATAAGCAAGTAAAGGTTTGCATTTCTAACTTTTTTATTGATATTGTATACATAGGGTTGTTTTGCATATATTTATGGAAGCTGAAGATTTAAGATATGCAATTAAAAATTATTAAATTACCACATTATGGTGACTAGGCTACATGGTGATGGCGTGGAGAAATAAACCTAATAGAAAAAGAACAAATTTTTTTAAAGCAGGTTAAGTAACTTTGTCCATTATTTGTTGCTTTTGATTCTAGGATTTATCTGCTTTACCCTACTGACTCCTAAAATTAGGAAGAAAAATTTTAATCCCAATGTAAGAATCCAAGTGACCTTCTCATATTCTTCTTCTGTTTTTTTAGTCCCTAGTCTATTTAATGAATATATTAATATATCCATGCTTGGAAAACACTTTACAAGAATGCCACTACTCCCTATGCCTATGCCTAGGCAGACATCATTAATTGATCATGGCACTCTTTCCACAGTGAGTTTGGACAAAGCCACATAAGTCTTTTCTATGCATCCTTCCAAGCAGCCACTACAATTGGTTGGAATTAGCATATTAAATAAATCCTACTTTATGTCTCAGAGCCAGTATCGCAGCTGTTGAAATTTTTTAATGCATAAAATAGAGTGAGAATCTTGCCAAAGTAGCATTTATTTCATAACTTACATATACCAGAATGTAGAAAGAAACAATAAAGGAAGTAGCAACATTCATGATCTAATATCTATTTTGTTGCTATTCATTAAAGGGATTTGTTCTTATGTCTGTTGCTATTTAAGTGCAACATAATTACATATTATAGAGTATATATACTACTTTAATAGAGGTTATTATTTAGATTTTGCCGTAATTATTTTTATTTGTTTCATTAGAGTGCATAAATACTTTGGGGAGGGAGGCTTTTTTAAGATGAAAAAATGGTTTTTAATTATTATGGCTTTCTTTACTTGGAGCTGATTTTCATAATTAACACATATTAGAGTCAAATGCAACCATGTATTTTATGCTCACTGGAGTATACAAAATTTAACTTCTCTCAATGGGCTGTTTGTGCAGTAGCATTTTCACAATGGCCTCTGTACACTCTGGGTAATGGCAATATTATGCTAATGTGACAATCTATACCATCAAAAGTATTAGATCAACTTTTTGCAGAGTTTACACAATGTCACATTTGCTTGATGAATATGTCCATAGTAAAATTCCATTTTAGTAATTGAAGGGTCAAATTAGGACTGACTAATCAGCAGGTACAGCCTAAAGGGCTAGAATCAAAAGGAAAGAGGCAGAGAACTCTGCTATTGATTTTGTGAAAACAATACATCTTTTCTGGTTTTTCTATAGGGGGGAAAAAACAACACAAAGTGTAAGTCTGATAGAGCTGGGGTTTTTTCTAAACTTCTTTTCTTACTTTTGCTACTGTTATTCATAACAGAGTAGCAGAGAGTGTTTCGCTCTTCCCCAGACCCACTTTCTCCTCTTGCTGGACACGTGGCTGACATTACATCTTTCAATTTTACTCACACTTAAGAACGGCCGGCCATGTGGCTCAGCTCCAACCCATGCAATGTGACTACAAGTAGTGCAAACCCCTTCCCAGCCTAGCTCATAAATACCTCTCAGATGTGCCCTCCATGTCCTTTACCCTTGTAGTTGCTTAATGCAGACAAGCATGGTCAACTTGGAAGTCATGACTGAAGACAGTGAAGCCACAAGTTGGAAGGAGCCTGGTTTCCTAAACCACCGCCAGTTAGGAACACACATTAGGGCTTCACAGTAACAAAAAGTAAACACATATCATGTTAGAACCATTATACATTATCAGATGTGTTGATTACAGCAGCTAGCATTATAAGTACGGTTTTTCCAAGCAATTTTTTAGACCAGTGGTTTTACATCCAGGTATAGGGTGGTGGGAAGAAGGTGGATAGAGCTGGGGGTATCATAAACTCCTAGGTAACTTGTTTATATTGCAACTCTAATCCTCCCTTACCCAGCTTCTTATTCAAACCCCTATCCTGAGGAGGGAGGATAGTGAGGGAAGAAGAATATGTCAAGGAAACTGAGGCAAGGAAAGACTAAGTAACTTGCTCAAGGTCACACAGCAAGGAACTGGCAGAGCCAGGATTCAGACATAAGTGATCTAACCCCAGAGCCTACATTTTTAACTGCCGTGTTAGCCTGTCTCCTGACTCCTGCTGGACATCATCAGAGTATCTGGTCTTTGCTAAAGTAAACTCTGGATTGTCTATATGTGCACTTTCTACTTGGAAGGCTATCCACAAAAACATCTTAACACTAATTTGTTATCTCACATCCAACCAACAATTTTTATAACTTGTTTGTCCTAAATAAAAGTGAATATTATTGTCAGGGACAAATTAAGAGGCAATATATACTAGGAAAAAAATCACTGCACATCCCAAAGCAGTATCCATGATTTGTGAGCCATCTTGCTGCTGCTTCCTCAATTAACCTGGTTCAATCCAATACTAGAAGCATGTTGTCACAGGAGAGTCTAGGAGTAGCCAACTGGCATGTCTTGAGGAGATGTTGGACCACTGGTAATACCACACACCCTTAGTGGATTCCAATGGAAGATAGTTAAAAACGTAGGCTTCGAGCCACACTACCAGGTTCCAATCTGAGTTCCACCACTGACTAGCTCTTTTCAGGTGGGCAGGGGGGAAAAATTACTTAACTTATTCCAAGTCTCAGTTCCCTCATTTATAAATGGAAACATCATGATGACGATGATGATAGTCATTTCATAGTGTTGTTGGACGTTTAACAAGACAATACATATAAACACCTGGAAAACTTTCTAGAAATATTAGCTATTGTTATTATTCCAAAGACTGTAGAGCTAAACAGCTTAAAGCCCAAAAGGACCAATTCCAACCTGGAGGGCTCTTGGAAATGTATATAAAGGAAGCAATATTTAACATGATGTTGACAAATTGGGCAAGGCAGCCTAATGAGGGAACTAGAAATTGGCAAAACTGGATGCGAATCTTGTCTCTGAGACTGTCTCATCTTTATCAGATAATGTAATCTCCATGAACCTCAGTGTCTTCAAATGTAAAATGAATTAATAAATGTAGAGGTTTGCCTTACATGTCAACCCTTGTGCATATTTTCTTCTTTATGCTGATCATGTCCATGGAACACATTTTTCCATGCCTTCGTGAAGCTAAGTTTAGCTTTTGGTAAGTTCAACAACTCCACTGGCTGGGGAAGAATAAAAGTGGGTTCATGTGGAAATTATTGACAATTTTCTCTCTTTCTTGACTGTATCAAAGGATAAAGAACCAGTAAGACATTCAGACTCTCAACTCTTCACCCTCCATCCACATCTAGCCTCCCAGTTCGGAATTTACTGCTTATCTGACTCCATCCCAGGGACATGTGTTTATGACTGTACTGTAATTCCCTACAATTCTTCCAAAAAGCACATTTTAAAAATTTTTTTTATTTCAGCATATTATGAGGGTACAAATGTTTAGGTTACATATATTGCCTTTGCCCCAGCTGAGTCAGAGCTTCAAGCGTGTCACAACATTTTTAGGTAAGAAAAATTACATAAAGAGTTACATTCATTCTTCATTATTTATTTTTATTTAAAACGTTATATATGCCCGAAACTTGGTTACTAAGTAACATTTTACACTAAAAGAAATTGGAGTTCCTTAGAGAAATGACCGGAAAAAAATACAAGGTAAGCCTGGATTACTTGGGGGGACTAGAAAGTAAAGAAGTGCTCAAAATATAATGCAGGCATGTCAGAAAAGATACAGGAGCCAGCTTTAAAGGGTTCCAAATGGCCAGATCTGGGACAATTTGAGCATCAAAATAATGAATAATAGATAATAATACTATGAGAGTCTAGACTTCATATTGATTTTAAATGAATGAAAAGTAAATGAGAGAGAAGAGAAAGCTCATATTTACAGTAGACTGCAAACTTATGAATGTAGAATAATTGAGTTAAAAATCACCATTTATAACTATCATGGTAATAATAGTATCATGTTAGTGTTAAATTTTCTGATATTTATAATTATATTATGGGTATATAAAGAATGTCCTTGTTCTTAGGAAATACATAAAGAAGTATTTAGGGGTAAATAGGCCTGATGTCTGTAGCTTGCTGTCAGATCATTCCAAAAATAATCAGTGTGTGTGTGTGTGTACATATGTGTATGGAGAGAAAGGAGGGGGGGAGAGAGAGAGGAATGAGAAAGCAAATGGTCAGAAACATTAATAAAACATTAACATTAGTATACATTTTACTTGGGTATGAATGTTCTTTGTACTATTCTTGCAACTTTTCTGTAATTTTGAAATTTTATCAAACTAAAAATTACCCAAAATCATAAATAAATAAAACATATTGTGCCATTTAGACTTTTTAATGCATGTTACATAATGTGTTTGGAAAAGTGTTGGGTACTTGGTCTGGGAATATACCTAGACTTTTTGCAGTCAGCTAAAATAGAGTTAATTATTCTTTATAAGTCTTCCCATTTCAATCTGCATTTTTCTAGGATATAACCTCAGTATAAAATATGAGCACCTTTGTCAGGATTAAGCGTATCTTTTCCTGGGTTTGGAGATCTAAACTCAACCAGCACTTACAATGCACCTGCACTCCATCTCTACAAAGTGCCTGGTAGGAAAGAGGCACAATATAAGGTAATATTACCTCATTTAATTCGATCCTCATGGCATTCCTATGAACCAGTTTTCAAGGATGTGGAAACTGAGGTTCAGGGACATGAAATATTTTGCCTCAGTCTTGGCAGATCATGCCCCTAGTAAGTGGAGGGGCAGCTCTCCAGGCCTACACCACACTTTGTCCACTGTGATGCCATATCTATCCCCTGTTCTGTTGAACCAGGATGTCCTGCTTAAAACTTGCCACAAGGATTTGGAAACCTTGATGACATAAGAAGCTGGGGAAAGAATGGAGGGTGCTGTCATCTCAAAAGATACAAAGAGTTTCTGTTTTGAAAGAGAAAGAACTTGAAAAATATCCCTTTAGAATATTCTATTGTTCTTTTTTTTTAACCACCAGAATGGATGCCATGCATGGAAAGATACCATAACTGTAAATGGAGCTCTTTGAGAAGTAAAAGGCATAGTAGCTCATATTTTAAGTTTCACTTGATGGATTCGGGGCAGTATGGTATTTTGCTGTAATCTGTGGGGCACTATTATACACTGTCTATTATGTAGACAGAGTAGCATCTCCACAGAGTGTGTATACAGGACTTAGAATAAAGTATGTCCTGAATAAATACTTAGTAGATAAAAGAATACAGATTTAGTTTGCCCTGGGCCTTCAAATGGTCGTGAGTTCTTGTGAGCATATATCATTCATGGTTGATCAGTTGTCCATAGGACATCAGAAGCTGAGACCAAGGAGATTTCAGGGATTTGCAGACCTGATCCCCAGCTCTCACTGGAGAAAAGACTGTAAAATGCTAACTGGATTGAGTGGACTCAGAGGTTTAACCTGGTCTGGTTTGACATGGTATTATTTTAAAAGGGATAATTCAAATACTGAGAATGCAAAAATAAAATGAGCCCTTTTTCCTTCTTTCTTTAATTTGGATGAGTGAGAGGAAAGACATCTGCTGTCTATGCAGCTTTTCTACTGATACAAGAGAATGATTATTTCTACTATCAATCATGTTAGGAAAAAGAAAATCTTTGGACCCAAGAAAAAAACCAAAAGAAAACAAAACTAGAAAGACCAGCCTAAACCAGCAAAGGAAGATGTTTCTTCCCTTAGGGGTAAAAGAGTGGATGGACTAGGAGATTCACCCCTTACAGGAGGTTAGACATACCTAAAGCACTCTTACCTGGTGGCAAGAATATGGCTTCTGCCTCAGCTGGCATCTGGGAACAGGCTGGGCCTGGAAATTGTGCCTTGACTAACCAGAGAAGTGACTATAACTGAGAAGGGAAGAAACTCTACAGCTGGGCTTAGAGGCAGTTTTTACATAAATTCTATGAGAATAGACAAAAATCTGTGGGCTTTGGAGCAGCCATATCTAGGAACAAGTTATAAAGTGCTGTGATTTCCCTCCATCATTTCAAAGCCTTCTGAAAAGTCTTGCTTCATGCTGCAGCCCAATTTCAACTTTGTGTGTGTTGAGCAGGGTCATGGAAGGGGCTTCCTACCCATGCTCGGGCCTGAGCAAAAAAAGAGAAAGGAGTTACCTTGCTGAGTGGCGAGAACACAGCCTGGGGACAGGCAGAGGACTGGGACCCAGAAGGAGGCTCTTAACCTGGGTAGGTCTACAGACAGTCCAGAGCCAGACAGTGCCCTCGGAGGGACAGCTGGGTGAGCACGCATGACAAGGTGAACTGGGAGGTGAGACATGCCATAACACCTGGAGACTCGTGAAAAACTGGGCGAGACTTGCAGGAGAGGGGCTAATGTTCAATAAATTGGAATGAAAAGATATGAAGAAAAGAATTAATTCCATTCTAGCTACAGTCCAGAATGTGGGAGATTGGAGCAGCAAAATTTGGGACAAGTTATGTAAATTTGTCTACATTGATATATATAAGGACAACTCTAATTTTGCACAACAGAGAGGAATCTGATTTAATAAATTGTTTCAATTGTGCTGAAGTACAAATGCCTCATTATTTACTAATGTTTAGAAGAAACTATAGACATTAATATTTACATCCTTTTGAAGGCTGTCATTCAAATAGTATGGCACTTGTTATTAACAATTACAATTATTATGCTTGAG
Source organism: Cheirogaleus medius (assembly GCA_008086735.1). NCBI lineage: Eukaryota > Metazoa > Chordata > Mammalia > Primates > Cheirogaleidae > Cheirogaleus > Cheirogaleus medius. Next base: position 21,324,043 of record VBSM01001562.1, on the reverse strand, counting down.
ACCTAGCTTCCTTTGGTTATCTTTGACTTGTAGCTCTGTTGCTGAGCACTAGAGTCAATTAGGATAAAGCACATGGTAGTGCTAGATCTGGGTCTTGGATTTGGGGAATACCAACCATTTTGGAGCTGTGTAATGATGGTAAAGGAAGAAAAGAAGTCCCCTGGCATTAAAATGGGCCCTGAAATCTACCATTGGTGCTCAATCATAATTTGTGTAAACATATGTCTTCACTGTATCCATCAACAACACAGTTGGAATAATGTTTATCTTCCCTCTTTTCTGCCCACACCCTGCTCCTATCACAATTTCCTGCTTTTCTCACCCTCATCCCCAACTCCAGACCTACCCGGCACAGTCCCCAGAGTATTCTCAAGGTTTTGAGTCTGTTGTCTCTAAGTTCTTCTCCTAATACCTGCAAATCTGGGAAGGGAATTCTTGTCTTCTCACTGATGAAGATGGCACCCTTCAATGTGTTCTCATACCCTGACACCCCACAGACTCTACCACTGAGCTCTGTCTCCCACAAAAAAAACCCTGGAGACTTCAGTCAGCCATCATCTGAGTCCAAGTGAAAACTACTGATTTTAATATTCATTTCAGCCAGATTTGACCTCTGTTTAGGGAATTCCTGGGGGTAGAGAGATCGGTTCACACTGTAGAGTGGTCAAAGGATCCTCACACCGCATGGCTCTGAGTTAATGGAAACTGGTCCTTCAGTGGACTGTTAGCTTAGCTCTGGCCAATGGCTACCACAGATTACCAGTGGTTAGTGAGAAAGGAAAGGGTGAGAATGGAGCCACCCAATTCTACAGAATGGGCTGAGATTCTCCTGTCAAATGAGAATATACGCCACTGTTGCTTGCAACTCTGCAAGCGCTCACAGTGTGGAGTACTGTCAGGGGGACCTGCTCTCTTAAACAAGCAAATTGCCTCATGGTGCTCCTCGGTGGCTAGTAATAGGGAGATGATGCCTCTAATCTTGAAATAGAACCTGCATTAGTGGATGAATTTATCTGTGCTATGTGATGGTCTAGTGTCTTACATATTCATAAAACTGTTCTGAGGGGGGTAATTCCTTCCTCTTATTTTGTCGGCAGGCAAGTCTGGGTGACCCACCCATGCACTTAACTCTTCCAGCTTTCCCCAGGAAAGCTGGCCTTGCTACAAAATCCCCATCACTGGTTTGTCATGGAATTGGATGCTGACAGCCACCTTCATGGAGAAAGAAATGGAGACAGTGCCAGTAGACCAGCTATAGATCGAAACTTAGTCTGGCCCAGGTTTGGGAGCCCATTGAAGTATTTTCCTATAGCTAACCACAACATTACTCCTATCAAAGGGGAAAAGTATTTCATAAATCCACCCAAAGCTGATTGGTACTTGTATTATATATTCCCTTATGATACCATGTCAAGAACTTGCCTCAAGGTTGGATAAATTCCAGAAATACTTCTTCCGGAAAAGAACACAACCACTTCCTGTTTAAAATTTCCTTTTAATAAATGGAAAGTTTTAAAGGCATTAAAGAGAAACATAGCAACTTTAGTTTGTAATGTCTTTTGCTTCTGTCACTTTAAATTAAGCCCATGATATCTGAGCACAATTTCCTATATTTAATAATACATAAAGCAAGATAATTAAAAGGTATGCACACATGCTGGGAGAAAAATGCTTTTGAGCAAAACACTGACTTTAATCTCTGCCTCTGTTGATGAAATGTAGTGAAACCAAGCAATGGAAAGCAAATAAACACAAAGGACAATGGCAGGGACTATTCTTCATGCTGGCTCTCTCTTCTGAGCCTCAGACTATTTACTAACATCCAGCTATTTACTGGACATTTCCACTTGGAAGCACTTAAAATAGACCTCACAGTCAACTCTCAAAACCAAACTTATTGTCAACATGCCCCCAAACTGGCTACATCATCACTTTAGAAATAAGAACATCATCAGCCCAATAACTTCAGAGTCATACTTGACTTCTTCCTATTCCTCAATACAAGCACCCTCACATACATGCACACATACATACACACGTACACACATGCATACACACACACATCCAAGCAAGCTCCGAGTCTAGTTGTTTCTACTTCCTATTCAATAGTCCCCAAGCCCACTGTTACCACATCACCCAAGCCATCTAGATCACTTTTGCCCCTTTCCAATTCATTCTCCAGGCAAATCCAGAGTGATCTTTTCAAAACACAAAACTGATCATGCCATTCCCTGTTTTAAAATATCAGTAGCTTTCCTTAGGAAACAAATAATTGAGACAAATCTTAATATTTTCCCCATTATTGACAAGCCTTACTTCTTTAGCATCAGGCTTCATTACTCCCAGCCCTTTGCCTTCTACAGACTAGTCATGCTGAACTTCACTGGGTTCCTCCAGCACACCATGCTAGCACCCGCCTACCCCCCATACTCTCACTGCTCATTGCTAGTCTTCCTGCAAACCCCAGTTAACCTTTCCCCTCAAGTCTGTGAGTCCTTCTCATGTGCTCTCATTGCAAGTTAGATGTACCCCAACCAGAGGACACACTAATTGGAAGTGCCTTTCTACTCATCTAGATTCCTCACTAGATTGCAAATTCTGTGCAGGATCATATATATCATGGTCATTTTCAAATCCCCAGAAGCTGGCACATAGCAAACACTGAATAAATATGGAAGAAAGAAAGGAAGTGAGTGATAGAGGAAAGAAGGGAAGAGATGCATAGCTATGGATGTGTCTTAGTCCTTAGGAGATAGTGTGCTACCTGTGTACTTAGGGACAGGGATTCCTTTATTGATGTACCCACACTCAGAGTTAGTAGGGCAAGTCGTCTTAGCTGTTCCACAGTTACAGGATCAGAATTTACCCAGATTCATTCAAAATCTCTCACTCTGTCCTCCTAAGACAAGAGGCTTACATTGATAAGATGATTGGCATATACTAAACTATAAGTTCTTTAAAAGCAAAATCTATATCTAATTCATCTTTGCATTCCCATAGTACCCAGTACAATGTCCCCTGCAAGGAAAGTATTTAATATATATTTGTTGAATGAATTATGAATGACTGAGAAACCAGAATCAGAAGACCTACAAATGGATCTCCAAAGGCTGGTGGCTTGGGCTTCCCTGACATAGCATTGCTAATGAATCGAATCGCCTGCAAAGCCAACACATGTGCTGGTCACCTGAGTTCTCACCTTTCGGGCACTGAGGTGATCCCAATTATTGGCAGTCACAGGATGGGCAGCAAACTTCTAGGCAATAAAGGAAGTCAGGTCAGTAGGCACCAGAAGCCTTGACCTCTAAATTCTCAAATGATTCCTCCCCTATACAGAACAAGCAAAATGCACAAATATTCTTTCCCTGTTTAGCAGAGTTCCTGGGGCGACAGAGACTGTGGGTGAAAAAAAGATTTGGGGCATATTGCAGAAGGCAGCTAGAGTCTATATGTTTAACTTAGCATTGCAGAACATTTTATTTTAAGCCAGTGTATAATTAGAGAGCCTGCCATGAAAATGAGCGGTTTTGTTTATTTATTATGTAAGTATGCCTTTTATTAAAACGACTTTGTGAAAATCTAATTGCCACTACCGTAATATAGCATAGCAGTCCCTTACATAAATACATGATTATTATGTACAGTCACTTATCTGTGAACGAGTTCTGCTACTACTTTCCTTAATTAAGGATACAAAAGGGCTCCTTCATCTTTGCATATTCCCTTGCTAGGACATTGATACTCATTATTTCCTAAGTCCAAACACTGAAACTGTGTCAAGAATGCATCCATCACTAGATGGGTACTTATAGTCAGCGGAATTTTCAACCCTGTCAGCAATTTCAGCAATTTGCAATTTCTGTATGTCTGACATGTGTTTTTATTGGTGAAGATCACTTTCAAATACCAAGATCATGAGAATGATTCTTTGGATAGTCTCTGCAGCAGCCTAATGTAATGACAGTAATTAACAGCCTCTGATTAGCAGCCACTCCAGAAAGTGTTTGGATGTTAATTTGCTTCAACTAATATGCAGCACTTCTGTGTAATGAGATCTAAGCTATAGGTTCATAGGGAAAGCAGATTATTTTCCAGCATTTAATCATACAAATGATTCTTAGTTAATCACTTGAACAGTAAACCTCAATGTTCTAATAAGTGACATTTGTTTTTCTTTCATTCAGTTTATCATGGTATAGGCCAGGGCAAAAACACTATTTTTCCTAATAGTCAAATTCCCACTCGCCAGCAACATCACTCCAAAATGAGGGCCCACTCACAACCTCGAGGAATGGAACTAGGTTTGCAGGTGGGTAAAAACTGAGATAAAACCTATACCATCCTAAATTTTACTTTTCTGACTTTAAATACATCAGGTGGTGCCTTATTACCTCAGTTTACATATCTGTAGAATGGAATGAATGACACTTTGCTTTTTAATACAAATATCCTGATTCCTAATGCCAACCAAGAAATTCAGAACAGGGATTGCTCATTAACTATAATTAATTATTTGAGTCCCTACAGTTAAAAAATAAGATAGGAAAGCAAAAATCATGAGAACATGAACATATTTACTAATGAACTGACTTAGAAAACAAGTGCCTTCTCCACATTAGCCTGGAACTGTTGAAACTACAAAGCAAAGCCATTGACAAAGGAGGATTTGGCCAAGTTAGAGCAGCTAAGAATGAACAATATAATAGGCACTTCAAAAGACAATGATTTAGGTATCAAAGAATAAAAAGAGGGCTTTGGGAAAATGGATGAAACCGTAGAATATTTTTTATAAACTCACCGACATCACATTTATACTGAAAAGGTCAAACATGCCATAAAGAATGCTGAGTCATGCTGTCACAGTGTCATCAGAAAAATTACACCAAAAAGAATCAGCTCTTGATTGATTCTTTGTTTTTTTAGATATGTCACATAGTTGCAATTCTGATCTAAATGTGGCCAAACTTTAGAGAAAATACATTTGTTTTTGTAATTTTTGTTTCATTTTTAAGCTAAAGTTTCCTATATTTACTGTAAAATTTGATTCCTCATTTTATATAGATTTACCTCAAGTGGCCTTTTTCCACTAATGATTATCCTCGGATAACAAGAGTTTCCTGTGCTGCTTTAAAACTCAGTAACAGGGATCATTATTAATAAGACTATTTGCTAAGCTCCTAAACTATTCCAAAAAACCAGATTTTTTTTTAGTTTTTTTTTTAATTTCAAAATATTATGGGGGTACAAATGTTTTTGGTTACTTGTATTAATTTTGTTATGCTTGATTATAAGATGCCCATCACCCAGATAGTGTTCATTGTACCAGTTAGGTAGGTTTTCACCCATCTCCCCCTCTACCCCCCCACCCCCCTGCTTAGAAAAACCAGATTTAAATAAGAATCCTTCACTGTATGAGATGCTACAACATCATATGGAGATAGTCACTAACGAAAAGCACTAAACAGGGCCATGTCATACACAAGGGGCAGCCTGCTAACTATGATACGTGCAAAGCTGCCTCTGTCCACACTGTGAGAGCTGATGCCAGGGCATCCAGAAGGCTTTTTTGTCAACCTCTCCAATGGATATACCAATCCCATACTTGGATACTCATCCTTTTGACTTACCAAAACAGGGGTTTAGTCCAGTCCCTAAGGTAATTGTAAATAATACCATAGCAATCATTTACATCTCAATATTATAAGTGGATTTATTGAGCCCTTTCCCAGAATAAGTTTCATAACTTTATAACTTAAAATACACTGAGTTCTTTGGAAAAAAGGAGAAAGTGGGTTTTTGAAGAGAGAAAAGAGAGCAGAAAGGGGAGCTTAGAAGCAATGGGAGAAAAAAACTTTACCCCCCTCCCACTTTATTATTTTTGCCTAGAATTATCCCTGGGCTAGAGGGCATTTGTAGGAAGACATCAGTAAATCCTGATATTTGCCAAACATCTCCATCACTTGCCATTGTGCTTGAAGGTTGCCACATAAGATTCATCCCACCCTTTAACCTAGTAATTCCACTTTTATGAAATTATGTTAAGGAAATAATCATAGATGTGGCAAAAATTTAGCTAAAAGCCTGCTCCTCACAGCATAGTTTATAATAAAAAAACACTAAAAAAAATTGAATGCCCCAAAATTATGGTTTATTTATATTTACAATGGAATAGTCTGCATAGCCATTAAAATATCATTGCAGGAGAATATTTAATATGTGAAAACATAACTCTAATATTTTGTTAATTGAGAAAAAATCCTGTTATAATATAGTAACTACCTGTGGTCCTAAGAGTTTGTAGAGAAATAGAAATGGAGATACTGTAAAAAAAGAAAAAGAAACATCACTGAAGGATCGGCAAGATGAAAGTAACTCGCAACTCACAAGAGCCAAATGTGAGCTGGCAGTAAACCAAGAAAGAGTGTAAGGAAAGGGCACTGGGTTCCCTCTTTAGAGTCACAGAGGTGGGCAAAGTGGCTCTCTTGCTGTGATAAATCAATTCTGAGGCCAAATATTAGCTTTACAAAACAATAGTGCATGTGTTTCCCAAAAGGCACATGCCCAAGTGCATACCACCTCTGTGCAAGAGGATTCCTCTGTCAATGCTGTAACAGGTAACTAAGTGCTCAGAAATGACTTTTCTAGAACCTCATGTCATTTCATTTACCCATTGATGAGCCCATTCAAGGGGTTATCAAGCACTATTATCTGTGACATGCAGTGCCAGGCCCTCCCATGCTCACCCACCTTTTCCCACCTCCACTGGGGCCATCTTTTCTGGCACAAATGTTCCAATAACCTTCTCCCATCTCACAAGCTTCCTTTCCCCTCTCTTCCTTCAGATCTCAATTCCACTCTCCCCATCAAACATCATTAGAACCCCATAGATAGCAGTGCCTATCAGTGGTAGGTATAGTATATATTTTCTTGTGATTTTGGGAATAATGTTTGTTTCACCCACAAATAACTATTTTCTGTCCATTCACTGAGTGCCAGACTCTGTCTTCACTGCTTCACATGCACTTGACTTATTTAATCTGCACAATATCCCTACAAAGTGGATACAATTACTATCCTCATTTTACAAACAGGAAAACTCAGGCAGGGAGAGTTAAGTAACTTACCAAAATTTACACAATTAGAATTTGGAGGAGGCAAGATTCCCACCCAAGCCCAGGCTCTGACCCACAATGCTGTGATGATCACTAATGCGAGAGGCTCCCTTTCCTCTCCACCGTGATAACCTCTGTACCTAGACCACGGCCGCTTCAACTTCAGGGAGCATGGGAGTCTCATGAGGATCTTATTAAATGCGGATTTTAATTTAAGAAGTCTGGGCTGTGGCCTGAGGGGCTAGATTTCTGCTGATGCTGCTGGGTGGAAGACCACATTTTGAGTAGCAAGGGCCCGGAACAGTCCCTGAGATGAGGAAGTCACTCAAGAAGTAGAAGTTGAGTGAATTACTGAATGAACAAAAATGGGAAAGTCCACCCTTTCAGACCTGAGACCTAGCTGAAGGGTCCAAATATTGCCTACAAAACAATTAAGCAACAGTTGGGGGGCAATACAGTTATGTCGGGGAGCTCTGAGGAGGATGAACTGCATGTGGACAGAAGTGATCAAGGACCTGCTGGACGTCACATGCAGTTGGCCCAGGAGGGGACATGAACACAGGGATGTGACACCAAGGCAAGCCCAAGGAGAAGGGTGTTAATTGAGGCCTGGGCTCAGGAACAGGCACAAAGCTCCTGCAGGCAACCAGGGGCTTTTGCTGAGCACTGACCAGGAGAGGGGGAGTTTGAAACAAAACACACTTTGGATAACATGGAGTCTAAGAGAGAACATTACAGTTTCACGAAGGCAGACGATAAAAGTGGGGGTGAGCTGATAAGGAAACCTAAGGTCAGAAACACAGCAATAAGGATAATGGAATCTGGTGGTTTATAGTCACAATTCTCAAAGAGATTTTTCTCACACAGTGTTAGAGGAGATTAAAGGACAATGGGTGAGATATACATTTATTTTGCATATTGTCTTTACGGGTACCTTAATTATGATTCTGTTTTTCCTTTGTCAAACTCTTCTTTCCTTTTGGAGCACAAGAGGAGGCAGTCAAACAACCTGAACAGATAATGAACATACTGGGATGTTCCTTAGGCAAACCCTCACTGCAAGCATTCTGTTCCCCTACACTTGACTCATTCATTCACTTAACCAATTTTATTAAGTGTCTATTCTATGTGTTGTCTCCTGTACCAGGCTCTGAGGACACCAACTGAGGAGCCAGCAATGCTACTGGGTTTCCATCTTCCCTCCGGTCTACGCTAGGGATTGCATTTCCCATGCTCACTTCTGAAGTTGACAGATAAGGTGAATACTCGTGTTCCATTTAGCACATTGAAAACTTCCACTTCAGAGATCGCTCTTCTCTCTCTTTCTCTCTCATCATTTACCCAGAGAGTTCATGACAACAAGGTTGCAATGTTTAAAGTCAGTGTTTCTGTGGCCAGGGAAAATGAAATGGAATGGATTCCAGTGCAATTATAAATGTATTAAAGTTTATTTTTTATTTGATGCTGCCTGCCTATAAACTAAAAACAATATTCTCACCACTTTATATAAAGAAGCCTTTACAGTTACTTATGACACAAAAAGGAAGTTTCCAAGATCTAGTGCTAGGAGTGTACTTATATATTCCAAAGGATATAGAGAAGAGAACTTAAATCTGGATTTAAAAAAAAAAGCTGAACTAGATAAATTTGGAAGGATTTTCAAGCCAAGAGGTGGCAAACTTCTTACTTACAGATACTTTGTTATCCAGCAGTATCTCATTGCTGACCATCCCAATTTTGGTCTGATTTGAAATTAATCAGAATTTCTAAGGTAGCATTTCCTATTAACATCCCTTTTAGTCATTCTTTTCCACTCTTATGTTTTATCCACTCTGTTTCAATCTTACTGATTAAATTTACGTTCTAATCACAGTTTAGCTCTCGCATCTATTTTCTAAATTATTCCTTATTTTAAAAAGAAATAATGGCCAGGCGCGGTGGCTCATGCCTGTAATCCTAGCACTCTGGGAGGCCGAG
>VBSM01001562.1:21173892-21314854 GCA_008086735.1 Cheirogaleus medius | reverse complement strand
AAAAAAAAAGAAAAAGAAATAATCCACTTTTTTCAAACACTAAGGGACTACCAAATTATTTTTAAAGTTAAATTTTAAAAAAAGGTTATCAGATATATATTAGATCTAATTATCTAGTCCAGGAAACTGCTGTCTCCAGGCAAATATCAATAGGGCCCTCTTTAAAAGTTGTTTTTGACTTCTGGATTGCTCTCTGGTTCCTTCGTTCTCCTTCATGCAATGTTTTACAGACCTGCAGTTCCCTCCACTTGTAGCAGCTCTGACACTATCATGAGAATCACCAGTGGTATTCTGTAAATGCCAGCCAAAATCTATCTGCAAGAACATCTGCTCAACAGTGCAAAACTGATGTAATTACCAACCATCATCTTTTCTCCTCCTGCTGGGGTAACTGCTCCAAAGCATGACTTTTTGCCCTGAGCTAACAAGATCCAGAAACTCCCTGTTATGTACAAAACCTGCTGCTGAAAACCCGTGTAGCTTCAACACAAATTATAACCCAGTCTCTCGACTACAAGAGTAACTAACACCCTTGTGCCATGGGGTCTCGAGGAATCTTGCTCTAAACCTTGTGAGTCCCAGACCTCATCCTCCACCCCCTACTTGTTTTTGTCTAATATAAATGGCCTTCAAGAGAATGTGATAGGGGAAGGGAAGATACATCTACTGTTCCAATAATATTGTTTTGAAAGTACAACTACTGAAAAGAATAATTAAATGCCAAATGTCTGATTTGGAACTGAGACAAGAAAGAGGAATTTTTTAAAAATCCTTATTGAGCATCTGCTATTTGCCAAGTGCTGTCCTGGATACTGTGCATATGTTATCTCATTTAATTGAGGTTTTAAAAATTCTGGTAATCAAGAAATTCTCAGTTTGAATCCATTAAGTGGAGGACAGACACATAGGCTTCAGAGCTGCATCCTAAGGATGTGGAGAATTTTAATCAATGATGAAGAAAAAGAATAAATTCCAAGTATTTATTTTAAATTGTGTTATAGGAATAAAGGTGAAGATACCACGTAGTCCAGAGTATGACGCCAGCAAGCTGTGGAGCATCCGACAGGTTCATTAATAGGAGTCTGTTTCCACATCTACGAAATGAAGGAGTTGAATTAGATGATTTTTGAGGTCTCTAGCAGGTCTAAAATGTCATAATTCACTGATTCTACAGATCAAACTCTATTTCAAAATATTTTTTGAACTACATACTTAGTCCGCTCATTTCTGGTTCTTGTTAAATTCATGGTGTGGCTGAGAATAAACTAGACCTGGTATCGGAAGGACTAGGAATTGCTAATGAGATGCTAACAAATTATTTTGTTGGTTTGTGTGATGTTTTTGTTTTTTAAGGAAAGATTGCCCATGTAAACTTCCAAAATAAATATATTCAATTGGGCTGAACTGATGTAGTAAAGAGTACTCCTAATTCCAAGTGGAATTGTGGCCACCGGACACATAAAATATTTGTAGACAGGGAAGACAACCACCAAGAACACAGCCTCTGTCTGATCTTCTTAGGGGAAATCTTATTTCTACTTTATTCTGTGAAAATAATGTCGGGGTGTGTGTGTGTGTGTGTTTGTTATATAAAAGGATCTGATGTCAATGGATGGAACGTCGCCTTTGCAGTATGAGTCATCATGAAAGAAATCTCTGTCATTCTGCTTTGGATGAATAAGGCCACTTTCTAGCTCTTATCCCATAAAAGACTCTAGAAATCAATGAATAAATCATGAAATATTTGCCAAGTTTGCCTTTTGTGTCTCTTCACCATGTCAGGCACTTAAATGACCAGCATGAAATCTCAAAGAAACACAAACGGCTTGATCCACTAAGACACAGATAAAGCAGACTATGGGAATAAAGGGGGACACAATGTGAGTGTGGACAGAGTGGAAGGAGAGGCATGAGTCAAGGGCAGGTCCAGCACCCCAGACTCAGAATCTTCAGAAGATGCCGGAGAGAGGAGCAAAGGTAATATTTACATGACGTTTACAGTATTTCCACCATGGCGCACATTCTCCATGATTAATCAGAATCTCTAAATACATCAGGCAGGACAGATCTTCTGCCACATTTTCAAATGCTGTCTGACATACAAAATGAGGTGTGTGGTTTGTTCAGTAAGTTTCAACTTCCTATCGTATGAATACTTTCATTTCACTGGTCTTCCTGGAGTTTTGTTTTTCTAAAACAATAATAAGCTTTTGATTTTAATTACTTGTTAAATTCTAACATTCCTGGTCCCAGAAAATCTCTGTATTTTGAGAAAGTCTCAAAAATCAAAATCATCCTCTATACTAATGGTTCCAAATTATTATCAATAAAAAAGGAAGAACACATACTTACAAAGGAACTTCCCCAGACCTCAAAGGAAAAGACAGCTGAAGGATTCACAGCTGAGGAGTCTGAAGAGTTTTCAGAGCCTCACCCCTTACTTGAACCCCAGTTCTGGCACTGCCTGATATACCCAATTACAGGTTGAAAGCCTCAGGTGAGCAAAGGTACCCCTTTGACCTAAAAATCATCCTCCCAAGCAAAGAATGACCAGAATATTATAGCTAGATGGGCACCAGAAGGACTTCACAGTGTTCTATTAAGACACTTACTCAGTGCAGGCCAAAAACTAGGAGATCCTGAGAGTTTTCCCTAACTAATGTGAAAAGAAAAAGAAAAAAACACTAAATACCTGGCAGCATGCCAGGCATCGACTGTGCGCAAGGTTAGAGCCAGAGGTTCCTCAGTGTCTCTTCAAGCCCTTCTCACAGCAGCCATGATGGACAGACACTGATCTAGAACATGGAAGGCAGGTTGGTTTGATTCACATGCCAAATCCTATCAATGAGTAGTAACTTCTGGGAATGAGTGTTGAGAAGGATTCTGAGACTGTACATGGACTTGGTAGGAAAAAGTGTTGGAATCAGTTCAGGGTCTCTGCCAGGGACCTCATAGGACAGCACTGCAATATGCTTGTCTCATAGCTGCCATTCTGGATCTAGAGTAATTCATCAATGTGCAGAGCTACGGTCTTAGAAATGAGTGCTTTATAGGTAGAAAAACACCAAGCACCAAAAAAATTTAAGTTAAATTTAAGGATTTATATAAATTGAGCAACGTTTCTCAAAGTAAAGACAGTGAACCATCTGCTTCAAAATCCCTGGGGATGGAGCCAAAAGTCTAGGTTTTTAACAAGCTCCCCAGGTGATTTTTATGAACATAAATGTTTAGAACCAGCGTAAAGGTTCTTAAGGTGTTGTTCATAAATATTGCTAGGCCTAGAGGCATGTGGGCCAAGAATTTGTCTTGAGATCAGGATTTTCAGTTTTGGTTTCATAAATGTTGCTTCTTACTTCCTCTAAAGTTGATCATTCTGCAAATGCTCAATTCATACCCACTCTAACTCTAATCCTAACCCTTTGAGTGCACCTGCTCACTGAGAGAGGGTGGCCTATGTACAAAACAGGTGTTTTTTCTCCAGGTCAACAACTCTATAATGCCAACTGAAAATCAATAAATTGATTCCCAGTTAATAATGAGTCTCTTATTTTTTATTTAGCATAAAATCATGTAGCATACTCAGGATGAGAGCATAAGGAACTAAATGTCCTTGAAGGATATTTCTACTCCTTTACTAAAACGCTTTACCCTATCCCAGACTCTAGGTGAGGATGTATCAGCCTATACTGACCATGTAGGACCAGCATCTAGGATATAATTCAGTGGCAATCTTTTCTACTTAACCACTCTTTTCCATGTTACCAGTATGTCACTGTGTTGTTTCATGTTATGTTATACACTGCAGTATTGCACCTGGGTTTATTTTTATTCCATTTTCAATTGCAGTCTTTTTAGGACATACTCCAATGCCATTGGTAATGTATTTGGAATACTCCCTATTGGGTGAGTGGCTTAGGATGATCTCCAAAGATTGCTGAACACATTTTGTTATGTGTCTCCTTCATTCTAGTCATCATGATTCTTCATGGCCCTACCTCCCAATTCTAGAAGTGCATCTTATTAATGCACTTATACATTATATAATGGCCCACAAACCATTCATGATGGCTAGAAGTAATGTCTATTAATTAATTTCAAAGATGGCAAAATACTTAATTAGGCTGAGAAGTTTATGTATATTGCCAAAGATCAAAAAAGGAGCTATTTTTTAAAAGCATAAGATAAAATTATTTTGAGGTTAAGATTGGAGCAAAAGAGATTTAGAGACCAGATGCAGGTACCATTGACTGACTCAATTACCATTATAGTAATTTCCAGAGTTGGGATAATCAGGACAGAGAAAAGTGAATAGAAAGGGCCCAATTAAAGAAATGAAATTTCAGTAGGAATTTGAGACAGGTTGATAGAAATTAGAAGCTAAAAAAGGAGATTTGAAAATGACTCAAAGCTGATTGCTCTAAGGGCCTAACTGCTCTGTTAATGTCAGTAGAGAATTTGGGAAGCAGAGGCCTTCTATACACCATGGAAGACACTTTTGTAACAAGTTTCTTATGAACTTTCTTTCAATTTTCCACATCCTGTTTTTACTACAGAGTTAAAATTACATTTAATATTTCCATAAGGGCCTGGCCAGTACCAAAGAAAGAAAAATTAATCAATTAATTAAAAATACTTGTCTCTCCCTCCTTCTTCCTATCAATATTAGGTTATATACAATTAAGTAGGAGTAAATCATTGCTTGACTATCTACATTCATCCCATAATTCATATCATTCTACAGGGCCGCAGCCCCTTGAGCTCCTGCTTCGGAAGAAAGGCTGTCCAAGAAAGAACAAAGCTGGGCTCTGTTGGGTAGATAATGCAATAAAATATGCTTCTGGAAGGGAAATTTCAAACCCCAAAGCTTCATATACATAATAACAATAGGGCCTGCTTAGCATTTGGGCTAATTTAGCTTGCTCTGGGATTCCTGGAGTCGACTCCTCCTCTGCGGCTGTGCTGTGCCAGCATTCATTAGATATAATATGCTGGCTAACGCCGTTGCAGTGCCTAGAAGACCTACTTAAGGGCTTCAGGGTGAACACACATGAAGGAAGACTTTCCAAGAGGAAAACTTTCTTCCTGGAACTCTCAGCGTTTTGGCCTAAAAGCCTTTGAAAAGACAGTGTCGTGCATTCTTTCTCTCATTCCATCTCATTGTTCTCTTTCAGAGAGCCATTTTTACAAACCAGCTTCTCTCAGTGAATATGATAATCGGTATGTAGGTGGCCAGATGTTTACTGCCGTGTTCAGATTCTGAACTGCAGAAGCAGGAGTAGAAAAGGATTTAAAAAAAAAAAAAAAAGAGTTCCAGAAATATTTAGCTAAAAAACAAAAAATATCACTTTGGAAGACATTTTTTCTACTGATATTCCTGACCTTTTACTAATGATTACAGACTCCCCTTATTGCATAATCATTTCTCATCTCGATTTCAGTTTGTACTTTCAATTTGTTTTGGTAACTTGAGCATAAGTGTCTTCCTGACCAAAGGCATGATCTAAATTGACGTGATCTAATTGACACACAGTTCAAGGTTTTTCATTAATGACAAGTGAGGTCTTGATACCAATTCTAAACCATGACTGCCTGATCCATTTACCAGTTGCCACATGACCTACATGTACAGAACTATTTAAGGAATTGGGTAGTGCTAACAAAATCACCTCCAAAAGTATAATAGGTCCTCTTGTGCTCGCCAGTGTGTTCTATATTTTTCCACTTGAACACGTATCTGATTCTCATGCAACATACCACATCCAGTTTATGTCCCACCACCTGACTATTTATAAATCAGAGGGGTTTGGTTAACAGTGGAAGCAAAAAAATGAAATATCTCAGAGTACTGAAAATCAAAAATGAGGATGGCCTTAAAGTATGCTTCCATAGATAGTGCCATCTAATCCATTTAGATAGTGCCATCCCCATTTTTTATTTTCAGAACTCTTGGGCGAGCCCATTTCTACTGTAAATTTATGCATGAAGTTACATTCGTCTGACATAATTAAACATTTGTTTAGTTGAAGTCTCTTTGTTTTGATTCAATGCTCATCAAGCCACCTTCTGATTATAATTTGATTGCCCAGAGAAAACAATGAGTGTATCTTCCAGACGTGAAATAGATTTATTCCAGGGACAGATACATTTCCCCTATCAATAAAACTAGTAAATTGGCAGTTATTGGTTATTGACATCAGTCACACGAACTTGGTTACCATGAGCTCAGTCCTGAGAGATGAATCTACTTTGGGTGTGCCAATAAAAATAAAGTTTTTAAGCTTGCAAAACTGAGGATTGTTCTCTGGGCCATGTAAACTCACCAAGGTAATGAAAGCCATATTGTGAGACCTCCTAGAAGACAACCAGCCACCATTCCCTAGGAAGATGCACACTCCCCCCATATCATTTTGCAGAGCTACTAGGCTCTTGCCCCTTACAGTTACTTTTCTGAAACTCAGCTACCCAATCAGGAAGTTGGCAACATTTGATAATTCAAATTTTTTTTTATTTCAAGAAAATATGAGAGTACAAACATTGTGGTTGAATTTTATATCTTTGCCTCTCCCTAGTAAGGGGTAGAGGTATGCCCTTCCCCTCCACAATGCTCACCACATCCCTCAGATGTGCTTTCCTGAACTTATAGATCCATTGCCAGCTAAGCATTCCTCGGCTATTATCAATGCAGCTTGTCTGTGTTAAACATGTTTCACAACCTCAGACCAATGACAGCATCTTTCCACTCCCCATTTGTTGTGTGGCTCCCATAAATGAATGACTTCTGTCATATCTCCTCGTCCTCCAGTAGCCACTATTAAACTCCTGATGCCACTCCTTCAGTTCATTGACTGAGGGAGGAGTGTCCATTTTTCAAAATAAATGATGTTGTGTATTTCTCAATACTGTGTATTTTTTGACATGATGGAGAAAAAAGCCTATAAAATTACACCTAAGTACTGCTACTGACACATGATCAACCATTTGACCAGTGACCCAACATATCACATCTTGTGTGAAAACAGTACCTCTGGCTGTCTTGAGGCCATGCATGAAGCTGAAAGAATTCCCTCTCCAAGAACACATATCAGTCAAGATACTCTGACCTGGTCATAATCAATTTTGCCTCCTTCAGATAAGCATCATTTTCCTTCAAGGAACTCAAGAAAACAATAAACATTTAATGCCCTTGACTTTTTCATTTCTATATTCCCAGGCCCTAGCAATACTTGGCATTTAACTGGCATTTAACTCAATAAATATTTGTTGAGTAAAATAATTCAATGAGAAATTATTTTGAATTTTAATTTTCTGTTCTCAATTTTATTTTTCTCCCCTATATTCACACTTCTTTTTCCATTTTCATCTTTAAAACACATTCATGTCATAGCTTCATGCCTTTCTTACTTTCTCAGGGATTTATGATAGAAATAGTAATAATTAGAAATGAAAAAAACATTAAAACAGTAAGAATTAAAAGTTCCCTTAGAGCACTGAGAGATCACTCTAAGACCCTAAATGGTGTGTGAATGTAACACACCACATACACAATATATTAGTTACAAAATATTTTCTCTTTCTCATCCTAAAATATAATAGTAATATAAATAATCACATATTTGTATAGTGCTTTATGGTTCATGAGCACTTGTATAAGCATTCTCTAATCTGATGCTTTTAAGAACCATATGGGTATCTACATCTACACACTGAACATTCTTTTTTTTAAAGATTCTGATGTTCTACAGCCTCCTGTTTCATTCTTTAACCTATTTTGTCTCTCATCCCATTATCTCCACTTCAAATAGCAAATCATAATTTCATCATTGCTTCTTCAGGTATTACCACCCTTCATTTCTTGGCTTTGAGGTCTAAATCTCTATAAAACCTCTATATTTATGATTGTGTCATTGGTTTCTATTTCTAAAATAAAAAACAAATGGCTTCACAAATAGCAAAATTAGAACTCATCATGGTTTCATGTTATGAATAAATTTCATGAGATGTGTACGTTGAGGCTTCATTACACTTATGTATTTACTTAAATATCACATACATGTTTCCCAACTCAACACTGCACTAAGGTACAGCTATTTCCAGAGGTATAAGACTCAGGGAAAACTCAAGTGTGCTACAAATGTACTTGATCTTATTCCTACTCTGGATGACCTTATAAACTCACATATACATCTTAATTCCAAAGTCATTGTCCCTAGAAGGGAACAAAAAAATGTTCCTGACATGGAACCTAAGGTGCCAGGATAAATGATCAAATCCAATGTCATCTTTGCAAACCAGGTGTACTAATGCTCTTCTCTTTCCCATCTTGAGTTTTAATCACTTGTTTGACTAAAATTTTATTCACAGTTGAGATTTGCCCAGATTACTAAATTTGGTAATTCCTCATATTACATTCATCTCCATATAGCAGGCAACAAATTCTCTTCTATTTAACTTTCTTTTTCTTGGAAGGTGAGACATTTCTACCATTGAAATGGGGTTAAGATTGCAAAGCAAGTCCATTGAAGACCT
Source organism: Cheirogaleus medius (assembly GCA_008086735.1). NCBI lineage: Eukaryota > Metazoa > Chordata > Mammalia > Primates > Cheirogaleidae > Cheirogaleus > Cheirogaleus medius. The sequence goes on along the minus strand of VBSM01001562.1, from coordinate 21,306,328 downwards.
TTCCTTCTTACCAGCTTCTGTGACCACACTTAGCACACTGTGCTGGGGGGTTGATTGAGAGCAGCACAGCCACCACCTTTTTGCTTACACCATGGTGAGCTCTTAGAAAGGATATGTCTATGTTCCATGAAATCCTCATCTGTGTGTATTTATAGTACTGATTATTTATTAAGACAACTGCACATATATTTCATATATTCACCTTTGTTAACTCACAGAATAAGGGCTAAGAGAAAGCTTCAACTCCTAAATGCTTTATCTTAAATGCATCAGTCTTACCACTAGCTTCTAAGCAAGTAGTTTATCACATGGGTATACAGGAAATTAGGTTTGCTTAGGAAGTATCTGTTTATCCAATTATCATCTCAATTAAGTTATTTGCATTTATAGCACCAGAAGTGCATGAAATTTATTTAAATATTTATTTAGTTATCCTGAAAATATCTTCAAAAATATCACATAATGATGTAGCATTAACATAAAAAGTTATTGGGAACATTAGAAGAATGCTTGTTTTGTGCTTGGCAATGTGACTAAAGGCAGTCGAACTTGCCAAATCTAGCAGATTACATTTTAGAATTATCAAAATTAAGAGAGGCTAGTGTGACTGATTCATGCATTGTGAGGGATTGTCTCTCAAACACCAAATATCTGTCTGTCTGGAGTTTCCACCTGAATTTTAAGAAAAGCTAGTTAATGTCCTTTAGCTAAGAAGAAAAATGTCACATATTTAATCAAACAGGAAATGCAGATGAAAATCTGGTTCTCTTCCTTAACCTTCAAAAATTATATTTTCAGTCCTAACAAGATCAAGATCACCAGTATCAGCAATGGAAGGCCACATGTCACAATCTTGCTACATACAAATAACTATTGATAACCAAAAGTGATTCAGAAGACTATCTCAGAAAGCTACCTTGTAAACTTAGAATATGATAAGAAAATATATAAATATATGCTAGTAGCAGCTTTTGCTCAGTATTTTTATTTAATCTAATCTTTCTTCTTTTTTTCTCCAAAGCTGTTATGTGACCAAGGATATGTTGTCCAAGCGCTGACATCTTAGACTCAAGAAAATCTGATATTTAATTTATGCCCTACACATTCTCATGCATAACTCCTTTAATCCTTACAGCAATACTATTTGATAGATACCCCATTTTACAGATGAAAAAACTGTGGCTCAGGATGTTTAAGTCACTTGCCCAAGGTACATAGTGAGGAAAGTACTGATGCACTTGAACTTGGGTCTAGTCTAACTCCAGTGGCAAAGCTCTTGACATGATGCTGTATGCCTCCCCACTCTTCCCTGGCACTAAGGCCACAGTTGTCTCTGTTAAGAATGGTTAGCTGTGGCTTCTGGGTGCCGAACTGTCTGAACTAATTTGTCTTAATCATCAATAGAAGGAGTCCAGTGACCCTGAGAACACATAGACATTATTAGCTGAGTGAGTTCCTATGGCAATGTCAGCTTCAAAAGAAGGCTATTACCTCTGGTCTCATTTTCCCCCATGCTGTAAGCTTCCCACTTAGATTCAGACTCCTTCTATTCAGGAAACCATGATTCATACCTCTTTTTCTCATTTGCACATAGCAGGACACATAGTAAGCAATCAATATATACTTATTAATAAATTAACCTTCAGTTTCTAAAGAAACAAATATAATTTGTAATTTAAATACACACACAAAGAAATCTGGGTTTATTCCTCTGCTTTACTATTGCTTAATGTAGTTTGGGTTTGAATGCAACAACTAAGAGTCCCTCTTTGGATCTGCATAAAACTATTTCCTTCAATCTCTCCTCACCCCTACCCGCCAACAATAAAAGTCATCATGATTTAAACTCAATAAATTACAATATCCGTATTTTCCCCTGGAGCATTTATGATACCCACTGATCTTCTAGGGCATGGCAGCTGGGACAAGGAGCTCCAAGAAGAGCAATCATGCTTCCAGACTCCCCCTCCACTGTTTACCTCCCTAGCATGTGAGCAGTCCCCAGGCAGTCGTCCCTGAAGAGGTCTAATGGGAGCTGCCATTGATCTCTGGAGGTGCTCAGAACCCATTCATGAAAGGCAAAAAGTGGCACAAATAGACAAAAACAATTTTAATGAACTGAACCCTAAGGGCTGAGCTATTTGGAACTGAATGCCAAACTTCAGCAAAATGCATTTTATCTTCAGTTTGTTTTCACATTTAAAAGAACAATTGTAACAGTTTTGGTTTTTATTTTCATGCAACTCTGCCTCCATGGATTGAGACTGACAAAAATTATCTGTGCAATTTTATCTCTATTTGGATATTTTAAAAAATGAACACAATAAACACAACCCATTCTTGTGGCCAAAGAACTCTGACTTTTATTGGCTTCTGAAGTTAAAAACTGCTCCATATTCTCAAGTCTTTGTTTTCTATGGGTAGTATTTATACCTCAAAGTGGAAGTTGGGATAAAGCATTCCTTTAGGGATCACCCTAATTAGCCTGCCCTGAAAATTCTAAGGACCAAGAACACATTCTAAAATTATATTTCAAATTTGATTTGTCTAAATTTTAAAAACCTAGCTTTAACCTTATATCCCCTCGTTCTGAGCTTTAACCACTATGTGGTATTTATGGAAAACAGCTCTAAGTTAATGAAAGAGAATATATACCATTAAAAATCTATATGCCGATTAGATTTATAGAGCATAATTCAATAATTTTTTATAAAGCAATAAAAACACTTGCCAACTCTCATGAAAAACAACCATATGTTTTGGTTTTAATAATGAAAATGTTTTATAAATAAGCTCCAATTATGGTCCATATTATTTAAAAAGCACTGAATCTTTTCCTCTTCCAAGTATGTTTTTCCTCTATTTTTTCAGGCACTCTTAATAATTTCATGTAAATTTATAGTATTTCCAGATTCATTTTTTTAACCACAAAAAAGATATGCAATTTCTTTTTCTTCTTTTTTTTTTTTTTTTAGTTTCCAGTGTTCCTTAAAAGGACATTTATCAAGTTAGATGAGTAATGTATCAATTAGGAAAACATTTTATCCTTATAAGAACTACTTTTATCCATGGACTTAAAAGCAAATTGAATTAATTATAAGCATAGATTTCTTTTTCTATCAAATTCAGGGACAGTTTCATTCCATGAATTAATATGATCACTTAAATTATATGAAAATAAAACTTCAATGTCATTTATATATCCCCATATCACTTATGTGTAGGTATAAAATACTGCCAGATTCTTTCTGGAAAGCAATTTGGTAATATATATTAAGAGCCTTAAAAAGGTTCTTGTCCTTGACCCAGAGTCTATCATAAGGACATAATTACTAAAGCTAACCAAAAATTTTGATATGAGTGTTTATTACATTGCTACTTATAATAGTGATAAATGGGAAATATCACCAATGTCCAATAATATAGACCTGGTTATGTGGTTTATGGTCAATCCATTTGATGGAAACTATACAAACATTAAAATTTAAGTATAAAGAATATTTAATGATATGGAGAAATGCTTATTATAAAATGTTAAGTTAAAAAAAGACAAAACTTTTTATGCTAGTTGTTGACAATTTTACAAAATTAGAATTATAATCTATATGCTATAAATGGACAAGAATGTACACACAAGAATGGAAGGAAACACACCAGAATATTAATCTCGGGGTTATGAGTGAATTAAAAGTTTCTCTTTGCATTTTTTATATTTTCTACAATGAACATCTATAATTTTTACAATCAGAAAGAAGATATTTTGTTAAAAATCATATTGCAAAAAATCTAACAAAAAGGGTAATAGATAATATTGCAGAAAGTGATTTACTGAGATAGAAGTTGCTTATATATAAGTGAAAAAGGTATCTCAAAAACATCTTACATAATATAATCCAATTTTTATTAAAAATATATATATGAATTTGCATAGAAAAAAGTCGGAAGTATATATAAAGTATAATCAAGGATTATCTTGAGGTTGTGGGACTATGAATGATTTATATTGTCTAAAGATTTGTATTGTCTTTAGACAACTTTTTAACTATACACTCTCATAGGTAAGATTTTTGCACACCTATGTATATACTTTTTATTAATAATATTTGTGTCCTACTATACTAATAACCAATATGCACTGTAAATTTAAACAAAAAAATGGAACTATTAAGAGGATGAGATTTAAAATACAAATAGAAATTCTTATATTTCCTATTTCCAACAGATTGTCTTAGAATGTGGACTCTCCATTTGGGAGAGCACAAATCTAAAAGAAGTAATATTTATGAGTATGATCTTTTTTTAATTATAAAATATTTCAAACACTGAAAAGTATAGAAAATAATATGACAAGTCCTTGTACTATCCAGATTTAACAAAAGTTAGTATTTTGTTTTATTTGCTCCAGAACTTTTTTTTAAATAAAAAAAATCTATGTAGATTTAACTATTCCACCCTGCTTGCTCTCCAGAGGAAACCACTAGCTGGAAGATGTAACGTATTCTTCATAACCTTATCATTATGCTTTTTAACATGCATCTGTACCCATAAAAAAAGCAGAATTATCAAGTGAATTTTTAAAATTATTATAATGATTTCAAAGTTTATATATACTATATGTATTCTTTTACAAATTGCTTTTTTTAACTAACCATATATTTTTTAGATGAATACATGAAGATATATGTAGATCTAATTCATTCATTCTAACTGCTGAGTATTATTATTCCATTTTATGATTTGATAACAATTTATATTTCTATTTCATAATTGATAGATGTTTATACTGCTTCCAATTTTTTTGCCATTTCAATATTGCAGTGTCTGGTCTTAGACATGACTCCTTATACACATGAACAAAAGTTTCTTTACTGTATACACCTAGATTAGGAACTGCTGTGTTATGGGGCATGCACAACTCCAACCATTTTAGATATTGCCAGATTCTCTCCAACGGGATTGGATGACTTACATCACCAGAACTGATAAATAATATACACACAAATACACACAGTCTAATATTTTGATGAGTGATATACATTCTCCTACTTTGCAGTATGTTTCCCAGTTTATGTTTAATTTAGTCTAATTCATCAATCTTTTCCAACATGGTTTGTACTTTTATTTAATAAATCCTTGTCTATCCCATTTTTATATTGATATTTTCTATATAATTTAAGATTTATATGGAAATTCTAAAAGTTTAAAATTTAATTCTAAAATCTTAAAAGTTCTCGTTTTTACACAGCTGAAATATATTTTTGTATATGGTATGAGATAAGAAATCTACACTTTTACATATATATCCACTTATCCAAACAATATTTTAAAAATTATGATGCCACTGAAATCTCATGCTGTCTCTGCAGAATGCCAAATGCCCATATTTCTAGTTTTGGGCTTTCTCTTCTTCCAGTGGTCTATTTTTCTGTCTTTTAACCAATACTTCAATGTCTTAGTTACTGTATCTTTATAAGAAGCTTTGATAGCTTCCACAATGAGTTTCTCCTTTTAATGTTCTTCAAACCTGCCTTGACTATTTTTGATTTTCTATCTTTCATGCAAACTTTAAGATCAGCTTGCCAAGTTCTGTCTACCCTTTTCGTCAGTGACCCGTTTCTACCTGCAGTGTACTCCCAGAGGGTAAGTACAGCAGTGTGCCATTGCTCCAGCACCCTTCATGGCCTCGCAGTTCTGTACTTCATTGCAAGTTCAATCAGCTAAATCCTAGTTGTTTAATTATGTATCATATCTTTTACTCACAGTTTTCTTCATTAAAATAGTTTCTTTTCAATAAGGCGAATACAGTTACATAAATAATTTTGAGAGCTTGCTTTGATTTTCTCTTTGTTCCCACTACACGGACATCCCAACATACCCATACCCCACTAAGAGGTGATCATCCACTTATTGAAAAGCTTATTGGATTGTGGGCTGTGATCATAGATTTTTCCAAACCCCATAGCAGAATGCGTGATTTAACCTGTGATCTTACAACTAGGAGAATATTTGTAATGAAAATGGGCCTGGGAAAATCCGAGATGAATAAGTTGCCAAATTATTTTCATTTAAATCTTAATAAGAGTAATCATTGGGTCACGTTAAAAGTAAGATTCTCACAGAAGAAGGAAAACAAAAAACAAGGAGAGAAAAAAGCTAACTTTATTTTTGTTGATCAAATTTAAGATTTTTCTCTGAAAGAATTTTTCCTATGAAATGTCCAATTTATAAATGCATATAAGTAGGTACAATTTATTCTTAGTTATATATTTATAATTAATACATAATTTATTTTTAAAATTATATTGGAACTATGTTAGCTGAGTGTAAACATACTAATCATTTCACCGTGCACCTCACCAAACAAAAAAGACCAAAAGACAGTGCGTTTGCTCGTGTTTTTATTATTATTATAAGAAGGAGATAATTACTATCACAGATCTCTGTTGTCTTCTTACACTACATGCCCTGAAAATTGCTAAGCAGTAATTTCTGGACCAAAAATATGGTGCCAAGAGATGTCAGGTTCAAGGAGAAAGGAAGCCTGGTCGTCACCATTTCATTAAAATGTTCTCTAACAGTTTTCCGTGGTACCAACCCTATGCCTGCAGAATCTTCAGCCAAAAGGCACCAGGGTTGCAGTCCAGGATATTGTTTCTGAGAACTTCTAGTCTTTCTAACATTTTGCTATCCTGGTATTTTAATTTGGGGACGTGCACCTCTTATCACTGAGATTTTCAGAAACCTCTTTCAGAGTGTGTCCCCTAACCTCTCTAACATGGGAGAACACCAGGAAAGTAAAACCCACAGCTGTAGGGAACCAATGAACAAAAAGATACAAGGGAAATAAAAGGAAAATCAAAATCCCAGTGGAGGAGGGGGGAGGGCTATTTCACAAGCTGTGGGCCTGCCTGACATGTGGTCCCTTTTTAAACAGAATCTGGTTTCTTTCTTTCTTTCTTTCTTTCTTTCTTTCTTTCTTTCTTTCTTTCTTTCCTTCCTTCCTTCCTTCCTTCCTTCCTTCTTTCTTTCCCTCCCTCCCTTCGTCCTTCCTTCCTCTCTCTCTCTCTTTCTTAGTCTCTCTCCTTCTCTCTCTCTTGCTCTCTCTCTCTTTTCTTTCTTTCTTTCTTTCTTTTCCTTTCTTCCTTTCTTTTAAGGTAAGGCCCTGGGGGAGAGCTTGCCCAGCTTACGTCCAGGCCAGGGCACCATAGCAGAGCAATCTTTTGAATGGGCTCTGCAGCTGCAAAAGAAATAGGCCCTGTCAGACCTGAACCCAGCACGTGTGAGCGCCTGTGATCAATCCAGGCAGCCAGCGCCCAGGCCGGGCCAGTCAGGGTGGGGGCAGGGCCAAGCGGGCAAACCAAAACAGGAAAGCTGTGTATGTCCTGTCCTTCACTCATTTTGGTTCCCTGGCAGAGCAGTTCTCTGTTCACATTAGCACCAAGCACTTGAGCACAAATTCAAGCTGGTTTTATGGAAGGTGCTAGATGCTAAATAGATGCTAAAGTAAATCTGTAGAAATCTGACTGTCCAGGCCCAGTTGGAAGCTCATTGTCTGCAAAGTGGCGTATGCATGCCAGGGATTCCTAGATTATCAAAAAAATATCCAAATAGCTCTATTTTACATTCAAATAAGTAAGAGGACCAATAAAGCTTTCTCTGGACTTAAAAGTACTAGCATTTTACAACTGTAAAAGGCTCTGCCATAGTCTATACGAAGCCCTGATTGCACATGAAATGCCCAGTTAAGCTTGGGGGTTTGGCCACACTGTAATCTCGCTACAGTACAGGCCACATATTATAGAATTCGGCCTTCAGGATTTCAGACTAATTAGAGAGGCACCCAGTAGCACTATGCGGGTTCTGTCAGCATTTCCACTATAAAACCCCCTTTTCTGGGGTTTATAACTTGGCCAATAAAAGATAGCCCCAGGCTGGAATGTGCCACGCAAAAAAATTCATCCCAGGAACAAGATTTTTTGTTTTAAGCTAAATTTCATTAAAAATCAGTTCTTGTAAGAACAGAGCAATAAAAATATGCTGGTTTCATTATTTCTGATGTTTTCAGCTCCTTGCTTTGTTCAAAAATAAAAAAGGAAAAAATAAAGGCATTTTCCAAGCATCAGGTCTAGGTCTTTTTTGGTTGGTGTGCATTTTAATGAAAAATATTTTAGTTATAAGGGCTTAGAATAAACTATTGCCTGCCACACACTAGTTTTGTTTCACAGTGTGGGTCTAGGATTTAACTCAACTCCAATCGATTTAGAAATAGTGTACAATGTCTTGAATCATGATTAACACATGTAAACCACTATCACACTGTGGAGTAAAATCTTAAATACTAGCAGGGCTTACTGAGAGGGAAGCTTTTGCTGTGATACCAGTGTTTTACATTATCCATTAAAGCTTACAAATGACAATTTCATTTCCTACATCTTGGCAAGAGGAAATGGAGAATGTACAATATCCATATACTTACTATTATACACGCTTATTACAAATAAAATTAAACATAATCTCCTTAGGTTTAGTTTTATTTATTTCATCCTTGCCAATTATAATTTTTCCTTATTTGTAGACATTTCATCTTAAAATATTACAATAGAGCAGAAATATTTGAATTTAGCCAAAACCCAAAAAGAAGATAAAAGGATGGGAAAACCAGTACGTTTTGAGCAGGTACTCTTGTGTCTGCCAGCTCTTTAGTTGCTTTATATATGTCTTCTCAATAAAAATTCACAGCAATCCCATGAAAATAAGGCCCCAGGAGGTTAAATGACATGACCCAGAGTCACAGAGTTAATTGACAAAGCTGATATTCAAAGGCAGTGTGTCTGATTCTAAAGACGGTATTCTTCCTGCTGTCACTTACCGTGCAGCCAACTTTCTGTCCCCTCCTGAAGGTCATTTTACTGTGGGACTATTGCCTGGGACATTTCCTTGGTTTCTACCTACTATAAGTCTCAACTTACCCTAGCTTCTTGTTGGCAGAACTATCTAATCTTGAAAAAAAAAAAATTGGTCAGAGTGGAGTTTAACTTCCAAGCATTAGATTCCCGGTATGACCTACTTTAGAGGCAACCCCAACGGGATGAAAAATTAGAAAGGTTCTTCCAGAGAAATGCAAAGGGCCCTTTCCATGGGAACTGTCAAGATTCTCAGATTTGCTCAGCTGAGAATGGAATGCAAGTTTCTGAATCTTCTTCAGAAAAGGTTCATCCAAAAAGCCATGTGAGCCCTTTTATAGAGAAGTTGAAAGTGAGTCTCAGTTTACTGAGAGGTACATTGCACTTGCGATATCTGTTTAACTTCAGGGCAGCTGCCTTAAGAAAGAGTCATTCTATGCTTCTTTGCAACTTACCTCCAAGCTGTACCTCCCTATAGAACAAAGTTGCATTTGCTCCTTTAGACACCAGTGTCACATGTGACTTCCTTCTGCCCATTCACACTCCATATCCTAGGAAGAAGACTGGGAGTGAACTGGCGAACCCCTAATCTGCCAGCTGCCTGGTTCTTGGCCCCATTGAGCACTGCCCTGGCATGGGAAGGGGCTGAAGGTAAGGACAAGAGACTGAGGGGACTTCTCCCTTGCTACCAACCTCCTTTTCCATTTCAAATATGCCATTCTCCTATCCAGCTATGGCCCTTGCCATAGAAATGGTATTTGTGCCATCTACACATAAACGAAAGAAGTAGGGGGCACCTCCACTAAGAATGTCCTTAATTTTGTCTATTTAAATCAGAGCCTTAAGGGAAAACCACATGCTTTTAATGGCCTTTAATTGGTTAACAAGAACAGTAAGTTCCCTCCCAGAAGCTTGAGAACAGAGCTCCTTTCCTTCCGGATTTGTTTCTTGGTTAACCAGACTAGGGAACAAAAGAGTTGTAAAATATTTGTTAGGCTGCAAAGCTTAACAAAGAAATGTTAAACAACACTGATGACGATATTGATTTCCTTCTCTCCATTCCTGCTTACTCAGAATGACTGTCCTTGGCTTGTGGCTGTTTGGTGGCACTGGGAGTATGCAAAGTCCTCGAGAAAGTGGCCCTCATTGACCATTGACTACATAGTCAGTTTTGCTTAAAAATTCCCTGGCAGGGTCAACCCACAATTCCTGCCTGGTCACTCAGACTTACTGAGGGTCCTTATTCGTGTGTGTGCACACTTCTGTCCATTCAGGACCACTGGGGAAATCCCAATTTACCAAAATTCAGACTTAGAAGACAGAACATTTGCAGTAATTTATCCATGCTAAAAGGTTCTCCTCTGCTTAGTAAAAGGAATCACAGCAGGGTTCCTTTAAATCATGCATTTCAAATGATACCACTTACAGCCAAGAGTTCAGCAAAACATCTATAATGTAAAATGAGGAAATGCAGTCTAAATATACATATCTCTTTAATTGATTACAGTTTCTCTGAGATATATATTCCATCCATTCAATCTTGAGGGAGAAAAATAAAATTATAAAGTTTGTGAGCTGAATATCTTTAATTTTCTTGACAATTTCCCCCAGTATGTGACACTGTGCTTTTTACAGAACCAGAGCTCAGAAAGACTGTTACTGAATGACTTAAGGCCTATAGCACGTGGCTGAATGCCCATTAGGGTCATAAATTACTTGAGTAATGATAATTATTTTTTGCCTTCAGTGCTCATGATCAATATATTTGTGTTTGTTTTTTTTTACTTTAAATGTATTTCTTTGCATATATTAAATTTTGCAACAGTGAGCACAGGACCAAGGGCACAGACCAAGCTTGTCATGTTTTTCATTGTTTCTTGTGTACCTGCTGTGGTGAGGAGCACATAGTAGGCACTCAATAAATATTTGTTAAATGAACAATTGAATAATTGAAAGAGTCTGACTTTATTAAGAGAGGGTTAATATATTTGTGTGTATATTCTATTACATTGCTTTGAAATTTTTTCTCTGAAAAACCATTGAGTCACAAAGTAATTATTGGGGGTTCTTCTAACATGAATGAGTTCATAGGGACAGGATTGATTTCTGCCTGCTCCTTTGGATGCCAGATTTTATCCAAATATTTGCATTCCAGGAAGAAGACCCATGTAAAAGAGCTCCCCAGCTTCAGAACACTTAAAAAGCATAATTATAATAAGTTAATACTCTATTGAGTAATATTTGTTACCTTATTTTAACTGATAACATTTCATCAAAAATACTAGTATGCTAAATTAAGTGCCATCCAAGCAACTGTTCTACGAAACCCAGGATAACGACATGTTAAATTCTAAACCTACTTTGATCAGCACGTTGTTCATTATATCATTTTTCAGCACTACCACCTCATACCGGTGACTCCTGGACAACTAACTCCCGGTCTTCTCATCCACTGACTCTCCTTTGTATCTCCTCTCCCCACGACTTTAAATCTTCTCATCGAGAGCAAAAGCTAAATCATAGGAAGTAAAATGGACCCTGTGCGTGCTCTGTGGAAAGCAAGCTCCTTCCTATGCAGACAAGAGAAATAAACACATGTCTCCAGATGCCCAAAGCATGTGGATCCAAAAGGAGACGTTTAAATTTTCAGACCACTCTCTGTCATCCCCCCCAAGCCTGTAGGCACACAGTCTGGATTCACTACTTTGCTGTCTGGCTGTCAGTGTTCACTTCTCTTTCTAATGTGAAAGAGAGAGAGAGAGAAAAAAAGCAAATATCTGGAATTTTATTTGAGGACAAAGATAATAAGGAAAGGAAGTATTAAATAGTTTTGAGAAGTTATTTTTAATGCCCAGTTTCTTCTTCTTCCTTTTTTTCTCCAGCCCTCCTGGAATTATTTGGAAGTTCTGTTTTGCTTGCTGGCTCTGCCCTGAGCTCTCACTTCCCAGCACTCATCAGTGATGATGACAACCCACATTCACTCAATAAAAGCAAATAAGGAAAAGGTTTTCCTATACCATCCCCACCCCATATGTATATAGTGAAAATGGAAGAAAGAGACCATAACATATATCCTAGCAACACAAAAGCACATCCTCCTTTTTGCATACATATTTACCCAATTTCATTTAGAGGTCCCATGTGCTTCTGTTGCTCATTTATTCTTCAACCTTGGATAAAGAGACGAGGAGATGAGGGAGGGGGAGGGACAGACAGACCTATAGATGACAGATCTGTAGACAATGTTGTTAGCATGCCAGATCTTATTACAGAACCGTGGGAGGTCGTGTACGCCACATCCAGACTCCATGGGGACCACCACGTTTAAAACAAGAAGAAAAAAATGTGATGTGGGGGGAAAAAACCCTCATGGGCAGCCTTCAAAGGCAGAGACAGGTTGTGACTGGATTAACATTTATTGACTGTTTAAGCCTGCTTTTTTGCTTCAGGACAGAGATACACGAGTTTAATTGCAGAGGCTGTTCTGCCAACTGATCACCAGAGTGGCAACCAAAGCTTAACTAATCGGTCCTTCATTAGCGAAAAGTCTCTATTACAAAACAAATTAAGCATGCTCTGATCCTAACCTACAGGTACAATGGCATTACGGCAAAGTTTAAGCTGTTAGGGCAGTGAAAAACTTATTAAGGGTTAGCGCTGAGATAGCACTTGGCTATTGATTTTACAATACACAGGTATTATGATTTATGGAGTGCTGGTGTCACTCTAACAAGCTGAAGGACACACAATATCATCTCCAACATCATTAAAATTCAGAAGCCTCTAGAACTAACTCATCAACCACTGTGCATTGTCACAGACTGCGGAGCTGGGCCCCAGCTTCAAAACATCTGAAGCTTTGGGACAGTCACCGCTCCACTTGTTTGGCAATCAGAAATATAAAGCAGCCCCTCACAAGGCACTCAGTGCCTTCAATTAGTAATCAGAACCTATTTTCACCATGAGTTATCAAATACATTTTGTTATTTAATTTTGCCTTTTAACATCCAGAAGTATTTTGTGTACATCTACTACATGCTTGTTTAAGAAAGAAAGACTATATACCAAGGCAGTATATAATTCAGGCAAGGATCTAACTAAACTGTGCCCCACAAAAATAATTGTCTTATTTTTTTTACACATAAAAAACTGGCAGGAGTAGCTGTGGTAATCCATCAATAGATATTCAATGAGTACCAATTATGCTCAAGCCATAGTAATAAGAGCTAATCGTTATTAAGCATTTACCATGTTCCAGAATTGTTCTGTCCTTTTATGTTATTAAGACATTTAATCCTCACAGAATCCTTTGAGATGGAAAATGTTTTTGATCTCCACCTTACTGATAAAAATACGGAGGCCCAGAGAAGTTCAGTACATAGCTACCGAGTGGAACAGCCGATATACAAAATGACACAGTCTGGCATCCAGCATTACCCTGGGCCAATTCCTACACCTAAAAATCACTTCTATTACCAAAAGCAGCATCTTTTCAACTAACTGCAATGTCTGTAAGTCTATAATTTGAGGATGTTTCCAAGTTAAATCTAATCAAATGAAGACCTTAAAAAAAGTGATTAGTTTTCTCAAAAACCTTTCTGCAGAGTGTTATTGAGACACCCTTCAGATCTCTTTTCTCTGAGTTACATAATCACAATGAATACAATATTCTCTCCGAGGACCTATCTTCTGTGCCTTTAATCATTTTTGATACTTTTATTTACTTGCATCTTTCTACATTGCATAAAATGCTAGATAAATCAAGCACATAGTACTTTTTTTTTTTCTTTTTTACGCCATTCCCCACTCCCAACTCCAAACTAAAAACTGCACTGAATTTTTAGAAAGCATCTGTGGCATTTATAATCAATGTCGGCATAAACGAATAGAATTACAAACTTATAACTTAGCTTTATATCCACATTTCTCCATAACAGTTTTTACCAAAGAGTGGAAATTAGCAAGTGATGTGTCTGCATCATACCTGAAACAAAAGAAGTTGAGAACTGGTATAGTTAAAAAATCTTCTTTCAAAGCTCTCTTACCTTTCGGTTCTGGGGCCCTGAAACACAGCCCTTAGAACAGTGTTATAACTATATTGTTGGTTCGTGTTCAACTTTGTAACTACAGATCATTTCCTGTTTAATGTGTATAGTCAATCATTTTCTATATTTCATTTAAGGTTTCTTTTCCCACATATGGGTTGTCCCAATTCTTACTAGCCATTTTTACAACTCGAATGGTTATTAGATTTCAAATTCTGCTTGTCATTTCCTCTCACCACCATGGTGTCTTTCATCATCTAAATCCTCAAGACTTTCAGAGATATCACACATGGGTAGCTGGCACCTGAGGAAGACTATCTCCCAAGTCAATACTGAGTTAGGAAAATCTCCTTTATTATCTACCCACCCACACAGGTTTCCTCTGCTTCTGACTGTGACTAGCCAGTACCAAGGAGTCCCTCTGGTTCTGATTATCTTGTGATCATGCTGGTCCTTTAACTCAAAGTGCCCTTCTCTCCACTCTCCACCTGTAACGTCACAATTCATTATTAGTGGGAGGGTTCAAGTGTCATCCCTCTGGGAAGCCTTCCGTAATTCCCCAAGTTAGAATTGATCACTCCATCCTCATTTGTTTCCCTGTGCTGGCAACTTAATTTTGACTGAATCAAAAGCGTCACCAAAAGGAAGGTGTATGGGAAATCAGAGTTTTGCCCAAGTGCAGTTTTGCTGCATTTACTCAATTGACCCCTGGATGTTTGTAATTTTTATAATATTCATCTCTAATATCTTAGTCTCATTTTCACATCTTTTAAGTATTGTGTTTCTGAACTTTGGCCCTCTTCATCTTCATTTAGTTGTTTGGTCCTTGGTAGCTTTTATCTTCTCACATAAGCAACGAGAGAGTTTCTTGTGTCCTTAGCGGTATTTCCTTTAAAATATTCCGCTCTTCTGAACTTCTTTGTCCCATGGGATATGCCTAAAATGTATCTTCAGCCTTACTTTGATCCACAAGATCCTTAAGAGCTGGTGGAGACCTCAGCTATAAGCTAATACAACCTCTCATTTTATAGATAAGAAATTAATCTGAGGAAGACTGAAGAGACTAACTCCAAGTCATCTGTCTAGTTAGGGTGACACAGACGGATTATAATCAGTGTCCTGTTTCTACACCCAGGAAGAGCAAATTGGCCACACCTTAACGTGAAAAAATAAAATCAATCACAATGGTCCCAGTTACGTGGAGTTTTATTGAATAAGCCTTCACACAGCCATGTGCTTTGTTCCAGTGGGGTCAGCTTGACAATCCCCCTAAGCTTCCTGACTGATTTCTGAAAATTAATATGTGTTTACCTGGGCTTCTTTCCACCCTCTCTCAACCTTGAACTCTAAATTCAATTCACTTTCACCCAGGTAGTCTTCATCCTCCATAGCTTTACCCATCCACCTTTTCGGGAAGAACGAGCCAACACATCTTACAAAGTTTCCTCAGTTGCTGCACATAACTTATCATTCCATGAACAGCCTCCAAGCCTTCACACATGCAATGTCCTCCTCGACACCGCCTGTCACAGTCCTAAACTTCACTCACAGCTCATCTCAGAGGCCAACGCGTTTTCTAGCCACATTCAACCACCTCCCTCAAATTTAATTGTTTAATCCTCTTCCTTTCTCAGTATCTTACTTTTGCCTCAGTGCTAGGTCTTACCTCAGTCTGTTTTCTGTTAGGATTTCTTTTTTATTTATCATTTACTAGACTGCACTCCCTGAAGAGAACTATTTTTCTTTAGGCCCTGAGTGACTTCACAAAGCATGACCTAAATAAATGTTTGTTGAATAAATAAATGAATGATGAGAAAGACACTGTGAATATCCATTGCCTTTTCAACACAAATAGAGCAAAACTCCAGAAATGTCTTAATTTGTTACTCAAGTGTTTTAAAAAAAACTAATTTTCCCTAGAATGGATGGCATAAAGGAATTCCATGATACATAAAAACAAAATACGTTATGACATACTTTATATATCGGGACTCTGTATTGCTACTTCTAAACAGGACCTAAAGTTTATATTCAATTATGAAAAATTGTAAATACTCTTTTTTGGAGTTCCTTATCCTCATTTTCTGTAATAGTGGGGGGAAAAGACAAATTTCAATGCCTATATTCTCACTAAAAATATATGTAACTTCATAAAAGCCATTATGAACCAGTTTCAGGGTGGTTATTTAGAGAGTTTCAACCCATTCCCAAATGATTCAAGGGAGAACAGAAAAATTCACTCACTCTTCTGCATGTTTCCTCTAAACAAAGATACAGATTTAAATATCTGGAAACACCAATGTAGCTGCCTGGATATTCTTTCTTCTATTTGAGGCACAGTCAGATTGTGTCTGCACCATTAGGTTAAGGGTGTTCTCACACCAAACCTAGACATGTCTTTGCTTCTCATCACTTATAACTTGTGACGTCACCCTTTTCACTCCTTGAATAAATCCAGCATCAGCCCCAGTCCATATAAATCTGTTCTGCCCCTTTGCTTCTGTCTTCATGTACAGCGTACTGTAAATAATCATAATGGAGTGGTGTAAATAGTTCTGTGGTACACTGGAGACCCCTATTGGTCAGACGCAGACAGTGACTTCCTCGCCTGACGTCCTTGCGAACAGTAACTGGATCGGCTTTTGCTCGGCCCCTTTGGGTTCCGGCAGAGCAGAAAGCGACACCATCGGCAATTTTTGCATACTGATTAATCAGCTTGTGCAGGCAAATGCGTGTATGTTTACCGAACTTTGTGTTTGTATAAAGACATCATTAAATAAGAAGGCAGCACAAATGACAAGAAAAATAATATGTGACCTCATAATCTGAGGGTAATTCATTTTCAGTAGACAATACACAATAGGGATAAATGCAGCATTGCTGTCATGTAAGTATATATTGATCAAAATATGGCAGAGCATCCGCAAAGTTCCAATATCTCTGAGAGTTAGGAAGTAAAATATATACTATGTCCAGCTTTAAAAACAATACTATGTGTTTCAATATTTTTGTGATAGAGTTTAATAAATAACTAAGTTTTTGCAGGGCCAAAGGTATCTTGCTTAATTTAAACTAAAATTTACTGGTTTAGAACCTCTGAATGTTTAAAATAAAATTTGGATTTCAATCATAAGGGAAAAATTAATTTATAATAAAGAAATGGTTACCTCTTAAACACCTAGGCATATTCTTCAATGTGTATATTAAAATTAGTTTGACCATGTAAAAGATGAAACAGCTAGAGTTTCTATTATAAGTATAATGTAAAAGGTAGTATAGAAGGCCAACAATACCATAAATCATTCATTTGGGGTGGGAGAATTGTCTGAGAATGGTATTTTATAAATGTTGCCCAGCATTTTTCCTCTTTATTTTCCACAGCTACCTTTAAAATAAATTTTTAAAAGAATAATGGAAACATACATATGATAGCTATTTATTTCAAATAGTTGCTTTAAAAACATTAAAAACTTCTACCATGTTCACACTCCTCTGAAAAAGCAAAGTGCATCACTTACCAGATGAAAAAGTCTTTGTGCTTAGACTTGAAATGTCCATATCCTTTAAGTGGCATATTAACATAATACATCTCATTAAACAAAAATATTGTTAATTGGAAAAAAATACATAGACAAATTTACAGACACGGTCAGTTCTGGATCACCTTTGTTGTTGGTTTTGTTAATATTTTCATATTTGTTTTCTTCTCCTTGATTTTTCTTTTCAGTCTGAATTGCTATTTCTTCTGCCTTCCTCCTCTCCTTTCTTCCCAACACACACACACACACACACACACACGCATACACACACACATGCACGTGCACACACAGCTTCCTCCTCAGAAGAGAATTCTTTCCTTGCCTTCAGCTGAAGCTCCAAGCACAGACAGAGGCTGGATGTGCAGCACAAAAACCCGATACCTGTGAGTGCAACATAAAATACAAAGTCCTGTTCACACACTGTGATCATTCGATGATCGTTTATTTCTTTGCCACACATTCCAACCTATCCCACACGCATGTGTAATTTATTCATGATGAGTTCCTAATCTTATTTGAAATAGAGAAAATATTTTTACTCTGCTGCACGCAACTGCCACTAACTGCGAAGCTCAGATTCAGTTCCTCAGGCTGAAGCCCGAGAGGGGAGATGTTTGGGAAAGGAATGTGGACTGTGGTCCCATGAGGTCTGAGCTCTCCGTTTAGGGAACACATTCATCTCCTTCCCCCTAAAAGTCCCAAGTGAATGTGGCCTAATAGAACCAGCACTGAAGCAATGCTTCTTGGCATAGAGTTCTGAGTGTGTGACTGGGGGCGGGGCGGGGGGAGACTTGTAATTTTGGAAAGGTCAGAAGGCTATAGGGCCTAGAGATGTAGACATCAGAGAAGGGAAACCCCTGAGTTCTAATCCCAGCACCTTTCCTCACTGGGTTTTTTTTTAAAGATGATCTTCTTGAAATATATACACTATTTTAACTGCTGGAGTTAATAAGTGACTGATGACTTTTAAATACAGAGTGCATGAGGCCACATTCTGTGGAGCCTTCTTGGGCCATCAGCAATGCCCAGCAAAGTACACTTCTGGAATGCGAGCTTGGAGCTGGCGAATGACCCCACAAATAACAGACTTAATAATACATTCCTATCACACTCTCTTGGCTCTTGACTGTTTTATCCAACTCTGAGAGATGCAGGATGAGTGCCCTGTACAGGCAGTATTTCTGTAAACTTTAATGATAAAAGGAAATAGTATTATAAAGAATAAAACCACTTTGTTCAGAGGAAAGAACAAAGGGCAAAAGTCAGAAAGTTCAAAGAACAAAATGATCCCAGCTCTGCCATAAGCTAATTTTATAACCTCTTTCCTTGTTTGGTTTCTCCTCATCTATCGAGTGGGCATTATGATCCCCACCCTGCGTGTGTCATGCATGAGAATCAAGGGGGATGATATATGTAAAAGTGCTCTAAAAAGCTACCAGCCCCAGCTCCATGTGTGCGGTTATTATTATCCTTACTACTGTCAAAAAATGCCAATGCTGCTCATTGCTATTAGCAAAATCCAATTCCTTTTGTTTGAGTTTTGCCTATAGAAAGCAATAAAGTGGAATAAATATCCATTAGTCAGTAGTCAACATATATTGGAACAGATGAAGCACCAAATCTTTTTTGTCTAAAAGCAGAATGCTAAACTAATGTTATTTCAGAGGTTGCGGGGGGAAGGGGGGAGCGTTACTGAGTTGAGGTGGGGAGGAGGTTGGGTAGATGCAGCTGGGGCGATGCAAAAAAGCCTCTTCCTCCTCCCAAGAAAACATCTCCACTAAATTCCACGCGATCTAATTACGCCTAAGAGAAAAGTCAGAAAGAAGGGTCAGCCTGAACGGAGGCCTATTATTGGTCAGCATTAAGACAATATTGATAGAAAACGTAATGCAATACATTTTCCTCTGCCACGCATTTCTGAATAATAGCAATTTGCCCACTAGCTAACCACCTCAGCATAAACACGGGGACACTCCTGCTGAGTCTCGGAAAGCCTACTTGTCTGCAAGTGCACAATATACAAGGAACATCACCATAAAGCTCTGTGCCACCATTCAATGCAAACAGTCCTCAGGTCCTGCTGTGACTTGGCACACCCCACTGGACAGCTGGAGACTGGAGGAGAGAGGCTGCTGCCAGTAACACGTGACAAGGGATTTTCGAGCAATTTTCTGGAAACCGACAGTCCTGTGCTTTATTATTTCACAAGCAGATATTGCTATGAGCTACATATAGATATATTATGGCTTGGTGTACTGTCTATTTATACCTGATATGATATACAATAAAACACTCCAACGCTTTCCCAATCCCATTTGTGAGCTCGAGCAAGGAAAAATAGGGAGACAATTTGCCACAGCCTTATGTTATGCCTAATATAATTTTGGAAATCAGCTATTGCCCCAAACAACATTTTATTACATGCATCAAAAAGATTTAACTTGCCAAGAGTCACATAAGTGTACTCAGAATGTGTTTCAAAGCTGAGAGACACTAGAGATAGATGGTTTATTATACATCTCATTCCTTCCCCTGCCCCCAAGATTGCTCGCAATGAAGTGCTACCAGAGATCATTAAAAAAAGATTGCTCATTTTATGTAGCTTGAATATATAAAATGCTAGTTATCTAAATTCCAGTGCCAAGAATGTTTGGAAGACAATGCCAAGAGATAAACGAAAGTGAGTTAAATCAGGAAGACAGCCTCTGTAGCAATTAGTCTAATGTAATATCATTTTTAATGTAAAGAAGCTACATTTTCTAATTTTCACTAAAAGCCCTAGGTGCTGAATGGGTTATAATAAATGCATGCAATAAAAAACAGGTACACTCATCTTATAAAGCAGCCTATTAACCAGACTGCTAGTGCTGCAAAATCCTGTACACAGTAAACAATACTTTTTCTGTTAAAATAATGATGCATAGTTTACTCTTTTATACCATGCAGCACTTGGGGACCACATCCATTTACCAAAATAATACCAAATTAGTACTGTAAATATTGAAATCAGACCTTTCAGGCTAACCAGTGGCCTAATTTTCTCTTCAATCTGCTCTTAATCTCAATTCATCAATAATACTACCTTATTATCGGACTTTGACAGCAAGCTAAGGCTTTTGATAAATTATACATCTCAAGCCAGATTTAAAATTTGAAGCTCAAGTGCTAATTATCTGTACAGGCCTAGTTAATAACGAGATTTCTTGTTAAGTATCTGATCACAGCATGGGCATCATTTGTCAAGATCCTCAAGTCTACCTTAGAGACCGGCTCTTCGAATCCTCCCTTGCCTACCATATGTAAAATTGGGATCTTTGTTTCTATAATAACCTTTTATTAGGAAGCTGACATAATGATTAAGTTCGCTGTAGACACACACAATGAATTAGACAATTACCCTTGCTGCTTTAAACCACTCAGACTCCTAGCAAGACAAAATAATTAATATTGAATTTTAATTTGATGTGTTCCACATTTAAACCCCAATTTGCAAAGTACACCTGGAAAGCTGCCGCTGTTACCTTGCAGTTTGTGCTGATGAAATAAAGGCTCCTGCAGTTTGAATGTAAAAGCACAGAAGGCATGATGCACCACGATCACTTCTCAGTGGAGCACAGAATTTTCTAGCATTAATGGGAAAGGTAATTACCTAGGTCTAACTTTATAGCCTTTTCTCTAATGAAACTATAATCTCCCAGGCCTACACACTTTAAGCATTTGCATGATTTTAATGATTTCTGTGCCATAACTGTTGGTATACCTCATCATTTTGAAATGAAATGTCTTAAATTACACTTCCAGGCTATTCTTATTGGCACAAAGTAAGGCTGAGTCAAAGAGAAGCGCCATTATAGAAACAACCAAGGGCAGTATTTCTCACAGGGTCCCCCCAAAAAGATGAGCCACAAATATATAAATCCATTTCTTCTTATTCATCCTCCTCTGAAATTTAACCTATACTACGTGGTAATAGGGCACAAAGGCTGAAGTCCTTATGACTTTGCTCCCATACAGAATGGGTATAACATGATAAGACCATGAAATATTTTCACTCTCAAATTAAATTTCCTTTCAGTAAATGATTAACCCTCCTGGAGCAGGGCATTGAAGTCTCATGGGAGGGACTGTGAATTAATGCAATTTTTCTTTCATGAAAAGGTTGAAGTTTGGGACAGGGAAGGTGACTTTCTTTTTTAAAGTATCACACAATGCCAAGATTGAGATGCCAGACTAAACTGAATTATCTGTTTTAAGACCTATTAAGGCAAATCATGTTATTACAGGAAAGGGATAAAGATTCACAATCCATTTATTGTGAACTCTAAGAGCCCTTATTCATCTGGATCTAACAGCTGACATGTTCCTGAGTGGGGTGGCCAAGTCCAGAAACAATGGACTGTCTTCTCTCCCTGGGCTTTCCTCTTCTCTCCCTCCTTTTCCACAAACTCACTGCCTCCAGGGCCCCTGCCCAATCTGGATGGCGGCCAGAGGAGGATCTAATACTACTGAGGTGTGTTGCTGGATATAGAGGGGTACCAAGCAGAAGTTTTTAAAATTATAGCAGCCATTGTGTTTACCAGGTCTAGCATGGGCAGAAAAAGATTCCTCCCCTCTCTCACTCAATGGCATAATGTATCCAAAGACCCTCATACTTTGTTCTGCCATCAGTGCCAAATAGAAGGCACTTTTTTTCTGAGCATGTTTCTCTCATCAGTTCCCTGCAATATCCTGACAACCACAAAGTCATGAAGAAATGGTTCCTGAGCTTGAATCTGATTCTTTGTTAAGTTAGAGATGAAGATAGTTTCATTGACAGATCACAATATAGACTACATAGTCACACGAAAGTCTCCACAAGTCCAGAGCTATTTCCCCAGACTGTATATAAGGTCTACTTCAGGAGAATGAAATGATAATCACTTTCTGAGATAAATATTCTGAAAAAAGAGACAATTCTTGAGGTTCTCAAATCTGGCTATTAAATTAGCAACACTCCATGTCCTCTTAAAAGTTTCGTCTATTGATTATTGCCACTAAGTTATTATATTAAATGAAAGTATTTAATAATGCTTTTTCCCTAGATGATCTGTTATTTTAAAACTGCATGTGAATTAGGCTTTTCACGCTGCCAACTGTGCAACCTTGGGCAAGTTAAGTAACCTCTCTGAGCCTCAGTTTCATCAGAAGTAAAACTGGAATGTCAAGTGTCTGCTTCCTAGAGTTGTTACAGGGATTAAATAAGATCATATATATCATGCTCTTGGGACAACTGTTGGCACTAGTAAGTGATTAAAAAATATTGGCTGCTACTAATAGTGTTGTTAGTTGTCACTGTTGTTATTTAGTAGGATGTTGCAGACTATTTTTCAGTAACCCTTACATGGATCATTTGCTTTTGGGGATCTGGCCACCGCACAATTTAGAGATCACAAGAGCCTCATTTCTAGAATGGCAAATCCACAATTAAAAACACTTCTCTCGCTCAGGCAGTGTATGCAACCAGAGCGACAAGTCCAAATAAATATCATCGATGTGTATATTTAAAAAAAAAAAAGACCCTATGTTTAACAAAAAGACTAAAAGGAAATACATTACTTTTTTATTATAGTAAAAATAACATAAAATTTACCATCTTAACCATTTTAAGTGTACACTATAGTAATGTTAATTATTGTACATTGTTGTACAACATATCTCTAGAGACTTTTCTTCTTGCCAAATTGAAACTCATACTCATTAAACAATTCCCCTAAGCCCCTGACAACCAACATTCTATTTTTTGTTTCTAAGAGGTTTACTATTTTATATACCTCATGTGAGTAGAATCATGCAGTCTTTTTGCTACGGGCTTATTTAATTTAGCCTAGTATCTTCAAGTTCCATCCATGTTGTAGCATGAGATGAGATTTCCTTCTTTTTTAAGGCTGAATAATATTCCATTGTATGTATACCACATTTTCTTTATGCATTCATCCATCAATGGACAGATGTTTCTACCTCTTGGCTTTTGTGAATAATGATTAAGTGAACATCATTATCCAAATCCTCTTTGAGATTCTGTTTTCAACTCTTTTGAATGTAGATAACCAGAAGTGAGAATGCTAGATCATATGATAATTCTATTTTTAATTTTTTTAGAACCCCCCCATACTGTTTTCCAAGACAGTTGCACCAACAGTGCACAAGGGTTCCAATTTCTTCACATCATCATCAACACTTTTTATTTTCTGTTTTTTTAATAGTGCCCACCCTAAGGGGTGAGAGGTGATATTTCATTGTGGTTTTGATTTGCATTTCCCTGATGATTAGTGATGTTGAGCGTCTTTTCATATGCTTCTTGGCCATTTGTATGTCCTCTTTGGAGAAATGTCTATTCAAATCCTTGGCCCATTTTTAACTGGATTATTTGGGGGCTTTTGTTGTTGAGTTGTAGGAGTTCTTTACATATTCTGGTTATTTTCCTCCTATCAGATATATGGTATGCAAATATTTTATCCCATCCTCTTGGTTGCCTTTTCACTCTGTTGATTGTTACCTTTGCTGCATGAAGTTTTTAGGCTGGATATGACCTTCATTGTCTATTTTTGCTTTTGTTGCCTATGCTTTTGGTGTCATATTTGAGAAATCACTGCCAAATTCAATGTTATAAAGAAAGCCATTCCCTTATGTCTTTTTCTGAGAGTTTTATAGTTAAAGGTCTTATGTTTAGATCTTTAATCCATTTGGAGTTAATTTTTGCATATGGTATAAGGCACGGGTCCAACCTCATTCTTTTGCATGCAGATAATTCAGTTTTCCCATTACCATTTGTTGAAGATCATTTGACCATATGCATGAGGGCTTATTTCTGGGTTCTCTATTCTGTTCCATTGGTCTATATATCTGTCTTTATGCCAGTACCACACTGTTTTTTTCACTGTAGCTTGTAATATGTTTTAAAATCAAGAAGATTGAGGTCTCCAGCTTTATTTTTCTTTCTCAAGATTGTTTTGGGGAAATAAATCACATTTTAATGTTACTGTTAATGTTGTTATCTTTGTTCTGTGAGACTATGGGGGAACTACCTGACTTTTGCAGATTGTATTTAATGAGCAAACATTACAAATGGTTATAAACTGGTTCAATTGGGGAGGGAGACAAAACATTCTTTATTTCATAATTTTGATTCAAGCTTCTATTTCTGCTAATGGTATAAAACTTAATGCTGCTAATTTCAGATATAAGTTGGTACAATAAAATTATTTTCAGCTAAAATTTACCCATTATTCATTTTCGGTGCAGTATCTAACACTATCCCCAGTGAGTCTTTCCTCCCTCCCTGTCCTCTGGACAACAATGATGGCAGTGAAGAGGGTGATGGATGATGGAGAGAATAGCAGAATCTCTCATCTGATGCAATCACTGGACAGCCACTGAGGTCCATCCCTGGGCTGGTTCCTGGAAGGTAATGACTGATGCTTGCTCTGAATGGTCTAATGGAATCTTCTAGCATCCAGTCCAGCTTATGTAATGGGTGATATCCCAGATATGTAGCCAATTATCCTTCCCAATTTCAGTAAAATGTTCATATGTATATTTTCAATGGCATTTCTTGGCTTTGCCAGGCAGCCTCAGAGGCAGTCATATCAGCACAGGCTCCTAGCTATCAGCCTTGACCCACCCCAGACTCAAAACCAAATAAGGTAATGACCCTCCAAAAACTGAGAGAGGGAGGCAGACTTTGATGCCCTATCATCTCTCCACCACTCTCTTTCTTGACCCATTTGGCAATACATATGTCTGCAAGGGCTGACACTTCAAAACAAATCCCTCTGGGGAGCAAAACACCAGACTTACCCCACCACCACCACCACCACTTCCTGCTGCTTGTTGCAGATTTTCCGAACTTCCAGAGGAATCTGATGGATTGAGAAAAGAGGGGGAGGTCAGTTGCAGGGAAGAAAAATAAAACATAAAATTTAATATATAAAGTTGTGAGTAGACCACAAATTAGGAATCCATTTATCATCCTGATATAATTAAAACAAAAAATTTATTTTTAAGATTCTGGTGGACCTCTCTTCTGAGCAAAATCTAGAAGGTTAGTCAGATGAATCATAGTCCTGCTCTTGCAATTGATCTTGGGGCCATCCTTTTTTCTCCTTCATTGCCTAGTCTAGATTCACCTCATCTCAGCTACTACCTCTGCTAGTCTCAGTGGCTTATTTAGTGGTGTGACCTAGAACCTCACTCCTGAGGCATCTGAGCCTTGGTTGCTATGCCCTTCTCAGGCCAAGGTTCCTGCACTTGCCCATTTACTAACAAAACTGATGAAAGAACTACCAAGAGGTACCCAAATGGATCACCTGAAGGCCAACATATTACTCCCTGCCCACACTGGGTAATTTCAGCCCACCACCTTCTGAGGGTTAGGGGCAATGACCCTGACCCTGCCAGAACAATAACTCCTCTTTTTGCTTGCTTACTTCTGGACACAAGAAGCACAAAGGGCCCAGGCTGTAACCATAGCTTATAGTTCCAGGGGACTCCTCCTGGACCCACTGATGAAAGTGTTCCCCCGATGGGGACCAGAGTCTCTTACTCTGCAGAACCCATATTTGTGCAGATGAGAAGTGGGTCACTGAGAACAACGATGTGCCACTCCAACCTCACTTAGTGTAGATCATCACTATTTTCACACCTCTAGGAGCCATCCTAGAAGCAAGTTTGCACCATTTCCTGGAATCCTTGCCAAGGTGTTAAATCCTATATGTCCTGGGATCAAGAAACCTTAGAATCCAATCCTGTGCCTACTTTTCTAGAACATGCCAATACAGGATGGCAGATCTTTCAAATCATCTGGGATGTAGTCCCTTTCTTCTCTTATTAGGCCCAGCATAGCTCCCCTTGGGTTTATGATGTGACTTAACTCTAGTTATAGGCCCAGTGCCTGGGATGGGAGGTGATGGCAAACCACAGAGAGAGCAAATGTTTCTCATGGGGAAGAAGTGTCTGTACCACCTCCAATCAATAGGGGAGTATAGCTCCTAATAGGAAGAGGAAAGCCAGGTTTTTGCAGGCTTAGGGAGTTCCAGAAAATCTGAGAATTCAAGATTTTCAGGATTATCAACCCACAAGTCCTCATCCCATATGTCAGGGTCCCAATCTTTTTCCTCCAGTCCCGACCTTGGTATAGGAGACTTGCCTTGATTGGAAGTTTAACTTTCTTAGTAGCTTGGCTACTCTGATGACTAAGTCCTGGTCCTTTCACACTGCAGGGGATTTTGTATACCACCAAGCAGGCTCTCTGGCTTTCACACTGAGCTCTGAATTGGGGATCAATCCCTCTCAGCTTTTCATTATCTTTTTTCCAGAGGTCAATTGAACTTAGCAACAACCACCCAATTCCATTGCACTTATAGTTACTATTCTCTCATATTTTTCAAATGCCTGACACATCATAGCAGCTAGTGCATTTCCTTCTATATCATTCTGATTCTCCACCAGTGAAAGTTTTAGCAAACAAACTGCCACCTTGTGCCAAGGGCTCTGTGTCCCACCTGCCACTGGTGATGGGGTCCTCATTGCCAGCAGAAAGTGACTAGTGCAGCTCCAAAATCTCATCTTAGCACCTGCTTTTCCAGACCTCTCCTAGTACTGACTACCATGGGGTGGGTTTCCCAGGAAGCAGACTAGGTTGCAGTTTAGTGTGCAAAGCAGGGGAGGGCAACAGGAATAGGCAGAAGCAGCAGTCCAGCTGTGATGCAGATACAGTGACGATCTCAGCCAAACCCATAGAAGCTAGAGAGCTAGAATGTTCCTTCAGGATTTTTCCAACTTGCGTTGAGATGGCCAGGCCTTTTATATTCTGCATCCATAAAGGGGGAGCTCCAGAAGGGGTTATGATCTTGGGTGAGGTATCTCTGGGCAGCTGAAGCAATTTTTGAAGGTCATCAGCCAACACCATTCCCAGCAGCTGGAGCAACAAGTCAGTCATTCACTGAAGGAGAATCTGGGTGTATTCACAGTGCCCATAACACCCTCCCACTATTCTAAAGCAGAGATGGGGGAGGAGGTGAACCTAGTGCTCCTGGTTGTCATACACCCAGCACTTGCCTCTGGATCCCATCAAATCCTTGGGTCCTCACTATAAATGTTGAGAATTTATCCTCTGCTTGTTGTGGAAGCCCAAGATCTGCATGGGAGGAGGGAAGATGATGTAAGGAAAATTATAGAACAGCATCTGCTATTTGGTGCCTCAAGTTATTTGTTTGTACAGTGTTGGGCTTGCATTTTGGATCAATTGCCTGACAGACTATGTGTAGGTTAATATGAAAGGGCCAAAACTGGAGATAGACAAGTTTGGAAGCTGGTAAGGTAATCGAGAAGAAATGCAGTTAGGCCCTGAATGAAGGCAGCATTCGTAGAAATGAAGCTGAGAAATATTTTGCTGGTGAAATGCCAGGACTTGGGGATTAACTAGATGTGAGGCATGAGGGAGAAACAGGAGTGAAGTGCTATTCCCAGGCTGCTCACTGGGGTTGTTAGATTTTTGTGGTGACATCAGCTGAAGAGGAGGGCAGTTTTGACTGTGTTTTATTTGAGATGACATAGAAGGCTACCTCTAGCAGGTAGTTGCATAGTCAGAAGTTCAGGAATGAGAGAAGTCTGTTCTAAGTATAAAGATTTGAGAATCTTTGTATTTAGGTTGGGTTAAAACTGATGCTCCAAGGAGAATGTGAGAGGGAAACCAAGAGCAGACAGAGCACCAGTCTCTGGGATTCACCTGAAGGCTAAGAACACCTGAATGCTATGAAGAAGGGTAAGAACAGGAAGGCCAGAGAGCTGTGAGAAAAACACAAAGCCTGTGGTGTCAGAGAAATCAAGGGAGCAGAGAGTGTCAAGGAGGCCTGATTAACAGAATCTGGTGCAGCAGAGAGATACAATATGATAAGCACTGAAATGTCCATTGGATTTGGTCCCTTAAAGGGCACTGCTGGCCAGGCATGGTGGCTCACGCCTGTAATCCTAGCACTCTGGGAGGCCGAGGCAGGCGGATGGCTCAAGGTCAGGAGTTCGAAACCAGCCTGAACAAGAGCGAGACCCCGTCTCTTCTAAAAATAGAAAGAAATTAATTGGCCAACTAAAAATATATAGAAAAAATTAGCCGGGCATGGTGGCACATGCCTGTAGTCCCAGCTACTTGGGAAGCTGAGGCAGAAGCATTGCTTGAGCCCAGGAGTTTGAGGTTGCTGTGAGCTAGGCTGATGCCATGGCACTCTAGCCAAGGCAACAGAGTGAGACTCTGTCTCAAATAAAAAAAAAATGCACTGCTGACTTCAGATGGAGAAGTTCAGGAGCACGGTGGGGGCAAATAGCAAATTACAACTGGTCAAGTAGTAAATAGAAGATAAGAATGTGAAATCAAAAGGTGCAGATTGCTCTTCTGTGCTGTATAAAACTGGACATCCATTCTACCCCTTCCAGAGTGCCTTCTTATACCAATAGATAGGAAAGGTAGAAGCTACATGTCCCAGACTTCTTTGCAGCTAGGGTTCTAGGTGCACATTACATGCATCCCAGTGAAATTGGGAAGAGAGAGTGAGGCAGGAGCCCTCTTCCTACTGGCAAGCAAGGTCTTGGAAGCACAATGTTTAGAGACAGTTGCTCCACCTGGACTCAGCATTCCAGAGTCTGATCACCAGCCCCCTGGGTGTCTAAAGGCAGTGTTGGTGGTACCTGGTGGCTGGATGACAACCACAGTGCTGGGACCTTCTTTTTCTCCTGAATCTCCCTCTTTACCTTTCTAATAATTCCCTGTGTTAAAACTCTTTTCAATAGAAGCCAAAGTGCTTTCTGTTGTCCGCTCTGGCTGAGAGATTTTTGATGATGTTTATATGAAAAGGGAAGAAGAGAAAGGAAGACAGGAGTTTGAGAAGGGCGATGTCAAGGAAGAATGGAAAGTAAACGCAGTGTTGATAATACTTAACGACTCGTGTGGCAGGGCCCCACCAGCTGGGACAGAGCGACTAGATCCTGAGTCTCCAGAGTGTGGGGGGCACCGGGGAGCTTGTGAGTGGTGTTTCACAGCTGGTACTAAGGTATTTCCTATTTTAACTGCTGATGTGATTGTACGAGTGAGTCCCAGAATGGAAAACACTTGAGAATGAATATAGGATTGGGGGGCAGGGGGAATCACCTGGGAGTACTTGTCAAAAAGAAAAATTTCCAGACCCCTCCTCAGAGATTCTAATCCAATAAGTCTGGAGCAAGGCCCAGGAATTTCCTTCACAAGGGTTCTAGGAGATTCTGGCAGAGGAGGTCCACAGAATATGTTCTGAGAAATACTATGATAGCAGAAGGAGAGGAACAGAGGGAGGGAAGGACTGATGGCGGAGCAGGAGCTGGGGGACTGAGGCCAGAGAAGAGAGCCCGTGAGGCTGCCCAAATCCCCTCCCATCAGGACTCAGCCGACACTTGCAGAAGCCACACATGTCAGTAGTCACCTGGCTCCAGGTTCCTGGGTTTTCTAGAATAGTGCCCTGAAAGGATGCAACTGATCAGGGGTTATTGTGAGAGAAAAGCCCCAAGTATCCAATCAGCCAGTGTCTAGGCTGAGTAGGAAGAAAGAGGAACCAGAAATGGGTTGAAAGATTGGAAGAAGGCCGGGAGCGGTGGCTCATGCCTGTAATCCTAGCACTCTGGGAGGCCGAGGCGGGTGGATCGCTCAAGGTCAGGAGTTCAAAACCAGCCTGATCAAGAGCGAGACCCAATCTCTACTAAATATAGAAAGAAATTAATTGGCCAACTAAAAATATATAGAAAAAATTAGCAGGGCGTGGTGGCGCGTGCCTGTAGTCCCAGCTACTCGGGAGGCTGAGGCAGAAGGATTGCTTGAGCCCAGGAGTTTGAGGTTGCTGTGAGCTAGGCTGATGCCACAGCACTCACTCTAGCCTGGGCAACAGAGTGAGACTCTGTCTCAAAAAAAAAAAGAAAGATTGGAAGAAAATTGAGGAATCAAGCAACTAAAAGTCTTCATGAGGTCAAAGTTCAAGCATGGGGGAAGTGGGAGTGTGACAGGGAAAGGAAGAGGCCTTCTAATGTGGAACAGTTCTGCACTGTGAGAGTCTTCAGAGTATGTTTGTCTGGGAAATGGCTGGCCGAGCTGGTACAGAGATGGAGATAACATTCAGGAATTGCAATGCTGGTGCGTTAGGCTGAAAAACAGGCCCCAAAAGATATCCCCATTCTAATCCCTGGAACCTGTGAATGTTACCCTATATGGGGGGCTGGGGTGGGAAGTCTTTGTATATGTGGTTAAGCTAAGGATCTTGAGATGGGGAGACTATCCTGGTTTCTGTGGGTGGTCCCTCAATGCTATCATGAGTGTCTTTGTAACAGGGAGGCAGAGGGAGATTTTATATACCCAGAAGAGCAAAGGCCATGTGACCACAGAGGCAGAGACTGGAGTGATACGGCCAGGAGCCAGGGGATGCTGTCAGCCACCAGAAGCTAGACGAGGAAGAAAACAAATTCTCCCCTAGAGCCTCTGGAGGGAGCACAGCCCTGCCAACGCCATGATTCAGCCCAGTGATGCTGACTTCAGACTTCTGGACTTCAGGACTGTGAAAGAACAAATTTCTGTTGTTTTAAGCCACCATGTTTGTGGTAATTTATCACGGCAGCCTCAGGAGACTGATAAAGTTAGGTTGTTGGATGTGTTGCAGGGAACACTGAAACATTCTAGGTTTACAGTGGATTGGGCAAAGAGTCCATAGTGCAGAGGGAAGATGGTTCAGCAACAACACTCATGGGGAGGAAATGCCAGGTAACGTAAGCCTCAAAAAAGGAGGAGGTTGTATAGAAGGCGGAGGGTAGTTTTCTAGAGATGGTCAAGAGGGAGCAAAACAAATGCCAGCCTCCCTGGCTTCTGGAATGGTGAAGAAAGAATACTCTTCCCTGAAGGCAGCTTTAGGGAAAGAGAAATCTAGAAATTTAACAACTCGATCTGGAGTTGATTTTTTTTTTAAGGTTACAGGGATTTTGTGGTACGGGGGTAACTTTTCTTCTATCCTTCCATTGCATTTCTTTAGAGTGTCAAATCCATTTTTTGAAAAATTTTAACCTAAGACTTAAGATATAGAATACTATAAACCACATGTAGCTATGCCCATTATATATCTTACCACATTGCAAACAAGGGAAAATCCTGGTTTTTCAGGACCTGATGTTTATATAATTTGAGGAGCCTTCTTTAAGAAAGAAAAAACAAAATTACACATACAAAATTAAATATGGCCATGGATTTTTATTTGGAGTGAAAAAATTAATCACAAAAAATTAAAATATTTTGAAAGCTGACAAATGCCACAAAAATCACAAAATCCAGAAAAATACATATGTATTTGTAATTAACTTCCTGACATACCTCTATTTTTTCCCCATATTTTTGGCTGCATAATCTGAAAAATGACACAATATTAATATTAAATTAAAGCACATATGAGAGCAATTAAAATGTATTTTTAAATTGCCACTACATTGTATTGAGGTATAATAATTGCTTAAATCAAATTACTCTTATACAACATATTTTGACTTGATAAATATATGTCATTCTGCATCTTGACTATTCTGAATGTTTGCTGAATGAGTGGCACTTTTGTGCGACTTTTATTTGGAACCACCAGACTTCAGCAGAGCATTGTGCACCAGTATTTTAAAGATACAATGCAATATTTGGCATGTATAAAACATGCAGCCCCCCTATGGACATAGGCACTGTTGGTAGTGCTGCCACAGCTTTTGCCCTACAAGACAGGAACTTTAATATATTCAACTTCATTTGATTCCCATCAAAAAAGAAAATGTAAGGTGTATTTATAATTGTACACTGCATTATCAAGAATATTTCTAAGGCCAGGTGCGGAGGCTCACGCCTGTAATCCTAGCACTTTGGGAGGCCAAGGCGGGTGGATTGTTTGAGCTCAGGAGTTCGAGACCAGCCTAAGCAAGAGGGAGACCCCGTCTCTATTAAAAATAGAAAAAATTAGCCAGGCATGGTGGCGCGTGCCTGTAGTCCCAGCTATTTGGGAGGCTGAGGCAGTAGGATCACTTGAGCCCAGGAGTTTGAGGTTGCTGTGAGCTAGGCTGATGCCACGGCACTCTAGTCCAGGCAACAGAGTGAGATTCTGTCTCAAAAAAAAAGAGTATTTCTGCAAGGAAGAAGTTTCATTTGGACTAGGTTTTAACAAAAACAAAACCCTCTATTCAAAAATTTTCACATCTGAATTTTTTTGACAAAAAAGGTAATTGTGTTCCTCCTCCACCGCCTACCTACAATTTGTGTCAGGCACCATAGAACATGTGCATATTGTGAATCTACTTCTGGCCCTGCACATTCATTTCACAAACTTGGGTGTGTCAGCCCAGTAGGCAGCAGCAGAATTCCTAGAAGTCATTTTTCACCAAAATGGCTAAAAATAACTTAAGTATACACAGAAGACTGCAAACCACATAAATACATCCCTCTAAACCCAAAATAATTGTATCCCCAACTCAACTTTCCCTTCCCAGAACCCAAAATTGCTGTATCCATTCCAACACCACCCAATTCAAGGAGAGATGCAATGGAGCGGAAGTAAGAATGGAAAGAGACAATGGCAAACATTTTTGGCAAATTTAGCAAAACTGCAACCATGTGACCACATTGCTAAGTTTTATTTGGCTTTACAGTAAATCTGCCTCTGGTTTCAGGGGTCAAACATTTCTCTGCCTTCTATCCAACGGTGCTTTGCAGAAGTCTGAATCATTCAGATCTGAGGTATCTGAGTCCCTGAAATATCCCTAGTCAGTCAATTCCCATCCCAACAAACTTCACAGATATCCACCTTCTTTTGCTGTCCTGAGATTTGATGGTGTTGGATATACTAATGTGAGTGGGTCCTTCAAATGGAGGCTACAAATATTTGTGATTGCCAAGACCTTGTCACTGTGATTGCATTGGTAATGTAATCGGATGTACATTGTCCTTCCCAGTTAATTTTGCATCGTTATTTGAAGTCCATATGGCATGAAAATGGAGAATGAATACTGAGCAGAGTGAACACCAGCTTTAACTTTGCATAGGGTCCCTAAGATAGTCACTGTCTGTCAATAGAGATGAAATAAATATGTTGTATGAGAATGTAGCACGTGTGAGCAGATGTAGTGCAAACAATTGGTAGGAACAGAACAGAAAGGCTTCACAAATCATCCAACTCTTGTCAGTTTTGTTTCCTCATATGTCAAATGAGAAAATCAACAGGTGCCTATGAAATAGCTGTCCAGTGCTGGGAGAGCAAAGGACCCGGAACTGCTGCATCCCAGGCCCACAAGAGCATTTGGGGGTGAGTTAAAATAGAGTCCACGTCATGCAAGATTAAAGACATGTTTTCAGTTATTTATAAATTCATGTCTTCTGCTTCAAAGTAAACTAAAATACTCTGGGTTCTAAATGAGAAAAATGGCAGGAGAGTTTGGTATGGCAACACCTAACCTTCCTCAAAGCTATTTCACCAACCTCAAGAGCCTGATGCTCGCCGCCATTATCCTGGAGGCTAGGAAGTGGCAATCGTCATTATCCCTCCTTTCTAATTATGGTTTCCCCAGACCCATGGACACACAAGAGTCAGGAAGGGGAAACTGCCCAGGGTGTGAGTATCCCTGATGGCCTCGTGCTGGTCAGAGGCTGAGCAGCTGCTCTCAGATAACCCTTGTAAAAGAGCAGACTCGGATTCCTCTCTTCGGGTAAGAAATACAGTCAGCCTAGTTAGCATTTGGTGCAGTAATTAATCTCCTAAAGGCTAAAAGACATGGCATTAAATCTGTGTTCAGGTTATAGAGCTACAATCATGTGGAAAAGTTCAATGTCCTTATCTTAACACTTACTCTAAGAGCTGTCCTGATACATCAAAAGATTTAATTAATTTTGATCTTTCATTAGCTAAAGGGGAAAAAATGAAGACGAAACAGGGATATGGTAAAAAAAATGGGGAGGGGGAGTCACATTTCACTACATTACCCAAATTATACATATCCTATGAGAACATTGGAAAGATTACCTGTATCAGGGTGAAGTCCATTTAAAGTATTGTTATAAATCACTCAAATCTAAGACACTAGATCTATTGGAACTTAAGAAAAGATGTATTAATACATATTCTTGTTAATCAGGGGTAGCCTTATACGTAGAAAGGATGGTGGCACATCTGACATATGATTTCAGGGGAAAAAATCTGCATTCATTGGGCACTTTATATATATATATATTTCCCACTCCTCATAAAACTTCATAAGGAAGTTGATATTCTCACTGTTTTATATACAAGAAAAGTGAGGCTCAGAGGATTTAAGCACCTTGCCCAGGGTCACAAAGGAAGTAACTAAGGGTAAGTAACTAAGGCAGAATTCAAGCCCAGGTCCACCTGCCAGCAATGCCCTTCTGACACCACATTACTTCCTCGAGCTCCCAGCAACCCCCATCAGTCCAACCAAACCTAAAGTAACAACCCCCATCTGCTGGGTCCAGTCCTTGAACTTCCTTCTCATGAATAAAGCCCTTTGCCCCATAAGTAGAGCTAAGATTTTAAATCTTAAAATCCTGGAAGACTATCTCCATGTGTTAATTTACATGAAGATACAAATGTCTAATTTCACAAAATTTTTGTAAAGAGAAGTTTGGGTAGAAGTAAGGATCCTATAGAAAGGATTGTTCATATCTACCCAGCACCCCATGGAAGCCTCTCCCACCGACCAGTGATGACATAGTCTAGTCTGGATCAATCATTATGCTATTCCCCTGCCACAACAATTGTCCCATGACTGGAACAGTATCATACAGACTTTGAAGCCACATGCTGAATGTGGTTGCCTGGGTCTCATAATAACTGTGTGTTGCAGAGCCACCCGCCCTCCCCTGTCTCAAACCACCCCCATCATCCTGAAATACCCACTCTAGACTATTGTGTGAGTGAGAAAAACTTTTATTTTGTTAGAGCCATTGCATTTGGGGGCCTATTTCTTATAAAACTTTAGCCTACACTAAATAATAACAGGCATCAATAAATATCCATTTTATTCCCACCTCCATTCCTAGATTTTTTTCCTTTGGAACACTTTAAGGTTCCTAGAAATTTTATCAGAGCTTCTTTAAAAACAGCTATAGTAGATGCTATGGTTTGAATGTCTCTGCTAAAACTCATATCAAAATTTAATTGTCATTATAACAGTGTTTAGAGGTAGAGCCTTTAAGAGGTGTTGCAATCATGAGAGTTCCACCATCAGGAATGGGTTAATTTAGTTATCTAGAGATTGGATTAATTATTAGAAGTCTGGGTTTTTTTATAAAAGCGACTTCAGCCTGATTTCCTGTTTCTGACTCTCATACTCACCTCTGCCTTCCAACTCCCACCATGGAAGGACCCTCACCAGATACTGGGGCCATGCTCTTGGAGTTCCCATCCTCCAGAACCATGTGCCAAATAAACTTCTTTTCTTTATAAATTACCTACTCTGTGGTATTCTGTGATAGCAGCAGAAAACAGACTAATATAGCAGATATGTAAAAGTGGATACTTTTATAAGTAATAATATAAATACCAAAAATATATAAATATTTTTAAATACATAATAAAAATAATCAATCTTCTTTCTTTTACCAAATGCCTTCCCAGGCATCTGGGGTAAGGTTAGATTTACTAAAGAGCAATGTAACCTGGAAAAGAAAAGAGTATTTTTTATTTAATAACAACTCAATACAGGAGAATAGAGAAAAAATACTCCCTTCCTACTACATAAACCCATAGACAGTATCGCTCCTTCCATTTTTACTTTCCACTGGAGAAATTTGTCCAACTATCCCTTTTATTAGTTGAAAAGCTGAAGCAGAGTTTGGATTCCTGGTTTATAAGTAATGAGTTCGGAAACTCTAATTTGACTTGTCTTCAGTGATTTGGGCCATGTCCTGCATTAGCTGCTTACTTTCCTGTGGTAAATGACCTAGGAGAAGTGAACCCAGTTACAGCACTCAACACTTCCTAGCAGATAAATTCTAAAAGACACATTGTGCCTATTAGTAACTTGAAACTTGGAATGTTTTAGATCCCAGGATTGATTTCTACAGCCAATTTAACCCATAATGCAATGGTTTTCCAAATGTGGGTCCTGAACCTGCAACATCAGCATCACTTGTGACTTCATAGAAATGCGGATTCTCAGATCCCACCCCAGATCTATTGAATCCAAACTCTGGAGTGTGGCCTAAGCTGCAAGGCTAATGCATTGTCATAATGTACCAAAACACCAGACCTTGGCAATCAAAAGTCAACTACAATAATCACACCTAGCACCCAGATCTTGGTTTCTAATACCATTCTCCAATAAAAGGAACCAGGGTTCCTTGGAGAAATGGCTGCTTCTAGGATTGGGACAGAAAATACACAAGATGAGCCTGGATCTTCTTGTAATTCCAGAAAGCAAGGAAGTGCTAGAAAAAAATGATGGGGATATGTCAAAGGGATGGAGTTGCTAACTGAAAGAACTCTTGATCACCAAACCTGGAACAATTTGAGCAAGAAAATAAAGAAGTATTGGATTATAACCCAAGTGTATGTAATAGAGACGACAAATATTATGAATCCATACTGGTATAAATAAATGGTTTAATAAATAAATAAATGGGAAGTAATAGACAAACTTCCTGTACAGAAAAATTCCAAATAATTTATGTAGATACTAAGCCCTCAAAGAGATAGAGCATAACTCCCCACTCATTAAGTGCGGGCTGCACATAGTGACATCCTTTCAAAGAGTACTATATAGAAAGGGAGGAAGATGTAACTGTATAGTGGAGAAACCTGACAAACACTGCATCAGACAGCTGATCAAGGTCCCCATCAACAATGATAAGTCATGTTGATAGTATGTTCCTTTGATATAATGGGATGAAAGTGACAACTTACCCTTGTGGTTTCTTTTCTGAAAACCAATAACCTTGGTCATATCATGAGAAACACATCAGACAAACCTCAGTTGAGGAGCATTCTACAAGATATCTGACCAGTCCTCCTCAAAACTGTCAGGGCAATCAAAAACAACAAAAGTCTGAGAAACTATCCCAGCCAAGAGGAGCCTAAGGAGATAACTAAATGTAATGCAATGCCCTGGATGGGATTCTGGAAACTTAAAAAGGACATTAGGTGAAAAATAATAATAATAATAAGGAAATATGAATAAAGTATAGACTTTAGTTAATGATGAGGTATTAATATAGGTTCATTAATTATAACAAATGTGTCACATGAATATAAGATGTTAATAAAAAGGAAACTCGGTGTGGGAAATATGGGAACTCTGTGCTGTCTTTGTAATTTTTCTGTAAAACTATTCTAAAAAATAAAGTTCAGTTAGAAATTTTAAGTAGATTTCAATATCTTCGATGTTAGTTTGAAGACAAGTATGCATCCCTTTACGGAACAAAAGCAGACAATTTCAAAAAAGACATGTGATTCTGAAATGATTTCAAAGTATTCCTGGGCTTTGGAGGTTGGTTTCATTATTATCACCTGCAGTCCAGACTCAGCTGCTATAATATAAACCCACAATCCTAGTGCCCTAAACAAGAGACATACGATTTCTCTCTCATGTGACAGTTCAGGATTAACTGCCCAAATGAGCTTGGCATCTCAATAGTGGCAGGGTCACAGGATCCTTCCATATTATTGGTCTGCTGTCTCTAGATGTGACTTCATCCACGTAATTCGAACACATCATCACTGTCTTTGCTGCATATTAGCCAGCAGGAAGGAAGAAAGAAGTCATAGAGGACCTTTCCCTCTCCTCTTAGAATGGGACCTTGAAATTATACACATCACTTTTGTTCACATCCAGAATTTATTCATATGACCACAGCTGGCTACAAAGGAGGCTGGGAGATAGGGTCTTTATTCGGGGTAATCATGTATCCAGCTAGAACTCAGAGTTTCTCTTATTACAGAAACTTTGCTTCCTACTGCTAGAGTCTATTGGACTCTTGTTTCCTGTAGTACCATGGTCTTGCCGATACCTCTCTTATTTCTTTTATTCTCTTTCTCTTGTTTTCATGGTTTCCATATATCTTATGCTACAGGTAATGCTGAGTGGGTTGAGTTCTTATGCAGAGACTGAGAGTCCAGCCTGGCAGTGACCTCTCTGCTCCCTAAGGGAGCCCAGATGACAAATCCAAATTCAGAATGCCTTTTTCTGGATGAAAAGCTTCGGCACAAGAATGAAACTTGAGACAACATAGCCTTCTATCTGGCCAACTTTGGTCTGATCCATGTGATAAGTTCATGAATTATTTTGGCCCAAGTCCAGGGTCCAAATCTCCCAACCCCTCAGTTGCACTCCACTGGAATCCAGGGCAAAGTGGGGGGAGTCCAGACTAAGAAATTTATGACCCCAAAATGGGGTCAATATAGGTGGAGAAAAGGAGTTACCCTCATCCTTCCATGTTCTAACCTTCCTAAAGACCAGAAAGGAAGAGGACCTGGTGAAGGCCATGGAGCTGCAGGGGAAG
The DNA here is from genome assembly GCA_008086735.1 of Cheirogaleus medius. Taxonomy (NCBI): domain Eukaryota; kingdom Metazoa; phylum Chordata; class Mammalia; order Primates; family Cheirogaleidae; genus Cheirogaleus; species Cheirogaleus medius. Next base: position 21,267,267 of record VBSM01001562.1, on the reverse strand, counting down.
GGCAGCCCCACAGCAAACCAGCTGGTCATCCCATCTTGCTAGCCCAAGGGGTGACAGCCATAGATGACTAGGAAGAAAGAAGTCACTGTAAAAACACATTAAAGAAGAGGTGTGTCTATTACCCACAGAGGTCACTTATGTAAAAAAGGTGTGCAAAATACAAACATTACACTCAAAAGATAAATTATGGCACTGAGTATTCATTTAAAAAAATGAGCAATGATTTAATGTCCTTAAATAAAAAAGACACCCAGTGTATTTTCAAATGTTTGGATTTGCCAAAGGCTATTTGCACACTACTTTTAAGAAGTACATCAACTTCCCAAAAACCCTAGAGTACACCATGTATGGTGAAAACAGAGGGCTAGGAATGTTGAGGATATAGAGATAAGAACTGCTTGACATCAAAATATTACTTTTATTAATATTTCTAGAAGAACAAAGAACATAAGAAAAAAATGTCAGTTCATATCTTTTAGATCAGGACAAGAAGCAAATTTCAGGCTCCAATCTTTCCAAAGAAACTGCCATCGTTTAAAAAACAGCCTGAAAACATTAAGTCTAATGAAAGATCAAAGCTGCTTATTATTGGTCCCTGTTCCTTGTGGGGATGACACTATGTCTCCCTGCCTGGACCTCAGTGATCCGCATTCCCACCACAAACTCCTGTAATCCTAGCCGCAGGAGAGCCCCTAACTAACATAGGGAGCTGCCTGGAGACTGTGCAAAGGCATTGCTCCAGAGAGGGAGCTCACACTGGGTCCCACTGAGAGCATGCATCCTGACTAACAAACTGGAAAACCTAGAGAAAATGAATAAATTTCTGGACACATACAACCTACCAAGATTGAATCAGGAAGAAATAGAAAACCTGAACAGACCAATAATGAGTAATGAGATTTAATCAGTAATAAAAAGTCTTTCAACAAAGAAAAGTCCAGAACCAGATAACTTCACCACCAAATTCTACCAAACTTTCAAAGAACTAACAATTCTCACCAAACTATTCCAAAAAACTGAAAAGGAAATTCTCCCTAACTCATTCTAAAAGGCCAACATTGCCCTGATACCAAAACCAAACAAGGACATGACAAAAACAAAACAAACAAACAAAAAAAAAAAAAACTACTGACCAATATCCCTGATGAACATATAGATGCAAAAATCCTTGACAAGACACTAGCAAACCAACTCCAACAGCACATCAAAAAAATAATACATCATGATCAAGTGGGGTTTATTCCAGGGATGAAAGGATGATTCAACATATACAAATCAATAAACATGATACATCACACCAGCAGAATGAAGGACACAAACTATATGATCATCTCAATAGATGCAGAAAAAGCATTTGATAAAATTCAACATTCTTTCATGATAAAAAAAAAACTCTCAACAACTAAGCATAGAAGGAATATACCTCAACATAATAAAGGCTGTATATGACAAACCCACAGCTAACATTATACTGAATGGGGAAAAGTGAAAAGCCTTTCCTCTAAGAATTGTAATAAAATAACGATACCCACTTTCACCACTCCTATTCAACATAGTACTAGCCAAAACACTCAGGCAAGAGAAAGAAATAAAAGGCATCCAAATTAGAAAAGAAGAAGTCAAATTGCCCCTCTTTGCAGATAATATGATCTTATCTATAGAAAAATCTAAATACTCCACCAAAAAATTTTTAGATTTCATTAATAAATTCAATAAAGTGCAGGATATGAAATTAACATTGAAAATTAATAGCATTTCTACACACCAATAATGAACTAGCTGAGAAAGAAATCAAGAAGGCAATCCCATTTACAATACCTACAAAAAAAAAATACCTAGGAATAAATTTAACCAAAGAGGTGAAAGACCTCTACAAGGAAAATTACAAAACACTGATAAAAGAAATCATAGATGACACAGATAAATGGGAAAACATCCCATGTTTATGGATTGGTTGAACCAATGCCATTAAAATATCCATACTGCCCAAAGTGACTTACAGATTCAACACAATTCCCATCAAACTACCAATATTTTTCACAAATCTAGAAAAAATAATTATAAATTTCATATGTAACCAATAAAGAGCCCAAATAGCCAAAGCATTCTTAAGCAAAAAGATCAAATCTGGAAGCATCACATTACCTGACTTAAATTTATATTTCAAGGCTATAGTAACCAAGACAGCATGGTACTGGTATAGAAGTAGAGACATAAACCAATAGAACAGAATAGAGGACCCATATAAAACCATAATGCTATGACCAACTGATCTTGCAACAAAGCAGACAAAAACATATACTGGGGAAAGTATGCCCTATTTAATAACTAGTGTTGGGAAAATTGGATAGCTACATGCAGAAGAATGAAACAGGACCCCTATCTCTCACCATATACCAAAATTAATTCAAGATGGATTAAAGACTTACATGTAAGGCATGAAACCATAAAATTTGTAGAAGAAAATGTAGGAAAAACTCTTCTGGACATAGGCCTAGGCAAAGAATTTATGACTAAGACCACAAAGGCAAATATAGCAACAACAAAAATAAATAAATGGGACTTAATTAAATTAAAAAGCTTCTACAGAGAAAAGAAAATAATCAAAAGAGTAAACAGGCAACCTACAGAATGGGAGAAAGTATTCACAAACTATACATCCAACAAAGGACTAATGCCCAGAATATACAAAGAGCTCAAACAAATCAGCAAGAAAAAAAACAAACAACCCCATCAAAAGTAGACAAAAGTAATGAACAGAATATTGTCAAAAGAAGATAGACAAATGGCTACCAAACATATGAGAAAATGTTCAACATCACTAATAATCAGGTAACTACAAATTAAAACCACAATGAGACACCATCCTGTAAGAGTGGCCTTTATTAAAAAGTCAAAAAACAATAGATGCTGTTATGGATGCAGAGAGAAGGAACGCTTATTCACTGTTAGTGGGACTGCAAATTAGTATAACCTTTATGGAAAACAGTATGGAGATTCCCCAAAGAACTAAAAGTAGACCTACCATTTGATCCAGCAATCCCACTCCTGGGTATCTACCCAAAGGAAAAGAAGTCATTTTATCAAAAAGATCCCTGCATTCAAATGTTTATCACAGCACCATTCACAGTTGCAAATATATGAAATCAACCTAAGTGCCCACCAACAGATGAATAGATAAAGAAAATGTGGTATGTATGTACACACACACACACACACACACCATGGAGTACTACTCAGCCATAAAAAGGAATGAAGTAATGTCTTTGGCAGCAACTTGGATGGAATTGGAGACCATTATCCTAAGTGAAGTACCTCAGGAATGGAAAAACAAATACCAAAGGTACTCATAATAAGCGGGAGCTAAACAATGGGTACACATGGGCACTAAGAGATGTAAAGGATATTGGAAACCAAGAACCCTTCTTGGGGAGTGTAGCAGGGAAGTGAGGGATAAAACTTACCTGCTGGGAAGTGCTGAGAGAAAATGGCAGATCAGTGGTGACCTCCTGGCTCTCAGCTTCCAGAGTAGGAGGTGAAGAACGCGGACAGCTGCACACAAGTGGATTGCTCTCCCACAGGAACGGCATCGTGAATCTGCAGAGAAGCAGCATGGGACAAGCAGCACTAGGAAAAAAGAGGTGAATTGGAGAATCACTCGGAAGGCCTGGAGAGTGCGAGATATGCAATAGGGAGTAGAGCACGGGACGGCCAAGCCCATGGGCCAGCTGGGGCAGTGTGGTCTGACCCACAGGAGGACGACTCTTCCTCCACTGACCTCCACATCCACTCAGGCAGGGAAGCGCCTGAAGTAAGTGCGAAATTGTGGCATGGGACGAGAGGCTGTGTGGAGAAGAGACAAAAGCGGGAAACATTTTGAACTCTCCAGTGCTCTCTGCTAGGTCCGCACTGGGCGGGGGAGGGACTGATCTGAGTGGACACTTCCCAGGTCCACAGGATGGAGTTTGGAGACAGGCACCTCCCCTCTGCTGGTCGCCAGGACCAGAACAAGGGAGGTAAACGCCAAAAGGGAGGCTGTGCCCTTGGAAATGGCTGCAGATTCTGCTGGTGCAGGGTGGGACAGAGAGTACAGGACCCCCTACTGGCCTGACATGAGAAAAGCATGTCAGGAAAGTGCATCAGTAGGGACAGCCTGTGGCTCACTGAGACAGCCTGCCAAAGCCAGCACCCACTGCCCCCCAGGCAGTCGCCTCCAGTGCTGGCTCTCTGTGGGTGGGCAGCCGCCATTTTGGGGATCTATCGCCTAAAAACGCTATGGCGCATTGCTGATCTGGACACCACCCCTTCTCCAGCCCAGCAGGGCAGGCCCAGGCAATGGACTCAGGCAGCACCACTGCCCCTGCCCTGCAGAGCAGGCCCCACCCTTTTTTACATAAATTTATATTCCTAAGCCTATACTTGTATAATTAATTTTTTTCAAACTAAATGTAGATTTTATCATTTATTCTGGCCAAAAAGGAAGAATCCTTGGTGCTTGGATGAAAAGAAAATTCAGTAGGGGAATCTGACAGTTTTCACTTCTCAGAATAAACCATATACTAAATCATTTGGTTTCGGACATTGGGGGAAAGACAGGGAGGTTGTATTATGACATTACAGATCCAGAAGTTATAGGGTTTTTATTTTCTGGGGCTAGACAGGAAGATACAAACAAATCTGACTTTCCCTTGTAGAATAGAAGAAGGTCCTTAGTTTCTACTAAGGGCCTACTGAGAGCACTATAAAATCTCACAGTCTCACAGGGGCAGCATTGGCCCAAGTGCTGTGTGTGGGCCATGGAGAGGTGCTCGCACATGACGACGTTGCCACTGAATCAAGGCAAAATTAGACAAAAGATAAGAGGAATGCAATGACTTTTTCATAAAGTTAAATATATTCATTCCATCTAAAGGATTTTATTCTGAGATTATATCTTTCCAATATGTTTGATATTAAGCGTCCTTTTATGTGAAATAAATCATTGAGCTTTTTTCTCAAATCCACTCTTGAGCAAATGAAAAGGAATGCTAAGCAGAGAAATGGGTAGAACTGAAATCTTGCTGACGTTAATGATTTGCTTTTAAGATCAGCCCTTGCCTGAGCACCACCTTATAACATACATAACAGCTGTACAAGCCAATAAATTTACTTATTGTTTAAACCCATCTGAGTGGGATTATTGCTATAACCCAGAAACAACCTAACTGTGTCTGTATAAGACACAGAGAAGGGGAACTCCAATATTGGTTAAATTAATTTATAACCTCAATCAAGTTCTCCATGTGCCCTTTGAATACTAGGTCGCAGTCCTCTAGCTTGTTTGGTTGGCAAAGCCTCACACTGGTCATTTTCTACTTCCTTTTCTGTGTCTTCCTATGCCACTGGAGTTTCAGCACAATTTCCTTGAGATGTAACAGACATCCAGTCTCACAGTACTCGGTCAGTTTCGCCTAGACTTAAATGTAAAGCATTGACCCACATTGTCCAGGATCATTCTGTTTTACCTCCCCTGCCATCAACAGGACTGTCCTCTAACTAACCACCTTGATGGGGACTCTCACATGATGTGGCAGAGACTGGCTGAACATAGCAGTTCACCAAACATCCTGTTCCTCTTTGTCTCTTGGCACACAGATAGACTCTATTTCCTAGTTCTCCTTCAGTTAGGGGAGGGCATGTAGTTGAGATCTCCTAGACTATTAATAGAAGGCTAAGACTTTTAAGAAGTGACTGTGTCCCCTCCATGCTCTTGATCTCCTTTCACTGGCTGGATACAGAAGGCAGTGAGGCCCCAGGGGATCACTGAGCCACAAAACAGAAGGAGATTGGGTCCTTGAATCACCTTCTGGAAGAGAGCCACCTACCAACATGAAATAACTACCTTGGTTTGTTGTCTGGGTGAGAAATAAACTTCTCTAATGAGAATGGGCATATTTTGGGTTCTAATTGTTACAACAGCTAGTTAAATGCTAACTAATAAACCTGACTCTCATTATCTGTATTTCTACCCACAGGCTCAGTTTAAGCTATTCTCTCTGCGTGCCGTATTTCCTTGGAGAGGTAGCGTCTTTCATGGCCTGAGCCTTCAGTCTTTCTCTTCTCAATTTTGTGTTGACACTGTCTCTTCATAGTCTTCTGAACTCAATCTGTACACGTTGGTTAAGAATTCATCTTAACCGGGGTGCAGTGGCTCACACCTATAACCCTAGCACTCTGGGAGGCTGAAGTGGGAGGATTGCTTGAGCTCAGGAGTTCAAGACCAGCCTGAGTAAGAGCAAGACCCCATCTCTACTAAAAATAGAAAAAAATAGCTGGGCGCGGTGGTACATGTCTGTAGTCCCAGTTACAGTCCCAGCTACTTGGGAGGCTGAGGCAGGAGGATCACTTGAGCCCGGAGTTGCAGGCTGCAGTGAGCTATGATGATGCCACTACACCACAGCCTCAGCAACAGAGTGAGACTCTGTATCAAAAAAAAAAAAGAATAATAATTTGTCCAGAGAAAGTTCCCAATTAGTTTTTCCTCTCTCTATCCTGTGTGGCAAAGCTGAGCCATCGTGCTCCACCAGTGTACTTCCCGGGCCTGCCTTTTCACTTATGTGTATTGTTTCTCATAAGCGAATAAAGTTACAGATATAACAGGGCTAGAAAACTTCAAAGCACCAGAGCAATGGCTTACAGATTCCAATTCACAGACCTCAACTGAGCCATCTGTGTCAGAATTGCCTGGGACACATTTTTGAAAATAGAGATTCATGGGCCTCATACTCAGAGATTTTGATTTGATATTTCCAAAGTGGGTCACTTCCGATTTTAAAGTATCTTTATGACCCTGATGCATAACCAATTTACTAGACATTGGCATGTCAGGGTCAGCATCCATGTTAGCAAATGTTAACAGCAAAACATCCGTGACAGGCAATAAAGCACAGTGGGCACGAGCTTGGGATTTGAAGTCAGACTTGAGTTTGGATCCAGGCACCACCACTAACAAGCTGTGACTTTAATAAACTTACTTAACATCTCTGAACCTCAGTTTTCTTAACTGTTACATGGGCTTAATAATGCCACAGTAATAAACAAGTGAAATAATGACTGTAAGGTCCCCGGCATAAAGAGCTAAAGAAATAGCAGGTATATGGGGGTCGGGGGAGGGATGTCAGAGAAAGATACAAGCTCATTTACAAAGAGATGACAACTGTGACAACTTCCATACTAGGGAAGAACACTGTCTGGATGAACACTGCATGTTTAACACCTTCTCCCTCCCATGGATCACATTATCATAAACTATGGTCTTGGGGCTGGTTTTGCTGCTGTTGCTGCCACTATTAGAAATAGCCACCAGAGGGAGCAGTTTTGCCCCTGTCTGATATTTTGAATCTAACCACAACGTGGATATCCCCCTCTCCCCTTATTTAAGTGAAACAAAATGGAGCCAGGCCCGATGGTCAGATCCACAAGTCCAGTCCTGGCACAGACCGGGCATAGGGCAGCCTCAGCACCCCCTGAGTGCAAAGCAGGTCCCATTAAGGGCAGTTGGCCTCCTGCTCTCTGTTGGCCCAAGGCTGGGCCCTGGCTTCCCGGCTGCTGGGAAAAGCCTTCTTCACACCACCCAGGACTTCCATCGCATCCCCCTCTGGCCCCTCTCCTCCAGCTCTCAGCCCCGGGCCCTTTGCAGGTGTAAGAGCTGGCTTGAGTCCTCGCTCTGCCACTTGCGCGTTGTACAATCCTGGGCTCGTCACTTAACCTCTCAGGGCCTGTGTCCTGATCTGTAGACTCACCAGCTTCACAGGGTTACATGAGGATTGAATGAGCTAACATACATGAAAGTGCTTTGTAATTGGAAAGCGCCATGCGAGCGAGTGTAATGCATTAATGCCGACATTACTTAGCGTTTAGCGGAGGGCGGAGCCCCGCGGCAGCATCTCCCCAAGTATCCCCGCTTTGCCCGTGAACGGTTATCCTACTCCTGTTTCCCCAAGGGGCCTTGAGGAAGACTGAAGAGTTCTGCCTCAGTTTAGTTCACTTCCCCACGTTCGAGTAAGGGATGTTTCTAAACACACCAAAAGCCCCATTTCGTCACCTCTGTCCACCTGTCTGGTGATTCTTCACAAATCCACGCTGAGCTGGATTTTACTACAAGAAGGTTCACGCTCAGGGAAAGGGAGTCCTTGGGTTAGAAAAATGATCCTAGAATACCCTACTAGGAATTTCCAAAGGATTTTTGAGAATAAGGAAAAAATATCTCTTTGATTCTGGGCCAATGAAAAGAGACTAAAAGAGAAGTCAAAAACTTTTACTTCCAGAGCTGCCACAGCTTGGTGGGGAGAGGAAGGAAATCAGACTTCACTATGCCTCTGTTTCCTTGCCTGGAAAGTGGACATAACCACTTGCCCTCCCTACTACTCCACGGGGTTTTTAGGAGTGTGGTATAAAATAATTAAAATAACAAAAATAAATGTTTAGCACTCACTATATGTCAGACACCGTTTTCAGTGTTTTATGCTTAAATCCTCAGAACAAACCCATGTGATAGGTGTTATCACCTGCATTTTATAGATGAGGGAACCAAGCATAAAGGAACAATAGCTTTTCAAAGTGTTTATTGATGATTATTATGATTAAATATAAATGACCAAGCCCCTATTGTTGCACCTTATGAAGACATGGGCTTTTACTAATCAGACAATAGAGATTGTCAAGTGAAATGAGGTTTTCTGGGTTCTCCTTAGAGTGGGGCCCTTCGTGGTAGCACTGCTAAGTGACGAAGGAGACACACTCTTATGTGGTTCGAATGAGTTGAGCACTTGGAGAATTCTGTTCGAAGAAGACACATATAATTTGCACATCGATAATATCATTCAAAGTATTGACTTCCTTCCTTTACTTAATCATCCCAACCCTTTTCCTGAATTTTCTTCCAGTTCCTCTCCAATTCACTCCCAACTCCAGACCCCAAAGTCGGTGGCTCTTTGATTCCATGTCACCCTCTGTTGTTTGTACAACAGCCACATGCAGTCCTCCGAGGACCACTGTGGCACTGCTGTTCCAACCACTGACTGCTCCACGCTAGGGGCCGACCAGCAGAAGCTAGAAACCCTGTGAGTGCTGAAACCTGGGGAGCTTCCCTTCAACCTCCCCAATGTGCCAGGCCAAGGGTACCACCCCATAGATTTCTAGCCTTGAAAATTTCAGAAGTGAAGCACTTATTTGTGACATTGGAAATTCTCAGTAATTATCATCAGGGCAAACAGGTTTTGATTCTTTACATGTCAGGTAGTGTGATAAGTACTTAACATGTTGGAGTTTTTTTGTTTTTTTTTCACTGTCCTTTAAGGTTGGTGCTATTGACATTGCCATTTTACATTGAAGGCCTAAAAAGCATAAAATTCTAGAACAGGAGTCAGCAAGCCCATGCCCCCGGCACATGTTTCTATAAATAAAGTTTTACTGAACACAGCCATGCTCATTCACTTCAGCATCATCTATGGCTGCTTTTGCACTACAATGGCAGACTTGAGTAGTTGCAACAGAGATCGTGTGTGGTGGTCTGCGATCCTAAAAGATTTGTTGTGTGACCCTTTAAGAGAAAGTTTGCCAATCCCTGCTTTGGAGCCAGCCTGCCTGCATTTCAGCTCTAGCTCTGCTTTTCCTCGGCTGTGTGACCTTGAACAAGTTATTTCACTTCTGTGGTTTTGACCTCCTCATCTGTAAATTGGGGATAACAATAAAATCTATATCAGAGGGTTGTTGTGAGGACAAAGTTGAAGTGTGGCCCCACACACAACAGCAGCATCGGCAATACCTGGGAACGTGTTAGAAATACAAATTGTGCTTTACCCCAGACCTACCGAATCAGAAGCTCTAGGGGCCAGCCCAGAAATCTGTTCTTTAACAAGCCCCCACGTGATTCTGATGCCAGCTGAAGTCTGAGAACCAGTGACACTGTGCTGAAGTGGCTGTCCCTACTAAGTACTTGATAAAGATTCTTAATTATTATTTACATTACTTCAGATTGTGTTTATTCAATCTCTATGTGTTTTGTTGATTTGCCACAAAAGTCAGCCATGAACTCTTAAGCTCCTTTGTGGGAAAAATAACATTTGACTTTTCTTTTGTATCCACCAAGTACTAAGCACACAGTAGGTGCTTATTCAACACTGTTGGATTGATTGAACAATTTCTAAAGGTGGGGCTGTTTTCCTGAGATCTATTAAGCAGAAGTGGCTTGGAGTACATGAGTGAGCCTCAGAGAATCCTTGAGTCGCCTGATATCATAAGCAAATTTTTGTTTATATGATTGTGCATTTTTTTCCTCTGTAGGTGCTCTAATGTTTTCATCACATTCTCAAAGATGCCCCAACATTCTAAACACCACTGTTCCAGAACGCAGACACCCATAGGTTAGGGTGGAGGACTTTAAGCACAGTGATACTAGACTGGGCTGTGAGGGATGGATCCTCACCCGTCCCATGGGGCAGAGCAGGAGCCAGAACACAGGTGGCCTCCTCTGTTCTTTTCTTCATTTCCCCTTCTCTGCCTTCGCCCCGCCATGTCTGCCTTCCTCTTCCCTAATTCTCTTTTTGCCAGGAATACTGTTTCTCTTCTTCCAGATGCTGAAGAAAGTGGGGTAGACAAAACTCTGCATCACGTCATGGAGAAGGCTGTTTAATTTGAGATGAGTGTTACATTACTCATTGCTCTGAGCCCCCTTTGATCCATCAACATTTGTTTCTTTTATCCCCATGTAGTGCATACATTAGTGCCCTGAATGCTTTGTGGCCTTGTTGTCTTTTAGATGCTGTCAGAGATTATTTACTCAAGAAAGCAGATGGATATCTTGTTTAATGTCAAAATAATTACTATTTGGTTGGCCTGATAGTTTATTTACGCTTTCAATATTTTATGTTTACATCAAAAGAGCATTGCTAAAATTATATTTTGTCTGTTAAAGTAAACAGGATGTGACAACCTTTTTTTAACCTAATTTTTCCATTTGATGAGTTGGTTTGTTAGAATGGTTAGAATGGTTAGAAGATAACGGAACCACGTGTATGCTTTTTATTTGTATAAAAGCTGGAAAGAGGCAGTAAACAATGCTTTCAATGAGGGGCGTTGTAATGCAGTGGTTAAAAACACAGACTTTAGCCCCACTTTCAAATCCCAGCCCTGCTGATTACTAGTTTTCAAACTCTCTCTGCCTCAGTTTCTCCATCAGCAAAATAGATATAGTGATTGTTGTGAAAGTTAAAGGAGTTTCTATGTTTCTATGAATAAATTTCCTGGTATATGTAAATACTGTTAAGTATTGGCTATTATTTAAATAAACATAAGTTTTAAAGTAATTCTGAGTTTGAAATGGGGAGAAGGAGCAAGCTCTATAATTTTATAAGGGACTTAAAGACCTAGAATGAGTCTCCATGAGCCACCACCTTCCCCTCTGTCTAGCCCAGTGGCTGCCTTGTCTCCTTTGTAAAGCAGGAAGTCTTCTAATTTCCAAAGCTCTGTCCTGACACCAGACAAAAAGATTCCTGTTTCTCAGCTGAGCTTACCTGGAAAGGTATTAAAAGGTGAGGTTTACTTGGACATAATGAGGCCACTGTTTCTCTTTTCAAGGAATCACCAGAAGATAGTTCGTCTACCCAGATGAGTTTCTCTAGCCACAAACCTTTATTCATTTTCATTTAGCAAGTTTTATTTCAACTCTCTAGTTTACCAAAGAAGCTCAAGGAAGGAAAAGCTCTCCTGGGAGGTTACAACTACTACAGCACTTGAAAAGAGCCACACGGAATGGGGCTTCTACTACTTAACTTCCACAGGGAGCTGTCTGGTTATTCCGACTTTGCTCTTGTGTATGTACTTCTTTATTCTTCGTATGACTGCAGTGTTCTATTAAAATAAACTCTATGTTAATAGAGTTTATTTTAAAACTCTATTTTAATAGACTGCAGTGTTCTATTAAAATATTAGGTGCTAATTTATTAATTCAGCCAAACCAGACTGTTTCTAGTTACTATTCAGCCGACTGCTAAAATAAATCTGTTTCTTTAGCCTCAGGTCTGCTTTCTCAAGTTCAAGTTCTTTTTTCAAGTTTACAATGGCTTTTGGAGACTCGTCTTTCTTCAAGATGTCGTTTCTTAGAGCACTTCTCTCCACCCTGTGAGGAATGAATCCAGAAATGGTTGTGTTTGTGTGTTCGGTTACCAGGTTTGGGGTTTGTTTCAAGGCTGTGGGCCTTTGAGTTTCCCTCTTTGCCATGGAGAGATAGGGTGATTAGAATCAGCACTGGCAGAAAAGGTGGCAGAGCCCATTCCACTCCCAGAACGTAGCCAGGGTAGAGCTGGCTCCTTGACTTCCCCAAATCCCCCTCACAGGAGTCCAAGGGCTCCACCAAAGATACATTCAGTCTGACACAGATTAGATGCCATACACTATTTCTTGGCCCATATGCCGGGAGTTACACATTCCTGCTGTGTTGTCAATTCCTTCCATGTATCTGGCATTAAAGATTTGGAATAATAATTTTTTTGTTATCGCATGACTAGAAATTTCAGGATTATCAACATTCAAAAGACTGCAATAGGCCTGATACCAGGCTACAATTTAATTCCAGCACTAATGAAACAGCAATTTCATTAGGGCAAAATAGAATTGCCATAGTGGAATATAACTCTGTGTGTTGGGAATTGATTCTCAGACCTAAAAACGACCTCAAAAGTCCATTTAGGCCTCTTCTGATATTAAAAATCTTAAAGAACCACATCAATTGACAAAGAAATTTTAAAGTGCAGGATGTGGCAAGATGGAAATACACTGCTGGTAGAGCTATAAAATAGTCCAAACATTTTGGAGGGCAATTTGACAAAAGCTAGAAAACTCAAATATGTGCATGCCTTATGATCCATATATTCCACTTCTAACAGATATACCTTAGGAAAGAATCTCATGTGAATGCCCAAGCAGACAAGCAGAAATATGTTCACTACAGGTTGGTTTTAACAGCCTAATATTGGAAACAACCTAAATGTTCATCAATAGCAAGATGAAAAAATAAATTATGATACATTCCTACAAGATAATGCCATACAGCAGTTAAAATAAGCAAACTGAGCTGCATGCATCCACATGGATAAATTTTGGAAACAATGTTGAGTGAAAAAAAACAAGTTGCTAAAGGATGTGTCTAGTATAATGTCATTTATATGGCATTAAGACTATATGAAAATACAGACATACATACATACCCAGTAAAAGAATAAAAAACCACAAGGGAAGGATATGGCCTAATTTCACAAGAATGGTACCTCTGGAGAGGGGAACCAAATCAGGGAGAAAAAAACAGAAGTTTCAACTGCATCTATAAGAACTTATGACATAAAAAAGTAAATCAAAAAAATATGGCAAATATTACTATGGTAGGTGGGCACATGGATTTTTTTTAATTCCCTAAACTTTTTGTATGTTTCAATTTTTTTTTAATTCTCTGAACTTTTTGTACATATGCTCTCTCCTACCACCCTGACAACATAACCAGCAAGACCGCTCGACTTTTCCTCGCATAACATTTCTGTATAGACTCCTTTGTGACCATCAACATCTTTAATTCTCCAATCCTGCAGTAGCTTGGGTTCCAGGAACAGCATTTTATTTTCTAATAAATTCTTTCTGCCCTCAAGTCCACTTGTTCAGAGAACTGAAAGTCATCTCCAAGTGAAATTAACTCATCAGTGTCAATAGAAATCGCTCCTCTGCCAATAGATCTTATTCTTGTTAGGTATTTCCTCTGTTCCCCTGGGTGTCATGACACTTCCTCATCTAATTTTATTAGCTAATTTATAAAAATACTATTTGTTCCTTCATCCAGATCATTAATAACTCTATCATGTGTTTTCGTCTGATTCTCTTGATTCCTGCCTAAGCTTAAGGACATAATTCCCTCTCAGTAGAATCATTAACGTTGCCAGAATAGTTCCATAGGATTGTCCATTCTCTCACCTGCCTGTGTGTTAGCTCAAGGTTAAAATAAAAACCTGCAGAATCTGTTGCAGAATGAAAACCCAATTTATTGCCCTGGCTTACCCCAACTATGCACTCACATTTTATCTGTAGTCAGCCAAAACTCTAATTTAAAGCATCAGATCAAAGTTAGCTAGATAGAAAAACAAGCATTCAAATTTTCTTTAAAAAACTTCAGGACACTAAATGAGAAATAAAAGAAATAGATAAATTGCGACAAGGCTGCTAAATAGATAGAAATGAGAAAGTTTAGTGCTTGAGATGTTTACAAGTCTTTGTCCTCTTCTATTTCCCAGTTCCTCAAAAAGAATTAATGGGAACATGGAAAAAAATGGAAGGAGGAAATCTGGGGTATAATGGATAACCTTAAAGGCAAAAGCATAGGATGAGGTCAAGGGGGTAAGTTCAAAATTTTTTAATTAGGGAAAAGAACCCAATTTCTGTTATATGCCTCCATAATGTTATAAGCATGCTCATTCATGATAAATTATTATTATTGTGGAGCAGATGGATGAATCTCAATCATTATACTATAATGGAAGATTAAACATTTTCTTAACTTCTATTCATCAAATTTAGTCTTTATACTCACAACAAAGGACAATGCATCAATGTTATCATTAGGGCTTTTTTAAATATAACGTTAGCGTGAAGCATAATAAGACATGATTAATGTACTGACAGAAGTAAATACTAAACAATACACATTAGTCTAGATTAGAATCACTTTTTCAGTTCTATTTTGTGGCTTTTCAGCCCACTGTGAATTGTCTCAAAGAGAATGACCATCAAAATAATTTAATCTTTACCTGTAAAATATAATTTATTCCCTAGAGCTGTGGGTTTTTTTCCTGGAGAAGGAGGGGGAGGTAGTGTCTGTTCAACCCCCAGTGAGAAGACAGGTTTCTCATTTGATTGAGTGTTGTGTCACATTTAACAGACTGTGAGGTTTGGAAGGGCTGGAGCAAAATTTCATGATGCACACAGCCCCTCTTGTCCACCCGTCAGCAATGTGCAAGATCGTCCCGAACTACTCCAGATCCACAAAGCAAAGCCAGTCTTTACAACATCTGGGAAGGCAGCTTCACAGTCTCCCTCAAGAATGCATTGCAACACTTCTCATCATCGCCAAGCACTCATTTGTAGAGACAAACTTAAAGAACTGAAAGCAGCAACAAACTACATAGTGGGACAAATAACACTAACCTGGGACACGGGACTCAAGACCAAGTCTGTTATCTCCCACTTTTTGGACTAAACATGCTGGTTAGTCTCTCTCTCTCTCTCTCTCTCTCTCTCTCTCTTTCACTTATAACATTTACTGCCTTCTCTGACCAAATGCACATGAAACATTTTGCATATTATCATCTCAGTTTATTCATTAGGAACCCCCTGCCCCCTATTATAACAATAGGTATAAGAGAGGTAGACCCCTATTGTTAATATCCTTGCTAATTTATAAAGAACTGGAATACAACAAAGTATGAAGGCTTCAAGAAAAAAAAAATTGCAAGAAGTTAGGCCTCATGCATCATTCAATAAAATAGCAATAGTTAAATATTTGAAAACATAGGCAAAGACCATTAAATATCAATTCCTGTGCATCAGTACATCATTTATCAGGCATGGTGATCCCAGGCTGAGATATGTACTATGGTTTTTAACATGAAAAATTTCCATAAGGGATTTTCCCATCAATCCAACAAAATTTTGGAGGTAAATTTCTTTCAATCCATAAAGCCTAACAAAGTAGGGTGCTACATGGGAAGAAGAAAAACAGTGCGCTGCTATAGTTTACAACAATCTATTGCATATTTCAAAACAGTTTTATTATTTCTAGCATAAAGAAAAGACAAATATTTAAGGTGATGGACAGCCCAATTACACTGCTTCTATCTTTACAAATTATTATACATGAACATATTAAATTAGCGCATGTACCCACTAAATATGTACATCTTTTATGTATCAATTAAAAATAAACTTAATTTTTAAAATTCATTTTTAAAATTAAAAACAATGCTCAAACATGCTGTATAAAGAAGAATATCAGCAAAACCAAGTAATGGCTCTGTTTACTTCACCTTACAAAGAGGAGCTTGACCACACAACAAGAAACATCTCGAATTTTCAGGAGGTAATGTAAGAAAGTAGCAGGATGTTGTTTAAATATCCACAATACTGGAATAGTTACTTCTACTACTTAATCATAAGATAACCCTGATATGCATCAGTCTTTTTTTGTAATGACCCAGAAGTCATGTCAGATGCTGGGGGGCCTTGAATCATCATTTTCCAACATAATTATCACTGAACAAAACTGTAACTTCAGAACCATAAAAAGACAGAATGAATTCTGGTATCAGACCATTTATTTGCCATTTGCCTATTT
The DNA here is from genome assembly GCA_008086735.1 of Cheirogaleus medius. Lineage (NCBI taxonomy): Eukaryota > Metazoa > Chordata > Mammalia > Primates > Cheirogaleidae > Cheirogaleus > Cheirogaleus medius. The sequence goes on along the minus strand of VBSM01001562.1, from coordinate 21,250,859 downwards.
TCAGATAAATTCTTTATCTTTTTTACACACAGTAAATGCACATGCATGCCATCCCTGCACAAGCTCGGTTTGGATTCCAGATAAATAATTTATGATATCTAATCTAAATCTCATCCTTGTTTACATCCCATTGCCTTTTGTGTTTAGACTTAGAATCAGAGATGAAAACTTTTGCTCATGAATAAGATGCTATTGTGAAAAGAACATAGCCAGACTCTGACATTATGAAGAAGAAAACAAGTTTGGAGGAAGCAGGGCCAGGCAGAGTCAGGAGTCTCACACACACAGTTTGGTAGGGGAGTCAGCAACCCAATGTATTGTCAAGGGAACATTCAGATGGCTGGCTGGAGGAAGCCGTAACAAAACAGTATGTACAGTATGATTTCATTCTGTAAAAATATTAATACATACACATACACACATATACATGTGTCCACCTGGAAGTATATGGGCTGAAGTGTAAATAAGAGTAATCCCTGGGCAATGGGAACATGATGCTTTCATTTTCTTATTTATATCTGTATTTCTAACTTTATTCAATGTATAAACACTGTTTTGTAATAATTAAAGGGTTGAAATTACTTTCTCCAACACACCTCATAGTCTTGCTTCAGTGCTCCAACTTCTGTCTTTTCACCGTAGTCTCAACCACAGGGTAAAGCTAACACTTTCCCTTTGGTTTTGGCTGTTGGAAAGGGACCGATGTTGAAGAATGTGCTAGAGGACTGTGATTTCTCTGTCCCTTTCATGCCCTCCCCAACAAACATACATGCATACACACACACGCACACTTGCACACATGCAAGTGATTGCATGATTGATTCTAAATTTCACTATTTGTTAGCTCTATGGCCCAGGCAAACGAATTAACTTCTCTCCACCTCAAATTCTTCAACTGTTAAACATGGTTGATAATGCACCTAATCTACCGATCACCACAGCTTAGCCTAGCCTACCTTAAATGTGCTTGAGTAAATTAACTTAACACACATTAAAGTATGTTGAGAGAATTAAGTGAGAAAATAGATGTAAAAACATCATAGGCACGCAAAAATGATAGAGTCCCCCAAACTGTGTTGCTAATTCCATTTTTAGCAGACGCTTTTCTGCTATATTATTTAAGCACTTATGTGGTAATTATTTGGGGAAACAATTACCCATGGTTGCTGACAGATTGAGCCCTGAGTCTGTAGGGCTATTGAAGCTGAGGTCTAAATATAGTTTCTCACCTGCAAGAATTACTGAAGCAGGGAAAGAAAAGGCAACCACTTTTTATGTGGAAAGTTACTCATTTTCTTATTACAGGAAACAAAAAATTATTTCCTGATAACCTGACAAGAATGGAGATAGAAAAGAAAATGAGAATAAAATGCTATTATCTCAGTTCACAACTGGAGTGAAAATCACATGAAGGTCTTGGCATATGTACCATAGCATATTAAGGACGTTACAGAAAATAATTGGAGAGCTCATCCTAATTTGATGCCCCTATTTACCGTTGTCATAGACTGCCCCAGCCCTCCTATGTCCATCTCTAAAAGTGTTCACTAATAACTATAATAGACTTGTCAAGAATATGGCTTGCACAGAGTGAAAGAGAAGACAATTTTATGGATGGTGGCCAGATGAAGGACTTCAGAGATGAGATCAGTCTAAAGAGAATTTTTTAGTGAAATACAGATGATCCTTGACTTACAATGGGGTCATGTGCCAATAAACCCATCATAAGTTGAAAATACCATAAGTCAAAATGCACTTAATGCACCTAGCCTACTGAACACTGTAGCTTAGCCTACCTACCCTTTCCTAAATGTACTCAGAACACTTATATTAGCCTACAGTTGGGCAAAATCATCTGACAACACAGTACACTGTAAATAATCGGTTATCTACCCTCATGATTGCATGGCTGACTGAGAGACATGGCTCACTGCTGCTGCCCAGCGTCTTAAGAGAGTATCATATCACATATTATTAGCCAGAGAAAAGATCAAAATCCAAAAAGTACACTTTCTACCGAATTCATATCACTTTCACACCACCGTAAAGTTGAAAAATCTTAGGTCACAGACCATCTGTACTCTAACATAAGCAATGTAAATCATGTCTTTAGTCTCTCCTATGAAACCTTTAGTAAAATCTGCATTGTTCACAAATACTTTAGTGCAAATAAATACTTTAGGATGAAGTTAAGGAGGTGTCATGGGGTAATCATGGAAGCTGCCCTCAGGGCCACCCAGCATATGGGTGATCTTTCTATGGGTGAGGTTAAAGTCTTGGTCAGTGTCTCGGTTAAACCAGCATTGGCAAATCCCCACTGTCCACAGTGTGATACAAACACTTTCATCACATGACTTTAATCATTGATTTAGCCAGGCGAGGTAACATGTTCATTGTTGCTACATAAGAACTCCCATCTCTAACTACTGCCCACCCAGTCTGGGGTGTCCTTGAGCCTGAGACCTCTCAGGTTCCTTTCTTGCCCTTCTATATCCAAGAATAATTGACCCATCATTACCTCCAGAACATACTCTTTCTGAGAGGCCCTGTGAGCATTTTATTAAATGACACTGCTTAATCATTTGGAAACTAATTCTCCCATTATCTTTTTTCTAAATTTCAAGATCAAATATTACTTACTGCCCTAAACAATGCTTTTTGGGTTTTGACAAACTTTCATCCCTTTTCAAGTAAATTCTAGAAGTTCACATTACTCTTCTTCTGAACTGAATTAAGTCCTTGCTGTTATAAGTGGATTGACCTAGTACAAGAGTCAGGATTTGATGCAACAAACAGAAACTGATCTAAGTTTTTCAATCCATAAGAGATTTAATACAAGGAATTAGGTTCTTTCAAATAATGGTAAATCTCAAAGAGTGAAAGTCAGCGGCCACCACTAGACTGTGTTACAAGATCCTGAAATTGTTATCACCTTGCATTACTCAAAATAATTTATAAATTAATTGGTAGCTTAAAATGTTTTTCCAAGATAAGATTTCTCAATTTTAAGGAGAGATACATGGTAGAGATATCAATATTATGATAAATATTTCAAGCTAAAGTAGGGAACGTATTTGGAGTAGATAGGTTTATAGAGCCTAGAACCTATAAACAAGAATGTCCATGTGTCTGGAGGTCTGGTCTTGAATAAATGATGGAAGTTGAGTTAATGTTAGAAAATCAGAGAGCAAGCTCCTGGAGGACAGATATTTTGCTTTGCTCTGGGTTCTGTCCCCAGTAACCTGGTACAGCACCTGACGCAATAGGAATTCTATAAATGTTTAAGTATAGGAATGAATGAGTAGACATGCAGGAGGCTGCTTGGTACTTTCTCTCTCAGCATTCTCACCACATCCACACTTCTGATTTTGTGGGACATAATGTTGTCTTTGTCAGTCAACACAAAACCCATGTTTGGCCCTTGGAATTGTCTGTGATCTTGAGTGAGTCTCTTCCCCTCTGGGTCTTGGTGCCCTCGCTAGCGGAGAGGCCAGGATCAGAGACTGTCAACGTCTATGACTTAAACAATATTGAAATTGGTTTTTCCACATTTTCTTATTAGTGGGTTTCTTGCTTTGTTTGGTTTTATCTTGTTTATTGCTTTGGTAAACTGTGTGTTGGTTTTTGGCACAAATGTGGCATTTTGAGACAGCACATGTTCCTAAAATATTTCTCATTTGTGTTGACATTAACCACTTTTTGGGAATTCCCTGAGGCACCCTGTCCATGTACAAGTTTATCTTTCAGAAAAGTTTATCAAAATGGGCCTCAGAGTAGACAGGGAAAGGCAGCCTGAATTAAAGACAATGTTTTTAAAAGTGAGGGATAAAGTGCCTTCCTGACAAAATACTCCAACTAACTAGCATCATGGACCAGAAATAGCAATTATCAAAAACTGAGAAGCAAAGTATATTCCATGCCCATAAACATACTGCTGATACAGAGCAAAAATCTAAAACCTGAGCTTTTCAGAGTAAATTGCAGTCTCTGAAAAGACAGACCAGATTTGGAAAACTATTAAAGCCTAGAGTAAAATATCTCTCTTCTATCATCAATTTTGTCAGAAGTAATAAAAATCCTCAAGCATCTTTAGAAGTAAATAATCCATTCTCAAATAGTGGAGATACTGACATGCAAACCAATGCTATTAAAGATTGGGTTAAAGAAAGCCCTAGCTCAAAATATACAGGCATAGTAAAACTAAAAGAATAAAGGCCATATCCCCATAATTACTTTCTTTCTGAGCCAGAAATAATTTGTGACTGCAGGCTAGTCTAATGTATTGCATTTGGATAGTTGTGGCATCATCTAAACTTTCAAATAGTGCCCATTAAGTTGCACAACAAACATAAATATAACCTCAGCTCAGCAGAGTTCTTACCTTCCTAATTTAAGAATGTTACTCATAAGTTCTTGCCGAATTGTGGCGAAATTAAGTTGAGAATATGAATGTAAGTCAAAGAAGAAAATATTCTTTTAGTATGAGATATAAGAATTCCTTTTGAGGAGGGAGCCATTATTGTTATGAAAATTCCTACTTTGGGCAGGAGGCAGAAACAGTAATGCTCACCAAATATTCTATAGTTTCCCTGTATTTCCAAGCCTTTTAAAGTTAGTGGAGCCATGTTTGGCATATTCTGCCCACTGAGCTATGAGAAGTGACATCATGTGTCATTTTGAGATAGAAGCATGGAAGAGTGCTTGATATATTGAAATGGTGGTGCCCCTATCACGCTAGGTCCCTGAGTGTCTCTGTGGAGCCCCTTGATGACTCATATTGGACATCCACCAAGAGTAGGAAATAAACTTTCACTGTGATAGCCTCTAAGAGTTTAGATTTAGTTTGTTATGGAAGACTCATCTCACCTATCCTGACTAATACGGATTAGATGACTCTGGACCCTGAAAAGCCTGGGTATTCACAGAATGGATATGCTTGGAGAATCTGGTCCTTGTTCTAAAAAAGGGAAAAAAGAGATTAACCTAGGAAGGAAATGAAGGGAGGTTGTGAGTTATACAATGGAATACCCAACCCGTAACTTCCAGATCTTAAGTAAAGGCTATGAAAACTAACAAAATGCTTGTTGTCAGTGAATTATCAGTAAAGCAGCTAATCTTTGCCCCAGAATGATGCAGGAAGGGATCAGGGACAGTGTACTTGCCCTCAGAAGCAGGATCAAAACAGGATTGGGAAGTAGCAGAAATCTTAGGCAGGCTTATGAGATCTTCAACCCATAAAATAGGAGTTTGAGGCCCTCATATGTCAAATTTAGGGTTGAGAAAGCCTAAGCTTTCTTATTTTTTCTGGGCTATTGAACCACTTCTTTTCCACAGGAAAAGGGTTTTTTATTTCAAAAAAATTACTTTCACTTGATTCAATAAAACCCAACAGTCTATGATCACAGAATCTCAGGACTTCAGGATTAGAAAGAACATTAAAGGTCACCTACTCTAACCCTTCCTACTCCCCCCTTCTAGGATAATCCCACCAGTTAGCTTCTGATTTCTGCTTGGCCATCTCCAGTGGCAGAGAATTCACTCTCTTCCAAAGGAACACATTCGATCTCTGTGTGGCTTTGACCATCTGTAAATTCTCCATTATATTGAGCTGAAGTCTTTCTCCCTGTGACTTTTACTCAGTGGCCTAAGCTCTACCTCCTGAGGCCTACAGAACAAGACTAATCCCTCTGCCACCAAATAGGCGTTCAAATACTTGAAGGCAGCAACAATCCTCCTCCCTCTGGAAGTTATTTTTGGAAAAGCATTACCCATATTCTCTTCACCAAGCCTGGGTGAGGTCTGTCCCCTTTTCTTCTACTAATTACTCTGCCCTTCAGAAACGGGTTAAATGGCAGGGAGGGGGAATAAGAGGGAATACAGATCTTGTTAATATCATGTTAATATCAACCAAAGACCTAATTAAGCAAGATTTCTTGTCTGCTCATTACTTCCTCATGAATCTCACCTCAAGGGACCCATTAAGTAGGTGAGAACCAGAGTTGCTTTTGGAGTAGATCAAGTAAGAGCTGCCCTCGTGGTCTTATTTGAGACTATACCAGACAGGCCCCTCTCCCTTAAAATCCCAAACCCAACACAAAACATTTGGCTAGTATCTCTTTTGGATAACTGGAGTGTCCCTGATACACCACAACAATAGCGATTATGAAACAGCAGTTCTCTGGCTATAGCCCATTCACCAAGACAAGACCGTCCATTCTTACTTGCTAACATCACTCCAAAGAGTCCAAGTCAAACAGATGTCACTGACCCTATATATTTGGATAGTAGTGAAATGAAGAAACATTTCTCCTATGTAGCTTTCTGACCTCATTTATAACACAAGCCCCCAGTATAGTATGTTCCCCACATCTTGCTGAGATTTCAAACAACTTCCGGATTTTACTCTCAGTCCCTGATTTCTGCCACTCAGGCCAGGCTGCAGGAAATCTAAGAAACAGACTTCTTTTCTGCCCTCCCCTCCAACCTCTAGGCTTGTCTTTGGATCAAATGTGGGCCCCTCTTCCTCTCTCACGCAAGTGAACTCTTAGAGATTAGTCCACCAAGCCCTCTAGAGAAGTCCATACAATCAGATGAATCGAATCCTAGGGTATATGTGGCTGAGGTTTGAGTTTAGAGTCAGGACTGTAGATTTCTGGTTCTTGAAGGTTTTTAGTTTGAAAAAGGTGAAATACATGAATCATACTAGGGCAGAAAGGGTTTGCATCGGTGTGTCTGGGTGAAAAACCACTCATTCTACATAGCCCAAGAGTAAATGCCAATACATATTTAAAATGGGGCAGGGAAATTAGAAATAAATTTGAACAACCTAATGTAAAGCTTCTGTTTCATATCCTGGCTCTTACCGGCTAAGTGACCTTGAGCAAATTCATTAATCTTTCTGAGCCTTTATGTTCTTACCCCTAAAATGGAGATAATATTAGTCCCATCTCCATCACTCCCAGCCCCCTCACTTTTGGTAAGAAAGACATGAGTTAAAACATGTAACTAGTACAGTGCCTGGTACAAAATAAGGAGTCCATTAATGTTAGCTCTTCTTTCCCCATGAGCTTAGCTTCTTTCCTTTTCCAGGAAATGTAGACATACATGGATTAGCTGTGGAAGCTGGACTCACCACCTCAGAGACAGCAGATGGACTGGCCCACCCTGGAACCACCCAGGGTGGGGCAGGTGTTCTCCTGCAGAGGGATTGAGACTGTGAGCCTCAGAATGAAATGTAAGGACACTAGGCTCTATGAAGACTGGCTGCAGCCACAAACTATGGGTCAGTGTTCACAGGTGCATGGAAGTGAGGAAGAGTAGTGATTTTTCTTTCACTCAGATAGAAATCAACATTAATAACACTATAACATTAATAAAACTATTAATAAAAAACTATTAATAAAACTATTAATAAATAAAAAATAAATAAAAAACTATTAATAAAACTACAACATTAATAAAACTATTTTTCCCAAAAACGGAAGGAGTTTGTGCCTGTGCATATGGTGCATCTATTTGCCTTTTATATCCAAAGAAAGCCAATATCTCTTACAAAGGGAAGACAAAATAATAATAAATAATAATATCTGAGAAAATAAAATATAAATATAAAATAATATCTGAGAGTGGAGAGAGATGCAGTATCCGCTCAGCATGGTATAACACAAAACAATACACCCTTAAATAAGAAGCACTTTATCTAAATGTATGTAGAAGCCGACAAGTAATTACCCAATATGGATAGGAGAGGGGGAAAAGTGTTTTAATGTCATATCTTCCCTACTTGCCATTTTCCCCGGTGTACCTCAAAAAAGGGAACAATTTTTTTTTTAAATAAATAAAGTCAGAGTCCTTCCCCCTACCTCATCCACCCCCAAGCATCTTGCTAGGAAACAGCAAGGCATTAACTCAGAGGGGAGGCTGCCACCTACTGGGCCACCAATAACATCCCTCAACACTTTTTGGTCTTTTGAGGTCTCCCCAGAAAATCCTGATTTGACTTAAAGCTGCTTTGTTAGAGACAGTGACAACATCATAACCCAAGGTACCACAGTACAGAAACTTAAAAGCTGCAGCATTAATTAATCATATGACAATATTTTGCAAACTTAGGCATCAGAGACCTGAAAATTCAAAGGGAAAAAGAAACCTTTCTCTGAATTTCTCTGTTGTTTTCTAAGGACAAAGTGCTTTAATAGTTGGTAAGTGCTGCTAATTGCTCCCCAGACAGCCCTAATCTAGCCATTTCCTCCCTGCCTTTTACTCCATAAATCCTTCAGAAGACTAATATATTGGTTAGCATTCCTCAAAAGTACCCACTGGGTTCGATTGGTTTACATGTTACAAATAGTTTCTCTACCCCCAGCCATTTGAAAGAGCCTATTTTTTGTAAATCTTCTATTATTGATGCTCAGAACAACTTCAGGCTTATCATAATATCGCCAAGATCAACCACCAAACTCTGTTTCTTTTTTTTTCTTTTTCTTTTTATAATACACTGTCTGTACACAATAGCAACCAGAAAAATCTGAGATCTCTGCCTCCAACCAGTTCTGTGCCTTTGGACAAATCATCATGTCTTGGATTTTTTATTTATGAAACAGAAATAAAGAAACCTGCTCTATAGCAGAGCTATAATAATAATAGCAGCTATGCTTATTAGCCCATGAAGTTGGAATCAGCACCCTAAAGAAGAAAGTAGAGATTAACCTAAGGTCAACCACGGGGTCAAATTCACACTCAGAACTTCCAATCTGTGCCAATTTCTGCTACGTCCCGCTGCTGCTCCTGAGCAGGAGATGGGGTGATACACGTGAATGCACTCAATAAGGATAAAGCTATATGCAGATTCACATTCCATAAGGAGCAAATACTATCCTTTGAAATGATTACTTGGAAAAACTGGCCCCCCACAAATACTTTCTCTGAGGTATAGAAAGATTTGCCTATGCGACCAAGTAAGGAAGACAGACAGATAGGAAAGACCTCTTCTTTTCTGGTTCTTTTTCATTCCAGGCTTTTTCCTTCTGCATGTTTGCAGATTGCTTAATTATTTCATTGGGCTTTGGAACTCATACATTACAGATACATGATCATCCAAGTCATTACCTGCATATTTTCCCATTAAGAATAATTATAGCTCCTACCACCACTGCCCACGTACTTATGTCCTGCAGGCCTGGGCACACTGAAGTAATCATCTTTTGAAAATGATCTTGATGGGCAAGTGTGTGCACAATCAGCCATAAACAAGATGAAGTGGGAAGATTTCCATCTCCTCCATTACTGAGCGGCTCAAAAATCACATTCCCATTATTTCATCACAGAACCAAATAGGACACTGAGACGGTTTATGTTCTCCTGAAAAGCAAGTTAGTGCTAAGCGCGGAGATGAGACCCACGGGATGCTGGATTGTGTCTGCCTCTCCACGGATTACCTTTCTGAGCACGCACACATCGCCCATTTCCTGGCTCAATTTCATTGTCTACAAAATGGGATTTATAAGATGCTTTAAAAATCTCCGATCATCAAATCTGAGTTGGGACAGCCTTATAGATGGCAGCATAGTATTTTAGACTGATTAAAAGACCACGTTCTGGAATCCTGGCTCCTTCACTTTACCAACTCTATAACCTTGGACATGCTACTTAATCTCATGGAACCTCAGTTTCCATATCTGTAAAGAGGAGAGAGTTAATAGTCCACGCCCCTTAGGGATTCAGCGAGATCCCACTTGGAAGGCACTTTGCCCGGTGCCCAGCACAGGTGAGCATCCAAGCAGCACTCGCTATTATTACCATCGAGGCTAAGCTGAAAGAGTCTGGGGGCTGTTCAACAGCACTCAGGCAACACATCTAAATTAAAAACATTAATTGCCTACCAGATAATAATCTAAAGACATTGTGAAGGCATTACATGTTATTTTAATCAGCGAATCATGAACGGGTTAAATTTCAAAGGTAGGAGGGAGACATGCTAGCAGATGTTTGAAAAAGTATTAGATTGTACCTAAGAAAAAACTATTTAAATAACTGCTTAGTGAATAATCTGCAACTGGTTGCTTGGAGAGTTAATCAAGTATTCTTAGGCTGAAAGAGAAATCTTTTTATTTTCAATACAGATAAAAAGTATTTACTGTTAAATTTTTTAGATTTTAAATAAATAATTAAAGCTTCCAAAAGTCATTAAAATTGCCCATTTTCACCTAGAAACAAAGATTAATATTTGTTGTAAATTATTTCACTACCTCTCACCTAGGATCTCTTATTACTCTATATATCATAAATAATGTTTTTGTACACATTTTTCTCTATATACCTCTTTTTCACTTAGTCATATATAGCAAATGCCTTTCCATATCATTTAATATCTTTGTCATCTTCTTAATGGCTACATGATTTTCTATTGATAAAATGTAATTTATTTAACCAAACCTTTATTGTTGGTTATTTAGGTTTGGTCCCAAATGGTTGTCATGAATATCCATGTCACTAATTCTTTGGATAAATTTCTTGAAGTAGGTTTGCTAGATCAATGAGAATATACATTTTTTCCACAATTGATTTTTAAATCTCATATTTTTAAATTGGTTTATACATGTAGACACGTCCTCATATTAACTGGAATTTGGTGTCCCCACTGGTCTAATGTGTGTGTCTCTTCTGGGGCAGACTGTCTTTGAAGCAGATTCTGCTGGCGCTACTTGGCAATGCTGTAAGTAGTAAATGACCAAAGGCTCTGAGCATAGTGTCCACCTGGGCCCCAGTAGACTAAACATGTCACATTTATAACCTTCTGGCTGTACTTCCCATAGCTGGGGACAGCATAAGCTTAAGGTATCCTAGCCACTATGCCCAACTGAATATAATTATCTAAGTGTCTGGGTATCTTGGTTTTCCAGGACACATTTAGTGTCACTGATTTGAGTAGACTGGTGTTCAAACTGCTTACAAAATTTGACCATTTTTTTAAAAGTGATTTAAAATGAAAGCTTATATGTGCTCTAAAGAATATCTCTAGGAGTATGCACAGGCAATTGGGGACAAGATTTGCCTCTGGCTAGGGGAAGTGAAAGTAACAGAAGTGGGTGAGAGACTTACTTTTCACTGTATTCTTTTGCACAGTTTTAACTTCTTACATGTGCAATTTTACTTTCTTACCTTATTCAAAAGGGAAATTTTTTAAACAAGAAAGATTAAGCCCAAAAGAAACAATGCATGCATGTAGATATTTTCTCATGGTCAACTACTGGATTAGTAAAGCATAAGCAATAGCAAAGAGACTGAATGATTTTACAAAAAGGGTATAGTCCAGTAATTAAGAATGCAAGCTGGCCAGGCGCAGTGGTTCACGCCTGTAATCCTAGCACTCTGGGAGGCCAAGGTGGGCAGATGGCTCGAGGTCAGGGGTTCGAAACCAGCCTGAGCAAGAGCGAGACCCTGTCTCTACAAAAAATAGAAAAATCAGCCAGGCATGGTGGCACACGCCTGTAGTTCCAGCTACTTGGGAAGCAAAGGCAAGAGGATGGCTTGAGCCCAGGAGTGTGAGGTTGCAGTGAGCTATGATGATGCCATTGCACTCTAGCCCGGACAGCAGAGTCAGATCTTGTCCCAGTCTGGGTCCAGCTCTGTTACTCACCAGGTAAGTGATCTCAGACAATTACTAAACCTCTCTGTACAACGGTTTCCTTAACTATAAGATGGCATTAGTAATGGTAACTATTTCGCAGCTAATTGTATTAAATGAGTGAATATATAAATGCCCTCAGAACAGTAATTACCACACAGCACATATCATTGTATATTAGCTATTATTGTTGTTGCTATTATTCTTCTTTCAATTTGTACAATGCTATAATTATAATAGCAAGGAGCCCTTCCTATGATTTATAGATTTTGAACATTGAAAGAGCATATTTACTGTGAGTGTCTAACTAATCTCATGATGTTATTTACAACTATGCAAATGGTTAACGGGAGGCAGGACGAGTTGGGAAACTTCCCTTCAGTTACTAGCCATTCCAAATTTGAGAATTGCTACAAGTCTTTGTAAGAGTGGGTAACTCAAACCGTTTCACATCAATGTGGTCTATGAGTAGATTTTTAAAGGTATTTTATTCATGGAGTTAGGTTCTACATTTTTTGTTTTCTATGTATTTGATGTGATTTTGGGTTTTTTTTTTTAGTATGGCGGGGCAGTGGTTAAACAAATGGCAAAACAAAAGTTGGAGTGCCCATTTAATTTGATCACCCCTTAAACAGTTATAATTTTAAGAAGAATGTGTTTGAAATCAGTATTTGCCTAAGGAAACCACTCACCAGATAGGAGGGCATTAGAGATTCCTGAAAACATTCTAATCCTATCTTCTGTGAATAATGTGCTCAGTCATTGGAAATGTATTGCTGGCAAAGCAGGTGATATGGTGACAGGGACAAGTAGACTCTGCTGTCACACAAGCCCAGATACATTCTTCTGCCCAACACTTTAGTGTACATGATAAACAGAGTGCTGTTATGCCTGTTGTTTGGGTGACCCCGGCTTCCCTATTTCGATGTGGCTCTTCCCAAGCTGCCAAATCATCAGAATGGGATCTCACCTCCAGGACTTCACGTTCAAGCCACCCCAAACTCAGGTCAACATATTTAGTTAGCGAGAGCACAGAAGACTTTTAACATTCATGAGGACTCTATTTGGAGGTCTTAGCAGATTCAGCACTGTGTCTCTCACACACTAGGTGTTCAATAAGGATTTTTTGAGTGAGTCCCTAAATTCATGATGTGGATATGACATAGCATTTCCCCCCATGAACACAGAACAATCCCAAATGCCTGGGGTATGCAACACCTTTAGGTATCACAAGGCTGTGTTGTTTGGACCAGAGCCTCCCGCAACTGCCTTTGCCTTAGAGGATTCACACAGAGTAAAGGGTAAGACTTGTGTCCAAACAATAAAGCCTAGTTAGGAAACATTTTCATTGTATAAACACAGATTATATTAAGTCTAGAATTCTGATTCTCAGCACTGCCTATGATAAGAGTTTTACAAGCAAAATGAAAGTTTGTTTGTTTTATTTTACTATATTATTAAAAATCCAAGAAGTCTGAAAAAGCAGGCTCCGTGATGAATGATCTGATAAAAAGTTTAAAACCAGAGACAAATGTCTGTCCTGCCCTCCTTGGATAACACGGGCGGCATCCTGTTTGCCTGGCCATTGTGAACGTAAGCAATGAGCAGACATTGCTCTGTGTATCACAGTGTGCAGTGTTCCTCCTATGAAATACACATGTTCTCTGAACAGTAATATAACTGCACAACATAGTTTTAAAGAAAGAACGTTTAGAATGTTTTATACTTTCGAGTAAAAATGGAGAGAACTATACTTAAACCACCTAAATTATTATATAATGGAATTTATCAAGACACCAGATCAAGAGCAACATGGTACAAAACAGTAAGACACTGATGGGTGCCCATTAGCTGATAGGATAATGTGATTTTCTTGTCTGTGGTCACAAACTAGATGGCATTACATTGTTAAATCTTCCCCATACACAGGGAATAGCTAGTTTCCTGGAATGCAATCTGTCTTGATAATATTAAAGCTGATGGTCATGGTCCTTTGAGGCTTGTAGGCATTTTAATTGTAGTACATTTGCTTTGTTATTTTAATTGAGGTTATTTTATAAACATTTTTAATATTTCATCATTAATAGGCTAAAAAAAGAAATCTATTTATGCCAACAGATAGGAAATAAATCTTCACTATCTCCTTGGTCTACTAGTTTACATTTAGAACATCACACCTTTTCTGAAAAGCTCTTGAAGACATATACTGTTGTTATTGTCTTGCAGTGATTTATTATTTACTCTGAAACACATGATATATCCATTTTGCTCACTAACTGGTGTTCTTTTCCAATCACCATTAATTAACTCAAAACATGACACAAACAAAGCATTATTTGGACAATCTTATGCTTTAAATTTCCAACTAATATTTACATATTCCTTTAGCCAATATTTATTGAAAATCTATTATGTGTTACTCAATGGTATAATGGTATTTTTTAGTTTCCCAAATACATCTGAGACTTCTAATATGAAAATTTATTCTCAAGGAGAATTTGCAAGAAGAGCCTCAGTGCCAGAGTGTAAAAATACAAGATCATGGACTTTTATACCGTCTATGCCAAGAATCCACAGTGTGAGACAAAAGTCATTATATCCCTTGGTACCTCTGTTTCTTCACCAGCAAGAGAGTAGCAAGTGATTTTCCTGAAACAGCTAATAAAAATTGTAGTGAAGTAGCATGAATATTGAAAAGTGCATGATCATCATGATTAATAATAACATATAAAGCTCAAATATTGAAATGACTCTCTGGAATCATTCCAAATCAAGAAATAAAAGCTCTGGTCTTACATAGTAATGAAGAGAAACAGTGTGAGGTACTCTTATTATACCAGTTTAAATGAACATAATGATGAATATCTTTAATTATGGACTGCATCCTGTAACATCACGTGAACGTGTGTGCACGCATGTGTGTGGGTGGGGGTGTGTTTTAAACTATATGTATTCCAGTCCTTTCAATAATATATCGAAGGTTCAAATAGAACCATTCCCAAACCAGGCAGACATTTATATGCCTGTACCTAACCTTGAAATGAATGTTCATTTTGATAGAGAATGTAAGCAGCGAGGAGTCCTCAGTTAAAGAAAGCTGGCTCTGATTTCATAGATCTCAAAATCTGTCATCTTCACGTTAGCCGACTGTCTGGCACCTAATGAGAAAAACAAATTGCTTTTACTTTCTACGTAAGACATTTGCATTTAGAATTTTTTTTGGCTCGTAAAAGGTTTATAAAGCACCCACTCAAATCATTCTACCTGCATTTTTCACCTAAAAGGGTCTTTATGAAACCTTATAGTAAATTTAATAACCCTCTTCAATAAACATGAGCTTTTATGAGCGTGACATACCTAAATAGACTCAATGGTCTGGGAATAAAATGTGCATCAGTAATATTTTCAGTGCTGTAATATTCCACATATTAAAAAAAAAGCAATGTACAGAGCAGACCACTGCATAAGGGGAAAAAATCAGTCTCCAGGTTTAAGACAGCAACTGGTCAATGAACACCTGGGTGACTCATTAAGTTAAATGTGAAATGTCCTGATGTGTACAACATTGAGCTTCATAATATTCAAACATTAGCATCTGTCATTTTCTTCCATTTTCAGCAAATGCACATTATAGAAGCAACTTTAGAAATGGCCTTCAGTAATCATTCACACTGGGTTTTTCAGCAAAGGGACTTTCTCATGAAACAGTTTCCCATTTCAATCACCTTCGCAGGGACTTCTGCTTGGGTGAACCTGCTGACATGAGCCCTATTGCTCGGAGTAGCTCACAGCTTCTTTCACCGGTTAAGCTACCAAATTAGGCATGAGACTGGGACCCTCATTTCTCCTATGGCTGGTATGTATCAGTAAGGAAGACGGGGAAATGTTAGTGACTTTTTTATGGCTGCTATATAACAAGAGAATGAAATGTCAAAGCCCTGGAAACTCCATCTTTCTTAGTCCCGTGAAAGCTCATCCAGCTACTGCTAGTGCTAAGACTTGTGCCTCACCTTCAACTTTGCCTTGCTAGCAAGTGGCAATTTAAAATTCAGCTATGCAGAGCAGACCAGGGAGTCAAAACATCCTGATTATGGATTCAGTACCTATCAAACACCTACATGTGCTAAGGATTTGGGCAAGCATTCAGAGTCACCAACCCCTACTACCTGGAGTAGCTTACTTCCCACAATTAGACATACTCCTGAGAAGTTGTTTGCAAACTTTTTCCTTGATAATTAATTCATATTTATAACACACCAAGGGAGTATGTTTTAAAACAAAATGAACTTTTATATAAGTTTTTAAAATTCTTAAAATTATATTGTTTTTAAATCAAGCTTTGCATATTTAAATCAGGACTTGCTTAAAGCAGAATAGATAGGGGAACATAGATTAATTAAGCCCAAATAAAACCACACATTCTCATTTCAGTCCTTATTTCTACCTTATCTCATCCCCTCATATTTTTTCACCAGCATTTCTAGCTAGAGCCAAGTGGAGATGTCCAACAGTCAAAACAGCTCTGTTTCCTCTGACTTGGAGTTCAAACTTTATTTTTCAAATCATTAGATTATAAAGACCGAGAAACAAAAAGATTATGAGAAGGATAAACAAACATTAGACCTCAGGAGGAAAAGGTGCCACTGTGCTCTGTGCCTCCTACTGCCCTTGTCTTCTCCTTGTCTTTAACTCTCCACAACCTGGGGCACATGAAGAGCACACAGGGACCAAAGAGGAGCCTTCTGCTGCCACATTCATTTCTTCCATAGACTCCCTCAGCCTAGACTCAGGGGAACCACCTGGCTAACTTGTGCCTCCAGCCTAGGCTCCCCATCCTCACTCCAGCCTCCTCCTCTGCTCTTGTCTGCCACCTTGGTGACCTGAGGAGCTCTGGGGTAGAGGGACCTTCTGCACTTGGTGAACTACTGTGAACTACTGCTCAGACAAAGCAGAGGTAAACATTTCCAGAACACCCAGGACTCACCTTGAAATCTTCCTTCTGGCCTGCCCTTGGGCAGCATTGCAACATAGTAGCAATTGGTCCAAAGGCTGACAAAGAAAACAGAATGGTAGGGAAAGCACTGTAGTTAACCAACAAAATAGATCATTGTCCCTAAATAGCCAAGAATCGGCAAGTCAGTACGTAAGCCTGGTTCTAAAACTTGTTTGTAGGGCCTTTAGATGTGCCTGCCGCCCACAGAGAAGTGGGAGGGTATCTGTTGGGATCTTTGCCAACCTGACCAGGGGCCCCCCATCTCAGTGCCAGAGAGCCCCTCTAATCACAAAGGGTTTTCCTAAGGCCTATATAGCCGTCCAGCCTTGCCTACTGAATGTCCTAGTCCCAAGAATCAATGAAGCTTACTGCTCCAAATTAGCGCAGTTTGAAACGACCAAATAAAATGAACGAGGTGATGATACAGAGAAAAGAAAACATTTAAGGATAATGAGCACAGAGCACAGAGCTTCATTCTATACAGGAGGATAAAGGTCAGTAAATTTAGCACACACATAATGGTCCTCGAAAATCATCTCCTAATTAATCCTCATCCAGCCAAAATGTACCAGTTTAACCTTTTCATTCTGTGCTTCTCACAATATTTACGAACCACTGCCTCTCAACAGGAATGGAAAATGTACCCATTCTGGAAGCTTTGGAACTAACAGTGCTCCTAGGCATGTTCCTGCAGGACAGGACGAGAGGGTGCCTGGCACTGCCCTTCCTTGTGCTGGGACAATGTAGAGTTTGACTGTACAGTCAGAAACCAAAATCCAATCGCTTCAGGCTGTTGTCTGCATTTTCAGTGTCAGAGTTACCCATCCTTGGAAGCAAAGGGTTTTTTGGTTTTGTTTGGTTTGGCTTTGAAATAACAGTAATGTAACTGTTACTTTCCGAAACAACGGAGCTGACCTCAATGAGAAACAGGTCTCTCTTGGGTCCTCCCCAAGAGAGTGTGATTGGTGATTTATTGGAAAACCTTGTTCAAAGGCAATTTCATCCATAAGGTAATGGGGATGCTAAGAATAAAAAACATTCAAGAAGGTGCTAGGACAAAAATTCCAAAAAAATATTTCCAAATACACAGTGTCTCGGGATCATCAGTACATTGACAACTAGCTTAGGGCTTTGATTGGAGACACTGCAGAGAAGTGCAACACATGCATCACTGGCTGGATACAGTCATTTTTAACCTCTGCAATGCTAACCTAGCTCCACTGTGAACAAAAAGCACAGAAAATGAAGTAGTAGCCTGAGCTTTTCCATCACCTTCTCCATAAGTCCAGATCCACTTCAGCCGGCACACAGCCGTCTACCGCAAGGGTCACTCACTATCATCACTGTCACATGAAAAGTCAGAGAACGGTGGAAAATCAGAACTGAGGTTGGAAGCATGGGTGAGAAGCAGGGTGTTAAGACAGCAGTCAGATTATAGTTACTCTGGTGTGTACCTGAATAGATATAATAGAGAACATTCAGTAAATGTTTTCTATGTGCCAGACACACTTTTAAGTATTTTATACTTATTAAGTCATTTAGCCTCCATGACAATCCTACAACAATCCTACAAGGTAGGTACTAATACTATACCAGTATTATAGATGAGGAAACTGAGGCACAGAGTGATTAAAAGACTTGCCTAAGGTGACACAGCTAGGAATAGGGGAGCTACTAGATTGTGAATTACTCAAAGGCAGAGTTGACATTTTATCCAACTCCATATTCCAACAATACCTAATCCAGTAGTTCTCACCTGTGTAGCTTTTCAAGGATTTGTTGAGAAGAATTCAGCTGAATTGGATAGTGTGAGGGAGGTAGAAGAGATTGCGTAAGGCTGCAGAGGGAAAGAGGGACTCATGCAGAGTGCTCTCTGAGCAAGAAGTGTGGTTCCCTGATCCTGGTGAATACTGAGGGTTTGCACACTCGTCAGACAGCCTTCCTTTGAGATTACAGCACATGGGGGCGCACGTAAGCCTCCGTCTTGCTTTGATACTGCCCTTTCTTGAATGGTGGGTGCTGATTACAAATGTTAAGCCCTGTGTCCTATAGCTATGGATTTATTTAAATTTAATTCAACAAATATTTATTCAGCATTTGAGCAGAGTGCTATTATTCCTGCCCAGCCACAGTTTTAAATTAAAAGGAGGAATAATGGACAGGAAATGGACAGTATTGCTCCCACAGCAATTTGCTGTAACAGGGTCTAATTCTCCAAACTATGACTGCAGCCTTGTGGACCATTGGTAGAGAAGCTCAGCCTGCTGCAGAACCTAAGAAGCGACTGAATTCTCACTCTTGGGAACCTAATGTGGAAGAAGGTAGAGAGGCAAGGTTATCAGCTGTCATTGGAGAACAAATCAGAACATCAAGACTGGAATTGGAGAACCAGTGTCTGGTTTGCAGGATTTTCAGCCTCCTGTGGTCAGATCCTCAAAAAGCAGGGCCCCAAGAGAAAGAAATAAGTAGGTTAGGCATCTCTGGTTATGACTACACCCTAGAACACAACAGGGGCCAGGTGTAGAGAAAAAACCCACCAATTTGCATTCAGTATGGGGTCAGGCCACACACAGGATAGATGAGATTCTATGGGACCCAGCAGGGTGCAGGCATACAATATAGACCAGAAGCACACAGGACTTCCAGAGACTGTGTGATGCCTTCCCTTAATTTGTTTGGAAGGCAAAGGATGTATGGTAGCAGTTCCAGTCCCTAACACCACTGTGCAGAAACCAATGATACCAGCCCAGCCCTCTGTGGATCACCAAGGACTCCTGCTGATAAAGGAAACCCGATGCCTGCATGTAGTGGGGGATGTGGCACCAAGTCAGTGAAAGGAAGGTGACACCCTCTCCAAATACCTAAGGTAACGAGGCACAGCCAAGAAGCAACACCCATAAAAGGGTCTCAAATTTTAAAACGTCCTGCCCAGTCCCTTGGAATAAAGAAACACATGTGAGATATGGAGCCGCAAATAAATCTCAGGTTCTATGGTACAATGGGTAATAGATTTTTGGTCTTTGTCCATGATTCCTGGCACATAGCTCCTAAAACTCTTGGAATTTTCAGAGTGCTAAGAGTGTCTTTGGTATGCTAATGAGATGACTGGTGGCTGGGGCTTCAGGATGGGGACTGGTCACAGGAAAGACCAAGGCATGATCAGAGGGTGGGGAGTTTCAGCTCACTGCCTAACCCTCAGGGGTGGGAGAGGAGATGGAAATTGAGCTAATCACCAATGGCCAATGATTTGATCAATCATGGCCATATAATGAAACCTTCAAAAAAACCCCTAAAACTAAGGGGTTAAGAGGGCTTCCAGGTTGGCAAACAGATGAAGGTGCTGGGAGGGTGGCGTGCCTGGAGCAGGCAGGAAGCTCCGAATACCCCACCCCCCATTGCTTGCCCCATGCTTCTCTTCCACTTGGCAGTTCCTCAGTTGTATCCTCTACAATAAGCCAGTAATAGTAAGTAAAGCGCTTTCCCGAGTTCTGTGAGCCACTCTAGCAAATTATCAAACCTGAGGAGGGAGTCACAGGAACCCTCCAAATTATAGCCAGTTGGTGAGAAGTACAGGAAGCCCTGGACTGGCACCCGGTATTTAAAGTGAGGGGCAGTCTTATGGGACTGAGTCCTTAAATTTACGGAGTCTGTTCTAACTCCAAGTAGTTGGTTCAGCATTGAATTAAATTATAAGACACCTAGTTGGTGTTAGCAGAGAATTAGAGAATTGCTTGGTGTAGAAAACCCCACGCATTTGGTGTCAGAAGTGTTGTGAGTAAGAACATCTCATATTCTGTTTCCTTATGTATGCCTTAGAAAATCTGCATAGTAAATTAGCAAGGGTAGAGATATTTTTCTCATGGGAGAATGTAAAAGATGGTGAAAATGTTCTCTTAGCAATCACACTAAGAACTCCTGCTCTAGGAGAGAGGCACTTATGTTGCAAACTCCCTGATAAGATTGCTTGAGGCGGAAGCTTCTGGGCTCCCCTTCCCCTGCCCCTCCCCCACTTCTGGAAACCAAGGCAGTATGTGTGTTGCTTGAGAGAGGGAGAAGGATGAGAGAGGAAGAAGAAAGAGTAGTAAGGCAGTAGCAAGATGGACCACAGGAAGTAAATTTGCTGAAGTCACAAAAAGCCTTGTGCAGGTGCATTCACTGTTGACATACCGGGCTTCATGTCTAGACTGACATGTGGGTGGACCGGGATCAGCAGATGCTCTCAAAGGCAAGAGCCAGAGATAGAAGGACAGAGCTAGATGTTGGGGAAGTGCATTTTCGGAAACTCATAGAAATCCAGAGAGAAGGAAAAGGGAAAGTGGCTAAGTCAAGGATACAGGAAGGTCCCACAGCCAGGGAGGCCACAGATGTCCTGGGTGACCCAGCTCCAGTGCTTCTCTCAAAAATGTCACCTTTGCTCATGGACTGTCTTCCCCCAGCCCTCATTCTTCCCTATCTTCACACTCCATCCTCCCACTGTCCTGCCCGATCAACGCTAGTTCACAGACCTCTCATTCCCAAGCATCCCTCCTTTTTATGTGAACCATTCAATAGGCCCATCTAAATTCCCTACTCTTGTTTAGAGAACTTCTTCATAGGCATTCAAACAGTGCATGAATAAAATTGCTTTTTCCTATTCCAGCCAACTGACAAGATCACGCACCACACAAATAGCCTGATCTGCAATTTACAAACCCACACTCATGGGGATGTTTGAGTTTTACAGTTAGTATACATACTGAGCAGAGTAATTTAAAATAAAGAATTGGATGACTACATATTATAATTTGGCATTGTTAAAGAATGAAGGTGATTGGATAAGTAGACAAGACAAATGCACGTGAGATAATATCGACAGTATGTTGACTAATCAAACACCCAATCATCTTACCTGCCACAAGTGAGAATTTGGTTAAACATTTTGATGATGTACAGAATGGCTTTTGGAGAGATTTGTTCCCAGGTAATTGGCAGGCACTGCAGCTCATTAAATTAGCTCTCATCTGACATGCCAAATGATACTCACAGTTGATCCGTTAGATCATCAGCAAGCAATTGTTTATCTCTTCCATGAGCCAGGATGACAAATAAGCAATTTTAGCCAAAAGGGTTAAGGCCAGTGCCAATCATTATTCACACTGCAATTTAACTGATTCTCTGGCAATCAATACCATGCGTTCAAAATGCAATACAGCAGTTTCTTCCACATTGTGGGACACTTTATGTGAATATTCTGCCAGGATATAAACAAACAAAATACTAAATAAAGACAGGTCTCAAATGTAGTATTTATCATCTGATTTTAAGGGAGTGAGGAAATCAGTAAACCTACAGGCATTCGCATTGGGTAGCTGCATAACACAGCAAGTACATTAAGAGAGCTCATGCCCAGATTATTGGGCTCAACCAGGAAGGAATCAAAAAAGGTGGCGGAAGAGAAACGGCAGGACTGGTTTAATGCTTACACCATGCTTATCAGCCTCATCAGAAAAACTGAGATAACGATGGAGAAAGCAGCTCTAAATGGCTGCATTTTACACTTCACTCCCATGCACTTGGAATCAAAATCTTCATATGAGATTAGCCAAGGGAAGGATTTGGGCCCACCACAATGTCTTATTCAACTTGCCTATTGACATGGCTAGCCGCCTCTTGTCCAATAATAGACTCTATTTCCCTTTTTGACTGACCTTTTCTCATCTTGCCCAAAGCTCCTGACACTATGACAAAAGGCTAAGCTGTTGGAACAGAATTTCCCCTAATAGTACAAATGACCAAAATACAAATAGTAACAGAGAAAGCTTCTATAGATAGCAGTTTAAATCTTAGAGCCACAGCTCAGAAACTCAGTCATTACTATGCCACTTAGCAGGATAAGCAGTAAGTGGAATAAAAGCATGGAGACTGCTCAGCCTCAAGCCTTGATTTCTCTCTCACTGGAACATGCAGATTCTTACCTAGTTTGTAAATTATTTGGGTTTCTTGCTTCCTCATCTTACTTTGATTATGGGAATTGTAGTCTCTTGGATACTTCACTGCTCATTTTCTATGGAGAATTAAAGAGGCAGGAATCCAAGCCAATAACAACCTCCTCACATGTTGTCTGTGCTGTTAAAATATTCATAGAAAAAAAGAATTGAAGTTATTGCCTAACATGAGACTCTGGGGTCATTTCATTATTCCTATTCCTTGTGCTTTCCTTGGTCTTCTAACCAAGATCACCAAAATTTGATCATAAATCTCCTTGGTTAAGGGCCCTTCTTATGATATGTTTCAGTAATCAGTGTGCTAATCAAAAGCCCTGTGGAAAAATGAGTAATTTAGATCTTTAGAGCAATATATGTAATTAATGTGGCCATAATATCTACAATCTGTATTCATAATTAAAATAATAAATACTATGCACAAAGCTCTTCCTCTGGATTCTTGTCAGATACTCAACAATGAAGGCCCAAACAAACTACATTGGTAGTAACAGGGCTATACAAAAAAGTGTGGTGACTGGTCAGATTCTGATTGGGGGAGGAGTTAAAGAGGGTGAGAGAGAGGGAAAAATCAAAAATTATTCCCAAGTTTCTGACCTAGATAACTAAGTAGATGCAGCATCACGATGGTTTGAGACAGGTAAGGGAAAGAAGTCTAGAGTCTACTGAGGTTAAGATGCCAGAGGGACTCTTAGGTGGAGAGATCTAGTAATCTATTAACTATCTGGGCCTAGAGTTCTGGAGCAAGATGGGAGCTAGAGATGCAGACTTGGAAGCTGACAGCACCTAGCTGGTGCCAGAGCCATTAGGGGTGAATGAGAGCTTTCAGAGGTGTGTGAAGAGGGAGCAAGGCAAAGGACAGAACCCTGGATGCATCACACTGAGGGAGCCATCGGAGGGGAAAGCAGTCATCCAAGGAGGCTGAGATGGGGCAGGAGAGAGGAGTGTTGGGGAAACCTCCAGGGTCATCCAGAGTGACTTCATAATCTTCCAAAAAGAAATGTTTAGGATCCTCACCATTGATAAATATGTATTGATATGCAATTTAATCAGGATCTTGGCCATAGGTTGGGAGTGGATACTCAGAGCTCAGACACAGGAGACATCCTTTGTCCAAGGACTCTGTGCATGGAATGGTTTGGGAAAGTGATAAGAAGCTATCTTGAGAACATAGCAAATGAAAAATCCAGGGAGAATATCCAATCAATAGTCAGTCTATAGATGTTAGGCAGAAAGAGAGAATCGGGTATGACGTAAAAGAGGCAGAATACAGGGGGTCTAGACAGGAAAAGAGGATAAGAGACAGAACCTAGAATATAGCCCTGAGCCAATGAGTAGACAGCTTCTGGACCTTTCCTTTCAATACGTTACCTGGAGTTTAGGTCATGGGGAGGAAGAGCCCATGTAAAGCAAAGATGTAGCCTAGATACCAGATGCCTCACTTTCATATATTATCTCCAAGCTTTACAGCAACCGTAAAAGGTAAAAACTCTTACTATTCCCATCATAGAGGTGATAAAATTGAGGCTCAGGGAGAGGAAATATTTGTATAGTAAGTGGCAGAGCCAAGAGTCATATTCACATCATCAGTTTACCTTCAATACTGATGTTCTTACCAAGCTCCTTAGAGTTTATTACACCCCCTCAGCCTGAAGAGCTCTGGGTATCCTGACAAAATCAAGGGTGCACACCTGAAAATCTGAGGACCACACCCAGACATGCTCTCTATGAGGCAGTCATATGTTATTCAGGATATCTCTTTGTCATCAAGCAAACCCCAGTAGCCTTCCTAGCTAAGTCATCATGTTTTGCTGATTACCACAAAGTACATAAATCCTGAAGACAACATATAAATGACATCAGAAATAATAAATTAGTTATTATTAATTGATAATAATTTATTAATAATAAATAATGATTTATATTTATTTATAAATATAATTATTGATATTAATAAATAGTAATTAATTAATAATAAATAATCTCATTTAAACCATTAACTTTAATTTGATCCATACCATAGGCTGCATCCCTAACCCCAAATTCTTACGTATGTATGTGGTCAAGAAAGTATAAATCAATTAATATTATCCATCCCAAACACTAGAAAATAAGGCAAAAGAAATACCAAATTAGCAATGGGTAGATATAATCATCTTTCTATATAGTTCTAATACATTAGTGCAAAAAAATAATCAAAGCTCCTTGAAAAATATACCAGAGAAAAGCAAAAGCAAAGCTTTTGTCTTTCCTTGGTATTTACTAACAACTATTTTTTAGTGAAGTTAATGGTTCTTAAATGGAATAAAAAACAGGTCTGTTAAAGTTATTCTCATTTAAAAAGTTACAAAGTTTAAAAATAATTCTGTAATCTTAAACAACCAGTCAATGTTATATGTCATTACAATACACTGGAGCATTGTTATTGATAGTGAGGAGGGAATCATTTGAGGTTTTTAAGAAGTGTAATGTAGAGATCAAAACTGATGCCTTAAGAATTTGAATTTTACAGTAGCATAAAGTATGAATGAAAATGGAGACAGAAATGGAGGTCAGGATATCCATTAAGAATTGAAGTGTAGAGATTTCTGGTCGAGAGGGTGGAGCAGTTCACAAAAAAATCCCACAACTGCACCTCACATCCACTCTCACTCTGACCTTGAAACATCACAACAGGAGGTAAAATAAGAAGGGAAGATATTTAAAAGACGCAGTTACACGCAAAATTAGGATAAATATCTCAGTGGATGAGAACAGGAGGGGAATTAAACGCAGAGGGGGAATGAAGACTGAACATTTCCCACAAGTGCAATGGGACCACAGTGTGGTTGGGGCTGTCCATCCCAGGACTGGAGACGGAGACTCCAGAAGGGATGTGCAAAGTTCCCTCAGGGCAAGAACTCTTAACTTGCTCACAAAATGTAAGACCAGGCTGTGGGCTGGAGTCTCCAGGAGACAGCTACAAAATCACTAAACATGAAAGGTTGAGCTCAGGAAGCGAACAAACACAAACAAAATCAAATTTCCACTCAAGATAAGGTTGCGAATGAAAATTTCAAAGCACATAAGGAAAAATTCACCCCATGAAAGCACGAAAGAATTCACTTTTATTTTGGAAATGGAAACAATAGAGCAATCTAAAAAGAACATTTGTGAGATCCTCAGATATGTTTTATTTTAAAACAACAGTAGGTTATAAAATAAAAACAGGCATCTATGAATAAAGTGCAGGGGTATTTAAAAAAGATTTAGAAACCCTGGAAATGAATATGTTGCAATTTTATAAAAACCCTAAACAGATGGGTAAATCTTAACAAGTCATAGTCAAAAAGAAAATTGGTGCATTTGAAGAAAAAACTATTGCAGTAATTGAGGTAGAGGTTACAAATATCTGAAGTAAGGTAACGGCAATAGAAATGTAAAAACCACAAAACATTCTAGAAACATAGAAATAACTAGGCTATGTCACTGTTAGGCAGTATTCATTAAGATTTAAATCTATCTAAACCTTGCCAAAGGTTGACTGTGACAATGACCATTTGAAATTCTATTTGAAGAACTTCATTAATGCCATCAGACTGCAAAAATGGAATGCAAAGATGAGAATTAGACCCTCAGTCTATCCGTCACCAGACAACAAAAACAAAATGAACTTACAATGAAAATTCTTCATCATGTATGTCTATAGCAATAAGAAATCTTTATTTAAGGATCAAGTAAATTCATCAGAACTCTCTTGATTAATTGTTTTCTGCTTAAGTCTACAAATAATTTTAATATAAAACATTTATTATATATTTATACATTTATTGTATATTATATATTTATTAGATATTTTACATATTACTATATTATTCGCCCTGATTAAATGTTTTAGAATATCCTAAACTGTATCAATAAAATGATTACAAAATAATGAGGGTTGAGACTATAAGAATTCTTTTTAAAAAAACAGAATTACAGTTTAGTTGAAAGGTTAAAATTTTAGGTAAGGATGTGATAGAGAAATGAATTCAAAGTATTTATATTAAAAGAACATTTAGAAACAAATGAAATAACAGCATAATATCCTTAAAAAAACAACAACAACAACATTTAGGAATAAGTTTGAGTTACTGCAGGAGGATCATGTGACTCATGATCTTAAAAAGAAACATTTTTCCAGCTCTACCACTAAAGATGTCCCAAGAGAATCAGGAGCACTTTTGCCCACTACCAACTCTCAAGCTCATGCACACCCAGAGTACCCAGACTTTAATCTCCAATATTGTTCTTATTACAAAAAGCCTGAGCTACTTGCAGGTTAGATGATCCCATGTTTCGAGGCAGGGAAAAACCAGGACAGGCTTGGAACATCCTGTCATTTCCAGTCAGTAATTAGGAACTTCCTCAAGGACATCAGATGTCACCCCGAAAGGATAAAGGAGACACCCTTGAAAGGCCCCCTGGCTGGGTCACACCTGAGGAGGGACAGTCTAGGATGAAGGATGAGGGAGAAAGAAAGAGACCAAGCCTCAGGGGGGTCTCAGAGGACTTTCCAGGTGATGGCACCTGTCAGCCCTTGGAATAACACATCAAAGCACCCCTTAGCACCCGCGCAAGAGACCATAATTTGGACGGTTGATCCATCACCAAGAAGGGGCAAAAATGAACAGAAAAGTGTTAGACGTAGGATGTGCATAGATGGGAACAGCAAGTACAATCGAAAAAGACACTTTGAGCCCTGGAGTTACAAGGAAATTATTTTGTTCTCTTGTTCATTCTTGCCCCTGCACCAGAGAAGAACAGGGAAGAGAAGGAGATGTGTGGCAGAGCAAACCGTGCAACACACACACACACAAACACACACACACACAATCACTCCAAGGTACTCGAGTCCCAAGGCTGGTTTATACGGAGGGAAGAGGAACATTTCAGATCAAGCAGGATATTAGAGTTTTAAATAAAAAGGACTAAGTTTTAATAACAAAAACGAGAGCACTTCAATAATTTAAAGTGACTGAGAAGATTGAGAATCAGAGGAGGCTAATATTAAGGCAGCTCCCTGTGCAGGAAATAGAAAGACAGCCCATGACAGCGGCGACTGTAGAACAGAGCTCCGTGACAGCAGTTTATATCTCAATGAGTTGAAATTCTAAAATCACACTGCTTAAATAAGATGCGTAATTTGAAAACTAAGAAACCTAGTAGAGAGATTACCCTCTACACACACACACACATACACACACACACATACACACACATACACACACACACACACACATACACACACACACATACACACACACACATACACACACACACACATACACACACACACACATACACACACATACACACACATACACACACACACATACACACACACACACATACACACACACACATACACACACACATACACACACACACACATACACACACATACACACACACATACACACACATACACACACACACATACACACACGACCTTTGAGCAACATATAAAATACAACCTTTTTAAATATAGTAATTTTTAGGCAAGCTTTTTTCCTTTCATAAGGCTAATTGTGTCCTGTACTACTTGAGGTAGATTGTTTATTGTGGCAACTGCAACTTATTTTAAAAACACACACATAGTATCTTCATCTTTATTAAAGATAATAAGCAGAAAGTAAAGTGTATCCATATATATTTAGCTTGTAGAATCTACCCATAAAATCACCAGCCATATTCTTATATACCATCCTCCTGCTCCCAACTCCAAAATTGTTAGGGCCAATAAATTATCTTAGGATGTTGTCTTGGACATGTCCAATTCTACCCAATGTTGTGCTGGACCACTTTTCTTTAAGAACAACATGCTGAACAGTTTGATAACCTTCCTTCACATATGCTCCTTAACAACAGAAGAATATGGATCACAGCACCCTAGCTCTATTTCAAAATAACATAATATCTAATCACATAATATTACAAATAATAATATGGTTTTTCACTTGTTGCTTCCTTCCAAGGCATTTTGAGCTTCAATAAATCATAATTGATATAAATTAATGCCATATAATTAATGCAGATTTGCTGTAGAAATTAAATGCATAATTAGAATTTCTCTACTAAATGCAGATTCACTTTGTAAGCTCTTTTGAAATGCATATTGGCAGCAGGGTAGGCTTTTGCATCTTAGAAATATAAATGCATCCTTTAATTATAAGACATTACTGTGGATTTTATATATTTAATATATAATTAATAAATGCACATTTTTTAAGAAAAATTTAATGCCTTGAGGGAAAAAGGGTAAGTGATTGGGCTGTGAGTTGTGAGAAAATCTGAAGAATGAAGCCTCCTGGTTCATGTGCCTCCCTCTACTCTAGCAGAATTACTAGCAATAGAGTGCTTGAAGAGTCTGGTTCTAAGTCCCCCATTTATAACAGGTAAACCTGAGCAAGCCACATATCTACCCCAAACTTCAATTTCCTTATCAGTCAAGTAGCCTACTTCATAGTACTCTTGTAAGGATCAGTGGAGTTGAACTGATTCATTCATTGTCTGAATTCAGGTCAGAATTATAAGAAATTATTATCATCATAATTACTGTATATTATACACTCCTTCTAATTTCTTAGCTACCAGTCTATCAATGATGAAAACTTCAGTTTGGGTAATGATAGCTACCATTTATTAAACACCATGCACAAGTATTGTGCTAAATGTTTCATATATGCCATCTCATTTGTTCTTTAGTATTATCCTCATTTTACAATTGAGGAATCCAAAATTCAGAAAGGGGTGACTTGTCCACAGTCACATAACTGGTAATAGATGGGATTGAATTGGTATCTATGTGGTTCCAGAGCTGATCAGCAGTCCCCAACCTTTTTGGCACTAGGGACTGGTTTCATGGAAGACAATTTTTCCACAGCAGCGGGGAGTGGGGGGGGGGGTGGCGTGATGGAGGTGGGGTGCGGAGCTCTGTAGCCAGGTCCCTAACAGGCCACAGACTGGTACAGGTCCAGCCCAGGGTTGAGGACCACAGTTCTAAATCACCTGGGTAGACTCCCTCCCCATCAACATTGGTAAAGTTATATCAGCCCTACTCATCATATGCAAACTCCACATTCCTTATTAAGAGCAAAATAACCCATGAATTCTAAACCTAGGAAGAATACAATCTATTCAGGGCAAGGTCAATCTCCTTGCTATGCTACACCCCCTAGCAATGATCACTAGCTAGAAAGAATTACTATCCCACCAGCTAGACTCTAAACTTCAAGAGGGTGGGATCTCACTGTTTAGTTCACCACAGAATCCTCCTGCAAAAATGCAACGCTTTTTTGGTAAGTATTTCATGTTCTTGCCAAATTCCTAAAAACCATGAACAATTAAAGAATAATTTTTTTCAGGCTAGTCTTTTGCATCCCTAACAGAGGAAGTAAAATTTGGAAGATGAGACATAACAGCATTTACTGCGTCACCTGCTGGCCCAGGAGCCTTAGAATGGAGGTATTCCTGCAGCTCCTTAGTCCCAGCTGCCTGCATTTTACAAGTGAAGACACCAGGGGCGAGAAATCAATGAAGGGCCTTTACCTCTGGGAGGTGAAGACATGAGCAAAAGAAGGAGGAATTGGTGAAACCATTTTTCTTTCTCGTCCTAAGTGACCAGCGCAGCAATAGACCCTGTGCCACAGGGCACACTGGGGAAAAATATTCATTGTAGAACCCAGATGCCAAAGTGAAGAAGAAATAGAGCACTTCCGGCAGCTGCATCTGGCTTTTTGGCAAGCTCTCCACGATGTGGTACTGATTCTCCCTGCATCTGCTCCTTAATCATTTCACTAGTTACCTGTGAACTACGTTTCACTCACTTTGACCACACACTGCTTGGAACTTGGAGAAAGGTACCACTGCTATGTCTATTTTCAAGCTGCTGTAAACCTTTCCAAAGAAATCAATATCAAAAAACTTTCAGCTATAAGGATGGAAAAAAAAAAAAAAAGAAATGCTCTATTCTGGACCACCAGCAGCTAAGCACCCTGATCACGTACACATATAATGATTTTGAAAATCGAGAGAAAACTGCCTTATCCTAAAGTAAGCACTCTCTTCCTATAAATTAGTTTAGGGTTCAAACGGTTAATCCAGTGGCTGTACAGTTAGGTAGGCCCTTAGGAAATTTAATCTACAAGGAGGATTTGTTAAAACTCTCACCTTTAGTAGGGCTTTTTTGCACATCAGAAAAGTGAGATATATTTCATGGCTTTCCCTCTACACATTTTTATGCTACACCTTTCAGCAAAAGCTTTTACAATGATATTAAACATTAACTCTGTATGGGTTAATCCCAAGACACAGCAGCAGCCTTAAGGTTAATAGTCCTTTTAATTAAAGGATAAGTCAGTTATTGAACACAGAAGCTAATCACAAAAGGATTACCACTGAAAATGAACATAGTCTGTGCAATTAGTCTGATAATTAAGACTTAAGTACTGGACAGAGATCAAAGTGCTTGTAATATGCAATAAAGTTCCCAGAGTTGTAAGGATATTCAAAATGTTAGCTTGTGCTTTATTGCACCTTCCATTTATCGCGTACCCATGATAGCAGCAAACACATTTCCCCGATGGATGTCAGCATGGATAACTGCAACAGCTGTTACTACATAAGCCTGGTGTTTCTCACAATATGATTACTCTGTCAACGACGGCCGTAAAAGGTGGCATCTGCATTCATCAAACAGAGTTATCAATAAATGTAAAACCATACAACAATTAGGGATCTCAAAGGAAGAACAAATCCAACTAGAAAAAAAATGTCAACCATACTCTTTAATTACTAAAATTGTTAATCAATAAAATGCCTTCATAACTTTTAATTAAAATTTTATTTGAACTGGATGTTCGGAGAATCTGATTCTTTGTTTTCATTACATTTAACAGTTGCATTACAAAAATCCTGGTGGCATCTGTGAGCAGCCATCCCCTGGGGAACACTTTATATCTGTAATTGCATATTGTTACCTACAGAGGGTGTTAAGAATCCTTGTTAAAAATAAAGGAACTAGTTAGGAGACATCTCACAGTAGCCATTATTATGGAGCAAATTACTAGGTAGAGCAATCAGAAGCTGTCAAGAAAGGTTAGCAAAAAGGAGTGTGAGGAAATCAACCATTTAGCAATTCATCATGGGCCAAAACTAGCTCTAGAATAAAACCAAGGAAAAAAAGGTATTGGTTTTATGAAGTCAAGACATTGCCTTGGTTTATAGCAATGAATAAAGATTATAAGAGGTTACTGATAAGGGATAAAAAGATGAAATGATAAAGGATAAATCAATTGCTTTAATCACACTGGTGCTCAGGCAAGATATAATGAGAACAACTAGTTAAAATTCCAAGGCTCTATGCTATACATTATCTTTACTTTATCTTTAATTTGTGTCCATAAAGGTCTGTGTAATTTATGTATCACCAGCCCCAGAAGCTGACTGGTGAATTCCCATACCTTTGCCTCAGTCTCTTCAAGCCGAATACATGTGTCACTGTTACATTTTTAAATGGTTTCTCTTTGATTTGTAGAAAAAGAAAATTGACCTTGAATATCTTTCTCAACTGAGTTTCCACTAGTATTTCATTCAACTCTGAACTCCAGCCTACATGAATAAACCAGATTGACTATTGCTTAAATCATTGCTGAAATAATTAGCAAGCTCTCCCTTCACACTGTTGAGTGTTCCTAGATATAGAATTCAGTACTCAGAGGTTTGCTCTTGGGGATTGCCTTTTCTTAATCTTCTTTATCTCAGCTTGGTTTCCTGGATTCCTGTATGAGTAAGAACAACTGTGAACTATAGCCAACCAATCTATCCAGTGTCCTCGCAAAGGCCGTTGATGGCATGCAAGACACACAACCCCAAAATATAGCACCTTGGCATTTGGGAAAATAGCAAAAGCAGGAAGATCACTCTCACCTCCTCTTCAGCAGGCTATAAAAGAAATCTCTGGCCTCTTCTGAAATAGGTCATAAGACCCTCATGCCAGAAATAACCTCCCTATACCGAGAAGAAACGAATGTCCCTATCTATGAAGACACTAGGACACAGAGATGAATCTGAACAGATTTTGTGAAGTTCTCCCCAGTTTATTACCATTAGGTCATACCCCCTTCATCTAATCATACTTCTGCACAACTATCCACATCTTCATCAAACTTAGCATAAAAACACAGGTTTCCCTGTTTCTTTGGGTCTTTATTTCTGAAGGCTTTCATATTACATGAAACTTACATTAAATAAATGTGTATGCTTTTCTTCTGTTCATCTGTCTCATGACATAGGGGCCTCAGCCAGGAACCTTTTGATGAGTGAGAAATAGATATTATTTTTCTCCCTACACCACCATCTCTCTTATTCATAGCTCATAGCAGATAGAATATACCCTCCATGTTTTCCTTCTCTCAAGAAAAGTTAAAGTGCTATCATCAAAGCCGTGCTTGGAAAACCAGCCAAGCAAGGCTATATTACACCAACAGGTCTGCAGCTCAACTTTGCTCCAAATCACTGGGAAACAATGATTTACCTTGCTCATGAAATCAGGGTCATGTCTTGGAGAAATGAGAAGAAAATGATAGTACCTCATACTTAAATAATGTTTACCAGATGCCAGGCACTATTCTAAGTGCTTTACAGATATTAACTCATTTAATCTTCACAAAAACTCTAGGAAGCAAATTATTATTGTGCCAAGAGGTTAGGTAACTTGCCCACATCACACAGCTGGTGGAGATGGAATTATGAACCCTGCTGTCTGGCTTCAAAGTCTAAGCCCCTAACCTCTATTCTATGTTGCTCTTATAAAAGTAGCACTTCTTGGGCATACTATTCTGTCAGGCGTGTGCTAAGTGTTTTATTTCTGTTTGCATAACTCTGCAAGGTAGATTTTACAGAGGGGGAAATTGAGACTCTATGAGGACAAATGAACCTGCCCAGTGTTCCACAATAAGCTGTAGTAGAGTCAAATCTAGCTCTACCAGACCATAAAAAACCATATCGTTTTCCATATTGTCAGGGTAAGATATGATCATTGCATTTTAATTCCACTAACATTCAATGATGAATGAAAAAAGAGGAAAAAAGGCTGAAAAGGGTAAGAGAGGAAGAGATCACATGTACGTGCGACATTATTTCTCTCTTAGAAGGTTAAAACTGATAGGTTCAATTGGCTCCAAGACCAGGAGAAGATTAAGCAAAGTTTGAAATTTTTCCCAAGGGTAAGAGAGGTGTCTATGGCCATACTACCCTGAACATACCTGACCTTGTCGGATCTCAGAAGCTAAGTAGCGTCAGACCTGGTTAGATTCAGATGGGAGACCAAAGGTTAAGAGTGGTTATTCAATGGGGTTCTCAAATATTAAAGGGCAGATTTAAGAAGTAAGAGAACATTCTAAGAATGAGAGCTTTCGTGTGTAGGGGAATCTGAGATCTAGGAGGGTAGAGGCAGGTGAATAATGTAACATTTACATAGAGATGCTCCCAAGAACAAGAAGGATTGGCTATAACTCTGGCAGAGGGCTGTGTTTTTACCATTCTCCAGGATGAATATTAGGGTTGTGGTGTCTGTGGTGAAACATACTTCTCTCTACTATAATATATTAGGAAAACAAACTCCAAGGAAGAAATGAGTGTGCAAACAAATGATTAAGCAGTCCAGGATAGGAGACAACGTTGCGGGGGTGCACGGGAGCTGCCGCTAAAGTGGGAAAAATCGAGGTCTGATTCATCTTTGTAAAACCACAATACCATGCATAATGTCCATTGGCTCTAGCAAACGTGCCTGGACTGAATGATGGACCTCTTCCCCCCAGTACTTAGCTACTGTACTAAGAGACAGTAACCCAACCTTTCCAAAAACAACAGGCTCAGTAGCTATTGTCAACCTACCAATGAGTACACTTTCCCATATTTTTCACCTTTAGCATTTGGCTTTTTCCTGTTTTTCAGTCCTGTTATTCTTAGAAGTTGTTAGCTTTTTCCTTTCACAGTGTCAACAGTTCAGGATGGGCAGCAACTCCATAGTACATCAAAATGTAAGTTTCAAATATTATAGTAGGACCCTCGTTTTCTTCTCTGTTCCTTAGTACGGCCTAGCGTGTCACAGACCGCAGTCAAAAACATCAATGGAAATGGTGTGCATTTGTGAAAAATGCTTAGTATTTTGTCCATACCCATAAACAGAGCAGGGGCATGCCCAGGACAAGTAATTTTAACCACTCAATCTCATACATTGAATATAAAGGTAGTCATATTTGAACATCAAAGAGATGTTTCAAACCTTAAATGATACATAAAAAGCATTGTGGACTCCCGAGTGTTATTTAATTTCTACATTTTGAGATGATTGAAAATGAACATGATTGAAATATGAAAGTCATATTTTTTAAAACTTCATTTTGCAAAGGTTAATTGACAAGCAGTTTGAACAGAGGGAATGGGCTAGAAGTAAGTTTCCAATTACCAGAACTGGGACATAGACTTGGGAGAATGTATGAAATATATAAATCTTGAAATGTTAACAGAACTTCCATTTATAGGTTAAGGAGTGAGCAGCAAAGATTTGAGGGGATTATGACTCACTTTATAAAGTTGTAACTATCTATATAAAGATAAAATAAATATCTTGAGTTTAATTTCAGGAAAAATTCTTTCAAAATTTCTTACAGAGACTATTAATGACTACTAAAATGAGACTGCTTTTTCTATTAATAAAATATAAAAACTGCACAAGTACAGTTGCACAGTTGTGTGAATCTCCATATATTCATATACGGACACATATATGTAAATTCACTACCAAATAGATTAGCAAAATGCAAGTAGTATGGTAATCTGGGGGAGAGTCTATCTTGTTGCAATTTTTAAATTTCTCAATCCATCAGTTAAATGTGGATTCAGGGCACAGACTCATATTTCCTTGTCAAATAAATTATGTCTTACATCAAAGACCACACAGATTTCTACTTAACAAAACAGGAGAATGTCTGAATAGGCCATAAACGTGAAATATGCAAGAGAGCAAAATGAGACAGCCAATAAAATAAAAGATTTGTTAGTCAGCTAAAAACTATCTACAAAATGGTACTACTGACAATCAGAACTGGTGATTAAAGAAATATTCTTTTAAACTGATGCTAATTTTTTCCTTGAGAAATGAGCTCTGGTGATAATGCAAAATGCTAACAAATTGCTATGCATAAAAAGTTTCAATTAGACAACAAAGACAGAGATGGTACATACATCTTTTTTGCTTGACTATGGAAACGTCATGTACACATAATATAGTAGTAGAAGAGAACGAGAAATGTGCCAGGTCTTTAAGAAATAAACCAGGTACCAAATTATTATATAGTTGTAAATCCATGGGTCAATATATTTGTTATATCAACTTGACATTTTCCCTTTTGCAGGTAATTTATAGCAATTAATTCTCATTTATAGATATGTTTTCTACTGTGGTTTTTCTCCGAAGATGATATTGAAAGATACAGCTGACCCTATCTAGCAACCACTATTAAAAATGTTAT
The DNA here is from genome assembly GCA_008086735.1 of Cheirogaleus medius. Lineage (NCBI taxonomy): Eukaryota > Metazoa > Chordata > Mammalia > Primates > Cheirogaleidae > Cheirogaleus > Cheirogaleus medius. The sequence goes on along the minus strand of VBSM01001562.1, from coordinate 21,214,700 downwards.
TTGGTTTAATGATTTTGGCAAATTAAATTGTCAGTTGTTAGATTAGTACTATCTTAAAATGTAACAGAATGTAACAAATTATAAAGAAAAATACTTTCAATTTTTCTTTAAAACAACTTCACTACAATATTGAACTTTCAGCTAAGTATGACTTCTAAAGGGTTTTGGATCATTCAGCCTAACAGTTAAATGAGATAATACAGGGAAAGTGTTTGGCACAGTCTCTAGCACAAGGTAAGCACTCATAAGTAGGAGCTCTATATAATCAGGATGAACCCAATAAATACAACAGAGAAATGAGAGCCCTCTGTTTTCCAGGGCTTCATCATATATGTATTAGTTTGCTAGGGCTGCCCCAACAAAATGCCGCAGACTAGGTGGCTTAAACAACAGAAATTCATTTCCTCACAGTTCTGGAGGATAGAAATCCAAGATCAAGGTGCTGGCAGAGTTGGTTTCTCCTGGGGCCTCTCTCCTTGGCATGCAGGTGGCCACCTTCTTGCTGCAGTGGTGCTCTCGCGTAGTCATTCTCTGTGTGCACTGATGTCTAGGACACCAGTCATGCCGGATTGGGGCCTACCTTAATGGCCTTGTTTTAATTTAGTCACCTCTTTAAAGACTCTATCTCCAAATACAGTCACATTCTGAGGTAGTTCAACACATGAATTTATAGAGGACGCACAATTCAGCCCACAACTGTGTAAGATCGTATAGACACCTCCCAACATTTGAAGAAGACATTGGAATCCAAAGTGCGCAAAAAGGTGGGAGTTACAGCAAGCAAGTCCGGAGTAGAAGGGCTGATGTGGCTGGAGGCCCAGCACCTCTCTCGTGCTTTCTTTCTGCCCTGGTCCTACTCGCTTTCTCTTCTGCACCAGCATCTTTGCATCTTTGCATATTTTCTGCACCAACATCAAAGCATTTTTGCCCTGAGTCAAGTGTTGATTTGCTTAAATTGATACTAGGTGAAAGTGAGTAAAGGCTTAGCACTCTGGGCAGATAGTCTGTATCCCCACAGAGAACCTAGTTATCCAAAAAGAATCTCTGCTTAATTGACTGGGCAGGGGTGGGAGGTAGGGAGTGATGTTTCCCAGCCGTAGATTGAACTGCCCACTCAGGACTCCACACTGGGTAACCCCTTTTATCCTCAGCACACCCTCCCTTACAGAGTTCGAGGCTCTGTGCTCCTGTGGATTGAAGGAATCATGGGGTGGGGAGGGGGTGGTTATTCCAAATGAGGATGGGGCACAATGGGGTAGGGAGTGAGGAAAAGGAAGGGAGGAGGGGGGCCAGCAGTGGTCTTATTTAAAGGGAACTGGAGAGACTTGGAAAACTTGTCTCGGCATAATCAAAGTGTTATTTTATTCTTGTTTCATCCTGTATTACAACTGTAATTTATGGAACTGTATTAATGTGCTCATTGGGAAAGAGTCCTCTTTCCTTAACAGGATATTAGAGTTAAGAAAGGCCATCATCACATGAAATCATCTCCGTAACTAGCTATAGTGTAAACTTTAGGGAAAGGGAGGAAGCAAACGTCTCTTCCCCGTTTCCCTTCTCTCCACATTGCAGGAAGGAGGAGTGTGAATCAGAGAGTGTCTGTGTCATTTAAGCCCTGGCGCAATGCCTAGCACAGTGCTCTGTGCTGCGTTCAATAAATAGATGTTGTCCACTGACAACACCATTGTAGAGTAGCGATTGTTGCTTCAGCAGCCAAATTCACTGTATCTGCATAGTTCCATTGTTCTTTGGGGCTCTCCTCTCCTTAAAATGATGGATTGCCAAGTAATAAAAATGCTTTCACCTTTATCTCCACCTAGCTCACCCCCTTTAGTTCTTCTTTTACTGCTGGGCTCTGTGTCAGGTGACCCATCCTCCCATCCCTCACTGGCTCCCTGGGACCCAGCCGCTCAGAGCCGTTCTTGTTTTAACATATTGGAAGGTCTTTCATTGTAATCATTGAGGTTTGTCAATTAGAAGAGATGTGGATTGTGTTTTAATTGTTCAGAAATAACAGCATCCTGACTGTCATTAGCCAAGAAAGTCTCCCCTGAGCACAGGTGACCCAGCTGGGGAAAATTAAGAGGCAGACTCAGCAATAAAATCAGGAAGCTAAGAGTAGTGGAACAGCCCAGCCGAGGGATCATCATCTTCTTTGCCTAACCCAGAGATAAATCTCCAAAAGCGAAGACCTAAAATAGAAAAGGGTTGTTTATTCTTTAAAGATACCTAGAAAATTAATGGTTTTGGTAAATAACATTTTTATCATAAAAGGAGATAAGTGGTTGCTCTTATCCCTACACATACAATCTACTATTGTGGAGTTTTCTGTGGCACACAATCCCCTCCATCTACAAACCAGAACCCAAAACACGTGCAGCCACCCAGAGAAAAAGGCACTCAAAGAATAACAAGTTAATGTGTTTCATCTCTGTGCAATCACAAAGTAGTGTGAATATTCTTCAAAATAGAACCAGAAAGATATTATGCATAAAGTTCATTGAAGGACTTCGCGGCTCAGGATGAAATCTAATCGATGAGATGTGACCTGTGCAAATTCAATTTTCAAAGGGCGCCTGTGAAGTTTAGGATTTCTAAATTAGAAATCTGAGTTCATAATTTTGTATTTTTCTCCTGCATTTTATACCAATTACAATTTATGTGTCATTTACTTTTAAAGTCAGTTAACATTGACTTTGTTCTTTCAGCTTTCCGGCTAAATATGCTTGGTGATTGAGTTACTAGCAGACATTTTGAGTAAGTAATAGGACAATTACCTTCACTATCCTTTTTTGAAACATAAAGTTCTAAGTAGAGTTCATTTAGGCCTGTTCTCCACCCCCAAAAAATCACATGTCCCTACAAGGTAGTACAGTAAAAAGCACCCTAGACCAAGACCTAAGAGACCAGGGTTCTGACGCCTGACTGCTCTTTGGATGTCACTTCTTAGAGGATAAGTGAGGAGACGTCTTGGACTGCCAAAGCAGGGCCATCACTGGGAACTCTGGGTACGCTGTGAACAAAGTCATCCACAGGGAAGCATGCATGAAGCCTATTGCCCTCTCCATGCTTCTCTCCTCCTTCCCCCCACAAATCTACCTCCTTAAATTCAAATTGAATGCGAACATTGTCAATGCCTCAGTCTCTATGACAACCATATTACCACTTAGTTCTGCCTTAAATGAATGATAATTTAGTCATATTATTTATCAAAGTATTCTGAAGCCTATACTTGGAAAGTCTTGGGATATAAAATGTCTCAAAGTCAACAGGTTATGGAAATTTAGCAATATTTAGTAATATAACATGCAAATTCTTATTTCCTACACCAATGAGAAGGCTTTACAATTTGACTAAAAAGCAAGGTTATATATGATCTTTTTGTAGAGTGAAACAGCATGTGAGTAAAATAAATAAATCATCAAGTATGACTATTCTCTTTAGAAATATACATCTCAACCTACTCTAACAAAATAAGATTTAAACTTTTTCCCTTTACAAATATCTTACTAAGAAATATGAAATGTGAGGTATTTTATTCCAAACAATTTATCTAAAGATTTTTTAGCATGACTTACAAAGAAAAACCACAAATATCCATCTTTTGTATGGGGTAAATTCTATGTCTATATAGTATTTTGCCTTTTTCAATAGAATGAAAAGAAATGATGGATTTTTAAATTCTACAAAGCCAGAATCATTTCTTAATTTATAACATACTTACTCAAAGCCTTTATCCTAGCCCAAAAAAGAAGCCTAATGGCTAACATTATATTGTCATTGCAATTTTCTCTGATGAAGCATTTAAGTGAGCTAAGCTACTATTCACGTGGCTCTATGTTAAAGCACCCAGTAAACACATATTTTTCACCTTGAAGTGAATTACATTTGAAAAGATGGAGAAGAGATCTGTCTGCAAAAGTTGGTCATCTTCAGAGTTATAAGCTGCAGAGCTAGAATTGCTGGGAGGAGGCATCTGTCCTTCCTCAGGCTCCATCAACAGTGTGCTCACACCTCCATCAAAGCACACAGCACCCTGAAGCCCAGCAGGCTTTATTCTATTACAAGGGGATCTCCTTAAGGAGAGGGATTATATCTTATTTCTTTTGTTATCCTAGTGTCTAATGTGTCTTTTCAAACATGTTCAATAAATTAAAGGTGAATAACTCATGGCCCGATCTTCTTATGTTACAGACAATAAAAGAGAAACCAGTAAGAGCAAGATGACTTGTGTGAGGTCATCCAGTTGGTTAGAAGCAGGACAGGATGAAAACCTAGGTCTCTTGATTTTTATGTTGTGGAAATCTCAGCTGGCAAGTTGAACCTACGTGCCAAAGTATTGAAAATGGGTTGAATACAGTTTGTGGTTCGTGATGACTGATTTATGTACCTTTTTATGAAGACATTGCTCTAAATATTACAAATGTAATGAATTATTATCCTAGTCCATGGAGATATCTGGCATAAAAACCCAGTGATTCAGAGCACAGTGGATTTGAATTCCAGCTCAGACACCAGCTGTGGCCTTGATAAGGTCTTTAGTGTAATCCTCAGATCCTCCTCTGTAAAGTAGACATAATAGTCATACCTCACAGGAGTTATAAGGACCAGACAAAATAATAAATGTAGAACAGAGCTCAGGGCCTGCCACATGGTTATCAGCATGGCAATAATTTAAACTGCTTTGTAGGGATTTGTTGAATGAATGAAAAACACAGATCCTACTAAAAATATATTTAAAATGTGCATACATATGTATGTATATCTTTAAATATATAATTTAATATGTATACACATTTATATTTTTACATATTTATATATGTAAACAGAGGGGAATATTCTGAACAAAAGTACAGCAAAATATTAAGATGATTGTCTCTAGTAGTACAACTTTCTAAAATCTGTATTTGCATATATTTTCTACAATAAGCATGAATAAAAATTTGTGTAATATAGATTTACATATTTATTTTTAAATATAAATATTGACTTTTATCAATCTGGTTTAAATCTCATTTAGGGGTACATCCTAAAATCACTCTCACATGTGAGCTACTGATAATGCCAAGTTATCAGAATTTCCCCCCAAAATGTTTCTGAGTTTTTATTTTTTAATTAACTATTAATTTTTGCATTTATTTATTCTATTTAACACTTACCATGCAACAGGCACTGTTCCAAGTGCTTTATAAACAGTAACTCAACTAAGAAGGAGTAATCATACCCCAATTGGAGAGAAAAATAGCTAAAAGTAGGGGTAAGAAATACCTAGAATATAAAAAGAGAGAGAGAAAAGGATAGTATAACTTTGATCTTTTAAAACCAAACTGATGAAAACTACAGATAAAATACAAATTCCTACAACTTGTTTTATTTACATATACATAATTGCCACCAAAATGATCTAACTTAAATATATTCTGCTAAGAAATTCATTATTTTCTAAAAATTTAGGAATGGTTTTATAAGGCATAATTTTACATATAAATCATCAAAACCCATGTAAACTGCATTAACAGCCTCCTAACATACTATATTGTTTTCTCTCTAACCAAAACTACTAATTGCTGTTATCTCAGTGAAATTCAAGTGCATAATTGCAAATGTAATAAAAGGATTGAGAAACCTTTCTCATTATCTTCCCATCACACTCTTCTCTGCACACACAAGTTCCCCGAAGCCAGCAGGCAGAGGCTCCTTAGCCGTGGAGGTCACGGCGGGGGCACAGCAGTGGGTAGGACTCAAGTTGGCAGTCAATATGATATACTTCTAGAATCAGTATAATCACCCTGAATAACACGGGAACATCATGGTAATATACGACGGACTATCATTTTTCCTTGCTGTTCCTTATGTGGCTGTGATGACCATAACTCAACAACAAATTTGTCATAGAACCTTCAAAGAAGAGGGAAAAATATCAGTGGGCTTGCACACATCTCTTCTAGGAACATATGATTTTGTTCTAATATAAATCCAAATATATTCACCACCATATTTGCCTCATGTGTATAAATGACTACTCTTTTTTTTTCTTTTTATTTCATCATATTATGGGGGTAAAAATATTGTTAAGGTTACATATATTGCCCTTGCCACTCCTCCCCCCCCCTCCGCTGTGTCAGAGCTTCAAGCATGTCCATCTTCCAGGTGTAAATGGCTACTCTTAAATATCAGTGCTCCAAAAACTAACCACACCCAATTTACCACTTCCGTCACCTGAATGTTGAGCAATAGAAAGAAAGCTTTGGCATATTCAGGCTGAAATCTCTTAGAAAAGGGAGGCATCACTACTGGTATTCCAGAACTGGGTGCTACAGGACAACCGCTGTGACAAAGGTCAGTGGCCAGAACCTTCCCTGGGAGAGAGCAATTGTTTTCCAGCCTGACGTTCACTTAGCATCGGGAGATGAGCTCATGCTTGAAGTCTGAAACTAATCACGTTCTGCTTAATGAAACAGCACAGGCAGCCTCAGCTGCTCTGCTTCTGCCTTCTGACACACCAGGACTGGTTCAGGAGAACCCGAATGCATGTCATAACTCGTGGCTTCCCTGGTAATCATTTTCATACTGAGAAAGAAGAGAGCAGAGAATTATTAAACCATCTCCTTCTGGAGATAAATCAAAGAAGCTTTTCCAACTTCATAGAAAAAAAAAGAAGTCCTTAGAAAAACGTTCTTAAATTTCTTTAGGATTCTCCTATACACGTGCTAGGAGACATCCCAAAGTTTGAAGGCCCCTCAGTCTGAAAATGGAGAGGGCTCAAAGCATAGAACAATAGCATTCAATAGAAAATAGAAGCTGAAAGCGTGTTTAGAATTCACCACCCCCAGTCTTCCACCCCCTACCCCATTACTGATAAGGAAACAGAGATTGGAAATATATCCCAACTCAGTGAATTCCAGGCAGAGCCAGGGTTAGAAACCCACTTGGTTCCCACGGCAGCCCGTGGCTCTCCCAGGAGCCAGCCTGCAAACTCTTGGTCAGCATTCCTCCCATGGTAAAGGGCTGCCTCACAGTCAGAAATGGGGAGCCATTGAAGGTTTTTGAGCAAAAGAAGGATCTGATCACCTCTGCGTTTCAGGAAGATCCATCTGGCAGTCCCATTTATAAAGTAGAATTAAAAGATCATCATGAGCACAACATAGTATAAGTTCAAGGCCAAAGGAACAGGAACCAGGGGAATAAAATAGAAGAGGCAAGATGCAAGAGATATTTCAAACCTGTTTGTCTGCAGGAGTCCTGAAGGCAGAGCCGGTTTGTCCCCAGTCCTCACATGGCGCCCAGTGCATAGGTACCCCATATCTGCTTGCTAAATGAACAAATGAATTAAATAAGTAGAAAAGGCAGGAATCCCTGACTGAGTGGATAAAAGGAAGAGAAGGAGTCAAAAATTACTTCAAAGTTTGTGGGTTACATAGTTGAGAGAATGTTGGAGAAATTGGTGGTTTGAGCAGAGGAAAAAATGGAGTATTGGAGATCATCTAGGGAGGACCGGGAGTGGGTTTCCTGAAATCACTGACATAGAAGTGGCCAGTGAAGCCCTAGAACAGACGAGAATGTTGTCACATTATGAAAAGAGAAAAAGGGCTGGAGACATCAGTGGGGTTAATCTGTGTACCTGTAGTGTGTACCTAGGTAGGATTATTTTAGGCTCATAGTCCTCCACACCTGGATGACGGACAGAACCATGAAGTTGGCACTTGACAAAAATAAGGTGCAAAGTTTCAGACCCGAGCTCAATGTCAGTGTGAGATTTTTCAGACAAGAAGACCCAAATGCATGCTAACAGTAGCAGTGAGCAGATTTCAGCTTCTATGAACTTGTCCAGAATTTTATAACCAGGAAACTTAAAAATAAAACAAAATAAAACCCTCATGATACTCATTTTAATATCTGTATAAATTTTGAGTTTTGTGACAAAGAAATATTTTAATCTTGAAATGCACACCAGATGCAGGGAGCATCATAATCTTTTCAGTGACTGGACCAGGTAGGAGACAAGGCCTGACATCCTGTCCCCCTACCCAGGAGTGGCAGCAGCCGCATGCATCCTGTCTGCAGGAGCCCTGCAGAGCCGTCACCTACCACCTCTGCTGCTGGCCACAGCAACCTCCTCCTGGTCGCCTACTGCTTTTCTGCTCCTTCCACCCACCTGGACAATCAAATATGGGCCAGCCCTTTGAAATGGAAATAGAAAAGCATATTCTGTGGTTACTACTTAAGGTCATAGAATCCTAGAACCATAAAAATCAAGATTCACAGACTGTTAGAGCTAATTAAATCCCCTTGAGGGAACTGGGAACCAAGCCTGACCTTCTCTCCAAAGATAGAAGAAGGGCTATGTTTTTAGTCAAAGGACCTGAAAGTGAGGCTGTGTGAGGATCTTGCTCTCCTGCTGTAGAATGTGCATTTGGGAGGACAGCATAGGGCAAAGGGCTTGAGAACCACAGATACAAGAGCACACAGGGTTGTAAATAGGAAGTGGGACCTGAAAAAGTGATAAAAGGTGACTGGACAATCTACAGATGCAAATGGGTGGAGATGGTGCTTACAGATCTTTGGAGTGAGGACTCCCCACAGTAACCTGGTCCTGCCATGAGTTAGGGCTATTCACTTCCCCTGGAAGAGAGATTTCTCCAACAGTCTCGTGGTATTAGAGTTGACTTTCACCACTGGGGGAAATAAGAGTCTTAAAATTAAAGGGAAAATTACAATCAGATCACAAGTATTAGCTAAGTGAAGAGTGTTATTAATTTGCCAAAAAGAATATTGAATCCATCAATTTGTGTTGGGTATGCATAAAGGTATCTAGCTGTCTTTCAATTCTTTTTCCTATTAGCTCACTGACCTCTCCACCGACCTACATTTAAAAAAAAAATCACTCATGCATTCCTTTGTTCACTATTTACTCAGTAAATATATACTGTTTGCCTAATATGTATTTGACACTACATATATAATAGTTCACAAAACGGCATGGAGCTTTCAAAGAATAAATTAATTTCCTACTAACAGGAATTCAGCTAATTTCAGCATTATCATTGCTTTTCCTAAAAACAATTCTACTTTCATTGGAATCATTTCCCTTAAGCTGAGACTATCTCTTTTTGGGAAAAAGAGAGAAAACAAAAAATCTCTCCTTCACAGTAACACTGGCATTTCATTCATGTACATTCATCCTCAAAGTAAGCAAGATTTTATAATCTGTCCCTTAGGATATTCAAAAATAATTTTAAAATAATTCTTGCTTATCTTTGCTTTTGACAGGAGTTTGTTTGTAGTATCTTTACTTGCCCTGTTCAGTTTGCCTTGGATTTCAACATTATTCAGTGTTTACACTCGTAAGAGAAAGTTTTCCCAGCCTCAATCCATGCCAACTTCTTTCAATGCTTAACTAACCTGTGGAAAGTGATGTTACATTAAATTATTTTCAACTTTATCTTTAATATGGTCAGCAGGCAGTACTTTCTGCAAAAGGCATTTACTCTTAACTGAAAGAAGAAAGCTAACTCTAGTTTCCTGTGGGCCGAGTCCCTTGTGAATTCCAAGAGGGAGAAAAGGGTTAATTGTTAACAGTTCCGTGCATGTGTCACTTACAACTCACCACTGGATTCCTTCAGTCTAACACCCTTTCAGCAGTAGCATTTAGCACATTGAGACCAGACCGAGTTTTTTATTGCATACTTCAATAAGATACAGGGTGAATTTAAAGAAGGAGATCTTTAAGATTTATCTGTGTGTTCTGGAATAAGAGTTCAATAATTCCTTTAATCCATGCTGTCATCTCCCTTGGCCTTTTGCTTTACTTTAGTCTTTTAACATCACACCTTATTTTAATAGCAATTATCAGAACCCATATACTAATTCAACCTAACAAGAACTCTAATATAAGCCTAGTACGTGCAAGGTACTGAACCAGGCACTTACATTACACTGCATAACGATACCATATTTCACAGGCAAATAAGCTGTTTTCATAACCACAAATTATCCACAATTTATCTTTAAAAGATCTCTGACAACAAATCAAACGAGTTAATTGGATAAATTTTCCTTAAGAGGGAATTATAGTCTTATCCCTTAATACTAGCTGAGGCAAGGGACATAAAAACTTGCAAATGTACCACAGAAATAATTTAAATTTAGTGAACAGGGTCATTAGAAGTAAAAGCCAGGCTTTTAAATAGAATTCATGGATTTCAGATGTTCTTCTGGGAACTTTAAAACTATATATGTATTGATCAATCTATCAATCAATCAATTGATCTGTCTTGCCTATGTCTATATTTATCTGTATATGTCTGTAGACACATTCTTAAGTACACTTAGTTCTTAGTGAGAATTGTCGCTGATTTTCAACTTCAAGAACCACTACATAGAGGCTCCATTTCCAGGATGTATGGGTTAGGGCAACAGCATGACATTTCTTGAAATTTCACAAAATCTTCCAAATCTATGCTATCTCTAGATAACCATCAAAAGAGATCTGAGCATTTCAAGACTCAAGGACACTGTAAATCATTATCATCCTAGAAGAAAAGCAACAGAATCATTCGTCCTTGTTTCACACGTTTATCCAAAAACTGGACTTCTATGCCTCATGGGGGGGGGCTCATCCTATAATATAGCCATCTTCAGAATCATATACTTAGTATAATTTTGCAACTCAAAAGTTTTTTAGAGATCCATTAGGCCATTATTTCTGTAACTGTCTTCCAAAGGATATTCATGTACTTCCATGTATCTATAGGTATTTGAGGAACAGTTTCTGTGTTCAAATAAAATTTGAAATGTTCCTTCTGGAGGCTCATGGTGCACATTAGCGTATTAAAGGCTAGAAGATCTGGAGAAAAAAAAAACTACTGATGGGAGGGCTTTCATATCTTATTATGTAAATATATTTGTATTTTTTATTATTTTACATAGAATGTTTTATATAAAAATATTGCATGTGACTTTTATAATAAATGAAGAAATAGATTTCAGAGAGAGTGGAACAAGAGAAAAGAGATGGGGAAAGATTTGGTTGGTCCCAATGAGGAATGGAACTTTAAAGATTGAGACGTATGTCTGAAAAGTATTTTTTATAAAGTTTTGTAATGTGGGCTGCTATATATCTCTTCCTTGGTGTCCTTAGGAATCACATTTCTTATCAGGGCAAGAGAAAGAAGAAAGGAAAGAAGGAGAAAAGGAGAGATAGAGGGAAGGATGAAAGGAGGAAGGAACTGTTTAACTTTCTCTAACCCTGGGCTTCTAAAATTATTTGACTGTAGAACTCTTTCTTCAAAGAATATTTGTGCACACGATGGCAAATGTTTAATAACCAACTCTTAGGAAAGGGGGAGGGCCTGATTTGTAGTATTTGCCAATTTCCATGGTGTAAATACTCCCACCATGGCCAATTTCAAAATGCAGCATAACATCCTTGGCTCACAGCTTCTGGCTCCAGTATACCAGTCCTAGTGTTCCTTGGAGCAGAGTTTTGGAAATGTCAAGCTTGTGTATCCTCCTCTCCTTCTCAATTCTCTCTTCTGTACATGTGCATTTTAAAGATAAACAAACTAAGGCCCAGAGAGTTTATGTGACTGTCCAAATAACACAGCTATTCATATTTACTGGTACTTAAACTCAAATTTCTAAATTCAGTAATCATTCCATACTATTTAACAATAAAAATTTAGCTATATGAAAAGGAAGTACAGTACTCTAGCATCCAGTGATAAAGAAGACTCTTACCTCATAAATATGACTTGCATATTGATATCTTTTAGCTGTTCAATTCCACTGCCTGGAGATGACATAATTTAGATAATACATATGTATTATTTAGCAATATCTTCTGAGAGTAATAAGAAATTTGGGCCATTTGTTCATACATATTTTCAAATCCTTTATCAAAAGAGGCTATATGATAATTTAAAATGTTATTTTCAAGTCTTAAAATCTCTTGAATCTTGGTCTCACCTAGAGGTAACTCTGTAAGTAGAGAAAGTACCTTACTTAGAATCAAAGGAAAGTTCACTCTCATTTATTTTACTGTTTTTGTTGTTGAGACTTTTCCTCCCAAACCATAATTTATCTTATGTTTTTTACTTGCTTTACCATATTTTCAAAAGATAAGGATTTATTGAGATATATGCTTTTAAAACATAGAATTGTTTTTATATATATCAATACATATATATAAATAAATTTGATTTTGTTTATGAAAGATGATGCTACTTCCTTAGGTTCAAAGATGAGAATATAAAGTTGCTTATCACTGTCCTTTGAGAGTCATTATCCTTTGTGGCAAAGAAGTCATTGTGAGCACTTCTATAAAAGGATTTGGCATATAAATCCTAGATTCTTCTTTGACTGGCTTCCACTGATCTCAGATAAGTCCCTTAATCTCTTATAACCTTGATTTTATTCATAAAAAAGAATAGGATAATAGTAATCTGTACTTCATGGGGTAGTTGGTCTCAAATACAGAGATTTTGAGAACTGATCATTAAATTTGTGCATTTCACCCTAACTTTTGGCCATTTTACATTTCGACTCTTTTACCAAAATCTTTATGAAAAAGAGCTAGGGTTAAAATTTTTTCTTTAAATCATCTATAGATTGAAATCATTCCGATTGTACTTGCTTCTCATTAAGAATGGGTGCCAAGAGTTGACAACAGTGGATAGTTGATATCTTGAAAGTATAATAATGGATTTGTGTTGCCACTATAATTATTTAATGAGCAGCATCAATAAAAGGACGGTTTTAAAAACAAAGACCTTACAAAACTCAACAAGCTACAGACACAAGATGAAAAGAAAGAAAGAAGCTTAAGAAAAGTTAAAGGAATGAGAGGATAAATGAAGCTCCCTGCTGGTTGGGACACTTTTCTGAGTGCCTCTGCCTGAACTAGTCTTTACCTTTCAGGTACGCAATAACTAACATTCTTCTGCAACCCATCCCTGTAATGAGGCATGTCTGATTTTTTCAGAGATTCTAATGACATTCTGCAAACTTTCAGTTTTTTAACTTTAAGTTTTCCTCTATCTCCAAGTTTCTCTGTGGTTTCAAATTGATTGGTTCCTTTGACAATGCATATGCATCATTCAGGAAGACAAATTCCTGATAGCTACCTAAGCTCTGCTGGAAAATTCTGAACAAAACAGATAACTAGAGGTGCAAATGAGTCCTCCTAGGATTGGTATCCTGTGATACATATTCATTGCCCCATCCAATTCTACTCAAGTAACTTCATCAAGCAGTTTGTGAGTGTGACTACTTTATAAGACAGATTTTGCTAAAAATCCTGAAAGTGATGTTATATGAAGAAAAATTATAGCTAATATTTAAATAAGACTTTACTGTTTACCCAGTATTTTTCCCCATGTTATCTCAGTCCTCGTAGGTGTATCATCCTCATTTTATGGATAAGAAAAGTTGAGGTTTCATGAAGTTGACTTATATAGGTCAGGGGAAGACTGTTAGGAAAGACTCTGGGATTCAAATACCAAATTCATGCACCTTCCACTATACCACATTAACTCTTAGAAATGAGCTTGACTTTTGCTCCTACTATTCAACTATTTACTTATGCCAGCCAGAACCCTAATCCTGGGGAATCAGCAAAGGTCAAGTAAACATGTTGCCTCTGCATTATTGTAATAGGCCTTTGACATCCAAATGCAACAGTAATAAGACCATAGGACAGAAAACACTGCCTCTATAATTGGACAATACCATATGCAAATCCTGCCTCCAATGCTTAAGCAAGTTACCTAACATTTTCAAATCTCGGGGGTTTTTTTATCTGTACAATGGGCATAATGATAGCACTTACTTTATAGCATTGTTGTGAGGATTAAATGGGGTTCAACACAAAAAGCACTTAGCACACAGCAAGCACTCAATAAATGTTAGCCTTAACAATGTATGGATTTATGTGGCTCTATCGTCTCCTTTGTTAACTAACACAATCAGTCAGACTTAAAACTCTACCCATCCAACTGAGGTAACAAACTAAACACATACGAACATTCCACAGTCACTACCATCTCTGACACAAAAAAATACTATTGGTAAATCAAATTAGAGTATTGAAAAGTAAAGAGTATAAATTACATAGAAATAAAAATATGTATGAAATTCAGTACAAGAGATTTGAATTTAAATATAGGATTTCTAAGACTTCAGTCCGAAAATTCTGTGACCCTGTGACAATTTGGTACTGGTTATTGGTATAACCAGTTTACCAAAGGCAATTACTCAGTTTAGTTATCTTGCCTTTTAATCTCTTAACAAAAAAACTAGTCTAAAATTAAAATTAAAGGTATTCAACTCAAGACACACACAGAATGTTTACATAAGGCTCATCTCTGGAGGCTTAACTGTTCACTCCTGTCTGCAGAAACCTGAAAGCCACCCCAGGCCACCAACTTAATTATATCCAGGATACGCACCAGAGGTGAAAAGCCTCCTAGAACTGTTTTTCAATCATCATCTCTCCAACTGAGCTGGACTAGTGACACTAAAACCAGCAATTAAAAGCCTCAAGTTTAGAAATACATTCAGTTTCCCAAGTCTCCAAATGGCAAAGGTTAAGTGAATTATGTGGAGATAATTCGCCAAAGTCCCAAGGGAGGGTCCTGCTAACGTCAGATTGCTGGCTGTTTCGGTCTTACTTTTTCCTTCTCAACTGATATGCTTCTTGCCACGGTGCTGCCAATGTAAACATCAAGAAAATAAGAAAAGTTGCCGATGGAGAAAATAAATACTCCGTAGTATGTTTTCTAAGGAGAAGCCATGTGATTAGCACATTCAGTATTTCTGTAACACCAAGGGCTTTTTCCTCTAGCTATTTTCAAGAATAATTGTGAGTGAATTTACACTCACCTCATATTAAAAGTATTTGAGATCTTTATTGTGTTGCTTTGCTACTTATATTAGACCGCGTCGCTGGACATCTTACTGTGTGAGACCATAACGGGACCCGCAACTCTCCTCCAGGCTGAATTAGAACCACCCATTACACCTCGAGTTGTGTGGTAACACCTCCACAGTGTTTCCAATTAACTTTGTAAGTTTTTAATCAGTGACAAATGCATCTTTGTAAATTCAATTTTCCTTTTATTGCAGCGCTATAAACCGTCTTGCAGCATTCCGGTACGTTGTGAACATTTTACTTGCTACTGACATAAGACAGCTGTTGGACCTACAACAAAGGCTACGCTTTATGAGTTACCTGAATTAGGATGTAGGTGAAGTAATTAAACCCCAAAGAGAAAGAGGGGGGAAGAGATAGCCCTCCACGATCCACACACACCAATAGGTAGGCAGGAACTCCTGAAGCACCTCCGAAGCTGAAACATTCAAAATTAAAACCCAGAAATTCCCTTCTGGTTTAAACTCACAATATGTTGGAAGAGGTAGGTAAGTGAAAAGGTCAGGCACATTTTATTAATAAATCCATACAACTATTTGTTTTTCTTTTTAATCAGATTCAAATGCATCCTGTTAAAGAGCCACGGGTGATTAGATCATAAATCTGAATGACCTTGAAGATGATGAAGGAAATGCTTCTCTGTAAAGCGATCATCATGCTGCCAGTTCCATCATTTACACATTTTTACAGGTGCAAGGAAAAGGTTTAATTTCAAATTGCCTGCAAGAATTACTCAGAATAAAATATTACTTTATAAGATCTCCAGATAATAAAGTAAAGGAGCTAATCATACTACTTGAAAATATATTTTTATTTTTGTTTCTGTCTGTGCTCCTAAAATTAAAAAAGCAACAAAAATTAAGGGGAGGTATTAGTATAAGTGTTTGGTCTCACTATACTTATTCTAGGATTCTAGCTTCAGTTTTGTTTTGCTTGCATATTATTAATGACACATTATTAACTCATTGACCCTTGTAGCAAATTATTAACTAATTGTAAGTAATATGGTCATGAGACATATCTTTTGTTACATATTTAATCAAAAGTCTGCATTTTATACAGGCAGCAAATTTATGGATGACATTTACGGTTTTTTCCTAAAATACTGAGGAATTCTTTTGTCATATTTTTAGATTTATCACTCAACCATGAGACATTTGACATTTAGGATGTAGATCTGAGTCTTGCTATTATCACATTGAAAATATTGTAAATGTTATAATTTGTCAAGAGTTTTTAGATCCTGACATTATTCTAATTCATTCATTCATTCATTTATTCATCAAGTATATTAAGTGCTTAATATCCCTCAGGAGTAAATAGTGAATAAAGATGTGGCTCTTCTCCAGAAGGTGAAAGATACAAATGCAAGAAAAATTTCAGACCTATATTTATGTATTTATTTCACACCTTTATTTAGACTATGTGTTTTTAAAAATCAGCCATGACCTAAATTTCATTGAATCTGTACATTGTTACCATTTCTAAAACGTAGGCTTGGCTTCCTTTGCCCTTTTCTGAAGGGTATACTCTTTGAATACAGTTTTGATTCTTCTGTATGTAGCATAGATGCTTTTGATAGCTTATGAATTCTTTATAATACATATACAAACTAGTCAAAATACAGCTTTGATTTTCATAACTCTATTTATCTCCATTCTTTATTACATGTATTAAAGAAATAAGAAAATGCTTGACAGGTTTAAAATGTAGGAATTTGACATGAAAAGCTCCCTTTTAAATTGCTATAAACTGATCATCAGTTTCTCACCATTTCCTCTGGATGCTTAGAAAAATATGACCAGATAAGGAGAGGAGTTTTAACAGACAGTATTGAGTTTATGTTCTTTATCCCTTAGTATGATCTTCGCCTTACAGAAGGAACCTCTGATGACAGTCTTGTGACTTTCAGAACAAAAGGACTCAGTGCCCCGCCACAGCACAGAAATTAGATAGGGAGGCCTTGGAGAGGTTACTAAGTCTTCCCCACCTCTGTCCTCAGCCTAACCCTAAACTAGGGACCCTCCCAAAGGTGTGGAGAGAGGTGAGAGGTGGCCTCCCAGAACTCAGGCTTTCATGATTATTTCCCAAGATCTCATCGGACACCTCAGTGTGACTCCAGAACATGCCTTAAAGATAGGGCAGATCAGACGTTAGAATCAAAAGCTTTAGAGAAGTGCCCAAGCATAGTGACTAAGCTGTATAAAGCTACTACTTGTGAAGAACATGAAATATTCAGGCATGGAGTTCATGACAAAAGCCCCACATGGTGGATGAGAAAGCTGAGTCTCAGGGATTTTCCTGGAATTACGGAACTTTGGAGCTGGGACTCAAACCCGTATTGGTCAGCTCCAAAGCCCACCCTCTTAGCCATTATACCACTCTGCCTCTCAGATGCCAAAATGTCATACTATCTCTGAAGCCTAAATCCGTATTATTTAAAACATAAAATTTTAAAATCTACGCCATATCTCTTCAGTAACAAAGTTTACACCCCAGAAACCTATCCTTATGTGAAAACTCTAATTATTGTTATATTTCAATTCTGTTTCTTTTTACCTTATGCTGCCAAGCTATATTTATCAGAGACTAGCCCCACCATTGTTATAAGTATACATTGAAGTTGAAAATTCCCTGTAAAATGGCAAAGAGACTGCCCTATCTTTATTGCAAAATATGACTCTATTTTAGAAAAGTAGATTAATTCCCACCCACCCCCTGGATTGTTTCAATTTAAACCATCTTACAGCCAAAACCACTTTACCATAATTTATGTCTAGCTTTTTTAATAAAAGGCTTCTAATAATGTCTCTTGCATAAGAAGGATTTTATAGTATTGTATGTGATATGCAAATTATTTCCATTAAAACAAATCTAAAAGAAGGTTTGTATATATTCTGTATTATTTAGTGATGTAGAACTCTAGCTCTTGATGTAATTAATTAGGGATCATTGGAAATTATCATTTTGGATCCTGGTCAGAGAACATTTTAAAAATCAATGAACATTAGAGACTTCACTTTCTTCATACCCAAAAGGAAAAAAAAAGATTAAAAACAAATTCCTCGGGTATTGTCAGGCATTCTCAGCACACTCACTTCTGGTATTGTCTGCAACAGCTCAATCAATAGGGAAGAGTAATGTAATAATTGCTGCAACATTTTTTGTAATTCCTCATTGTGGTAGCAACAGCATTTCAATAATATTCAGAGAGACTATTTATGGTGCATAGGGTAAGAAGTTTCCATCCCGTTCAGAATAACAAAATTCAGCAGATATTTAACCGTTAGTGTGAAAAACCCTCAGTGAAAGTAAAGAAGTATTTAAGCACTTAGCTTAAACTAAAGTCATCAAATATTCTCCATGCCCAACAATAGTCACAGGACATTGAGCCACAGGGCATTTGAACAGGCAAAATAGTACTTGATGACCATTAATTAATAGAAGACCAGTTGAATAAAATATGGTATGTCCACACAATGGAAGATTATGCAATTGTTAAAATGAGCAACAAAAAATGAAGAAGATCTGGATTACATGAAAAAAATCTCCAAGATATTTTGTTAAGAGAACAAAGCAAAATACAGTATAGTGTATACAATAGTCTGTCTTTTCTGTATAAACGGAAGAAAGTTAAGAATATACATTTGCATTGACTTATATGCATAAGGAAACTCTGAAGGCTATATCTAAAACGAGTAACAATGTTTTTACCTGGGGGTGTGGTGGTAGGAAGGGGCACTGGGGTGGAAGGAAGACACAAATGAGCACAAGATGTTTATATATATACATATATATATAATTTTTGAAACATATGAAGGTATTTATTATTCAATAAATTAAATTAAAAGTTGCTTAAGTAATATGCCTACTATTAATAGGAACTAGTTACATGAATATGGTAAATTCATAGAATGAGATACTATGTGGCCATGAAACAGAATAAGGAAGCTCTTTGTGTACTGGTACAAAAAGATCTCTCAAATGTGTCATGTGTTTAAAAGAAAATCTATATGGAGAACAATGTCCTTAATATGCTACCATTTTAGTGAAAGGAGGAGGAATAACAATTTGTGTTTGTTGCATATGATTAATTATCTCTGAAAAGACTTCCAGGAAGTGAATAACAGTGGTTGGTTATGTTGAGGGGCACAACTATGTGGTGTGGCTTGGGGGTGGAAGGGAGACAGTTCATCGAATAGCCTTTTATGCTCTTTTTTACCCATTTCAATGTATTCTATTTTTATAAAGATAAAATTCAAACATTTAAATCCTTTTTAAAAACAGTAATTATAATCACCACTTTTTTTTGTAAAGAATGAATCAATAAATCAATCTCAGAGAAAGGAAAAAAACCAAGCCCTCTTGAAGTTTAAGCTATGTAAATCAACCCTTGAACAAGACCTAATTTATCAAACTATCTAATTTATCTACTTTATCAAACTACTAATCCAACTACAATCAAATTGCTAATGCTACTTTTTGCTTTTTTACATTAGTTTGACTGCTGTGTATCACCAACTTAGCTTAATAAAAATTAACTAGATTTATTTCTTCTCAGATATATAAATAAATGTCACACTGTCTATCACCAACTCCATCCTCCTCTCCTGGAAGGGAAGACTAAATGGATGGGGACTGAATAATTTAAGTCTTACCTCGTTCATTATCACTTTCAAATAATTTATGCATTTTAAGCAGCTGCTTTTCTTTTCCTTATGTGTCAGTCATGCAAATTAGCAAGACCTCAAAGAAACTACCCTATGATAAATCATTTTTAAACTAAGTACTTCATAAGGTTATCTTTCCTTGTGCAGATTTTAACAGTTGTAAAGCACCCACACTTCCATATTGGAGTGGAAAGATCATGAGCTTATAAAGACATCTGGGGTTTAATCTTGACTCTGCCGTTTGTGATCACAACTCTGCCACATATGCTTGGACAAATCATTTAACCCCTTTGAGCCTCTGTTTTCCTTCTCTATAAAATGGGAATAATAATGCTTCTTCACAGTTATCTGTCATGTTAATTAAATAAGCTATATTAGAGTAGTAAAGTGCTTAATAGAATGCCTGATAATGGTCCTGGTTTGTCTGACATTCTCTCATTTAGCACTGCAAATCCTGTGACCTAGGAAACCCCTCAGTCCCATGCAGACCAGGACACCTAGGCATCATTTCTGGTACAAAAGGAATATTCAACAAAATATTCAATGAAGTAACTTTTAAGGGGGACTTTTGAGTTCACGCACTAGGAAAGGCAGTAATATACAGTAGACCGCTTTCTTAAGGGGCTTCAGTATGAAGGATGTAAAAAGTCAATTCTGAAACATTTAGGCAATGGAAGCACAGGATGGGCAGGGAAAGTTAATTGACTTGACTTGGGAGCCAGATGACCTGAATTTTAGTTCTGGTTCTGTGGAATGAGCAATTCTATAGGTAACCACAATGCCACTGGGCCTTAGTTTCATCACCGATAGATGAGTTGAGGCCAGCTCTTTCCCACCTCTAAAATTCTATTTTAGGAATGAGATTCCCAAATAATATGAGAAATTCCTGAAAACCCCCAAAAGGAGATGAAAAAGCAGACAGACTGCAAAGAGAAGGCACCCAGATTGCCAAAGAGAGAAGAAAATGGAGGCCTTGGATAATGAGGAGGAAGAAAGAGAAGATGAGAACCTGAAGTGGAAACAGAGAAGTAGGGCCAAGGAAAGGTTTCCATAGTAAAGGGAGGAGATTTGAACATGTTTATAAATTAAATATATGAAAAATTAGCAGCAGAGGGAGAACAGAGGTAGAAAGGTACACTTTGGAAAGGAACAAGGAACTTTCTTCTTTCCAGACTTTACTTACGTACAAGAAGAAAAGAAAATTTCAGAGAAAATGAAGATAGTTGGTGGAATTTGAGTTTGATGGTCTTAGTTAACAGAGTAAAATAACAGTCAACGTCACTGTGCCTTCCTTTTAGCTAGTTTGATTATCACCTCAATTTGGTGAATTATCTTCATGGTTTTATACCAAAGACAGTGGTGCTCAATTAATGGGACCAGATAATTCATTTAATGTTTTTATTAACTAAAGGTTTATTGATAGTTTCAAACAAATTCTGCCTTGTTCCAACTCTGATTTTGAATTTTTTAAAGTATAGTAGTCTATTCTTCTTCCTTGGCAATGAAAGTATAAAAATTAACCTTTTTTTTAAAAAAAGAATTTATTGGATTTTTTAATAAAATATGTTTTAAGATAAAAAATTTGATTATAGAAAACATGGAAAATAAAGAAAAGAATGAAGAGGTAAAATTCTCACATAGCCCACAACCCAAACACTATTATTCTGGAGCCAGTATTTCCTTCTAGTTTTTTCCCAGGCATTTTTTAAGGTTATGGTATTATGCAAATAATAAATAACATAGTTTTTTTTTCATTTACTCATTGAAAATGGAAATTTTCTCAAATTACTACAAATTCTTATAAGAATTTGCCTACATGCATCATTTTAATATCTTCATTCCATGGTGAGACTATACCATAAATTATTTAGTCACAACTTATTTGGCCATTTGGGTTGTTTTTAATTTTTCACTATTATATTAATACATAATGCAGCAATGTGCAACTTTGTGCACAAAAGGGGTTTTCTAATTTATTTAGGATAATTTTCTTAACTTTGATTTCACAGAACTATAATTCTTTTTTAACAACTTTATTGAGAACAGTTTACATACTATATAATTCACCCCTTTAAAATGTACAATTCTATGGTTCTTAGTATATTCACAGATATGTGCAACCATCACCACAGTCAATCTTGGAAAATTTTCAAAAAAAAAACTCTGTACCCTTCAGCTATCACTTCCCTACCACTCACTCAACACCGTCTTCCCACCAGCCGTAGGCAACCAATAGTCTACTTTCTGTCTCTATAAATTTCCCTGTTCTGGATATTTTGTATGAAGGAAATCATGTAATATGTGGTTTTTTGTAACTGGCTTCTTTCACTTAGCATAATGTTTTTGAGGTTCATCTGTATTGTAGCACATATCAGTACTTCATTCCTTTTTATAACCAAATAATATTCCATTATATGGATATACCACATTTTGTTTATTCATTTGTCAGTTGATGGACATTTGGGTTGTTTCCACACTTTGACTATTATGAATAATGTTGCTATAAACATTTAAGTACAAGTTTCTACTTGGACATATGTTTTCATTTCTTTTGAGTGTATACCTAGAAATGAAATTTCTGGTTCATAGGAGTAGAAATTTGATTCTTGCTTCAAAGAGTTTGGATACTTTGAAGTCTCTTAATATGTATCTCCAAATTGCTTTTCAAAAGGTGTTTTGAATTGAGTTTTAATTCTGATTGAAGACCTTGCTATTGCTGGAGGTCAATTGGTTCTCAGGGAGCAACGATGTTGCAAAATAAAAACCTAGGATAGTGCTGTCCAGTGGAAATAAAATGTGAATCTTAAATGTAATATTAAATTTTCTAGTAGTCACATTTTTAAAAAAGTAACAAGAACCAGGTGAAATTAATTTTAATAATATATTTTATTGAACCAAATATATCTAAAATGCTATCTTTTCAAACTATAATTAATACAATAATTTGAACGAAATAGTTTACATTCCTTTTTATTCACATTCAGTTTCTGAAATCTAGTATATATTTTACATATTAGCACACCTCAATTTGACCTAGTCACATTTCAAGTGCTCTATAACCACATGTGACTGTGGCTACTATATTGGCAAGTGCCATTCTAGGAGTTTGACTGATCACATCTTCTTTAGAAGGTAGTAGGAAGTTACTTTTTAAAACACAGCCTCACATTTATTTCCCTTGCTATCTTCCTCTTTTTAATAAAAAATAAAGGAAGAACAAAATTTAGCTAATTGAAGTTTCTTCCTAGGTAGAGAATGGTTAACTAAATGCTTTTTGCTTTCACACACTATTTCATATTTCTACCTGATGAATAACAACGTATAATGTATGAAGAAAAGTCAGGTTTAACTTAGACAGAGCCTGGAGCTATTTTTGTTTTTGAATCTACCTGATTGTGCTGAATGCTAAACACCAATGCTAACATTCCTCAAATTGGTGAATAATATTCTTTATTGGGACTTTAATGGTAAAGTAAACAGGAAAGAAGAAAAGGCACGAAATAGATTTCACCGTGTTATGCTCGTGAAAACCACATTTTCCAATTTATTCTTCACACAATAAAACCAATAAAACATATTTGATCTGAGGTCCTATATAATCCCAGGACACAACAATCCTTCTCTGTTGTATGGCAACTTCCTGCCACGCATAATTATTTTCCAAAAGCATATCAGGTCAGAGACGAAGCAGAGCATGGGGGAAAGAGTCCATGGTGACCGCAGGCAGATTTTTTTACAACTCCGAATCAGTTGGATAGTTATTACCACCTGGCGCTGCTAATGAGTCTAGTCGGGAAAACAAAGCTGCAAAGCATTCCACAGCAGACTGCACTGCAGTCCGGGGCTGGGGTAGTCTTTTGGGGTCTGCTGAGCATCTGAAAGTACATTTTAAGGTGTTTTGCCTATTACAGAAATCAAACTCCTTAATTTTAGAAGAAACATGTTGCTTAGAAAGCATTATCTGTTGTTGATTCATTTGTAGTTCTATTAACTTAGTATTTTACCATGTTTGTAACGTAATTTTAAAAGCTTAAGCATATATTATGTATTAAAAATTTGTATTTATACTATTTTTGGATAAAAATAGTATAAATTTTTTTTGGATAAAAAAAATTTTTATTTATACTATTTTTGGAAGACCATCTCTTCCAAAAAGATATTTCTACTGCTAATTCAAATTGCTTCTAAGCAGCCTAAATAAAGAAAATATAAAGCAGACCTTCAGAGCCCAAAGTCTGATGTCCAGAGAGGCTTGGATTCGAATTTGAACCCTACTATTTACCAGCTTTGTGACCTGAGGCAAATTATTTTTCTGTGCATAAGATCTCTCTCCTGAATATATGAATAATGAGAGTTATTTTAAGAATCAAATGAGCTAATGGTTTTGTGGTGCTTAGCAGAATGCCTGTCACTACTGTTTCGTTGTGTTGTCATTATTACATACATCTCATGTATTCCAAGCTTTAACAACATAAAGAATAGCAAATAAAAAAAATCCAGGGCATAGCAAATCATCAAGCATCAATTATTATGTTACCCAGCTGCTATGCTGTATAAGAGGAAATCATGGTTACTGCACAACATGTGAGAACTGGGGAAGAAAGGACTCGCATGATGGGGAGATGAAGTAGTAGGAAACATGAAAGCAACCCACATATTGTTATTGAGTGCTAACTATATGCAAAACACTGTGCTAGGCACTGGAGTTACAAAGATAAGATATATTACCTACCCTGAATAACCTTAAAGCCCAGCAAAGCGTTGCCTTTATTATGTATGTAGCACCCTGCCTTGTAGTCCCTGACCTGCTTATTGGCCTGAGTCTCATGATTATGAGCAGGTATGCTGTCTTA
Source organism: Cheirogaleus medius (assembly GCA_008086735.1). Classification (NCBI taxonomy): domain Eukaryota; kingdom Metazoa; phylum Chordata; class Mammalia; order Primates; family Cheirogaleidae; genus Cheirogaleus; species Cheirogaleus medius. The sequence goes on along the minus strand of VBSM01001562.1, from coordinate 21,190,248 downwards.
TTCACATTTGTACCTCTGTGCTTAGCACAGTCCCTGGCTCCTAATGGTTACTCAATAAATGTTTGCAGAAGTGAATTCCTTATCATAAAGGAGAGAATGGATCATTGCTGGATTTCCAACTGTGCTATAGAAGCTCCTTGAAGGCAAAGACACATGCTTGTAAATTTCTTGATGCCAGGAAAGGGGTGATTTTCATATTAGGTTGGCAGATATGCTGATATTAAAATGCTGTACCATTGTTAAAAGGAGAGTTGCCATGTAATATTAATATTAAAATGCAGTTATTGCAGTCTCACTTTTCAATAGTTGTCTATAGTCACAGGTACATAAAATACACATACATTGCACTGCACTCTTATATCTAATTAAGGGAAATAAAGCAACGAAAATGTGCTCTCTGTACAGTAAATAGGCTATTTTTCTTGAAGTTTAGAAAATCTATTTTTGATTAGATAGTATAAATAAACTTTTTGTTGAGTCATAAATGCTGGACTTCATGACTTATTTTCCATTTAAATTAATTTAGTTTATTCTTCTATTAAAATAAATTATAAAATTTAGATAATTATGTTTAAATTAGGAAAAAATGATTATATAATATGTGTATGTTTTCCAATTCTCAAGTGGATGTAATATAGTCAACAGAGAGCAATTCATTATACTGTTCTAGTGTATTTGATAAAATTATGTTTTGAGTGCATCCTTTCTGATGTGCTGTGAAGTAGATTGTGCACTGTTATATTATTACTGAACTTTGTTGGACTGTGTATGTTTGCAGCTGAGGCTTTGCTGGGTGGATAGAGGCAGGCGACAGGTATTTCTACTCCATTGAAACTGATTATAATAGGTGGTCTGGAATCAAATTCTAATCTACAGCCTAATCCAAGCATGATGACTTTCCATTAATCTGTGATGAGTTTTTATTTCTTTATTACCAGCTAAATGTGTAAACACAACAGAATTAGCAAAGCCATTTTGGCACGATTTAATTCTCAGGGCTCCCTCTGCTGGTAGTGAAAGATGACAAATTTCTAGAGAGCTTAAGAATGAGGGTAATAGCATTATTAACACAAATTTGCCATTTATATTAGAGCTAAATTTGTTGTCGGACACTTATACAATAAAACCAATGTTTTGGTTTACAGCTAGCCAGTTTTCCCATTAAAGATTAAGTGATATTTTTGTGGTTGAATTAATTAGTCTTTTCATCACAGAAAATTGAGCCATTTTGTATTTAAAATAAATATTTGCCAGAGTTATACAGAGTAATTTATAATATCACTTATACAAATGATTACCAAAAGCTTACATAAACAGAAAAGGAACACTTAATAGAGACAGTGAAGATTTAGTAGCTACCCAAACTATTTCATTCTCCCCTGTATGATTCCTATACAACAGAAATACATACCCCACATATCATATGATAAAAAAATTACTTTTTCAGACAAAACTCCCATCTCAATATATATATTACATATAATAAAAATTAGATAAAAATATATTCAAAGTAGAATGCTCTGAGACTGGGTACCCATGTATATGAGTGCTCTTTTAACTTTGAACAGTGCTTTCACATTTATCATCATATTTTATCCTAACAACCTTGAAATAGAGCAGAGACTATCATCCCCATTTGACAAATACAGAAACAGAGTTCAGAGACATTAAATGATTGGCCCAAAGTTATACACTAGTTACTGGAAAAGAGTGTTGAACTCTTCCAAACAAGGCTCAAAAGCCTCTGTCTCTTCAGAACTATTGAATAAAAAGGCATCTAGAAAATTATTTAAATTATCTAGTTTTTTATTAATTACATTGTCTTGGATTGCCTGTCTGTATTTGTACTTCGCCACACCCTATTCACACCAGTTATCAATGAACTTAAATCCTGTGAGAGCTGTAGACAATTTTCCACTAAGTGTCCTGGCAATGAATGAGAAGATAGAGAACACATGAGAAAACTGGCCAGGTGGGGCTCTAGCCAGGACCTAAGAGACCCCCAGCTGGTGCTCAGCTAAAATTGTGCAAATGCAGGCATTGTCCTCTCTTGAGACATTTTTGACACAAATGGGACCACTTTAGCATTATACATTATGTTGGTGCTGAGAAGGTGGGCTTTGTTCTCAAAATTCCCAGTTCCAAGATCATTTGGGAAATGATGAGAGATCTCTGATTGTATATTACTATAACTGGGTTCTAATTGGGTCAGCCTCAAGATAAAAACAAATGAATACTCCAGTTCCCAGGAGTCACCCAGACCTATAAGCAGAGAGTCTTGTGAAACCAAATCACGAACTTACCTTTTTCCATGCATAAGTGAACAACCTTTTAGCAAAATTTAATGACAGTATTGAGACCAAAGATTCTGATCTAACTAACAATCCTCAGTGAAATAGGTTTGATGGTTTCAGTTCAGTGCATATCATGAAAGCACTCTGGCACAATTGATAGGATGTTCATGAGGAGGTAATATACAGATCCACAGATTAAATTACTTTTCACCCCAAGAGATATTTATAGGGGTGATCTATCAAGGTTACAGGGAAGAGCAATGACATGACAGTAAGAATGCTCAACCTACGCCTGTATGCTGGAACATAAAGACACCTGCAATTTTATCTTTGTTAAATATTACAATTGACAACTTTTCATTAAAAAATGTTTTAGCATAAAAATCAGTTCTAAAGATTTATATTTGTTTTTCAAATTGAATAAAAATGCAAAAATGCATCAACTTTTATTATAGAAGAGATACTACCTATATCTTAAAATATGATATATGAACTTACTATTTCCATAATAAAAAAGTCTATTTTATTACAAAATAGATGCTACTTATATCTTAAAATAAATAATAAAGACCAGAAATATGAAATTATGTTTTTACAGCCATAAAATCTATTCAATTACAAAAAATATATTGTTTTTCTGAATAGAAATTTTGGTGAACATTTTGCCTCTATAAAGCCTTTCACAAGATCAACTCAATTTCAACTACATTTCAATGTTAGGTAACACAGATGGATGAAATTGTCATGTTCTGCTCCACAATAGAATTGTGAATAGGTCTGTGAATAGGTTTTAAATAGAAATAGGGTTGTTTCTATTCCAATAACTCTTAATTGGAATGGTCTGGTCCACCTGACCTTTAGACTTAACATTAAAAAATTTGTATTATTTTCTTGATTTTGTCAACAATTGAGAAAATAAACTTAGCTATGCTTTCAAAAGTATAGTAACACTTTATTTAACTATATCTCAGATATCTGATTACTTCATTTTTCAGACTATGACAACCAAGGAATCAGAAGAAAACTGAAAAGGCATCTAAGAAATAAAAATAAGTCAAGTCAAAGTACATCCACTTTGTGAGAAAGTTCCTTGGTCTTTCACTTACAGTCTATTTACTCTTATTTTAATACACATTTCAATAAACTTGGCTACCTGGAAAAAACAATATTGCTAGAGGTGGGCATAGTGACATTAAGAATAGCATATTGGCCCAGCATAGTGGCTCACACCTGTAACCCCAGCATTTTGGGAGGCTGAGGTAGGAGGATCACTTGAGCCCAGGAGTTTGAGGTTACAGTAAGCTATGATGATGCCACTGCACTCCAGCCTGGGCGACAGAGCAAGAGAGATCCTGTCTGTAGATAAATAAATATATAAATAAGCATTTTATGTATACAGGATGCAAATCAAATTACCACTCAGGTCCAGAAAAAGGGAGAATTGTAAAATTGTAAAGCACATACACAAAAAGCCATTGCTCGTCTAGTCATAATATCACAAAGCAAGATTGAAATGTACGTTTTATAATCTCAATGCATAATAAACTGAAGAGTCTGTATTGCCTTCTAACTACACTAAAGAGTATGCACTTCCTCACGTGGCTCAGACTGTGGGCTGTCACAGACCAAGAGAGAGATCCCTGAGGTTTACACTAGGGAGAGAAGGACAAATCTCTTCCTCCATGCCTGAGTGCAAATCTAGCTTCAGAGGCCCAGAAGGGTCCCAGCAGGGAAAGAGAGGCCAGAGTTGGCCGCCAATGTAACCCATATTCACCTACCCATGGAGGGCCACCTTCACAAGGTCTCCATGGAGGCTGCTTCTGCTCTCCTTAGAGCCACAGGGAAGCTGTGCTCCCTACCTGTCCTGGGCAGCGTCCAGCAGGGGTGCCAGTGAAGGAAGCTCTTCTCCTTGCACTGCTGATGTAGACTCAAACCAGAGCAAGAAATGGAGATTCAGGGGGTGCATACTTTATCACTAATTGTCTTCCCAAAGGGAGAAATCAAGATTTTAACAGAAAGCCATATCACATACATTCTGCCAATCAACCTTTCAATACTGAACTGAAGTCCCACTTCTCTCCATAAATATAATCTTGATTTGATGAAGTCATAGTTCCTATCATAGCTCCTGTGTTTCTTTGGTTCTCTTCCAAAATGTTAAGCCCAACAAAAGTGGAAATATTTTATTAATACAAAGACAGTGTCATGAGAGAAATTTCTAATTTTGAGTGGATAACTTTCAGTGAACATTCAAAAATCTCTAGAGATTATTTAGAGAATCTCAAAGTGATCATTTGAAACAGGGTTCTCAATCTTCTTAAGTATGATGATCTCTTGCTGAAAGCCCTTAAAGTTTTAGTGTCTGCTGATTAGGAAGCTACATAATGATGAAATGCTACTGTCAAGTTAATGATTAATTTAACTTTAAATTAACTTGCAATTAATTAATCACATCTACATATATTTGGAAAGTATCAGTACATGTATGTAGGAGACAGTATTTAAAACCTATTCACAGACCTTTTGCAGTAACTTTAAGGATTCCTAGATACTAAGATCCATTGATCAAAAACTACTATAGAATAACTAAACTCATAAAAATAATAATTGAAGAATCTCAACATTTTGAATGTGGACATGCTTTAGTTAGACAGAAATCTGAAAACAGACCAAATTAAGTTCTCCCTTGCCTTCTTTTTTAGATCAAGTATGCTTTGAATGTGAATAGGATTAAAAAACTGAAAAATGAATACTTGACTGGAATTGAGATAAAAGAGACTTTACATTCTGACACAAGAAAGGATGCCATTAAAAACTGATCCTTTTCTGGAAAAAAAAAAGTTTAGTTTTTTTTTCCTTTTTCTCTTTTATTCTGGGGAAAAAAGGAAAAGCAGAAACATATTAAGATGATTTGGCAACAGAATCATGCAGTGACTAAGAGCCCAGTTTTGAAAGCCAGAAAGCCATACACATATGTAGGATCTTGACAAGTTTCTTCACACTTCTGAGTTGTTTTCAAATGTGAAATAGAAACAGTACCTACTTCAGAGAATGGTGATAGGGACTGAATGAAGTAATCATAAATTCCTTGGTGCATAGTTAGAGCTCAAGAAATGGTGGGCATCATTATTATTAGGAAATTTTTTTATTTAAATTGATATTCTAGTGAAGTTTATGCTTAGAGAGCTAATATTTTTTAGTATATATAGAGAAAGGATAAATTGCAGACAGACCTAAATGCTAGTTCTTCGAAATGCAAAGAGAGTGCATGTAGGTAGGTATCCTCATTCCACTTAAATCAACTCCAAAAGATGAGAGAAGGAGACAGAATTTTTATCATTGTTTATTTTGTGCTTGGACTCTTTTCTGAGGCCACAAGTACCAATCTTTGCAGTCCTGGTAATATAGGTGCCACTTGCAGAACAGTTAAACCGATTTCCAGGTAACGTTGGGGGGAAATGTCTATATACTTAACAGAATGTCTGAGACAAGTGTGGATTATGACAGAGACACATCTTTTGGATCTTCTTGTTGTTTGAGCAAAATGTATAGGCTTCATTTGTGACAAGAAGCTAGATTTCCACGTTTCAATAGGCATTACGTATTCTGCTGCTAGGTTTAGAGATTGTCTATTGTCAAAAGGGATCTTAGATGGACTCAAATGCTAACATTACACTTTTTCTTTAATAGAACATTAATTCCCTTCTACTCACCCTCCAAAAGAACAATTGAAAAAACACAAATCACAAAGTTGTGCCTCTAAGTTGGATAATCAAATTTCCGCTTCTCATTCTTGTATAATTCTGAATATGATACATTTCTTTTAGCTTGACAATAAATAGGTATAAAGATCTATTTCTCCATTTTTGTGAGGCTGGTGCAGGAGAAGGAGGAATTGCAACTCAGAATTTCCTTTTTCTTGAAACTTATTAAAATACTCAAGAGCCAAACATTAGCTTCACTTGAAATAAGGATTGTAACACCAAGAAAGCGTCTTTGGCCCTTCAGGGACTTTTTTGAAGTCTGCAGAAAATCATGCTGATAGCACCTGAAGGATCGGGAGGGGATAGTTCAATTACGGTAGGGAAGTGCTGCAAAGAAGATCCGCACATAATTCTCACAGTGCTCATTACCTCTGGCTTTCTGCCTTAGCGACTGCCATGTACTACATCAAGCGTGTAAATGTTCTATGCAGAATGCTTTTTTGTCACAGCCTCCAGGCCCCTGGGGCATAGACAGGGCTAAGAGAAAGTTAGCATAAGACATTCGGGACCCAGTTCCCTAACTTTTCAAAGTGTTGAGGTTTTAATCACGAAACTTATGATGAATAAAAATGTCTGGATGTACTAATAACAGTTGGTTAAATCATACAACAATCCTGTAAGGGATATAAGTACTGTGAGTGTCTTCATCAGGGTTTGTTTGGTTGGTTGTTTTCCAATATAAGGTTTAAGAATTCATCCTGAGTCACTTGTTAAATTTGGCCCAGATGTGCTAATCTCTCTAGTCTGTTATGTTCTCCCGAAGTCATATAAGGTCTGGACTATGTTACATCAAATTCTGAGTTTTCTGTTTAGTCTATCATTCATAAATTCATTCATCCATTCCACAAGTATTTACTGAGCTCCTACTGTGGGCTAGGCACTAAGTATGCAGAGGTATGTATTTCCTGCCCTTGTGTAAGTTAACATCCCATGGGAGAGATGAATGATAAACAAATAAATAGGAAACTACAAATTATAATACATGCTATGAAGGGAATGATTAGGGAACACTGATGGTCTAACAGATAGGACCTCTCCGGGGTGACATTTAAGTCACACTCTGCAAAATGAGAAATGTCCAGAGCTTTCCAAGAAGGGGGAACAGTACAAAAGTGCTCAGGGATTCCTGGGTATTCCTGAGACCCACAAAAAGCCAGTGTGACTGAGGCAGAGCAGGTGAGGGACAATGTGGCTGCAACTGCATTGGAGGGACTAGGGCCAAATCATGCAGGGCCTTGCAGGGTCTCATTAATTTGGGTTTTCTGAAGTGCAATGAGATGCCTTTGACAGTATTAAGCAGGGGCATGACATGTCTTCAAAAGAACTCTCTCTAACCACTGTGTACTAAATGGACTGAAGGTTGGTAATATAGGAACAGGGAAGATGCGTAAGGAGGTGTTTGCAATCGGCCATGCTATTGGAGTAGTTCTCTTCATTTCGACTTCTAGAAAAGCTACAAATGTAAATGAAAGGTAAACTCCAACGCAAGGAAGCCATTATAATCTCAATGCATAATAAGCTGAAGAGTCTGTATTGCCTTCTAACTACACAGTGCTGCTAACCAAATTTTGTGTGGTATAAGCTATATCCTACTACTTAATGTCACTGAGCATCAGTTTCCCTGGAGAAACTTATCAATTTTGAAGACTTATATTAAGTTTATATGACAAAATTAATAAACATGGAGTATCTAATACCATGACTGGCACATAGTAGGTGCTCAATAAATAGTTTTTCCATAAAGTAGTACCTCTTATAACACTAGAAATCTACATTTTTTTAGTGACCAATATCTCTATTTAGAAACTTGTTAAGACACAGAAATTACCTCATTTAAATTGGTCCCTATCATCTTACTTGCTTTTTCTTTTATATCTTGGGGTAGAGGCTGAGTTTGCAAGATAATGATTAGTCTACTAAATGTATGAAAATCAATCAAAGCCTTAAAAATTCAAAGTATATTTAATGCCATCCTATAGTAGGTTTTTCTTTTTAGTTAACATGTAGGACATATTTTATATTCCCATTTCTGTATATATACAAATGGAGAAAAAATATTCAAATATGAATTCTTATCCTATTTAAATTCTGTCTCCAGTTGTAATCAATTGTTCACTAAATCTGAATTATATTTTATGAGTTAGCATTTGCCATTTAATAACAATAAATTTTGAATTTTATATCATGAAATAAATATTAGGGGTATAGTTCAATTAATATTTTCACTCACTAATACTTATAATTAAGATACTGATGTATCCTTATCAGTAAATGATTATCCTTTACAATGGAGAAATAAGAACAGTATTCTGATATTCTCCATTTTTTTCCTTAATCTGTATTCAGCTTTCAGCTACATTAACAGAAAAGAATTTGACCTGATTTCAGGGGGGAAAAATGTAAATTTCTGGATTGGGGAATATCAGATTAATTATAGTTTGAAGGATATCTAGAAAGTGCTCCAGAAAAGGACCTATGGCCCAATTGTAAAAGATAGAATTCGAGGATCCACAGAGGATCCTAACCTAACAGCATCCAACATTTAGAGTTTTCTTTGTATCCCTTCTCTCCACTGATCCACGAGCAAAGACAAAAGCCAATTCATGGTTGGGCAAATATATTTGAATCTACTGCCAATTATTTAACCTTCTATAAAGCTATATGTTGTTAGATTGATAAAATACAACTCAGATCAAATGAAAGTCCCATAAATATAGCTACACCCAAGGTAAAATATTGTTAGTGAATAGTCAATTAATTAGGCTCTGGTGCTATTCCCCATCATCCCTTTTTAGTGAAAAACCATGTTCGTAATGATGACTTGTGAATCAGTATGTCTCAGGTCAGCCACAGAATTTCCTTTAACATCAAATGCAAGTGAAGTATGGAATCCACAGACACTGCAGAAAATACCCACAGCTTGGCTCAATCTTTCTTAGAATATGAGTTCAGAACATGAAATATGATTTTCTTGGAATATAATTCCAATTATATAATATTCTGTAAAGTTAAAACCATGGAGACAAGAAGAACATCAGTGGTTGCCAGGAGTTGGGGAGAAGAAGGGTTGAATAGGCAGAACACAGAGGAGTTTTAAGGACAGTGAAACTATTCTATATGATACTATAATGGTAGATACATGTCATTATATATTTGTCCAAACCCATAGACTGTATCACCCCAAGAGTGAATCCTAATGTAAACTATGAACTTTGGGTGATGATGATGTGTCAATGTAGGTCCATGGATTATAGCAAATGTACCCCTCTGGTGGGGGATGTTGATGATGAGGGAGGCTGTGCATGCGTTCAGGAGGGAGTATGTGGGGAATCTCTGTACCTTCTGCTTGATTTTACTAAGAAAGCAAAATAGAAAGTTACAAGTAATTTGCTCAGAGAGTCATACTATTTAATAATAGCTAACGTTGCTGAATTCTTACTATGTGTAGGGCAGTTATAAACCTTGTCACATTTAATCCTGAACACAACCCTATAAAGTAGGTACAATCATTGGCATCATCTCCATTTTACAGAGGAGGAAATGAGGTTTGGGGAGATTGAGTAACTTGCCAAAGGTCACCATCATAATGGACAGAGCCTAGGATGTCATCACTATGCCTCACATCTCAGGCCACCGACGCTGACTGAAGTCAGTGCTTTGTCATAGGGAATTTGTAGCATACGGACATGACTGATAACTATGATGGGATAGGAAAGACTGGGGACTGAAATTTCATATGAAGTTGTTTATAAACAAGTTGTAAAGATCACATAGACTGCCACCAAGTGCAAGATCTTAGGAATACCTTTACCTGATTGAGTCACTTAATATCCACTGCCTGAGCACAGGAAAACATTGCTCTATATATGTGTGTGTGTTGAGGTAGTTTACCACGCTTTTCCTTGTCATTTTTTAAAAAACAGTTAAAAATCTTCTGGTGGCAAAAATGTAAGTGAATTCTAATGATTTATGCTCTGATTTTTTTAAAAAAGTGTTCTTCATTATGCCTAAAATGAAGTAAAATATGACTTTTTAGTGATTTATAGATTATACTCCACATTGCAGCCTCATAAGGGCACATACAAAGGGAAAACTGGAATCATTAATAATGTAAAGGACACCCACATCTGGTTGATCCTCCCAGGTGAATCAAGCCAAAGCCTGATTTAACAGATGGACACTGCACTGTTTCCTGAGGTAAAATCACCAGATGTTTAGAGATTCCAGAAGTACAAAGGCAGAAGGAAATGTGTTAATGATGAGGTTTCTGGCGTACCTCTGAATTATCTTACTTTTTAACACAGCATTTTCTTGCAAATTGGGTATATGTGCATAAGTGGTGCCATTATTTGAATTTTAATTAAAATGAAGTTTTGCCCAAGAATATTTTTTTCTAAAAATAAGAAACAAGGGAAATGTTTTTTACACACCATTACCAAACTACACCAAACATTACTCAAAGCTTGAAAAATTTAGTTGTTTTAGTTCCCATTGATTTTCATCTGCAAAAGCCCTTGAAGTGGCCACAGCCAGGTATAACTACCCTTGGGATCACAGCAGGTTTGCTCCAACACTTTCCTAGGCTGTATCCATTTTTTTCTTTTTTTGGACTTCCTTTAACTCTTCAATGTATCCATCATTTTTAACCCTCTAACCCTAAAGGGAAGTTAGGTTCAGTCTCATTCAAGAAGGGAAAAGTGTGGAGGCCATTATGCTGGGGAACTGGTATTAAGACTGTAGTGCCAGTAGAGCCACTGGAGGAAGGTCATTCCATGGTGGATAAGGGCATAAGAGCTATACAGAGTAAGACTTAGATTCGAATCCTGACGCCAGCATTTACTAACCACGTGACCTTACCCTTGTACAAGTTACCCAACCTCTCTATATCTTGGTTCTCAGTTTTCTCTTCTGTACCACAGCAATTATAATGTACACCTCATACGATTATGTTGATGATTAAATGAGATAATGGCTAGAAACACACTTTGCACATGGGTGAGAATAAGAAGAAATCACAGAGATGGAGAAACTGTGCATCATTAATCCCAGGTAAATGGCCTCGGGTAATATGTGCTTCCTTCCTTCTGGATAATTCCATTTTGATACCTGGAATGGACTAGCTTTAGTTTGTTCCAAACCTGTCTTAATCCCTCTGGTAATTAAAGTTTAGGGCCCTGTACCTTCCCCAGGTGGGGATCCTCATTTCAGACTTGGGAGAAGGCTAAGGCGCCCACCCAGCACGGTTATTCTGTCTTGGCTCCTCTTTCAGACACTTGGAAGTTTGGCCTTCTGAGTCCAACTGAATACAGAAACAAAAGGGGGCTTTCTCCAAGAATCTTTCATGTGTGCTTTTAACAGAGTGAAGCTGCCCTAGGGTTAAGCACTGTGCTATCACCTGATGGAAGACAGAGACGCACCGCTAGAAGAGTAAGGCTGAACTTCCCTCTTTCATATTCTCTCTGAAACTACCTGCTGGGTGACTGTTTAATTAGTGGGCAAACAGTGATTCCCAGAAATTATAGAGTCTTTAGTGTTCACAAGGATATAGTTCCTAATGTTTTTCCCAGCAGTATATACAACCATTTCCTACTTTTAAATAGTAGGCTAATCTGAATATTAACTACCTGCCAATTTCAACACACCTCTCCTATAAACATTTCCTTCCTGGGTAGGGAGGAAGCCCAAATGATGTGGCCCTGTGTAGTTCTTTAGCTTTCTTTTTTATGATTGGTGCAGAGCATCTGATTATTTCCAGGTGTTTCAGATTTTCTCATGGCCTCCTTGTTATTTTCTCCCCTTTAAGCTCCTTTGGCAATGAATGTGACCATGAGGTCCAAAGCTATAAAGGATGTGTTCACCACTTCCCTCTTATGTCTGTCTCTTTATTTAACCACAAGTTCACTGTCTTTATCCATGTTAATTCCCTGAGGTATTCACACAGCATTTGTGTTGACTGCCTTAATTTTGATCTTCTCTAATCATTCCCTGCCAGATGGTAGTTAAAGTTTAATAGCCCTTGTAAAAATAGTTCCCTTTCTTCTTTCATCAGTCATGTGTGTTTACTTAGCTAACTGCTGGATGTTCAGAATGAACACAAAGTGACCACCAACAAAACAGATTCAACAAACACATTGGCTTAATACTTTTCATGGTAGCTAAAGATGTTGTCTGCTGTTATCCACTTGGCTATTATCCTTACCTTTTATCATCTTTCCTTTTCTGCTTTGTTAGTTTTCTTTCCTTTTTATCTCCCTTCTCGGGTTGTCTGATGGAAAACCACAAGACCAGGAGGCCTGGCAGTCATCAGTATGCAACAATTAAAGTGTGTGGACATGACCATCTCCAACAGCATTTAAGCATTAGATGATGTTCAGCATATTCCTAGAGCATTTCTTGCCACACCCATAAGACGTGAGTAATCATCTTTTTTATGATTCAGATAAAGAAGCAGGGATAACTCACAGGAGGAGGCTGGGATGGAAACTTGGCATTCTCAAGGAACAAAATAAAAAAGCAGATACATATAATAAATTCATCTCTAAATAAATAGTATGCCCTCTGTGTCTTTAGTGCATTCTACCATCACCCTGACTACCTAATTCAGAAATAGCAATTAAATAAGGATGATATTATATGGCATTTTACAGATGAGGTAACTGGGATGAGTCATATTACATGAATTCTTACCAGGCCACATACATATCTGTAGAAGTACCATGTCACTTAGATTTACATTCTATTTAGTAAAATGTGTAGGGGCTATTTAAAAGAAAAATAAAGCCAACCAAACAAAAGATTATCCACACTTATAAAGCAAGCATTTTAGGCGACTATATACACACATAACACTTACAGCCTATAAAATACAGGACCCTTGGCTGAGGTCAGAAAATTATAGCCTGAAGACCAAATTCAGCCTGCAGTTTTTGTAAATAAAGTTTTATTGGAGCATAGTCATACTCATTCTTTTGCATATCATTTATGACTGCCTTCACATTACAATGGCACTGTTGAGTAGTTTCAACAGAGACTATATGACTTACAAAACCTAAAATATTTACTAACTGGCCTTTATGGAAAATGTTTACCAACCTCTGCTGTAGGCCTTTGAATTATGGCATTGCATGTTATTTATACTTAAATAGTTGATCTTTCTTATAATTCAAAAATGCTTATTTAGTGTTGTCGAACATTGCTTAAAATGATTTTGATTTTAAATAGCAATTTCAAATGCAAAGAATTCTAAAATCATCTACTAAAATGCCTATTTCAATTATAATGACCACCTCAAAGAGTTGAGAAATACAAATGTTCAACAACTTCTTGATAGCTTGGGAAGCAGCTGATGGCCACTGTACATTCTACAACTGGTAGTAATCTAGAATGTGGGTAAGAGATATCCTAACTATTAACCAAGGGGAAAAAATGTTAATATTTGGACAGTTTCCTAGTTGGGGTCAAGAATCATGATCTAGCTGGGCTTTAGTTTCTTCACCTATGAATCAATGCTATGTATTAAATAATCTCTACCATTCCTTCTAGCACTAATTAATGTTCTATGTTCCATGTTTTACCCAGCCAAAGGACAAGTGACCCCCTCCCTCCACCAAAAAAGTAGTTTGTAGGCTCTAATGGGAATATAGTTAGTCCCAGTTTTTAAATAGTCCCTGAAGAAAGTTTTTAATTCTGGACAATTTTGACCTGAATCTCAGGAGGCTGAAGAAGAGAGATAATACTCGGGAATAAAGAGCATTAAGTAGTCTCACACCAAATATCCTAGCTATGACTATAAACATGGGAGACTTGTGCCATTGGGAACATGAGGAAGTATATCTGGACACAGCACAAATAGTGAATCAAATTTCCACAAAGATTTTGAAGAGGGAATTAAAAAATTTGATTTGTTGAACCATCCCTTGATCTCTGGGATGAAGCCCACTTAGTCGTGATGGATTATTTTTTTGATAAGCACCTGAATTCGGTTTGCTAGGACTTTGTGGAGAATTTTTGCATCTATATTCATAATGGATATTGATCTATAGTTTTCTCTTTATGTTGCCTCCTTTCCTGGTTTTGGTATCAGGGTGATGCTTGCTTTATAAAACATGTTGAGGAGGATTCCTTCCTTCTCAGTGTAGTAGAATAATGTCTGCAGGATGGGCACCAGTCTTCTGAGAGGAAAATTTATGTCCATAAATGCCTACACCCAAAAGACCTAAAGATCACAAATCAACAATCTAATGAATCATCTCAAAGAACTGGAAAAGGATGAGCAAACCAACCCCAAACCCAGCAGAAGAAAAGAAATAACAAAGATCAGAGCAGAACTAAATGAAATCAATAACAAAAAAAACTATACAGAAGGAATCTGGGTGCACCCGAGTTAGGTGTGTAAATATTTAGAATTGTTATGTCTTCTTGTTGAATTATACCTTTTAACATTATATAGTGACCATCTTTGTCTTTCATTACTTTTGTTGATTTGAAGACTAAGTTATCTGAAATCAGAACTGCTACGCCAGCTTCTAGCTTTCTTTTGGCTTCCATTTGCATGGAATATTGTTTTCCATTCTGTTACCTTGAGTCTGAATGCAGCCCTATAGGTTAGATGTATTTCCTGAAGACAGCAGATACTTGGCTTCAGTATATTTATCCATTCAGCCAGCCTATGCCTCTTTAGTGGGCAGTTCAAGCCATTCACATTTATTGAAAGAGTTGATAAGTGGGGCAGATTTCTGTTCATCCTGCAGTACTGAATTTTGTTTCTTTGTTTTCTCTCTTGAACCATTGTGACATCTGGCCTTTGACCTTTAGCTTTTGGATGATTTTACACTGGTGAGTGTTTATTGTGCTGATCCATATGTAACACTGTTTTGAGTACTTCCTGGAGGGCAGGTCTTGTCTTGATGAATTCCCTCAGTCTTTGCTTGTCTGAGAAGGTCATTATTTCTCCTTCATATAAAAAACTTAGTTTTGCAGTGTACAAGATTCTAGGCTGAGCATTATTCTGTTTGAGAAGAGTGAGAATGGGACCCCAGTCTCTTCTGGCTTGTAAGGTCTCAGTTGAGAAGCCTGAAGTTAGTCTGATGGGTTTTCCTTTGTAGGTTACCTGCTTCTTTTGCCTTACAGCTCATAAGAGGGCCTCTTTCATGTTTATTTTGGCCAGTCTGATGACTATGTGTCATGGTGTCTTTCTGTTTGCAATGAATCTCCCAGGAGTCCTTTGAGCTTCTTGTACCTGGATATCTAGATTTTTAGCAAGGCCAGGGAAATTTTCCTCCATTATATCCTCAAATAGTTTATTCAACCTTTGTGTATTTTCTTATTCACCCTCAGGGATGCCTATAATTCTCATGTGGGGCCTCTTCACATAATCCCACATTTCTTGTAGGCTTTGCTTTTTTCTCTTATTTCTCTGCTCTATCTCTGCAACTGACTTATTTAATTGAAAGGTGTTATCTTCAAAGCCTGAGATTCTTTCTTCTGTTTTATTTACCCTATTATTGAGGATTTCCACTGTGTTTTATAATTCCTTGAATAAATTCTTCATTTCCAGAAGTTCTGTTTGATTTTTCTTTAATATTTCAATTTCTTTAGTGAATTTTTCTTCCAAGTCCTGGATCTTTTGTGTGTGTGTGTGTGTGTGGTTTCTTTGTGTTGGGTATCCATTTTCTCTTGCATATCATTGAGTTTTCTCACAATCCATGTTCAAGATTCTTCACCACATAAATAGAAGCAAAAACAAAGACTGTATGATCCTCTCAATAGATGCAGAAAAAGCATTCAACAAAATTCAGCACCCTCTTATAATAAGAATGCTTAATGAAATGAGCATAGACAGGACTTACCTAAAATGATAAAAGCCATATATGGCAAACTCACAGCCAACATCATAATGAACGGGAAAAAATTAAAAGCATTCCCACTTAGAACCAGACAAGGTTGCCCTCTATCACCGCTTCTATTCAATATAGTGCTGGAAGTCTTAGCCAGTGCAATCAGACAAGAGAAGGAAATCAAGGGCATCCAAATGGGGGCAGAAGAGATCAAACTATTGCTCTTTGCTGATGATATGCTATTGTATCTAGAAAGCCCCAAAGATTCTGCCATGAGACTACTGGAATTGATAAATAAATTCAGCAAAATCTCAGGTTACAAAATCAATGTACAGAAATCAGTAGCATTTCTTATATGCCAACAAGAGTCAAACTGACAACCAAATCAAAGACTCAATACCCCTCATGATAGCAACAAAGAAAATAAAATACCTAGGAATATATTCAACTAAGGAGGTAAAA
>VBSM01001562.1:21132088-21173792 GCA_008086735.1 Cheirogaleus medius | reverse complement strand
GAACAAATTGGGAGGTATCAATTTACCAGACTTCAAGCTATGCTACAAGGCTATCATATCTAAAACAGCATTGTACTTGCACAAGAACAGACCAATGGAACAGAACTGAGAACCTAGATATAAAAACATCCTCATATAGCCATCTAATCTTTGACAAAGCACACAAAAACATACACTGGGGAAAAGAATCTTTATTCAGTAAATGGTGCTGGGAAAATTGGATAGCCACATGTAGAAGACTGAAACAGGATCCATACGTCTCTCTTCTCACAAAAATCAACTCACAATGAATAACAAACTTAAACCTAAGGCATGAAGCTATAAGAATTCTAGAAGAAAATAAACAGGAGGCTCTGCCACTAACTCACAGTGTGAACTTGGTCAAGAACAACACCTTTGGGCCATGGTTTCTTTATCTGTGAATGTGAGGTTGGAGATAGAGGTAGGCACACCTGTGCCACAGGTAAAATTCTTAGTCAATTATAATTGCTATGGAAATGTTACTAGTATCATCTTCTACTCACTATTCTATATCTGTCAGTTGTAAAAATGTATCATACCTTCTATAATAGGAGTGAAAATTACTGTTATTTTATACTTACTCCTAACTTCTTCTTTGAGTAAAGAGAGTAATAAATACTGTGAACAATGCAGGTATCAGAAAGCTAATTTTGAACATATTAAGTGAAAGAAAAAAATGAGATGATTACACATCCAAAGGAGCTACCATAATGAGACTCAACAATAATAAGGCTTAAGAAACAAGGAAATGTATTTCTCTCTCGGGTAACAGTCACAGTTACATGGGCAGCCTCTGTTCCACATAGCCATTCAGGGATTGAGGCTGATGACAGCCCTCCTGCTTTCACATGTGGCTTCCAAGATTAGTTTGGTCATTGGAATTCCAGCCACTAGGAGGGCAGAAGCCTGGAAGTCCATCCAGAGCCAGGAATTTGTGAGAGACAAGTTGCTCACATCACTTCCATCTACTTTCCATTGGCAAGAATTTAGCCACACACCCACACCTCGCTGCAGTGGGGACTGGGAAATGGGACGTCTTATCCCAGCCAAATCTCAATCATTATGGAAGAAGAGAAGACCATATTTTGGTGGACAAATAACCCTTATGATCATTGGAATGAAAGAGGCTGAAAAGCCAAACTAATCTGTTACTCAATGTATAAGAGGATATATACATATATATAAATTTTTAAGTATTTTACATTTCATATTTTATGTGAAATGTTTATATATACATAAATTTCAGTAATAATAAAACAAATTTATATTTACTCACCCTAGTTTTAACAAATCTTAGATTTTATACAGTTGAAAACCTCCAATTTTCTCCCCTCCCTTAACAGGGGGAAATACCTTCCTGAATTTAATGTGAAGCCTTCGATTTTATATTGTTTAAAATTTTACTACATTTCAAAATCAATAAATAATATAAAGAATAACTATGTGTTTTCTTCAACTTTATATAAAGGGGTATCATATCACATCATATTAATAATACAGCTTGCTTTTTTACCCACCCAAAATTTTCCCTCCATGAAAGCAGCTTGCTTTTCCCCTCCAAATTATGTTCTTCAGATTTTATTCATATTGATAATGTAAACTCAATTCCTCCACTTTATTGCTTTCTCATATTTGTTTGCATGAATATGGCTTTTTGTGCTTTTTATTATTACAAATATTGCTATAATGAGCATCTTTGTGCACATGGGCAAGCATTTTTGCTAGAGTTGTGTTGTTCAATAAAGTAGCCACTGGCCACATGTAGCTACTTAAATTAAATTAATTAACATTGACTAAATTGTTTAATTGAAATCAATTAATGTAATAAAATTTAAATCTTAATTCCTCAATTTCACTAGCCACATTTCAAGTCTTTGGTAGCCATATATGGCTAGTGGCTAGTATATTGGATGGCACAGCCATCATCATAGAAACTTCCAGTGGACAATGCTGCTCTAAAGTGTATATGCAGCAGTGGAATTGGTGAGTTTTAGGGTATCCATATCCTTGACTTTAGTAGATATTGCCAAGTTGCTTTCTACCTCAGCAGGATTCTTAGTTATAAACAATGGAAAGCCATTATAGATCACTCAAACAAGAAAAATACTTTTTAAAAAGGATATTGGATAGCTTATAGAATCTTAGGAAGGCTTGAAAACCAAACTTGAAGGAAAACCACCTAATATCACACCATGGAATTGACCAAAAGAAGATAATGCTGCACTGCTTACTGCACAGTTCCTGCAGCTTATATTTCTGAAATTACCCATGCTGGGTGGTATTGTTGTTTCTTGGACTATAGTCATTGTTGCCTCCAGAAACTGTACCTACGTGCCATCGCTGTTGCCACCTTCACTACCTTCTGATTGGTTCCTACTTTTTAATATTACCTTCAGATTCAAAGTTTGGAGCTGGTGCATCTGTTTGGCATACTGGGTTAAACACCTGCATCCCAGCTTTACAGAAGGCTAGGAAGACAAGTGTCTTGCAATTTTTCATTGCTGGGAGATATGCAAATTTTCAGACTTACTAGATAGCTATTTCCCAGTTGGTCTCTAAAGTGGATATAAAAATTTGAATTCCTGCCACAGAAAAAATTCCCATTTCTTCACATAGTTTCCAACATGTGGTGTCATCTAGAATTTTAATGTTTGCCAAACTAATAGTCATATTAATACAAAGATAACTCAATGTGGTTTAATTTGCATTCTCCTGATTAACAGTAAAGCTGTGTATCTTTTAATATGTTTCATAATCATTAGAACTTCTTCTTCTATAAACTGCCTATTCATATCCTTTGCCCCATTTTTAAATTGGAATTTTGGCCTTTTTCTTATTGATATGACAACTTCTTTTTATATATTTGATATTAATTGTTTTAACTCTAGGCATTAGATATATCATAAAAATATTCTCCTAAAAATTTTTTGAATTGCCTTTCATATTTAAGGCTTAATTCAAACTATTTTTACATACTATGTAAGGTATGCTCAGTGTTTAATTGGAGTCCAAGAAGGAAAGATTTAGAGAGACTCAAAGAGGAAATTCTTAGAAAAATAGTAGCTGAAATTTTTCTGGAATTGAATTATAAATAAAAAGAAATGTATCCTTGGACACATTGTATAAAAATGAAAAACAACACAGACAAAGATCTTAAAGTCAGTCAAAGAAAAAAGAGAAATTATAAAGAAGTGACAGTTGAACTGATGGTAGACTTTTCAACATCAATAATGAAAGTCAGGAGCTAGTATTTCTCTCAAATACTGAGAGAAAGAAAAATATTCTCAATCTATAATTGTGTATGCTACAAAATTATCTTTCAAGAATGAGAGTAAAATAATGAAAGGGGTTACTTGGGGAACAATGACAATGACTCTAATATGCTGTCTGAAATATGGGAAAGAATAGTGAGGAAATAAAATGGTAATGATGTATGCCATTGCTATCTGTTTAAATAATAACAACAACAATAATAATGTCAATTTATGAGATTAGAAAAAGAAAAGGACAAAACTAAGATATGTAACAACTGCATGTAAATCAGAAGAGGAGAAGGTGTGATCCAAGTCAAATAGTTCTAAGGACTTACATTATTCAAAGAGGGATTAAGGTAAGCTATTGTCTAACTTTAACCTTTGTTCAAAAAAAATGTATAATAAAATTTCTATAATAACCAATAGAAACTGATGGTATCCAAATCAGCAGAGGGAGAAAACAGTGGACAAAAAAGAAATACACATAAGGATAGACATATAAATCAAATAGAATAGAATTGAGAGTCCAGAGATAAACTATTATATTTATGGTCAATTGATTTTTGACAAGGATGCCTAGGCAATTCAATGGGGAAAAACAGTCTTTTCAACAAACGGTTCTGGGACAACTGGATAGCTACAGGCAAAAGAATGTTCCTTTTCTTAAACCATACACAAAAATTAACTCCGACTGGATTATAAAGCTAAACGTAAGAGCTCAAACTATAAGACTCCTAGAAGAAAATATGGGCTTAAATCTCTGTGACCTGGGGCTATACAAAAGCACAAGCAACAAATGACAAAAATTAATAATTAAACTTCATCAAAATTCAAAGCTTTAATGCTTCAAGGGAGAACATCAAGAAAGTGAAAAAACAACCCACAAAATGGGAGAAAATGTTTGCAAATCATATATCTGATGAGCAGCTTATATCCAGACTCTATAAAAACTCTTGCAACTCAATAATAAAAAGAGGAAAACCTGATCAATTTTTCTGTAAGTCTAAAACTGTTCTAAAAAAATTAAGTCTATTAATTTTTTAAAGACAAATAACTGAATTTTAAAATGGGCAAATGATCTGAATAGATACTTTTCAAAAGAAGAAATGGCTGATAAGCGCCTGAGAGATGTTCAACATCATTAGCCATTAGGGAACTGCAGATCAAAACTAAAGTGAGATACCCTTTTACGCTCACTAGGATAGCTATAGTAAAAAAAAACAAAAAAACAAGTGTTTGTGAGATTGTGGAGAAACTGGAACCCTCATATATTGCTTGCAGAAATATAAAATGGTGTACCCACTTTGGAAAACCACTTGGCAGTTTCTCAAAAAGCTTGACTTGCTATATGACCCTGCAAGTCCACTGCTGAGTATACAACCTGGATAAATGAAGACGTATGTCCATGTAAAAACTTGTACACAAGTGTTCACAGCAGCATATTCAGAATAGCCAAAAAGTGATACTAATTCAATTATCTTTCATGCAATGAATATTCAGCCATCAGAGAGAATGCAGTATGGATACATGCTTCAACATAGATGAATCTTGAAAACTTTATGCTTAGTGAAAGAAGCCAATCACAAGAGAACACATGGTATATGATTCCATTTATATGCCATGTCAAGGATAAGCAAATCTATAGAGACAAAAAATAGATTAGTGGCTGCCTAGGGATGTGGAAGCTAGGGAGAAACGAGGAGTGACTAGCATTAGGTATGCAGTTTCTTTGGGTGGATATAAAAATATTCTAAAAATGACTATGGTGAGTCTATCAATATACTAAATATCATTGAACTGTACACTTTGAACAAATGAATCATGTGGTATGTGAATGATATCTCAATAAAGCTGTTAAAAATAAATAAAATAAAACCAAAAAGAAAAAACGAAATATAAACAATCACAGAATGGTTGGAGTTCATGCCATCAGAGCTTTTCCTCAGCCTCTTTTCTCTGTTTTTCTCATATACTTACTACAGATATTTTTCAACACAGAAAAGGCATTTGGCTAGTCATGGCTTCCAGATTCCTACCCACTTAACTCCACAGCTAAAGAGGAATGGGGCTTCTCTTTCCAGAACCAGTTCGAAATATCCCAGCAAAAGGCTCTAATTGGCCTTGCTAAAGTATTGTTCCCACCCTTCAAGCCAGTCACAGTGGCCAAAACATGAAGGATTATGATTAGTCAGTTTTGGCAGGTGGGATAAGGTAGGAAAAGGTTGCTACCAGAGGGAAAGTAGAGGACAAAAAGGAAGAAAAAGAAGAGGTGGGGGTAGAGGGGAAGAGTTACAAAGAAGAAGTTGTCTGCTCTAGGTATACAGTTTACCTGTAGACCCATCCTTAAATAATTTCTTTCTATATCACAGCCAAGAACCTTATTCAAAGGTTTTTACCAGAAATATTTGAACCTGAGTGATAGTAACCTTCAGTTCATAAGTCAACCTGCAGATGCCCAGCTTTAGATGCGTCTGGCCAGCTACCTCTTACATGAACCTATTATAACCCTTGTGTCCAAATGGGGACTATTCCTGTCACGTATTACAAGATACAAAAAGGTTACACAACTGCATGATTTTGTCTAACTTTATGATGATATTTATATGATTGCTTTTTGTCAATGACCCAGGCCAAAGTTCCTCTGATAAATTAATTTCCTTTTATACCACCCTTAATCACTCTCTTCAGAGGCTCGTGTACTTTAAAATTTACTTGTATTAATTCACCTCGATGAAAAATTTTTTTTTCTTTTTTACCTTCACATTTACCGTGCTTCTTAAAGTCAATTTTATCAATGGAACTCCTGAATTTGCCAAAGTACAAGGATGAATGTCAGAATGTCAAGGGTTTTAAAATGAATTCTGACAAGACAGAAAAGGTCAAAGCAGATTTCTTCAACATGTTCAAATGTGGTCCTGATTATAAAGATTTTTACAGGGAGTCTTTAAGTTAATCCTTAAAACGACTGCAGTATTCTGCTATACTTGATGGATTAAATTTTGCCCGGAACACTCTTCTCTCAAGGGCCCCCACCTTCTGTCTGGGTCACCCTTCCTCACGCTTCTGCTCTTGGTTTAGATGTCATCTCTTCCAACAAGTCTTTCCAAGTCCCTCAAGGCATAGCCAGTTGCCCCTTCTAACATCCTGTGTTCAGTGTTTACCCCTATTATAGCATTTTTTACATTGCATTATAATTCCCTGTTCATTTGTGCATCTCTGCTCCTGCTCCTCCACATAAGATCAACTTCCTGGGGGCAAAGACTGAACCTAACTAGAATACTCCAGAGCCTAGCACAGTGCCTACAGAAAAATAGCTGATGTGTGTTTATTACATTGAGAGTCATTCATCAAAACAATTGTCCTGTACTCCAGAAAAGCACCAAGGTCATGAAAGACTGAGAAACTGTCTCAGATTGGAAGGCTGGAGGAGATCAAGAAGGCATGATTCTGATCCTGCATAGGATGCTGGACCAGAAAAAGAACATTAATGGGACAATTGGCAAAATTTGAATAAGGTTAGTAGGTTAGTTAATAGTATTGGCATAAATATTAATTTCCTGGTTTTGATCATTACACTGTCGTTTTGTAAGATGTTAACATTTGGGGAGCTGAGTGAAGGCATATGAGAATTCTTTGATTTTTATAATCTTTTTTATGAGGCTAAAATTATTTCAAAATGGAAAGTTCAAATTTTTAAATAGGAACAAATGTTCATGTGTTGACATAAAATAAAGAAGGAAAGGAGGGAGGGAGGCAAGTAAAGTAGTAGGGAAGAAGGAATGAAAGTTAAAAGCTAACTGGCTTTTGGAAGTACAGCGAGGGTAATGGAAGGGTAGGTTTGAGAGCTTTTATAACCACAAGTGCCTCAAATGCCATTATTACCACATTCTTAGCAGTCTAATTAGGAAATGCTGTTCATGACCACAACTTTATGTAGTTCTTTCTTTGCTGCTTATTCCTGAGCTTTGTTCCATATGCTTTCCAATCATTCAATTTAAGGAGTACTTACTGAATGCTTGCTATGTGCCAGGCACAGCAGATGAGCACCTAGGGTAGATACAAATGGGGCAAGATACATTCCTTGTCCTCAGGGAGGAACGCAATCTATAGGACAGACCCAAGCAAACAGAATCTAACAAACAGGGTTGATACAGTAAGAAATGTGCAACTGTTCCCACAAGTACTAAATAAGGAAGCAAGGCAGCAAAGTGTTTGCTTTCCTGGGAGCACGAAAGCTTCACAGAAGGGGTGATGTGTATGTTGAAATTTAAAATATATGTAACCTAAACATTTTTACCCCCATAATATGCTGAAATTAAAAAATAAATAAATGAACAGAATGAAAAATAGAAATTTGCCAGGTAGACAAATTTGGGAAGAGCATTCCAGGCACAGCATGTATAAGATCTCAGAGGTGGTAAACAGCAGAGTGAGTTCAGCACAGCTAGAATGAGAAGTACCCACAGAAAAATGGGATATAATTCCCCTATCATAAAATTCACCCATTTAAAGTATACACCTCAGTGGTTTTTAGTATTTCACAGATTTGTACCGCCATCATTCCTATCTAATTTTAAAATATTTTCATCACTCCTCCCCAAATAAAATTCCATACCCATTAGCAGTCACTCCCCATTTCTCACAGCCAGCCCTAAGCAGCCACCAATCTACTCTTTGTTGTTGCCTATTCTGGATATTTCATATTAAAGGAATAATACAGTATATGATTTTTGTGTCTGCATTCTTTAATCAGCGTAATATTTTCAAGGTTCATCCATGTTGTAGCATGGACCAGTATCATTCCTTTTTACTGTCAATTTTTTGTTGTCAAATGATATTCCATTATGTGGATACACCACATTCTGTTTATGCATCAGTTGGTGGACATGTGGGTTGTTACCACATTTTGGCTATTGTTAATAATACTATTATAAACATTGATGTAGAAGTTTTTATGTAGACATACATTTTCATCTCTCTTGGATATATACTTAGAAGTAAAAATTGCTAGGTCATATGGTCATTCTTTTATTTTTATAATGATAATTTTTATATCAAAATATTAGAGGAGAAAGAATATCAAAGTATTCTTGTTACATGGATGAATTGTATGATGCTGAAGTCAGGGCTTTTAGTGTGTCCATCACCAGAATAGCATACATTACATCTTATAGGTAGGTTTTTATCCCTCACCCTCCTCTCAACCTTCCCCTTTTTAGTTGCCAATATCCTTTACACCACTTTATGATCATGTGTACCCATCGTTTAGTTCCCACTTATTAGTGAGAATATGCATTTGTTTTTCCATTCCTGAGATACTTCCCTTAGGATAATGTTCAGTCCATCCAAATTGCTGCAAATGACGTTATTTCATTCCTTTCTGTGGCTGAGTAGTACTGCATGGGTGTGTGTGTGTGTGTGTGTGTGTACACACCACATTTTCTTTATCCACTCATCAATTGATGTACACTTAGGTTGATTCCACATCTTTACAATCATGAATTGTGCTGTGATAAACAGTCAAGTGCAGGTGTCTTTTAGATAAAAGTACTTCTTTTCCTTTGAGCAGATACCCAGTAGTAGAATTGTTGTATTCAATGCTAAGTCTACATTTATTTATTTGAGAAATCTCCATATCGTTTTCCATAGAGGTTGTACTGATTTACACTCCTACTAACAGTGCATCAGCATTCCTTTTTGACTGTATCCATCCCAACATCTATTGTTTTTTGATTTTTTAATAATGGCCATTCTGATACGGCAAGGTGGTATCTCATTGTGGTTTTAATTTGCATTTCCCTGATGATTAGTGCTGTTAAGCATTTTTTCATATCTCTGTTGGCCATTTGTGTATATTCTTCTGAAAAAACTCTGTTCATGTCTTTTGCTCAATTTTTAATATTGTTATTGGTTTTTTCTTGTTGATTTGTTTGAGTTCTTTATAGAGTCTAGATATTAGCCCATTGTCAGATATATAGTTTGCAAATATTTTTCCCATTCTGTACATTGCCTATTTTCTTTCTTGGTTATTTCCTTTGCTGTGCATAAATATTTTAATTTAATTAAGTCCCATTTATTTATTTTTGTTGTGATTGTATTTGTCTTTGTGATTGTATTTGCCTGAGTCACAAATTTGTTGGATAGGCTGATATCTAGGAGAGATTTTCCTATAGTTTTTTCATAATTTTTATGGTTTCAGATCTTCTATTTAGGCCTTTAATCCATCTTGATTTAATTTTTGTATATGTTGAGAGATAGGGATCCTGTTTCATTCTTTTGCATGTGGCAATCCAATTTTCCCAGCACCATTCATTGAATAGGGCATACTTCTCCCAGTGTATATTTTTGTCTGCTTTGCCAAAAATCAGTTGGTCATGTAATGTAACATAATGTAATACCTAGAGATTTGTTCTTTTTGCTTAAGATTGCTTTTGTTATTCAGGCTCTTTATTGGTTCCATATGAAGGTTAACAATTATTTTTTCTAAATCTGTGAAAAATGACTTTGGTATTTTGATGGGAATTACATTGAATCTGTAAATCACTTTGGGCAATATGGGCATTTTAACAATGTTGAGTCTTCCAATCCATGAGGATGGGATGTTTTTCTGTTTGTCTGTGTCATCAGTGATTTCTTTCATCAATGTTTTGTAGTTCTCTTTGTAGAATCTTTTACCTCCTTGGTTAAGTATATTCCTAGGTATTTTATTTTCTTTGCAGGTATTGTAAATGGTATTGCTCTCAATTTGACTCTCAGCTTGAATGTTATTAGTACATAGAAATGTTACTGACTTGTGCACATTGATTTTGTAACCTGAGACTTTGTTGAATTTATATATTAATTCTAGTAGGAGTCTTTTGGTGGAGTTGAGTTTCCTAGATACAAGATTATATCATCAGCAAACAGGGATAATTTGACCACTTCTTCCCTGATTTGAATACCTTTTATTTCCTTCTCTTGCCTGATTGCTCTGGCTAGGACTTCCAATATTATGTTGAATCGAAGTGGTGACAGTGGGCACCCTTGTCTTGTTCCAGTACTTAGGGGGAATGCTTTCAACTTTTCCACATTCAGTGTGATGTTGGCTGTGGGTTTGTCAGGTACAGCTTTTATTATTTTGAGACGTGTTCCTTATTTATGCCTTGTTTCTTGAGGGTTTTTTTAATCATGAAAGGATGCTGGATTTTATCAGAGACTTTTTCTATGCCTATTGAGATGATCATAAGGCCTTTGTTTTTACTTCTGTTTATGTGGTGAATCACATTTATTGATTTGTGTATGTTGAGCCATCCTTGCATCCCTGGGATGAAATCCACTTGATCATGGTGGATTGTCTTTTTGATGTGCTGTTGAATTTGGTTTCCTGGTATTTTTTTGAGGATTTTTGCATCTATGTTTATAAGGGATATTGGTCTATAGTTCTCATTTTATTTGTGTCCTTTCCTGGCTTTGGTATCAAGGTGATACTGGCTTTGTAGAATGAGTTAGGGAGGGTTCCCTCCTTCTTAATGTTATGGAACAGTTTCAGTAGAGTGGATACCTGTTCTTTTTTGTTGGTCTGGTAAAATTCAGCTGTGAATCCATTTTGGCCAGGGCATTTTTTGGAGGGGGAAGATTTTTTTTATTATTATTACTATGTCAATCTCACCACTTCTTATTGGTCTATTCAGGATTTCATTTTCTTCCTAATTCAGACCAGAGAGGTTGTTTTTCCAAGAATCTATCCTTTTCCTTTTCTTATAGGTTTTCTAGTTTGTGTGTGTAGAAGATTTCCTAGTAGTCATGGATGATATTTTGTATTTCTGTGTTATTGGTTGTAATGTCTCACTTTTCATTTCTCATTGAGCTTATATAAGTCCTTTCTTTTCTATTTCTGGTTAATCTAGCTAGTGGTCTATGGATTTTGTTCGTCTGTTTAAATGACCAACATTTCGTTTTGTTGTTCCTTTGTATCATTTTGATTTCCATTTCATTTAGTTCTGCTCTGAGCTTTGTTATCTCTTTCCTTCTGCTAGCTTTAGGTTTGGTTTGTTCTTCTTTTTCTAGTTCCTTGAAATGTGACATTAGGTTGTTAATTTGTGATCTTTCTGTTTGTTTGATGTAAGCATTTAAGGCTATGAACTTTCCCCTTAGTACTTCTTTTTCTGTATCTCATAGATTTTGGAAACTTATGTCACCTTTGTCATTTAATTCAAAAAAAAATTTTATTTTATTCTTGATTTTCTCAAAAACCTAAAGATTGTTCAGCAGGAGGTTGTTTAATTTGCATATATTTGTGTAATTTTGAGAGTTCCTCTTGGAATTGACTTCTAATTTTATTCCACTGTGGTCTGAGAAGATATATGGTATGATTTCAGGTTTTCTAAATTTGCTGAGACTTGTTTTATGACCTAACATATGATCTATCTTGGAAAATGTCCTATGTGCTGATGAGAAGAAAGTATATTCTGCAGTTTTGGGGTAGAATGTTCTGTAAATGTCTGTCAGGTCCATTTTTTCTAGAGTCCTATTTAAGTCCAGTGTTTCTTCGTTGATTTTCTTCCTTGATGATCTCTCTAGTTCTGTCAGTGGATTGTAGAAATCCCTGGCTATTATGATCTTGCTATCTATTTCTTTCCTTAGATCTTGTAGAATTTGCTTTATGAATCTGGAAGCTCCTGTGTTAGATGCATATATATTTATGATTATTATATCTACTTGTTGAAGATATAATATATAATGACCATCTTTGTCTTTTTTTTTTTACTATTGTTAATTTAAAGCCTATTTTATCTGATATGAGAATAGCTACTCCTGCTCGCTTTTGGTTTCCATTGGCATGTAATATTTTTTTCTACCTTTTTACCTTGAGTCTACGAGAATCTTTGAGAGTTAAATGGGTTTCTTACAGACAGAATATATCTGGGTTGTGTTTTAAATGCATTCAGCCAATCTACTTTTTTTTTTTTTTTTTTTTTTTTTTTTGAGACAGGGTCTTACTCTGTTATCTGGGCTAGAGTGCAGCGGTGTAATCATAGCTCACTGTAACCTCAGATTCCTGGGCTCAAGTTATCCTCCCACCTCAGCCTCCCGAGTAGCTGTGACTACAGGCACATGCCACCATGGCTGGCTAATTTTTTGTACAGACATGGTCTTGCTCTTGTTCAGGCTGATTTTGAATTCCTAGCCTCAAGCAATCCTCCTACCTTGGCCTCCTAAAGTTCAAGGAGTACAGGTATGAGCCACTGTGCCCAGCCCAAATCAATTAATGTATCTTTTAAGGGAGGGGTGTTGAGACTGTTCACATTCAATGTTAGTATTGATATGTGAGATACTGTTCTAGTCATCATTTTTATTGTTGTCTAGTTGTTTTGTATTTTCCCTTGTGTTATTGTTTTATAAGAGCTGTGCGTTTTAACTTTTAGTTGTTTTTACACTGGTGGGTATCAATTTCTCTGTTCCATGTATAGAATACTTGTAAGCATTTCTTATAGGGCAGGTCTAGAGATGATAAATTCCCTTAGTGTTTGCTTGTCTGGGTAAGACTTTATTTCTTCTTCACTGATGAAACTTAGTTTTACAGTATACAAAACTCTTGTCTAGCAGTTATTCTTTTTAAGGGGACTAAATATATAACCCCATTTCCTTCTGGCTTGTAAGGTTTCTGTTGAGAAGTCTGCTGTTAGTCTGATGGGTTTTTCTTTGTATGTTACGTGATGTTTTCACCTAATGTCTTATATGAGTTCCTCCTTCATGTTGACTTTGGCCAATCTGATGACTGTATACCTTGGTGATGCCCTTTTTGTAATTAATGTTCCAGGTGTTTGTTGAGCTTCTTGTATGTGGATGTCTAAATCTCTAGCAAAATCAGGGAAGTTTTCCTCCATTATTCCCTTAAATAGGCCTTTCGCGTTTTCTTCTTCACCCTCAGGGATGTCTATGATTCTTATATTTGGCCATTTTACATAATCCCATATTTCTCATAGATTTTGTTCATTTCTCTTGATTCTTTGTTATTTCTGGCACACTGGGTTAATTCAAAAGAGTTGTCTTCAAGCTCTGAAGTTCTTTCTTCTGCTTGGTCTAGTCTATTCTTAAAACTTTCCACCATGTATTGTATTTCCATAAGTGAATTTGCCATTTCCAGAACTTCCATTTGGGTATTTTTTTTTTCACATACCTATCTCTTTAGTAAATTTTTCAATCATTTCCTGAATTATTTTTTTGGTTTCTTTGAGTTGGTTTTCCATTTTCTATTGGATCTCATTAAGCTTCCTTACAATCCATATTCCAAATTCTTTATCTGTCATTTCAGCATTTTCATTTTGGTTCAGATTTATTGCTAGAGAGCTAGCTAGCTTTTGTAGGGTGTGTCCTTTGTGTCTTATTTTACATACTTCTGAAGTTCTTGTGCTGATTACTTCTCATCTGGAACAGCTTCTGCTTCTTGGTTTTGGATTTTCTTTTGTTTACACAGGACTTTTTTTCCCCCTCACTCTTAAGGGTATGCCTGTAGTATATGTTGGGTAAGGATTTTGGCTTTGTTTGTGGGTACTTTGATGAGGGTCCAGGTTCTGGATGGTAACTTCATTATACATATCCTTAGTGTGGTGGTTTTCTCAACTGCTACTTATTTGTAGGCTGTAGCAGTAGTGTATTATGTGCATGGGCACATTCCCTGTCTCTTGTCAACAAGGGTAGATGAAAGTCTTTGCAATCCTTTCTCTTTCCCAAGCTCTGTGGTCTTTTTCAACAGTGTGAATTATATTGGGATGCCCAGTTTAATCTCTAAATCAGTAGGTGGTGCTTGTGGGTAAGAGTCTGCCAAGCCCTCTGTGATTGAATCAGTAAGTGCTATAATGTGCTCTGTGTTGTTCTCCCTGCCATTATCTGGTGCTTGCAGGAAAGAGCCAGCTGCAGTGGTGATTTCGGGGACCTATGACTGGCTCTAGTCCATCAGGAGAAGCACTGGATGCCCCATGTGGTGGGTGGGGTCCTGAAGCTCTCAGGGGACTCTTTATTCTCTGCCACAGCAGTGGTGGTTGGAGGAGTGAAGCTGAGTCAGGCTGGGACAGATGAGCCTGCCTTCAAGCTCCATAAAGATGGGCACAAGAGCTGTCTTGGCTGCGGTTAAGTGTCAGCTCCCAGGCTGCTGGGAAAAGCCACCATGGAGGGGCTGAAGTGGCCCCACTAAACCAAAAAGTCTGCTTATGGGGAAGGAGCAGTCTGGGTTTCACAGTCTGGCAAGGAGGAGTGGGTTTCACTCTTCTCCTTCTTCACTTGACCGGCAGATCTCCTTCCAACATCTTGCCACAAGCAGCAGCCCAAACTAGCTGAGCTCACCAGCAATGGCACCAGGCTGGGATCTTCCCTGCCCAGGATCCCTCCCCAGACAAAAAGTGTGGCTTTCCTGTTGGGGGAAGGGTGCTCCACAAGTGTGCTGGAGCTGGGACTCACACTGCACTCTCCTTTTGGTTCTGTCTGCATGGGCTCCCTCACCTCCCAAGATTAATTCACAAATCTCCCCTCTGTGACCCAGGGCAACACAATTGAGTCCTGAGGGTATAGTATCCAGCCTGTGGACCTGTCCCTGGGTCCCTGAAGATCAATCTCTGACTGTGCCAGAGGAAAGCATGCTGGTCCCAAGTTTCCCATGAAGATTTCAAGCAGGCTTAGTGTCCCTCTGCTTCGGAGTATGCTCTATTCTGCTGGACACCCAGGCAAACAACACCGGGAGGGTCAGGGGGCAGGGAGCTCATAGTCCGAGCACCCCTTGGTCTGCTGCAGGTCTTTAAGAGGAAAAATGTAAACCCCACCCTCTGTGGAAGCCTCAGTGTAGCGGGCATGTCAACAGAGGGGAAGCGGCCACTCCTGAGAGCCCCAGCTCAATCATACCTTGGGGCACCCATGCCAACTCACATGGGAACTACCACGGCTACATTAGCAGCTGTGGATGCGGGAAGGGAGGAGAAGAATCTGAATGGAGGAGAGCTGGCACTCTGGTCTCCTTTGTCCTGAGGGACACCCCCTGGCTTGTTGCACCCTCCTCTCCCCTGAAGGTAGCCTGCCCTGAATGTCCAAGCTCTAGGATCATACCGTTCCTACTGGCCCCTTGTCACCACCACAGTCTGGGCAGGTGTTGGGAAATGTTTGTGTGGGAACCAGTGACAAGAAAACTGAAAGATTGAAGCTCCCTAGACAGGACAAAGGCATACAATGGGTGGAGAGGCAGTACAACCCCTGCCACCTCAGCTTGGAGCTGTGGTAAGATAGAGAGAGATCCCCAGGAAGCTGGCAGCATGGTGCTTTATCCTCAAGAAGCTCCCAGTTCACTGGTGGCCTCAGCTTTTGGGCTCATGAAAGAAGAGAAGCTCTCCAACAGTTTGGGAGCCTGCAGTCTGCCAGAGGTGTGAGGGGAGGGAAAACAGACACTCTCACCTATCCTTTCCATGGGGCTCCAAATTCCTAGGAGTTGATCCCTGCCAAAATCTTGCTGCTTCTTGTTCTTCTCCACAACATCTTCCTATAGAATCTCTGGTAGGTTCTAGCACTTTTCCCTCAGAATTATACCTGGAGTATTTTTTTTTTCCATCTAAAACTTTTTCTTCTTTCTGTGATGATCTGGCAACCAATGTTTCTAGTCGGCCATCTTGCCTCCCCTCTGGGTCATATGGTAATTCTATGTTTACTTTTTGAGGAACTGTCAAACTGTTTTCAAAGTGGCTGTGCCATTTTACATTTCCATCAGCAAGTACAAGGGTTCCAATTTCTCCACATCCACAGAGACACTTGTTTATTGTCTATCATCTTTATTATAGCCATCATAGTGGGTATGGAGTGGTGTATTAATTTGCTAGAGCTGCTGTAACAAATTAGCACAAATTGAGTGGCTTAAAACAACAGAAATTTATTCTCTCACAGTTTTGATGGCTAGAAGTCCAAAATCAAGATATCAGCAGGGCCATTCTCTCTATAGGCTCTAGGAGAAAACGTGTTCCATGCCTTTCTCTTAGTTTCTTATGTTGCCAGTAAGCTTATCTATTCCTTGGTTTATAGATGCATCACTCTAATCTCTGACTCTGTCATCACATGGCAGAATCTGTAGCCTTATTGAATTAGGACCTGCCGTAATCCAGTGTGACCTCATCTTGACTTGATTACATCTGCAAAGACCTTATTTCCGAATAAGTCATATTCACAGGTACACGGCATTAAACTTCAACATATCTCTTTGGGGGACACATTGCAATCTACAGCAAAAGGTGGGTATCTCACCGTAGTTTCAATTTACATTTCCCTAATGGCTAATGATGTTGAGCATTTTTTCACATGTTTATTGGCCACTTGTATATCTTCTTTGAAGAAATGTCTACTCAAATGCTTTGTTCATTTTTTAATTGAGCTATTAGTCTTTTTATTTTGAGTTATAAGAATTCTTCATATATTCTGGACCCTCATCAAATATATGATTTGGAAAAATGTTCTCCCATTCTGTGGGCTGTCTTTTCACTTTTTGACAGTGCCTCTGAAACAAAGAAGTTTTTAATCTTAGTAAAGTCAATTATCTACTTTTTATTTTGTTACCTATGCTTTTGATGTCATATCTAAGAAACTAATGACTAATCCAAGGTCATGAGATTTATGCCTCTGTTTTCTTCTAAGAATTATATAGCTTTATCTCTCCCATTTAGGTCTTTAATCTATTTTGAATTAAATTTTGTGCATGGTGTAAGGTACGGATCCAAATTCATTTGGTTGTCCTAGAACCGTTTTTTGAAAATAATATCCTTCTCCATTGAATTGTCTTGGCACCCTTGCAAAATCAAATTAACCAAAAGAATAAGGGTTTGTTTCTGGACTCTCAATTCTATTCCATTGGTCTGTATGTCTATCCTTATGTTAGTACTATATTCTCTTGATTACTGTAGCTTTGAAATCTGAAATTTGAAACCTCCAACTTTATTCCTATTTTTTAAAATTACTTTGGCTATTCTGAGTTCCTTGCATTTCCATATGAATTTTAAGATTAGATTGTCAATTTCTGCAGAAAAGTCAGCTGAGATTTTTATATGGATTATGTTGAATCTGGAGATCAATTTGGGAGTACTGCCATCTTAACAATATTAAGCCTTCCAATCCATGTGCATGGATGTCTTTCTATTTATTTAAAACTTCTTTAATTTCTTTCAACAATATTTTATGGTTTTCAATGTACAAATCATACATTTCTTTTGTGAAACTTATTTTAAGTATTTTTGACATTATATTATCAATGAAATTCTTTCCTTAATTTTATTCAGACTATTCATCACTAGTATGTAAAAATAAAGTGGTTTTTGTATATTAATCTGTACCCTACAACTTTCTGAGTTTATTTATTAGTTTTAATGCCTTTTTAGTGGATCTATATACAAGATCATGCCACTTGCAAATTGAAATACATTTACTTCTTCCTTTCCAATCTGGATGCATTTTACCTATTTGTCTTGCTTAATTGACTTGGCTAGAGCCTCCAGGTCAGTGTTAAATAGAAATGGTGGCAGTATACATCTTTGGTTTGTCTCTGATCATAGAAAGAAAGCTTTTGGTCTTTCATCACTATGTGTGGCATGAGATGTGGGTTTTCATAAGTGCCCTTTCAGGCTGAAGAAGTTTCCTTCTATTCCTAGTTTGTCAAATGTTTTTGTCATGTAAGGTGGAAGAATTTTGTCAAATGTTTTTCCTATCTTCTGAGATGATCATGTGGTTTTCATCCTTTATTATATTAACATGGTATATTAGATTCATTAATTTTCATATGTTCAACCTTACATTCCTGAGTTCAATCCCATTTTGTCATAAGGTATAATTCTTTATGTACATTGTGGAATTAAGTTTGCTCATTTTTTGTTGAGGATTTTTATCTCTGTATCCATAAGGATATCAGACAATAGTTTTCTTCTGATGTCTTTGTCTGGTTTTGGTATGTGGATAATACTGTCCTTATAGAATGAGTTGGGAAGTGTTCCCTCCTATTTTTTTGAAGAGTTTGTGAATGATTGGTGTCAATTCTTCTTTAAATGTTTGATAGAATTCATTAGTGAAGCTGTCTGGTCCTAAGCTATACTTTGTGGGAAGTT
Source organism: Cheirogaleus medius (assembly GCA_008086735.1). Classification (NCBI taxonomy): domain Eukaryota; kingdom Metazoa; phylum Chordata; class Mammalia; order Primates; family Cheirogaleidae; genus Cheirogaleus; species Cheirogaleus medius. The sequence goes on along the minus strand of VBSM01001562.1, from coordinate 21,155,419 downwards.
TTTTCGATTATTTATTCAGTCTCATTACTTGTTATAGGTCTATTCAGATTTTCTATTTCTTCTTGATTCCATTTTGATAGTTTGTGTCTAAGAATTTGTCCATTTCATCTATGTTATATAATTTGTTGGTATATGATTGCTCATAGTCTTTTCTTATAATCCTTTTGGCTTTTTAAAATTAGTAATGATAATCCCTCTTTATCTCTGATTTTAATAATCTGAGTCTTCTCTCTCTCTCTCAGTTAGTTTAGCTAAAGGACTGTAAATTTTATAGATCATTTCAACTTTTGGTCCATTGATATTTTTCTATTTTTATTCTCTATTTCATTTATATCTACTCTTTATTATTTCTTTCCTTCTACTTGCTTTGGATTTAGTCTCCTCTTTTTTTGAATGCCTTAAAGTGAAAAGGTTACGATTCGACTCTTCCTTCTTTTTTATTATAGGCATTTACAGCTACAAATTTCTCAATAAGCACTGCTTTAACTACATCCTATACATTTTGGTGTTTGTGCTTTCATTTTCATTCATCTCAAAGTATTTTCTAATTTCTCTTATAATTTCTTCGCTAGTTATTTAGGAGTGTATAATTTAATTTCAAAATATTTGTGAATTTCCCAAGTTTCCTTCTGTTGCTGATTTTTTATTAAATTCCATTGTGATCTAACAATCTATTTTATATGATTTCAATTCTCTTAAATTTATTGACAGAAGAATGGCTCTCTAAATCCCAAAAGTCATGAAGAACTTCTGAAGGGTTTTAAGAAGGGGACATGTAAATTATAGAAAGATTGCTCTGGGAGAAGTGTTGAAAGAGGATCAGAGGGCATGGCATGGAAGAGGAAAGGACAAGTAAGAGCCATTGAAAATTATTCAGACGAGAGATGACAGGTTCCTGGACTAAGGTTATGACAGGGAGAGGAATGAATAAAACAAAAATATCTTCAAGAAGGAGTGTCACCAAAGATGAGAATTAATTAGATATAGCGAGGACATCTAGAATGACTCTTGTACTTCAGACTTGAGTCATTGGATATATGCTGGGACCATTGGTTGAGACAAGGAAAAAAATGATAAGCAAAATTTTTGTGTCTAAGGTGGATGATGATTATGGCTCAGTTTTCTATTGAGCATATGAATCACGAGCTCAGGAAAGACATTTGCACTAAGTTATCTTATTAGTATATTGTCATATGAAGTACCAGAAAGCTAGAGATATGAGTGGGACTCTTCAGAGAGAACAGAGTAAAAAGAGAACAGGGCCAAGGAGGGAAAATGGGAAACATGGCCATTTAAGGAGAGAGCAGAGGACAAAGAGCCAGGAAAGTGCTCTGAGAAAGGCAAGTCATAACAGGAGAACCCCAAAGGCCTGGTGTTCAGAAAGCCTGTTTCAAGAAGGAAGGAGAGGAAACTGAGACAGGAGGATCACTTGAGGCTAGAAGTTTGAGACAGCCTGGGAAACATAGAAAGACTCTGTCCCTAAAAAATGAAAAAAATTAGTCAGGCATGGTGGCATGCACCTGTAGTCCCAGCTACTTGGGAGGCTGAGGCAGGAGGATCACTTGAGCCCAGGAATTCAAGGCTAAAGTGGGCTATGATCAGACTACTATACTCTAGCGTGGGTGACAGAGCAAGACCTTGTCTCTAAAAAAACCCAAAAAATAAATAAAAATTGGTAAAAAATAAGAAGAAGGAGAGGTCAACATCGGAATGCCAAAAGGAAGTCAAATTACCCTGCTACTTGAGGATAACCCACACATGACTCTCCTCAATTGTTTTCTGATAGCTTTCTGACAAAGATTTGATTTGGATCGATAAGATGCAGCTGAACACCTCTATTATTTTTCTTTCCTGGATTCTGCAATTGACATCTGCTGTTCCTACCTGTCATGTATCTCATCCACCTTCTTTTGAAAACAGCAGTGCTGGTGAAACTGTCAAGCAAGGTGACCCCCATCCTGACCTGCCAATGAGAGAAGGGCAGGGCCTATGACCCATATCAGGCCAATCAGCATCTTGCCTCCTGGAATTTGAATCTTGAGCAGTAAAATTCAAAGCAGTGAGAGCTGACCTGAGCTTCTGCTATATCCCAAAGAGAAGGTACAGTGTTGCCTACCACTTAGAATCCAGAGCTGCCCCAGTTTTTATCCAGCAGAACCGGGGCTGAGACTGGGGTGAGGGGTGAGGCAAATGAGGAATTCACTTGGGGTGAAAATTTATAAGGCTCCAAAAGACTCAGTAGTCAAGTTAATAATATTTTAATGCAATATTTTTAAAAATCAAAATTAATGCAAAAATCTGTAATGGAATATCAAAACTTTACAAACAGGATCAGTGTTACTGATTTTCCCTTTTTGCCTCAGCTCTAACATGGCTTGAAATCGTACTATAGAGCCCTGGTTGTTCACAATTTCCTTTGTTTCCATGAGCCAGTTCCTATCCTTCCAGTAAATTCCTCCTTTCCATGAGTTAAGCAGAAAATGTTTCCTTTGTTTACTACCCAAAACCTAACTAATATGGAGTCTGACATTTAAGTAAAGGCGAGTGCCTGGTAGTTCCTTGGCTGCCACAGATCCCGACTTACAATTCTAATTCATTGTCCTTCTACTTTTGCAGAGATTCTACATTGCCCTAATGCAAACCTAAAACTCATCTCACCTGAAGACTATTTGAAATCAGAGATAAAAAGCCACCAATTGGGGATGAATCTTAAAATACTTATGCAGAGAGAAAGAATTCAGACAAAAATGGGTACATGCTGTGAGAGGATTATAATAAGGAAACTTTTGGAATGTTCAAAGATTTCCTCATATCTCAAGTTTGATTGTAAGACAAATAAAATAACATATACACTTTGATTTATAATTGATAGAACTGGAATTCTGCAGCAGAGATTCTTCCCTCCCACTCTAACTTTATAATGGGACTCTTCTGTATTTTAAAAGTCAAATCAGACTTTCGGTTTTCACTCCTCTGGCACATGAGTAGCTTGAAAGTTGCTACTCTGTCCTTATACAAGTAAAAAGCTGAAGAAACTGAAAAATCAACAATTGTTCTTAGATCTGTAAGAGAAGTGAGGTCACAGGGCAAACCACTGCCTCCAAAATTGGAGAGAGCAACAGGAAAATATAGAGAATCACAACGTTACCAGAGCAGAAACCCATGGCAGCAACCTCTGTAGGGACTAGTACTGAGTTCCTTTTACTCAGTACATCATGTTCAGCTATCAAGAAAAACTTATTACAAGGCATCTAAAAGGAAAAATCAGCATTTGAAGAAACAAAGGCAATCATCAAAACCAGACTCAAACATAGAAGGAATGTTTGAATTATCAGACCTGGAATTTAAAACAACTATGATTAATATGATAAGCATTCTAATGGAAAAAATAGGCAGCATGCAAGAAGAGTTGGGCAGTATAAGCAGAGAGATAGAAATTCTAAGAACCAAAAAAGAAATGCTAGAAATCAAAAATACTGCAACAGAAATGAAGAATGCCTTTAATGGGTTTATCAGTAGACTGGACACAGCTGAGGAAAGAATCTCCACGCTTGAGGCTATTTCAATAGAAACCTTAAAAACGGAAAAGCAAAGCAAAGAAAAACTGAATTAAAAAATAGAACAGAGTATCTAATAACTGCAGGTGACTACAAAAGTTGTAACACATGTATGGTGGGAATGCCAGAGGAGAAAAAGAAAGAAACAAACAAAATATTTGAAATAATGACTGAGAATTTTCCTAAATTAATTTCAGACAACAAATCACAGGTCCAGGAAGCTCAGAGAACACCAAGTAGGATAAATGCTGGAAAAACTACACAGAAGTCAATCACTTTCCATCATACCAGCAATAAACAAGTAGAATTTGAAATTAAAAACACAATACCATCTACATTAGCACTCCAAAAATAAAATGCTTAGGTATAAATCTAACAAAATATGTACAAGGAAAACTACAAAACTCTGATGAAAGAAATCAGAGAACTAAATAAATGAAGAGATATTCCATGTTCATGGATGAAAGACTCAATATTGTCAAGGTGTCAGTTCTTTCCATCTTAATCTATAGACTCAATACAATCTCAACCAAAATTCCAGCAAGTTATTTTCTGGATACTGAACAAACTGATTCTGAAGTTTTTATGAAGAGACAAAAAAAAAAAAAAAACCAAAATACCCAGCACAATACTAAAGAACAAAGATGGAGGATTGACACTACCTGACTTTAAGACTTACTATAAAGCTACAGTAATCAAGACAGTGTGATATTGACAAAAGAATAGACAATAGATAAATGGAACAGAATGGAAAGCCCAGGAGTAGACCCACATTAATATAATCAACTCACCTTTGACAAAGGAGCAAAGGTGATGTAATGGAGAAAAGATAGTTTTTTCAACAAATTGTGCTGGAACAACTGAATATCCACATACCAAAAAAGTAAATCTAGAACTTACACTATTCACAAAAATTATCTCAAAGTAGATCACAGACTTAAATGTAAAATGCGAAACTATAAAACTCCTAGAAGATAGGAGAAAATTTAGATGACATAGTGTTTGGCAATGGCTTTTAGGACACAATACCAAAGACATTATCTATGAAGGAAAAAATGTATAAGCTGGATTCCATTATAATTAAAAATTTCTGCTCTCTGAAAGACACTGTTCAGAGAATAAAAAGAGAATCCACAGACTGTAAGAAAATATTCTCAAAAGACATATCTGATAAAAAAAACCTATTTTCCAAAAGAGATAAAGAACTCTTAAAACTCAATGATGATAATAATAATTTTTTAAAAACCAATTTAAAAGTCAGCCAAAGACCTTAACAGACACTTCACCAAAGAAGATATACACGTATCCACCAATATAGTGTCATACAGAGTAGTTTCACTGCCCTAAAAATCTTCTGTGCTCTGCCTATTCATCCCTCCTTCCCCTATAATCCCTGGCAACCCCTAATCTTTTTGCTGCTTCCATGATTTTGCCTTTTCCATAATGTCATATACCTGAAATTATACAGTATATAGCCTTTTCAGATAACTTTCACTTAGTAATATGAATTTAAGTTTTCTCCATATCTTTTCATGACTTGATGGCTCACTTCTATTTGTTACTGGATAATATTCCATTGTCTGGATCAGCACATGAAAAGATTCTCCACATCATATGTCATCAGGGAAGTGCAAATTACAACAACGGGATACCACTACACACCTATTAGAATGGCCAAAATCCAGAACACTGAAAACATCAAATGCTGGTGAGGATGGGGAATGACAAGAACTCTCATCCACTGCTGGTAAGAATACAAAATGGTACAGCCACTTTTAAAGATGGCTTGAGGGCTCTTACAAAACTAAACATACTCCTACCATGCGATCCAGCAATTGTGCTCTTTGGCATTTTCCCAAAAGAATTGAAAACTTATGTCCACACAAAAACATGCACATGGATGTTTATAGCAGATTTATTCATTATTGCCAAAACTTGGATGCAACTAAGATGTCTTTCAGTAGGTGAATGGATAATAAACTATGATACATCCAGACAACAGGATATTATTCAGCACTAAAAAGAAATGAACTATCAAACCATGAAAAGACATAGAGGAACATTAAATACCCATTACTAAGTGAAATCCATCTAAAAAAGCTACATACTGTATGATTGTAGCTATATGACATTCTGGAAAAGGCAAAACCCTAGAGACAAAAAAAAGATCAGTAGTTCCCAGGGGGTGGGGGAAAGGAGGGATGAATAGACAGAGCACAGAGGAATTGTAGGTCAGTGAAATTACTCTGTATGATACTGTACTGGTGGATACATGTCATTATACATTTGTCCAAACCCATAGAATGTACCACACCAAGAGTGAATCCTAATGTAAACTATGGACTTTGGATGATAATGATGTGTCAATGTAGGTTCATCTATTGTAAAAAAAAAAAAACTTCCACTCTGGTTGGGTATGTAGTGATAAAGGAGGAGGCTTATGCATGTATGTGACAAGAAAGCATGTGAGAAATCTCTGTACCTTCAGCTCAATTTTGCTGTGAACCTGAAATTGCTCTAATATTAATAAAATCTATTTAAAACATATATAGCCAGGCGTGGTGCTGTGTGCCTATAGTCCCAGCTACTTGGAAGGCTGAGGTGGGAGGATTGCTTGAGCCCAAGTCTTTGAGGCTGCAAAGAGCTATGATTGTGCCACTGCACCTGAGCCTGGGTGACAAGCAAGACCCCATCTCTAAAGAAAAAATATATATATGTATATAAAAAACAATCTTTTTTAAAAGTCACATCAAAGAAAACCTCAGAATACTGATGATAAATGGGGGAGGGGGTCTAGCTCAGAAACAGAGTAAAAGCCTGTAAATAAAAATAAAGCAAAAAATGATGATGACATCTTCAAAGGAACAAATGCATCTGATCCAATTCTTGCAGTTTTAAAGCATTACACATGTACTATGTGGTCCTTTACATTGGCTTCCAGCTCACCAAAGTGAGAGTGCTTCTCTACATGCCAAATTACAATGCTAAGGCAGATTGATGGAGAAATATAATCAACCATTTGTTGATTATTTATTTTCTAATCATGTCCTCGAGCATCTACAGATGTAAGGAAGCATGTGGCCTCAGACTGGAGCTGTTTGCAAACAGCAGGATTGCCTGGCCCAAGAAATGGCACTTGCTGTGTGATGAAAGCCACCCCTCTAAAATCGTGTTTGGTTAGCACCTATGCCCTGCTGAAGTTGGCATAGCACATTCTCTGTGGGCATGCTGCCAGCCTAACAGATGGGCCTGAATGTAACCCTGCCAGAGAATCAGTGTGTGCAATGAGTTCACAACTGTGGTTAGATTCCTTTCCAAGGATGTTGCATCTACTTAGGCTGCCCAGCAAATTTATGACTTTCATATCTTCTAATGGGATTAATGCATATATAAATAATTCTCCAAATTGGTAGTTCCCAAAGTGTGGTTCCCTGAACCAGCAGTACCAGCACCATTTGGGAAGTTGCTAGAAATGCAAACTTTCAGGCCCCACTTTTCATCTACTAAATCAGAAACCCTGGGGGTGAGGCCCAGCTATATGTGGTTTAACAAGCCCACCAGGTGATTCTGATGCAGCTAAAGTTTGAGAACCATTGCACTAAACTACTGGTGCCCAAACGTTAGAATTACCTGAGAAATGTTTTAAAATACTGATGGCTATATCTCAACTCCAGAGATTTTGATTTCATTAGTATATGTTGCAATCTGAGTTTTAATATCTCCCCAGGCGATTCTAATGTGCAGCAAAGTTCAAGAAGCACTATTCTGACTAATCAGATTACTAGCACAAGCTTTTAGGAGAAATGCTTCAGACCTTTGTAAATGCAGGTAAGTCTTTATTGAAAGAGTATACATACAGACCTTTGTTTAAACAATTCCTTGATTGATCACTTTATTTTAAACCCTTAGATAAGATAAAAAAATTTATGTAATCTCTGGCTTTCAGCAAAGCCCTCTGTGCTCTGTGGGTCACTTACTTTCTAGTTCACCCTTTCTCACAGCACTATATATAAGTATGCTTCCGATTCAGTGTACTTTTTAAATCTCATTGAACCTCCTGATGTAATATCCCAAAGCCCTATTCTATTGATATCCCACTCCTCTGTATCTCCCAAACCCTCCTTCTCCCTGGCCAGGGAGAGACTGATATTAAAAAATTTAAACTGCATACACCTAAGTTGAGATGATAAGCCACGTGTGGTGGCTCAGGTCTGTAATCCTAGCACTTCAGGAGTCTGAGGCGGGAGAATCACTTGAGGCCAGGAGTTCTAGAGAAGCCTGAGCAACATAGTGAGACCTTGTCTCTACAAAATATGTTTTAAAAATAGCCAGGCATGGTGATGCACACCTGTAGTACCAGCTACTTGAGAGGCTAAAGCAGGAGGATCGCTTGAGCCCAAGAGTTTGAGGCTGCAGTGAGCTATGGTGATGCCACTGCAGTCTAGCCAGGGCAACAGAGTAAGACTCTGTCCCCCCAAAATAAATAAATTGAGGTGATAAAAAGCAAAAAGAAGGCTATTTAAGCCACCAAGTTACCCAGCATATTTAGTGTTTATAAGTACTTGCTAAGAAGGCAAGAGCAGGAAAACTTGAAATATCAACTAATTTGCTGGGTTTTCCCAACCCATTTCACATCAAAGCACATGTAGAAATGATACTATTTGCACATCCCAATGGAGTTAATAGGTCATTGAATGGCTGACCACCTTGTGGCAAGAATTCACACAGGAAATTCACTGTTGGGAAGGTCTGAATTGATGAAAATACAAATATGCAGATGAACTATTAATATAATTTTATGAAAAATGAAATTTAACAAATATTTGTTTCCTTTCAGTTTTTCAGCAACAAATCTATTATAACATGGCAATGATAGCTTTATGTAGGACTATCCACATGGCCGACTGGGACTCTTTCAATCCATCTAGTCCTGGTCAATCTATTTTCTCAGGGTCTGGACCATGTTCCTGATCCCCTCATGCTGTCTGGGATTCTGTTTCTATCTGAACCAACATGCTATCGCCCATTGAGCATCGCCAGCATAGCCACTGCTCAGAAAAACGTGCTGCAGAATCCCAGTGCAACTTAATTAACACCTTAATTTGGATTTTGTGATTTGGTTCAGTTTCCTTGGAAACTGGTTAGGTCAGTCCCCCAAGTGCTGCCCTATAAAGTTTAAGTTTACTCTCATGTTCCCATAGACCCACTGTTAAGAACCCACAATGACCACAGGCAAATTCTATATTCTGTGACACTTCAAAGCCCCTGAGAAGTGTGTTTCTAAAGTATAGGCTTGAGAAGCCAAATTGTTATAATAAGTCTATTCTAGCCATATAGAAATGGTAGAGCTTAACCCACAATTTCCTCAGCTTCCTTATTTCCCAGATTCCAGTCTTTCCCCCATAGATAAGGGTTATTTTTCTTCATACTTCAAGGAATTGTTCCTCTGAACATACCAACCCCTTTGCTAGAACACAGCAAAAGACCATAGACCAACGTCAGACTCCCTTGGGGCCTCCCATTCAGGTTTGGTTTCCTGTCTGAGGCATATTCCTTCTGCGGTTGACTGACTATACATGATAAATAGCCTATACCAGGGGTCCTCAAACTATGGCCCGTGGGCCACATGCAGCCCGCCAAGGACATTTATCCAGCCCGCCGGGTGTTTTTGTGATTGTTTTGTTTTGTTTTGTTTACTTCAAAATAAGATATGTGCAGTGTGCATAGGAATTTGTTCATAGGCTATTTTTTAAACTATAGTCCGGCCCTCCAACAGTCTGAGGGACAGTGAACTGGCCCCCTGTTTAAAAAGTTTGAGGACCCCTGGACACCTTCTAGACTATTTGGGATAACTCTAGCTCCCCCAAAACTCTGGGCAGTGGCTTTGTCACTTATAGGCTTGCTGTATAAATACATCTTAATCATTCAACATCAATATTATTCATCCAAAAAAGACTCTGCACAAATTCATAGAGACCAAAAGCAGAATAGTGGTTACCAGGGACTGTGGGGAGTGAGGAGTTACTGTTTAATAAATACAGTGACTTAGTTTGGGATGATGAAGAAGTTCTGGAGCTGAATGGTGGTGATGGTTGCAGAATAATGTGAATGTATTTAATATCACTGAACTATATACTTAAAAACAGTTACAGTGGTAAGCTTTATGTTACACATATCTTACCACAATTGTTTTTAAAAAGGATTCTGAAAGCAGGAAACAGTAATATTATTCTCTCATGTTACTCCTATTCTAGCTAGTTACTTTGGTTGGAAGGGGACAGATATTCACTCAAGTCTCCACAAGTAATGGCTGTTTATTGGAAGACGTAAGATAGAAGCCAAAATCTCATGGCGATCAATGATCTCATGGCGAGCAGGGACCAGAACTAGAACAGACACTGGGACTGTCCCCAAGAACCCTCAGGAGCAAGAGCTGTGAATCTCATCTCAAAGGCTTCACCAGAAACACGCTCAGCCTCTTCCTGTTCCCGCTTCTCTTCACATGTCTTCTTGCTAAAGATTGGATCCTTCTTCTCCATCTTTTCTCCTCATAGCTTCTGCTTAATTATTGTGCCACCTTCTTTAAGGCTGAGCGTCCTCATAACCTGGCTTCGCTCTTGGCCTCTATTCCATATTACACCTCTCTGTACATCCTATCATGTCAGTTCCTACTCTTACCCACCTCACATTCTGTTTCCCAAATCAGATTCTCATGGGTGAGTATATGATTGGTCCAACTTGTCCCTCTTTGAGTAGAGCTTTTTGAGCTAGACCACCCATATGCTGCTCTCCAGTCTATATTTTGGCTCCTTGTACTCCCATCAGCCATATGAAAGGCGTATTTATATGGTTCAAAACCTGGCCACCTTCAGTTGCCTCTTTAGCAGAGGCAGTGGATATAAAAGAGACAGGGCTATCCACATCCAATACAAGCCCATTTTCTATATCTCCTCTCCTTATGCTCTGGAATAATAACCTCTTTGTAGGCAGAGTCACAGCAACTGTTACTACATCTTTGACATCAATATACATCAGGAGGATCTCTACTCTCAAATGGAACTGAAGAGCGAACCACTGCCCTGGAGATTACATCAGTAGCAGCCCCTGCAGGAGCCTTCCTTGCTCTGGAGATCACCAATACATACCCATATCAAGGAGCATGTTAAAACACTTAGCTTGATTTTATGGCACAGTTTTTACCCCTGCTGTTTAATTATTATGTTCCTAATTTTGGCATAGTATAAATCCAAAAAATCCCCTGTGGACAAAGATATCCTTTTTAATCAGCAAATTATTTTTAGCTCTTGGTCATTAAATCCTTACAGTATATCTAGCACATTTGGCATATAGCAAATGTACTAACTAGTAATGTTTTAAACAGCACTTAATAGTTTCTTGTGTGGGCAAAAAACTAAGTAAAATATTCCCCAAACTTGGAGATACAGGGGAGCTATTCCTTGAGACATCAGATCTGGCTGTCCGAGTCCTGTAGAGCAGACTGAACTGTCAGCTGGCTCACTTCAGCTCTGCAGGGCTTGGCGCTTCTGGGCAGAACAGGCAGAAAAGCTGCATTGTGGGTGCCCCCAAGTGGGTACACTTTGATGTGCACGCTGAGGATTTTCTGGCCGGCTCTTCTAACATTAGGTTATGTCTGTGAAGTGTTTTTAAAGATGCGAAAATGATAAAAAGTGTGTATGTTTTTCAGCATACATCTCTTGTAATATAGTATCATCTGAAATAATATTTAATGTTTCAGGTTACCACAGATCATTTATTTTCTAGTAAATATAATACAGGAAAGTTTTCAAGTTGTGCTGCCATATAAAAGTGAGGAGTAGAAAAAGGATGGACTTTAGTGTCAGACAGAACTTGACTTGGAACACTAGCTCAGCCCCTTATTAGTTGTGTGATGTTGGGCTATCCATTTAACCTTCCTAATACACAATTGTCTCATTTTTAAAATGAATTTACAAGTATTTGAAAGAGAATTTACCTCATGGGTTATGTACTGGTAAGACAATACATGTAATGTAACAAGGATCGTGTCCAGCACATTATAAGTATACAATTTAAATCTTTATTATTATTTATAAACAACATTGATATACAAATTTATATATAGTCAAAATAAAGTATACTTATTGAGATATATTGAAGTTCTAGGAGTTCCCCAATACCTTTTCAATAAATTCCATTCCTACTTAAATCAGCCAGAGGCAATTTCCATTATTTACAACTCAGAACTGAGCGATGTATATGATTATAGCAGTGAAAAAGTATGAGGTTGACCTGCCTTCTTAAAAAATGTCAATGTCATGAGAGAGAAAGAAAGGCTAAAAAAAAGTTCTAGGTTATAATAGACTAAAGAGACACAAAAACTAAATGCAATATGTAATTTTGGACTGGATCCTGTATTAGAAGGGAAAAAAATTCTATAAAGGACCTTATTTGGAACAATTGATGAAATTGGAATATGAACTGTAGTTTGGATAGAGGTTTTATCTCAATGTTAAATTTCCTGAATTTGATAAATGTCCTGCGGCTGTGTAAGAGAATCTTCTTATTCTTGGGAAATATTAAGGGGCACAATGCATACAACCTACTCTCAAATGGCTTAGAAACAAATAATAAAAAAATAACGTCTCTATGTGTATTTACATAGATAATAGATAAATAGATGCCTATGTATATAGACAATACGTGTATGTGTGTGTATAGTCAGAGGAAGACAGAATATTAAAAAGTACAGACAATGGTAAAAACTGATGAATCAGGGTAAAAGGTAAACAGAAGTTCTCTGTACTCTTCTTGAAACTTTTCATCATTAAAAATTTAAAGTTAAAAATTTTAAATTTAAAAATATGTTAAAAATTTTTTACATAAAAAATTATAGAAGATAGTGAATAGTCCCTGAAAAAAAATCAACAAAGTATCCAGAACTTTGAGACAAACTTACAAAATTATTGCAAATTCTTTGACAAATAACATATGTTGTATGTTAACGGAATGTCTACTGTCTGAAGAACATTGAAGTATATTAACTAATTCTTTTTCAAAATTGAGAATTAAAGCATAAATGTCAAGAATGAGAAAAATTATGAGCTGTAAGCACTCAGAGGGACATTTGAGATCACCTAGTCCAGGCTTCTTTCAAAGACAGAAAACCATCCAGATTCACTTAAGGATATATTGCCCACTCTTACTCTATGGGATAAATCACTCTGTACTCATTCCCTAGTGGTTAAAAATTATATGTGATGCATTATTCTGAAAATCAGTACATAAAGGAAAAAACTCAACAATTTATCCTGCCTTTTCTGTTCTCATTGCAATACAAGGTAACACAAATAGTTGATAATGGAAAGTTCTTTGTAAAATAATTTCAGCTAATAAATGAAGAAGTAATGCTAGAAAAGGAATATTGCCATTCTTCACTTCTAATGAAATAACAGCTCCAGGCAGTAATCATCAATGGCCACTAAAATCACTAAGTGAAAAACCAATGGGGAACTTTACAATAAATAAATCAGACTGACCTCACTGACCAATTTTAGCATTGGAAAAAAAGACAACCAGGCATTATATGTCTCCTAAAAGATCCACATAGGAAGTACACAAGACTACCTGTAAACACTATTTAAGAAAGCAAAAACCCGTATCTGATCAAGCCTGTAAATCTAACTACTAATTTATGGGAAATATAGGATTCAGATGAATATGTTAAGTGACAGTTAATTAGCAAAATCCAGAATGTGGGAAACTACATGACAAATGTCACAGTTTCTTTAACTAATAAAGTTGAAATAGGAGGAAGGGAGAATTGAGACATTAAAAGAAACTTAAAAGACATATAACTAATTACAATGTATAGACTTGTTCAGATCTTTAATTTCAACAAACCAATGGTTGCAAAATACTATGAGACAATCAGGGCTATCTGAATATTAGCTGGATATTTGATGATATTAAAAAATTATTATTAACTATTATGGAAATCATACCTAAATATTTATAATTTAAATATTATCACTTCTAGAATTTGTTTCGAAATAAAATGGAGTATGTACCCGAATGTTTATTATAGCACAATCCACAATTGCAAAGACATGGAATAAACCAAAGTGCCTGTCAATTAATGAGTGGATAAAGAAAATGTGGTATGTGGAGTAGTACTCAGCCATAAAAAGGAATGAAATAATGTCATTTTCAGCAATTTGGATGGAACTAGAGAACATTATCCTAAATATCTTAGGAATGGAAAAGCAAATACTGCATGTTCTCACTAATAAATGGGAGCTAAACAATGGGTACACATGGTCATAAAGTGTTGTAGATGACATCGGAAACTAAGAAGTGGGGAGTTGAAGGGGATGAGAAATAAAAACTTACCAATAGGGTATAATGTACAATATTCTAGTGACAGGCACACTAAAAGCCCCAATTTCAGCATTATACAATTCATCCATGTAACAAGAGCACTAATATTTTGAAATATTTTGAAATATTTGCTAATATTTGCTAATATTTTGAAATAAAAAGTATAAAAATAAAAAAATAAATGAAATGGAGTAGTGGGGAAAGGATGTGTATGAGAGAGAGAAGGCACCAACACTATCAACACTTAACCAAGTGTTGATAACCATTGATGCTAGGGGACAGGAGGGAATTTATTACATTAGTCCCTTTACTTTTGAATATGTTTTAAATTTCCATTATAAAATTGTAAACATGATTTTTATTTTTTTTAATTTTTGTAGTGAGAGGGTTATGGCTATGTCTGGCTATGCTACTCAGGCTGGGTGCAAACTCCTGGCCTCAAGGAATCCTCCCACCTTGGACTCCCAAAGTGCTAGAATTACAGGCATGAGCCACTGCACCCAGCCATAAACAATATTTTTAAATATTAAGGTAGCTATATGTTTACTGAAATGAAAATACTACCAATACGTATTTGTTGAAAAATCAAGGTATAATTTTTACTATGGTAAAATAAACACAAAATTTATCATTTTAACCATTTTTAAGTGTAAATTCAGTGGCATTAAATGCATTCACATGTTGTGTTACCACTATTCATTTCCAGGACTTTTCATCTTCCCAAACAGAAACTCTGTGCCCATTAAACAATAACTTCCCATCTCCCCCAGCCGTTAGGCCCTATTTACTTTCTGTCTGTATGAATTTGTCTATTCTAAGTAAAACATATAAGTAGAATCATATACTATTTATTCTTTTGTGTCTGGCTTATTTCACTTAGCATGTTTTCAAAGTTCATCCACGTTGTAGCATGTATCAGAATTTTATTCCTTTTTAAAGCTGAATAATATTCCATTGTATATATATACCATATTTTGTTTATCCATTCATTTGTTAGTGAACATTTGAGTTGTTCTCACCTTTTGGCTATGTGAACATTGATGTACAAGTATCTGTTTAGGTTCCTGCTTTCAATTCTTTTGAGTATTTACCTAGAAGTGGAATTGCTGGATCATATGGTAATTCTATGTTTAACTTTTCGGGAAACCACTACACTGTTTTCAACAGTGGCTGCACCATTTTACATTCCTACTAGCAATGAACAAATGTTCCAATTTCTCCACATCCTCACCAACACTTCTTTTTTTTTTTTATAGCTACCCTAATGAGTGTGAAGTGGAATTTCATGGTGATTTTGATTTGTATTTCCATAATGATTAGTGATGTGCATCTTTTCATGTGCTTATTGGCCACTTATATATCTTGTTTAGAGAAGCATCTATTCAAGTCCCTTGTCTGATTTTGAATTGGGTTGTTTGGGGGGTTTTTTTGTTGTTGAGTGGTAGAAATTCTTTACATATTCTTGATATTAGTCCTTTATCAGAGATGTTAATATTTTTTCCATTCTGTGTTGTCTTTTCACTCTCTTGATGGTGTCTTTTGATGCATACAAGTTTTAATTTTCCTGAAGTCCAATCTATTTTTTGCTGTTGTCTGTGCTTTTGGTGTCATATACAAGAAATTATCACCCAAATCCAATGTCATGAAGATTTTCTCCTGTGTTTTCTTCCAAGAGTTTTATAGTTTTAGATCTTATGTCTAGGTCTTCGATCCATTTTGAGTTAATTTTTGCAGATAGTGTAAGGTAAGGATCAAACTTCATAATTTTGCATATGGATATCCAGTTTTCCTAGCACCATTTGTTGAAAAGAAAGTATAAGTTTTTATTTAAAAAAATTAAAAACTACATTCATACATTTCCATGTAAAAACATAGTGAACTATCTGGAAAGATATAAACTAAACTGTTAATAATGATTACTTCTGGGAAGGGAACAACACTAGGGAGTAAGGTATGCAACAGCTGTGGATTTTTTTATACATAATTTCATATAGTTTAGATTATTTACAAGCCCATATTCATTTATTACTTATATAATTTTAAAAGCATCGTTTTGCTTTTGTTTTAAGAGAAAGTTGGTCAGATGTCGAAGCATGGGAAGAGTAGGCCAAGAGTCAATATTTTGGCAGGCTAGAGATCCAAATTAAATAAAAACTCTGAGGCAGGAAAGCTGTAGCATGGGAAGGAATTAGCACATCTGAAGGGCAATGCTGTTTGTTCAGATAATCTGGCAGCAGCAGTAACAAATAGAAACAGTAAAGAAGACTTGATCTTATTTCTTAACCTTCCTCTGATAGCTCCCCTACACCACCAATTTATTTTATTTTTAATATTCAGCTATATTTAGGTAGCATGTGTCTTGCTAATGTATGTAAGAGGTAATTGAAGACTCAGAGGTCCCTGTGAACTTTACTAGAGTAAAGCAGTTAGAGTTACAAAAAAGTTCTTATGCAATGGGTGTTTGGAAGATGGGAAGTGGACCATTTTGGCCACATCAGAGGGTTTCAGTAACAGAGTGGGGGAGGGAGGACAAAAAAGAAGGCTTGTACGTTTACATTAGTTAGTATACATTTTATTCTAGGTTTTTCATAAAAGAGATATCTTAGGAAAGCAGCCTGGCAATTGTATATAATAAATGAATAAAATGCTTATTGAATGAACAAATGAGACATAAGAATCTGAAGGAAAAGAGATGAAGACAAGCAGATTAAATAAGAGTAGACTAAAAGCAGTATGACCTAAATAAGCTGGTTTTAGTGGAGGAAGAAAAGAAAGGAATGTGTCTACACTTGTTCCCTAGTGCCACCTGACAAGACCCCTGTCTGGTCAGGAAGTGTGAATTGGAAGCCTAGGACATTTACCCTCCAGTAAGCTATTAGTGAAACTGACCCATCATTGAACTGATGCTGCCTCCCATTTCCTGGCTCTCTTTCTATCACTTTTCTGACCAACACTCTGTCATTGATAACTCTCCTCTAGCTGTCCTGTTCCTGCACAGTTTTCTACACTAACAGCAACTAGGAACTACTGGAGCCCAACCTGGAAATGTTTATAGCTCTTCTTTTAACAGTCAGTGGTTCAGAAAGTGTTCTGTTGCTTTATGCTCAAGAACATTTCATCAGCACTATCATATATCAGCTTCCTGTATTTACCTGCCTGTAGATATCAATCTTCACTTCTAGTATACTTCTGCCCAGTTTCTTGGGTATGTGGCTTTTTTTCCTATCCTCCAAAATTGTGGGTGTCCAGGATGAGCCTGGTCCCATGGTCCAGCCAGCTGGCTAGTATACCTACTGTCATCTTGGAGATCATGTCATCATTTGTCAGCACATGGCCCTACTGCTCATATCCCTAGCTTTGTACTAAACTAAGGTCCATAATGAATGATCCATCCCACATAACAAGCAGCACCTCAGGTACCTGAATTCCAAAATCAAAGCCCCATCCCATCTTCTTGATTTCTACTCCCAGATTAATGACCCATGCTTGGAATTAGACAAGAGTTTGACTACTGTAGTAGTTTCCTACTGCCACTGTAACAAATCACCATAAAGTTGCCAGCTTAAAACAACACAAATTTATTATCCTACAGTTCTGGAGGCCAGAAGTCCAAAATGAGGCTTAGCAGGCTAAAATCAAGGTATTGACAGCACTGTGCTCCTTCTGGAGGTTCTAGGAGAGAATCTATCACCTTGCCTTTGCAGATTCTGGAAACTGCCCATTTTCCTTGGCTGGTGGCCTCCTTCCATATCCTCAAACCCAGTAAAGGCTAGTAGAGTCCTTCTCATGCTGCATCACTCTGACTGCTCCTATTATCACATCTCATCTGACTCTGACTCTCCAGCCTCTCTCTTTCACTTATAAGAACCCTTGTGATTACACTGTGCTCATCTAGATAATCCAGGATAATCTCCTCATGTTGAAATCCTTAACTTAATCACATCTGCAAAATCCTTTTGGCCGTGTGTGGTAACATATTAACAGGTTCTGTGGATTAGGATATGGACATCTTTGGCGGGAGTCAGGGGTATCATTCTGCCTACCATAAGTACCCTTCAAAGAATTTATCTGAAGAATTTGCAGCCTTTCTATGGCGGAAGAAATTATCACTTTGGGCCCTGAGTTCAGGCCCTGAACTTCTTATACCTGGTCCCGCCCTCCAAGTTCATTTCCCAGAGCTCTTGGCATGCTTGCTGTGTGATCAAATGATGTAAACTGATGCTGATTAGATATAAGACTGTGGTGCAAAAAAAATTAATGGGATGTTTTGAGCCAAGAGGTTGAAACACAGTGAGGAAAAGGGGTGGGAGGAAGGATTTGATTAAAGTTAACTCTTGAGAAATTAAAATGCTAGGATCTTTAGAAAAGAATTTGTATCTAATTTGCCATTGTCTAGTAAAGTTTCCAGAAAGATGGACTATTTACCTGCTATCTTTATTGTTGTATGTTACATATCCTTTATTAGTCAAAGACCATGGGATGAGAAGACCAGAAAGAGGAAGTTCTGAAAATAAATCCCTCCAGCCAAAGCTGAGTCCTTGCCCTCTTGAGGTAGGCAAAGGTGGGGTAGCATGTCAGCAAAACCATAGGAAAGCATGACCTATCTCCTGGTACATCAGTTTTACTTGAGAATAATGGGGAAAGGGGAGAATTAGGTAATTTAATTGGCAATTTAAAGCATTTTAAATTAACTCAATCAGATATACAATAGAATAGAATTGCATGATTGTTTAAAGATTTCAAGATTTTCTTTAAGATAAAATAGAACAGAAGCCTTAAAAAAGTTTCACTGGTTTTTAAGGCTTTACTCTTATAAAGGATCTATTTGTGTTCCTCTGCTGGTAAGAGCTCTCTGGTAGAACAAATTGAGAAGACTCCCTTAAATGGTTAAGAAAGGCAGATGGAGTTGACCAAAGAACAACCTGAAACCACTGATAGAGTTTGCAATTAAATAACACATAGCCACCAGGAACACATGGCCTTTCTCCTGAAATGACTGACCAGCCATGTAAGATTGCACAAGACTGAGCGAAAATTGGGCCAGAAAAAACAAGTGCTTTTCCAGTGTGTGGCTTTGCATATTGGAATGTTCTCATTACAATGAGGGGATAGGACCCATTTAATTAATGCCTTTAACTACTGTGTTCCTTGCTTTGCTTTCCTGTAGTTACTGATCATGGGTGTTTGTTGGACCATGTTTTCTACTTCAAATTCAAATACAAGTTTTTACATTTTAAACTTGCATCTTTTGCTATGCTAATCTTAGTTCAAATCAAGGAAAGCAATTTCAGCAAGCACCCTTATTTAATCTATAAATAAATCTTGATGCTTCCACTTACAGATCCCATTTTGTAGAATGTGCTTTCTTGATGTTTTGCTTCTGAAAATCACCCTTCTCTTAAAATTATTATATAGCCATTCCTATCTTAAGCCAAGTTCCCTGGCTTAGGGACCTGACATAGAAAAGTAACCAAATTATCAAAGCCCATGGATCAAAAATTCTCAGAAGGGTGAGATGGGTAAGGAAAAGTCTGAAACTATTCATCTAATGGAATAATTGATTAAAATCAATGATGGAAAAAGGTAGCCAAGGAAAACATGATTAGTGCTATGTAACCACGTTATTCCTCCATAAGGCCATGATGATCCAAAAGTGGAAAGAAAATGAAGTATTACTCACTATGGTTCACTTGTACCATACAGGTACCCTAGAATCCCCTAATTGATGTAAGAGCGTCGTATATCACATAGTACTAGGACTAGGAATATGCCCCCTAAAGACCTCACTGAGAATAAAGTGGCAGAAAAATTTGATAAGCAAGAGTCTTCTCAAACATTTTGTTAGTGTTGAGAAATTTCTTATCTCTTAACCATAAATCAAATATCTGGGTCCACTAAACATAGATGGCTTTCACTTCTTGAAGGAGAATGAGGACTTATACTTGCAACTGACTTTCTGAAAAAAATAGCTAATATTCATATAACATCTTCCTATCATATATAAGAAACTCCAGCCAATATATAGATAGGAAGATACACACACACGCACTGCTTTAAAACAGGGATAGCCTAGCTATGGATAGAATTTGAGTACAATTTGAAGAGTATTGGGCTACTGCCTACAAGCATACCCAAGTCTATCCCCAAGAACTGCAGTTCAACATTAGTCCCTTTTATTTAATTAATGCAAGCACACAGAAGGGATAATATAATAAATTTTATTAATTATTGTGGATTATTAAAACATTCCTAAAATATTCGTTTTTAAAATTTTAAAATAATTCATGCTTATTGTAAACATATCAAATAATACAGAGATCCCTTCTTTCTCCCACCCCATTTCTCAAAAATTTATTGAGTGTTTATTAATGTTCTAAAGTGAGTGAATACAGGGATGAACAAAACAAAGTCCCTGTCCTCATGGACTTATAGTCTAATACAGGAGCCAAACAAACAAAAAAACAATAAATAAATAATGCCTGGTAATAATAAGAGCTAAGAAGAAATATAAAGACAGGCAGTGGATCCAGGAAAGCCTCTCTTAAGAGGCGACATCTGAACAAAGACCTGAAAGAAAAAGGCCCATTATTCTCCGGCCAGCTCAGATCAAAAGCCAAACAACCCGTTCAGTGCTCTCTGCCGGGATGCGTCTTCAATTTTTTCTGGTTGTTTTAGCACCCTCTGGTTCTAGTTCCCTTTAGCACCCTCTGCCCGCGAGCCCATCTCCAGTGGCTGTCATTGTCCTTCAGCGCTAGTTACCAATAAAGTTGTTACAAAGTGACCTTGAGCGACTCCCTTATGCACCCGATACCCCGCCTACTCCATCCGGGTGCCTCGGCGCCAATAAGAAACAGACTGCGCCTGCGCGTCCAGCCCCAGTCTTTCGACCTCTGCCGCCGTCGCTGCCGCCGCCGCCAGCCGGGAAGGTAAGTGGCGGGTGCGGGAGCGCGGCCTGGCGGGGCGGAGCAGCGTCCGGTAGGGACTCATTCATTCTAGTGGCGCCTCACTGGGCACGGGGCCCAAGGTGACGGTGTGCACAGGACCTGGCAAGGCCGGGTTGGGAAGGACAGGCCCCAGGAGAGCGCTTGACCTTAAGCCTCTTTGCCTCCGCAGAGAGGAAGCGGGAGAGGAGCCCAAGTCGCCTGTCACCCAGGTCCTACAGCCGCGCCGTCCGAAGTGTGTAAGATGTTCGCCTGCGCCAAGCTCGCCTGCACCCCCGCTCTGGTGCGTAGCCCAGGCTGGGCCGGGGGACTGAGGGCCGGGCCTCTTGGCCTGGAGCGTCCACGTTGTTGAATGGGGCAACCTTCGGGCGGGACACTCTGCCCTCTCAGCACCAGCTTTCCCCTTACCCCTTACTCCAATGCCCTTTTCCTCCTTTCCTCCTAATCCCGGAGCATCTCAGCCCCCCTCCCCTCCACTAGGACGGTGGAGAACAGCCAAGGCCTAGCTGTCAAGCCCCTCTCGGCGTAGGTCAAATCCTCCTTGCCCCTAGTCCTGGAGCAGCCCACTCCCCCACCTTCTCCATTTCTGTGTTGGGTTGGGGTCGACGCTAAGTTAGGGGTACTGCTGAGGATGTAGGGAGCTGCCGAGGCCTAGTTCACTGCAGCTTCTCTTCAGTGCTTCTCTGTAGGTCAAACTCGCTGCTGCAGAGGGAGGGACTTTGCCTCACCATGTGGGGGCGGAGGAAGGTGGTGAGGGAGCCCAGTCTTCCTGCTTCTGGACTATTTCCATAACCATTTTGCAGGTTTTAAGTGAAGTCTAAATCTGGAGGATTTGTTTTAGAGAATCAGGTCTTGGTTCTGAAGGGATTTTCTGTGACCTTAGAGTTTAGTGGACACTCAAGGGCAAAGAAGTTGGACTGGAATATGTCCTCAGAGTATTTTACCAGTTATTCTTAAAACTGATGTAGAATTGCTTCAACCCTTTTTTTTTAATTTTATGATTAATATAAGAATATCTTGGAAATGGGGGGAGCTCATTAATTACTGGACTATTTTAAATGACAAATGTTTAGAATGACACTCCTAATATCCTTGTTGGTCCACTTAAACTTACCAACCCACGTGGGGTTTTTATTGCTGTTTTTCTGACTTGCATTCTGGCACTGCAATAATTGAAACGTTAAAAGCAATTCTTACTCTCTTTAATTGTTCCTAGAATTTTTATTCAGAGTATTGCAAACAGATTGTGTAAAACTTTACATTTCATTAGCATGAAATTATTTAAATTGCTTCATGTGTTGAAAATGATCAAACAGCAAAGATAAGAGTCAATACAGAAAAGTCTCTGATTGACTTTTGCTACTTGCTTTTTTAGAACTCATAATACAAAAAGGTCATTGAAGTCTTATCTGTATTCTTACTTAATACTTGGAATCTTTTTTCATTAATAGATCCGAGCTGGATCCAGAGTTGCATACAGACCAATTTCTGCATCAGTGTTATCTCGACCAGAGGCTAGGACTGGAGAGGTAATAGTAATAATAAAACTTAGGTAACACTAGTTAGCCTTATTTATGGTTTTGGTTACAGTCAAGGGGAAAAATAACTCATTAATGAATAGTTTGAGGACAATCCTTTTTTACCCTTTTATCCAAAGAATATGTAGAAGATGAGCCAATGAGAGAAACTTCTGTATCCAAAACTTATCCACCTGAGTTGGCCAAGAAATATTGTAGTCAGTATTTATATTTAAGTCTATAATTTTGAGTTTCCTGTATTTGAGATTATAATAGCTACAGTTTTTAAAAACTTTATTGTAAAGCATAATAATATAGGCTGTTTCGTAATTTTCAGCAACCTTATAAGGCATAGCTACTGTTATCCCTATTTTACAAGATCAGAATTTTATTCTAAGCTCTTGATTTTTCTATTGTGCTATACCACTGCCTATTCACAAAATAGAGAAGTACTCGTTTGACAGTACAGTAATTAAAATAGCTGTGATGATTGATTTGACCTTTGCCTTTATTTCCTGTTCTCTCTAGGGCTCTACAGTATTTAATGGGGCTCAGAATGGTGTGTCTCAGCTAATCCAAAGGGAGTTTCAGACCAGTGCAATCAGCAGAGACATTGATACTGCTGCCAAATTTATTGGTGCAGGTGCTGCAACAGTAGGAGTGGCTGGTTCAGGTGCTGGTATTGGAACAGTCTTTGGCAGCCTTATCATTGGTTATGCCAGGTAATCATTTCTATCCCTGAATAAGTTTGTTTAAGAGCATGCCTAAAATAGTTGGAAACTTAGAAAACTACTGAAATAATAATAGCTACTTTGTAGTAAGTGCCTACTCTGTGTCTTGCATTATATAGAGGGTTTTGTATGCATTATCTCTCTTAATCCTCATAACCCTTGGGGTATACTCTACCTATGAAGGACCAGAGACAAACAGAAGTTATAT
>VBSM01001562.1:21116346-21129508 GCA_008086735.1 Cheirogaleus medius | reverse complement strand
AAAAAGTCTAGACAGATCAGAATAACTCAGAAGTTTATAGGCTATTTTACCTAGAAGGGGAAAAATAATGAAAGTTCAACATCATGGAGTATATATCCTTCTACTTACTATTTTAATTTCTAATAACAGAGTTTCTGACATTGAAAGTACATCACTGGAGTGCATCTACTCTCAGCAGAAATGTTTATTGTTCACCATTTTTACAGGAAGCACCACCTCCCTTAGTTTATGAGCTTTGCAAACAAATATTCATTGTAAATGCCTTTTACTAACTTAATAGTTTCTGAATACAGGCTGATCAAGATGTTATTTTCACGTCAAACAAGAAATGAAGAATTTTCCATGTTGATAAGAGTTGGCCTATTTAAAAACTCCGAGTCAAGAGCACCCTAGAGTGGTAGAGTGTCAGTTCAACTATATGTATTCAGAATGTTGTTCCTAAAGGCATTTCAGATTTTTAGGCATACTTTTTATTTGGTAATATATTGTTTCCTTAGTACAGAAATGTAATATTTTTAATGCCTTTGGGATTAATTCAAAATATAGATTTGAGGTATGAAATCTATCATTGAACTAACTAAAGAGAAGCTTGCCATTTGTCATCTAGCCACAAACACTAAACATATGTATGCAAACAAAATTCAAAGTAAAATGATGAATTTCACCAGAATGGCAGTAAATGGCAAGATGTTGACAAGGAGTAGAAATAATTTTCCAAAGAAGGAATCACGTGAAAAAGTGCTATTTGTCTATGATTTAAGATAAACCTTGAAGAACTGTTGTCATGGGGACAGACCAGAAGAAGAAGATATCTTGGCTAGTGAACAGCAATGAGGGAAGGTAAATCAGCAAAGCATTGGTACATGAGAAACAAAGTAGTTGCCTGAGTATGAGAGGCAAATAGCATGATATAAGCCTGTAACGGTAGACTGGGACCACATTATGTAAACTGGCAGATGTAAGAGTGTGTATGGGCTTTATTCTTGTAACTGTAGCCAGCCATTGAAAGTTTAGAGCTGTGTTTTAGAAAGGTTGACATGAGACCAGTGTGGAATGGACTGGAGCCAGCAATGAACAGCAGTTACCATAGGAGCTTTGAGGTCATGAGGGCCTAGACTAGGATGGTGGCAATGAGTACAGTTGACCGTTAAACAACACAGGCTTGAACTGCATGAGTTCACTTATATGTGGATATTTTTCAATAAATATGTTGGACAATTTTTTTGGAGATTTATAATTCAAAAAAACTCATAGATGAAACACATACCCTAAAAATTTTTTTTAAATTAAGAAAAAGGTATGTCGTGAATGCATAAAATATATGTAGATACTAAGTAGTTCATTTTGTCATTTACTAGTGTAAAATATGCCATAAAATCTATTATAAAAAGTTAAAATTTATCAATACTTATGCACCATACATGGCAACATTCATAGTCAAGAGAAACATAAACAAACATAAAGATGCAGTATTAAATAACTGTATAAAATTTACTGTACTACTGTAATAATTTCATAGCCACCTCCTATTGCTATTGTGGTAACCTCAGGTGTTGTGAGTAGCCACTTAAAACACTGTGTGATGCTAATCATTTGTGTGTGAGCAGCTCATCTCTCTAGTAAGTTGTGTCTTGCAATAAAAAGAGATCTCTCTCAGTTCCTGTGTATTTTCCATCATGTTTAGTGCAATACCCTAAACCTTGAATAACACCATGGGACCCATACAAAGTGCCACCAATGATGCTGGAAGTGCTCCCAAGAAGCAGAGAAAAGTCGTGACATTACAAGAAAAAGCTGAACTACTTGATATGTGTGGTAGTTTGAGGTCTGCAGCTGCGGTTGCCCGCCATTCAGACAGATGATTGATCTTATAAACAGACAACATAAACTTATAGTATTGATAAATACAGTACAGTACTGTATTTGTCTTCCTATGATTTTCTTATAACATTTTATTCTCTCTAGCTTACTTTATTGTAAGAATACAGTATATAATATATGTAACATACAAAATATGTGTTAATTCACTATGTAATCAGTAAGGCTTCTAGTCAACAGTAGGCTATTAGTAGTTAAGTTTTGGAGGTGTCAAAAGTTATATGCAAATTTTTTATTGCATGGAGGGCCAGTCCCCTTAACTCCCACATTGTTCAAGGGTCAACTATATTTTAAAAAGTCTACAAAAGTAGTATCAGTAGGATTTTACACCAAGATCTTAGGAACCGCATAGGAGAGGAGAGCTTGTATGCACCTAATAAGTGTTACTCCCTGTGCTAGAGACATGTATACTACCATTTAACCTTCATGACAACCCTGTTATAAATTGGTATTAATTTCCAAGATGCAAAGAAAAACAGGCTCACAGGTGTTAAACAATTCCCCAAATCACATAGCCATTAAGTGGCAAAGTCAGGATCCAAATTAGGATGTTCCTTGATGCATAAAGCCCATACTTTGATTTTTTAGTGTGACTGTGTTAGGGATGACAAGGAAAAAGCTGATTTGGGGAAAATGAATTTTGGTTTTTTTTAATATAATTTTAAGCATAAGAGGTATAATCTTACTGATAGATTTGTGGGCTTGAAAAGAGAGGAAAGGTACGATGTATAATGGAGTAGATGTGAATAAAAGAAGTGCAGAGCAGCAGTAAGGACCCAGCTCCAGGTAGACAGTGAATTTGTAGTGAACATAATTTACCTAGTTTTGTGAGTCTCCCACAATGTTGGGAAGCTTGTTAACGTGAACTGATGTAAAGAGCAGTGAGGGTTATCAGGGCTGGCCACTGTCAAGAAATGACAGAAGGTCAAGGAGGCTCTAGGCAGAAAGCAAACAAGCACACTGACCTATAAACTTCAAACAGGGTAAGGAACAAGTGAAAACACAATAGAGGTGATAAATTGGAATAAAAGAGAGGGGTCAAGGAGGGGCCCAGAGGTATCGGTTGAAGGTCCATTTTAGTAAGAGCCAAGAAATACACAAGAAACTTAAAGAATTTCAGAGTTCAAGATCTTAGAGGTAAGGAAGGGACAAGGAATAATCAAAATTTGTGGTCAAGTTGCTGAGTGACTAAAGCTGGGTAAAAATAAATGTCATTGCAGTTAATCGGAAGGGATTGTAGACAAATGGGAAATAACACTTTAGAACCAAATAAACTATATTCATGCTTCTGCTGTAAGTTTAAGTTCGCCAATATGGTTTGGTTTGGGTGTTAAGTATTTGGGAGAGGAAAAGTTTGCATTGTTACAGCACTATCATCCACAAAGCCTTTTAAAATATGTGATTTCTACACATGAAATTATAAATGAGTTGTTGAATTCTCTACATGCTGAGCGTGTCAACTTGGTGATTTCGTGGTATTACTCTACTGCTAATATTATAGACTTAAGACCCAAAACACATGATCTATCATCAGTTACTTGCCAAATTCTTTACATTATTAAGGGGAAAAATTATTCTTTTTTTTTTTTTTTTGAGACAGAGTCTCTCACTCTTTGCCCAGAGTAGAGTGCCGTGGCATCAGCCTAGCTCACAGCAACCTCAAACTCCTGGGCTCAGGCAATCCTTCTGTCTCAGCCTCCCGAGTAGCTGGGACTACAGGCATGCGCCACCATGCCCAGCTAATTTTTTCTATATATTTTTAGTTGGCCAATTAATTTCTTTCTATTTATAGTAGAGACGGTGTCTCACTCTTGCTCAGGCTGGTCTTGAACTCCTGACCTTAGGGATCCTCCCGCCTCAGCCTCCCAGAGTGCTAGGATTACAGGCGTGAGCCACCACGCCTGGCCGGAAAAATTATTCTTTTCAAATCTAATACCATCCTCCTCTCCCTCAACAAACAAGGCAGTTTGATTCTGTCTCTGTCAACAGTAAAATGCCTTGGTTTGATTTGATGTAGAGATTGTTAATAAACAGTAGCTAACTAAAATTTGTCATAAATATAAGATTTACTTAAAAAAACATTGTTTTCATAGATTTTAAAAGTACATGAGTTTATTTATACTTCTCTTTCCTCCACCCATCCCTATCCCTCCTTCTTTCCCACCCTCATACACACACATCCTCATTTGCACACACTCCTGTAGGCTTTCTGATGATGTATATAACATACTAGAGAGGTACTGAAAGTCCTGTCCATGGATTAGTAGCATTGGTATCACCTGGGAGCTTGTTAGAAATGCAGATTCTGGAGCCTCATCTCAAATCTACTGAATCAGAATCTGCATTTTTAACAAGGATCTCAGGTGATTTGTATACAGATTAAACTTTGAGAAGCTCTGTACTAGAATACTACAATTCCCAGCATGCCATGACTTATGTTTAAAAAGCTGTCAATTTATTCATTGGGAGAATTTTTTTCCCCCTGCATTGGAATGTACTGCTAACCCAGTGATTCTCAAAATGTGGTCTGATATTTTGGGGGTGGCAGGGGTGGGGGGCTCAAGACCCTTTCAGACAGTTCATGAGGTCCACCCTTTTCCAATACATAGCTGTGTGAGGCTAGATTTTCATTATATACTTCAAAACATCATAACAGACAGATCAAATGCAGAAGCAGATAAAAGAATACAGCTGTCTTCTATTAAGTATGACATAGCAATTTACAAAAATGAAAACGATGCCATTCTATTTTTGGCATTGTTTTGGAAAATACAGGGGGTATTTTGGATGTTATTTATGTTAACATTTTGTTAGGGGATCCAGGGTCCCAAAACCAAAACGTTTGTCTATCACAGGTCTAATCTGTCAGTGAGAAAACAGATTCCAATATATGACATTTCATTTACAACTCTATAGAAATGCCACTTTTGTAAACTGAGGGTAACCCTATCTCCCTGGGTCACATCCTGTCCACTATCAATCTGTTTATAATCTCTAAAACTGGCAAGAATTTGTACTTCTTTGTCCTGAATTGACATAAGTAATGTATCTCCTCTGACATGTTTAGTAGCTTAGATCTTCTTGCTCAAGGGAGGTTAAATATTGAAGAGAGGAATTGAAGAGAGTCCCCAAGATCAATAAGGATTCATAAATCCAAGGGTTTGTGGTGGTTCCTCTTACTAGCACAAGCTAGCATCCTGTAACTGACCTTGGCAGACTCCTAAGAGGACCCAGATTGTTGGCAGTGGCTGCTTTTCAACATCTTCTAGTCAACACATCCCAGCCATGGAGATTCCAGGATCTTCTCTTATAGTTGAGTCCCAGGGTTTGCTTCCTCAAATAGCTATATAGGTTGGCTGAGTCTCTCAGCTGCTAGACATCTCAGGTTGTTCCCTCAAGACTTGTACCTAAGGACAGCTCACAGAACTTTCCCACCTCTCTAGAGCTACCTATAATGTCTGTTACTCTCAAGTTCTCTAAAGTTGTGTTTAAAAAGCAAGCGTATAATATCGCGTGTTATCACACCCCTGCTCTATTTTCTAGTACTTACTGCTATTTAAATTATCTTAGTGTTTATATATGTAATGTGTCTTCCTGCCACCCTACCATGAGAGTCTCCTTTAAGGGACTCTGTCTTATAGTTGTAGCCTCAGAACCAGGAACAGTACCTGGAATGTTCATGCTCAATGAATATAGATGCTTTATGAGTAAAGAGACAGCATTTAGTTGATAATTGACCTAGTTAGCCACAGTTAACCTAAAAGGCTGTATCCAAGGTAAGACAGTAAGTGAAAAAAGCACAGTGTTAGTCGAAGGACCCAGAAGGGTCTCTATGACCAGACAGACCTCTCTCAGTTTCTGGCATAAGGATTACATGGCTTTTGTATTATGTGGGCCTCAGGTTGAAAAGTAGACTTGTTATGGGGAGCCGTGAAGGGTAGACATTGGACTGCCAGACAAAACTCTACACTAGGAGTGGTTCAATCTACTTTTATTGATAGTGTGTAAAGAGCAGAATATAATGATGGCATCCCTCTTTCTAGTGAGTCAGATACAAGATAAAATGAGGCATTGTTATCAAGGGTGAAAACAAGGCCCTTAAATTCCATTCTCTCTCTCTGGGCTGGTATCATTGAAATTGGTATAAGCTAATTAGTATGATTTGAAAATAAACAAAGCCCTCTAATTTTTCCCCACAAAGCCACACTCCATTAATTACAAATTCTTTTAGAAAACCAAGGATTTGGGTTGGAGGGTGGACATCCTTGCACTTTAAATGTTCTGAATGGAAATTTCCATGAGGATAGGTGCTGAGAGGTAACTATAACATAGGCCATTTCAGCAATGTGCAGAAAAACCCTGTGCTTTCAGAGGGAGAAAAGGATCTGCCATGAGATAGAGGCTACCAAAGAGTCAACTACAATGTCTAGGGCCATGCTATCCTCATCTCATCTCTCAGATATCAGATAGGTAATCATACCCTGCTTCCCCCATCCCTTTCACATCACACATACACCTTGATCCCACTGGTAAAATTCCAGCTAATCCACTGTACTGGGCTGCGTCTTGAGGATATCATGAAAATGTGGAGGGTCTTTTCTGAGCCTAGGACTAGTTGTGCAAAGCAGACAGAAGAGGTGCCCTGGAGTATTCTATGTTTTGTTTAGCTACAAACAGAAAATATGTTTTTAAAATTAATGATTTCTCCTTCCCTCCCTCTCTCTCTCACACACACACAGAATGTGGTTATTTCTACTTTGTTTGGAAGTATTTTATACACACATACAGAAAAATGAGAAATATATAGTATAT
The DNA here is from genome assembly GCA_008086735.1 of Cheirogaleus medius. Classification (NCBI taxonomy): domain Eukaryota; kingdom Metazoa; phylum Chordata; class Mammalia; order Primates; family Cheirogaleidae; genus Cheirogaleus; species Cheirogaleus medius. The sequence continues at coordinate 21,122,818 of VBSM01001562.1, read as the reverse complement.
ATATACACATATATATATAGTTGGGCAGGGTTTTAGTAGAATTTTTGTGAGCAATAACAGATTAATGGATTAATATCCCTATACAAGGTGGAAATACCACATCTGTGGCATTTGGAAGGTTTTGAGAGCATTTAAAGATGACCACTGGTTCTTGTGGTATTTAGTAATGGGCACTTTGTAACAGAAATGAGTTTTCTTCAAATAGCCTTTTTGTATCTAAGGGATACTAGTTTTATTCACAAATCATGCTAGGTTCTTATAGGAGATTCACTAGACCCTCACTAATTCGCCTAGAAATAAATTGGGTAGAAGCATTTATGGAACAATAAGACAAGAAGAAGTTTCCTGCATTGGTAGAGAAGACTGTAAAGAACTTTAAGACTCTTGAGGATATTGAGGAATGAGGAAGTGAGAAAGAAAATTGAAAAGTACAGCATTTTATGAGGATATGGATAAATAGTGAGATTTACCAGTTCACGGGACCAGAATTGAAAATACTAACTACATTCATTTTGGCTATGCTGAATGTTTTCCCCATTTGTAGAAAAGCTATAATAAAAGAACTGTTGTGGAACTATAAGTGTGTAAAGTGAGGCCCTTTGTTAACTGCCAGATTGCCAAGATACATATGTAACAGAGCTACATAGTTTCCACCTGTTTTTTCCCCTAATCTTAGGCTTTTTCTCACTTTAGGTATACCTTCTGTTTAGAAAATTAGCTAAAATGAATTCTCAAAACATATCGGAGTACTATCTATATTACTAAATGATTCTTCTCTTGTCTAAAAGAACTCCTGAAAGAGTATCTTTAAAATAACATGTTCCTCTAGTGCATTACGTAGATAATTAGCTGCTTGACAACAGAGTGGAGAAGTAAAATAAAAACAAGGAGGAGAAATTTAAAACCAAAGCTACTGGCAATTGAAAAGGAATCAAAATTAGAGAAAGGAATTTCATATTTTTAATGTATATGAATGGAAAAATAATTGTTTAAAGAAATCTACTCTAATTGACCCAAGCTTCTTCTGAAATGCTATATAACATTTATAGTTTTTCTTCTCACATTAGATGTTTTGGGGAATGGAAAGAGAAACATCATTTTTGTGAATGTTTTCTAGAGCTAACAATTGTGATCTGTCAACCACACATTTAGTCCATCATCATTTTCATCATCAGTAATCTGAGATGTGAGGTTTTATTGACATAATTAGTGTTACACTAACAATACTGCAATGATAATATTATATTGGGATGGTACTTTCATTTTAATTTAAGAGCTAAATAGTGTTAATAATTTGGCTACTTTCAGATATCTTAATTAAAATTACTTTTAAAAGAGGATTGAGTTGGCTGCCATAATGTATACAGGCCAGAAACCTGTTGAAAGGTCCAATGCCATTACAATTTCACCTTTATGCCAGATATCATTATTGAACTACATGCAGTTTCATTAACTCTCAAATACTATCCCCCACAACCTTCCAACAACATAGAGTGTAATATAGAGTGCATTTTATGTTAATATGTAAACTAATTCACAATTTTGTAACAAACTAGAAATCAGCATTTAGTAAATGGAAAAACATAGGGCACTCTCTCTTTTTTTGAATAGTTAATGCAAATTTTCACAGAGGCCTCCCTGATCATACTTTTCAACTTGGGCCTGTCTACTTATTGAACAACCAGTATCTCTACAGTTAACACTGAAATCTTTAAGTTGTATAGAGAATCATAAAGCAACATTAAGATGAAATATTTTCAGCACTGTACTGTGTTTTGGAGAGTGCACCTGTGTCAATAGCAGAGCTATAAAAATGGTCTCTTTTGTCGTCATTTTAAATTAACCAAACGATCTTTCTTCTTGTCCCCTCTTTTTTAAAAGTTATTTTCAGACTTGACAGACATTGCTTTGGCACTGCAACAACCTACTAAGCAGTAGGATAGTATTGTGGGAAGAATGCCGTTTCTATGTCATATTCTAATTTGGTGTCCTTTGGTCCTCTCTAAAATGTTAATACCAGAGTGCTGAAGTTTTATAAGGGCTGAGATTATCTCTATTAAAATATATTTTTGGCTGGGCGTGTTGGCTCTTGCCTATCACTTTGGGAGACTGAGGCAGGAGGATTGCTTGAGGCCAGGAGCTCGAGACCAGCCTGAGCAAGAGCGAGACCCCGCCTCTACGAAAACATGGAAAAATTAGCCATTGGTGGTATGCACCTGTAGTCCCAGCCACTCGGGATGCTCAGGCAGGAGGAGAGCTTAAGAGTTTGAGGTTGCAGTGAGCTATGATGACGCCACTAAACTCTAGCCGGCGACAGAGTAAGACCCCGTCTAAATGAATGCATGAATGAATAAATAAATAATTTTTATCTATGAATAAGTAAAGGTAAATTGATAAATGGAATACACAATAATATGGAGGATTTTCTCTTAGAAACAAGTCGTTGCACTGTTTTAAATTATGATGATATAGCGAAAGATACTGTATTTCCTTTTGGTAAGTTTCTTCGAACATGATTATATCTAATATCATACACAGTACTAGCCGCTGGGTAAAAGAAGCCCGAAGAATCAGTTCCAGTTATAGCTTAATAAAAAGAGAACAAAATCCATTCAGAGAATAGGCTTTTTCTTTTTTCAAAACTGACTTATCTCGCTTTCCCTCTTTAGATGTGTAACGGTTTTTTGGGGAGAGGGGGTGGTTAATTACCAGCAAACTCCGCCTCTCCCAAACCTCACCTTAACCCAAGCTCACCTCTCAGGCTTCCGGGTAGACACCCTACACTTTACCCACCTCCCTACTCAAGGCTGAGAAGTGACGGCAACGGAGATGCCGGGCTCCTGAGGCTGGGGTCGGAGGACTCATCCTGCTTTCCCTCCAGCCACTCGCAGCCTTTCCAGAGCTCACTTTTCCTCCCCTCAGACCGCCACCTCTTCCCGCGACCCACCAGCACCTACGCCGGCCTCCAGCCGCCTGCCAATCACAGCCTTCGGCAGCTCCCGGGTTACAGAGCCAACGCTCCTTTAGCCTTGTGGTCCCGCCCCATCCAGAACTGCTTCCCGCCCTTCGGGCTCTTTGTCCAATCATCAGCGCCCGAGTGTTCTTGCGTTCCCGCCCCCTCTATCCCCGCCTCCTGAAAACTCGTCTCCTTCCTTAGGCCTGACGGAATCACCTGACCCGGAGGCGCTCCCTCTGAAGGAAGGCAAGGAGGGGCGTGTGCGTGGAGGGGAGAGGAGGGGCGCGAGAAGAAAGGGGGGTATGCCGGGAGTGGGGCGGGGAGAAGGGTTGTCAGTCCGCTCTCGCGAGAGAGGACGGAAGCCTGTGGGAGCCCGTGGCCTTTAAAGTGCGGTTCAGCCCTTTCCTCCAGGGGTAGTTTGTAAACACGGCTGTGCTCGGGGCTCCCAGGCAACCAGAAGGATCATGAACTGGTGACCTGGAAAGGTGAGTGTAGTGATGGGCAGAGGGCCGCAGGACTGGAGGCTGTAGGGATACGGAGAAAGAAGGCGCTAACATGGCGACGTCGGTCACCATAGTCCCCACCCCCCGCTTCCCATCACCTCGGGCGCTCCTGCCGCGGTTCCTAGCCCTCGGGGCGACTGTGGCTGTGCTGCCACCTCAGCAGCCCTCAGCTTCTGGAGCCTGACCGGCTGGGCCGGACCGTTAGGTAACTAGCGTTCGTTTTTCCGGCCCCTCCCTCTCGCGCGCTTTCCTGAGGAAGAGGAAAAAAGGAATAACGGCTCTTCTTAGACCCCTCCCTCCGAATTATCTTTCCCTTCTCGGGTCAGTTCAGAGGTCCCTGGGGCGCACATCGAGTCCGCGGTGTGCGCGGGGAGACCTTCCCCCAGACCCCAGCCCCTGGATTGGGTAGGGAGAGGGCCCACTCTGGTGTCCCCACCCAGGACTCAAGCGGTTGAGGACCATGTGTTTGTGATGGTGGCGGGGAGGAGAATCGGAAGGCAAGCCTGAAAATAGAGTCAGGGTCCCTGGTTTGTGTGGAAGGAACCTGATGGAACGAATGGTATGGAGGAGCTGGAAGTCTCGGCCCTTTCTGTCCTTTCTGCCACCCTCATACTCCCGCCACCCCCCACTTTTTCCCCGTGGGGCGGGGCTGAGGTATGCGTGCAGATTGATTTCGGTATTTTCCCATATTTTTTATCTCCCTGGGAGGATAGCAGACCTTCTGTAGGGAAATAATTTGCTTTTTATCAATGCCCTAGGGACTAGAGCAGATATGGGCGGGGGGACAGAGTGTTTGTATGTGTGTGTATGTGTGTTTTCTATGCTCATTCGTTGAACCGAAGATAGGGGGAGGGAGAGAGAGGATGGAGCTGGGGACTATTTTATGCCCCTAGTTAGTATAAAATTGTCTTTCTTTAGTGGGAAGTCTTAAAACAGGTGAAGCAAGAGCAAAACTACTGTGAATATGGTGGAGTAGAAGAGCTTACTCTTGCTGGACTTTAGGCCTATTGACTAATCCCTAAATTATAATGGGAAAGTTACAATGTCTTAGGGGTTTTAAATTATGAATCTGGTCACAATGCATACATTTAGTGTATATATTTAAAATCAGAACAAAAACTGACTTCCTCTGAGCATCCTTTTAGTCTTGTTTGAAGAAATATATAACCACTGACATTGCCATTGTCAATAATAGCCTTTCTAGACATAATCTTTAAATAGTCATATAGCCGTAGTATATTGTACCAAAATTATGAAGGTATGACTTTATTTATAAAAGCTTGTTAAAAAGTCAACCCTGCGAGATTAAGTGCCTTAAAAATGCAAACACAGTAGCAATTTCATCTTGAATTTAAATTTGTTTCACTTACTTGAGGAATCCACTGTAAACACTTTTTTCAAAACTGTAGGAACTTCCTTGTAAAATATACTCTTCTGCAGGCCAAGAATTAAGAATCTTAAGATTCTTAATCTTAAGATCTTTAAGGTCACCAATAATTAAGAGTCGTAGGCTTTGTAAAATAATTTGAATCTTCCAAATTTGCAATGATACGTATACTGCCTTCCTAAAATGTATTTAATCTTGCTTTGAGAGGATGTTATTACCATTAAGTTTTAAAAATTTTAAATATAGTATTGTGGTAATCTATAACTGAGGTGTTTTGTATTATGATTGTCAATAAGGATGGAGCTTTTAGGGACTTTTGTGTGTGTATTTAAGATACATAATTTGGAGATCTAATTGCATTTCTTGGTAATCTCTTATTAGAATGTTTATTTCATATTTGGGGCACTGTATTATTATCTATTAAATACATAACCCAGAAATTCCTACATTTGCTTTTTTATTTGGAGTATTTGTTTCTTATTTTTAAACTAATAGTGTAAATGGTTATGTCAGCTTTTTAACAGATAAGTGAGGGGGGTGTTTTTTGTTGGTATTCAGGATTTGGAAGCTATGTGAGTATCATTTAAAAATGATATGCTGTACATCAAACATTTACTACCTGTAGTAGCATTAACTATTTCAAGAAATCATGTACTTTTTTTCTACCAAAATGTTTATTGGAAAACTTGAGTTTTAATGATGTATATATTCTTTGCTGGTGAATTGTTTTATCAGGTAAACAGTCTCACCATGTATGTTATTTCCACTCATTTTGTCTTCAAGGTCTTCCTTCCAGTATGAAATATGTGTATAAGCTGGCATTTCTTTCTCTTTGTTACTATTAAAATGTCGTTCGAGAAGATAAAGTAGTTGAAGTCGCCCTTATTTAAAACCAAATTTTCACCAGGAACTCCCTTCTTTAAAACCCAGTGAATAACAATAATTGATATTCAGCTGATCCTTATAAAAACAAATACGTACAGTATTTGTTTATAGTTAAAATTTATCCTAAAAACAACCTTCTTTGTATTGTTATGGTTAATAGTTTAATTTAATATTGTGTTTATCTTATATTCACACTATTCTCAAGGCTGAAAACTTGTCTAAAATGCTGCATATTCTCTTTATATAATTTTTAATATGTAGGTAGTAGGATAGCAGTCACCTATTTATATCTAAGGGAAACCCCACAAAACATTTTATTTCCTTTGTTATGTTTCTCAAGGTCAAAAAGTTACGGTATGGTATAGTTTCATAGAAAATTGAGGAAATTTGGGCCAGGCGAGATGGCTCACACGGGAAATCCTAGCACCCTGGGAGGCCAAGGTAGGAGGATCGCTTGAGGCCAGGAATTGGAGACCAGCCCTGAGCAACATAGTGAGACCCCATCTCTACAAAAAATAGAAAAATTAACTGGGTATGGTAGCACATGCCTGTAGTCCCAGCTGCTTGAGAGATTGAGGCAGGAGGATCACTTGATTCCTGGGCATTTGAGGTTGCAGTGAGCTATAATCATGCCACTCCACTCTACCCCAAGCAATAGAGTGAAACCCTGTCTCAAAAAAAGAAAAGAAAAGAAAAGAAAATTGAGGAAATCTGTCAATCTTTTTTTTTTTTTTTTTTTTT
>VBSM01001562.1:21070519-21116246 GCA_008086735.1 Cheirogaleus medius | reverse complement strand
CGGCCTCCCAGAGTGCTAGGATTACAGGCGTGAGCCACCGCGCCCGGCCGAAATCTGTCAATCTTTAATGCCATAATAATTGTAATTATTTTACACATGTTATTTTAGATTATAAATATATAGTCATAAATATATAGTTATATATGTCTTCATTCTTGTTGACAGTCTTGAAATGTGTATTGATTTTCACTTTAAAGTATGTTTAGTGATGCTTATTTTTCTTTCTTGGCATTTTGGCAATGGTAGTAAAGTGATTAAAAACCTTTTTTCAACAAGAAGAGATGTAAATACGGTGTTTTGGGAGCTAGGCCTATTCACCATGTCCTCTTTCTCTATCTTAACAAAGATAGTGGTTCTCAACTATTTTTTTGCCTTAATACCCAAGGAATAAGACACTTTCAACAGTAGTAGTGGCTTATTACCACAGAGATTCTCAACAAGATTGGTAGGGAAAGATGGGGTGGGAATAATTGTAATTGGCAAAATACCATATAGACTTCGGTTATTTTTGTAGTATATGGTAGTTGTATAGCATAGACTATAAATTTATAAAAATCTCCCCTAAATGTTCTTTAGTTTGCCTAACAGAACCTATACCTTTGTCATTCCAATTTTATAGCTTTGTTTTTCTAATTTTACTGTTTGGGCTAGAATGTTTTCTTTTACTAACAAACAGAATAGAACATTTGTTAGAATAGTATTAATTAGAAATCAACTTCAGTTTTGCCATACTAACAAAGATTTAATTATTTTTGTTCCTTCTAGTTTGTGCATATACATTATAGTTTTTATAGAATTATGAATAAGTTTTATTTATTTTACTTTTATAGCATTGTATTTTTCCATATTATATAAGCTTTGTAATATTTGGTGGTTACCTGATAGTTAACCAGGTAACTATTAAATTTGCTCAAATTTAATTACCCAAGAGAAAAATAATTGTTTTCTGTTTTTGCCCATTTTAACATTGAATTGACCATCTATCTGCATATGTTGTTTTCTTCGTTTGAATTGTGTCTGTAGGATACTAATCTCAAATGTGATTACTGGTCAAAGGATACAGATGTTTCAACAGTTGCCAGTTTTTTGCTTCCCCAAAGACTTGAGAGCAAGTTTACACTATCATCAGAGAATGAATGCAATAGCTTTGCCATAATTTTGCCAACTTTAGAGTTGTGCTTATTAATAAAGTGTGATTACTTAATTGGGAATTATTACTTGAAATAAGTTGTATTATAATTATTTAGTTAGCCATATCATACTGTAGTTATTTATCTACAAGTGATCTATGTGCTGGGGCAAATATTGTAAATTTCGTATTTTCTGTCAGTTCACTATTTCTCTTAAACTTTACTGAAACTTTTGACAGCCTAGTAACAGTAGTCCTTAAATTGTATGCACTTTTATATGACTTGCACATTGAGTATCCTTTGCTAGTTTGTTTTAAGAGGTACTGTCTGAAATACAGATTTCATAGGATTACTGTCTTATTAATTTGTCATTATGAGTTGAGATTTATGACGACAGATTCCTTTCCATATAGGTAACCCTTCAAATAAAGAGTGTGTTATGACCAAATTGACTGAGTTTTTATTTCCTCAATATCTTCTGGAACATAGTATATAATCAGTATTTTAGGATAGTTATGAGGAGCCAGATTGTCGTGGGTCTATAGCTTATTAACTGTGTTATCTTGGGCAAATTATATAACTTCTCTGTGGCTCAGTTCCTTTTTTTTAAGAAGAAGAATACATAGCCTTGCTGTGAGCATTAATATAATATATATACAATGCTTAAAACAGTGTCAAGAACTTAATGCACTCAGTATAAAATGCAGTAATTATTATAATTAAAATTCGTTCAGAAGCAATAATAATCTAGCACAGCCCTCCTGGCTAGAATACAGTATGGCAACCATCTGTTTGGTATCTTTGGCAACAAAGTTGGGTTTTCCCTAGGAATTTATAATTGGTGGTGGAACTTAACACCTTAGAATTCTCATAAATCCATTTCAAAGAATATTTCATATTTTTTGTTCCATATGTGCCCTTTCTCCCCCAGACTTTTTCTATATCAAATTCATGCAGTATAGCATATCCTTATTTTGATATGTTAAAATTATGGTAGTATGATTTCCATAAACTCCAATGATATTTTATTCAACCAATCCCACTATAAACATTCTAGTAAAATCTTTCATTTCTGCTTGTCATTGTGGAATTGATTATGATTAAATTAAAATGCCACAGTTCTAGTGTTCTTTTGAAATCCAACTCATAACTACACTGTCAATTCTCAACCGCAATGTTGAGAGTCAGTGAAGTCTTCTATTGTTTGTAAGGTAGGTTTTAATGATTGTTGAAATGTGGATGTTGGATTGAGGGTATATCACTTTAACTTACTTGAATTTTGATATGCTTTGAAAAGAGGAGAAAGAAGTGAGCTTATCTGTGTTGTATGGGTATTGTACAGAATCAGTAGTCTATCTTATTTGTGCTTTCTTTGTAATGAGACATTTTTATTGATATACTCTTAATAGTGATAATGACTGAATTGTAATTGTTGGTGAGCTGTGGATTTCTATTTCTAGTATCTTTTTACTTTTACAAAAAGCAAATTTTATTGAGGGAAAAAGCAATGATAGATACTTATATATTTTATACATCTACCTTGGGCAAAAATGCTATGGACCTTATATCACGTAGTAGATTTTATTACCACATCTAAAGTGATGCTATTAGTAAAACTTGCACTAGCACTGTTCATATTCATAACTGTTAATCTGTAAGTTTTTTGTATTTATGTATTTCTAGTGTTATTCTTTTATAAAACTATAAAATAAGAACCTGGCCTGGCGTGGTGGCTCATGCCTGTAAGCCTAGCACTTTGGGAGGCAGGAGAATTGCTTGAGACCAGGAGTTCAAGACCAGCCTGAGCAAGAGTGAGACCCTGTCTCTACAAAAAATACAAAAGTTAGCCAAGCGTAGTGGCACATGCCTGTAGTCCCACTACTCAGGAGGCTGAGGCAAGAGGATAGCTGATTGCTGTAGCCCAGGAGTTGGAAATTGCAGTGAGCTATGATGACGCCACTGCACTCTAGCCCAGACAACAGAGCGGGACCTTGTCTCAAAAAAAAAAAAAAAACAAACCAAAAAACTTGTTTACCTTATATTACCTAGGGATTAGAGGTCTGGGAATAATCAAGACTCACTTTACAAGTGAAATTTTACTTATGCGTTGGACTACTATTGTATTTTTGAGGGTTGGGGCTGATATAACTATTCACATGTTCATAGTACAGGCTTGAGAAGACTGTGATGCTCTTCATGTGTCCCATCAACCTTGAGAAATTTCATCAAAACTTTAGTATGCTCTTGGGAATAGTGATATGCATGAAGGACATCTGTCGTGTCTGCTGTGAGGAAAAAATAAAAACTGCTGCTTTCCTCATTAAAGTTGGGCTTATATTTTTCTCATTTCTGAAGAGTTTGATTTCCCTACATTGATGAATGTTACGTATCAAATATATTTATGGATAACATCAAATCCATGGGTTAAAGATCAATAAAAATCTTCTGTCTAAAAGTTAAACTTACATAGTTCTCAGTTTCTGGCCTTAAAAGTAAAAGCAGATAACAAGATTAGGTATTTATGAAGCATTAGGTAAATGTACATTTAAAGTCAAAGAAAAATGTAGCCAAGTTTATGGACTTGTACTATACTATATATTTTACATATATTATTTTCATTTATTCCTTTTGATAACCCTGAAATGTCTATTGTTTTTTACTGGATAGGATCATAGTGAAATCATAACATTTTAAATTTTCCTAATATAGGAAGTCAAAGATACTTTAGCCTTGAAAGGGGAATGAAGTCCTACTAGCTCATGGCTAAAAGTTTTCAAACTCCTGGACTTAGATTTGTTATGGTCATATTGCTATTCCCAAGATGAGCTCTAGGCTCTTTTCTTGCATTTTGTGGTGCTTGACCAAGATAAAAGAAAGAAATTATAACACATACACACACACATCCCCCTCTGTGTCTATAAGGTGCCCCTGCTCTTGAAGTCCTGGGGCACAAGTCCATCTTTCTGGTACCTTAAAACTTTTGCTCCTGTATTAAATTTCTATTTCTGCCTCACACATTACCACATACTTAGCATCTTAAATTAACACAAATTTATTATCTCTCAGTTTTTGTAGGTCAGAAGTCCAGGTGGGCTCAGCTGGGTCACTTGCATAGGGTGCTACAAAGTCAAAATCAATGTGTTGGCAGAGCTGTGTTCCTTTCTGGAATCTCTGGGGAAGAATCCACTTCCAAGTTAATTCAGGTTGTTGGCTGAATTCATTTCCTTGCACTTGTAGGGCTGTCATCCCTCTTTCTTTACTGGCTATCAGCCAAGGACTGGTCCTTGCTCCCAGAGGCTGAAATGCTATTCGTGCGGCCCCCCTCCAGTAATGGCAGGTTAAATCCCCTGTCTTTTTTTTTTCAAGCTTAATGTCTGACTCCAGATAAAGAAACTTCTCTGCTCTTAAAGACTTATTTGGTTAGAATGGGCCCATGTTGTTAACCCAGGATTCTCTCTGTTTTAGAATATGTAATCCTTTTACGTTTGCAAAGTTCCTTTGGCCATGTAATGTAACCTGTTTAGAGGCTTCTGGGATTTAGGGTGTGAACATCTTCAAGGGGCTGTTCTGCCTGCTATACTCATGTATACTCTTGAAAAGAAATTTGAGAAAGTGTGTACCATTGAACATTTCTAAGTTGATTTCTAAAATTTTTCTTAAGTTTAAATAGTTGAAAAAAGTATAATTTCTGCTTTTCTAGATTTTGACACCACTCTTGCCCGTAGTGATTTGATACTATCATTGGTTTTAAAGAACAAACTTGAATTAACCCCCTCTTTAACAGTTGGAAATTTTCACTGTTCCTTTTTCTTATTAAACTTTTATATTCTTTCCACTTCTCCAACATAATTTTATTTGAATCCAGTATATTTTAATGTGCTAAAATATTTTATTGATCTGCTCTCATATTTTGTTAACAAATATAAATTTAGCTTTTTGAAATTTTTTGTTTGTTTGAGACTCTGTTGCCAGGGCTAGAGTGCCGTGGCGTTAGCCTAGCTCACAGCAACCTCAAACTCCTGGGCTCAAGCAATCGTACTGCCTCAGCCTCCTGAGTAGCTGGGACTACAGGCATGCGCCACCATGCCCGGCTAATTTTTTTATATATTTTTAATTGTCCAGCTAATTTCTATTTTTTTTTAGTAGAGACAGGGTCTCACTCTTGCTCAGGCTGGTCTCGAACTCCTGAGCTCAAAGGATCCTCCCGCCTTGGCCTCCCAGAGTGCTAGGATTATAGGTGTGAGCCAGCTTTTTGAAATTTATTACTGTTTTCCTCTTCATTCTTGTAGAACTTCTTAGGATAGTGCATTTTTGGACAACTTTTCAAGAATGAAAGAGGCAGTCATTAAATAAAAATTGTTACTGTTTCTGCTGTCACACTATACAGTATATCTGAATTCAGAACATTCCTAAACACAAGGCAGAACACCATTCTTAAAGCCATGCTTTGCCTTTAACAGAAATATTATAAGACAGGGAAAGACACAAGCCTGGGGGTTAATGATGCTTTGATTAATGGAGGCTTAGCGACACTCTTATTTTAAATTATCCATTTAGTTTGTTCCATGGAAGTTTTTCCAACCTTGGGCAATGCACTCTAATAAGATTTGGGATGGGTGAGAGGTATGGGTTTCTTTTGAAAAGTGGGAGAATGGGGACTAGGAGAAAGTAGGCAGATTTTTAAGAAAGCACACAAAGGGAAGTTGAAGACATAGAAATTGCTTTCTTAAAACTTGTCTTGCTCAAGTATCCTCTGGAAAGCCTTAGTGTACCTTTGGTAATACATACCCCAGTTTGAACACTGCCTACTTGAAACAAATGTCCCTGTCTCCTGCCTAGCTCCTGTCCTCCCACAAGGACAGAAGCCAGCTTCTTTCTGCTACCCAGGATTGCCCTTGGGTCTGTTACACTGTTCTGAGTCCAAACCCACGAGATTAATTACTTTCTCATACTAATGCCTACCTTTTAGGCCCATTTCCTGGCACATACAGTATTTGGCTCTTACCAGGATGCTTGCCATTAGCAGTGTTTGTACCTTGCAGTGGAGATCCTACCCACAGGTTAGTTATATCCAAATACAGTTGTGTGTCACTTAACATTTGGGGTCAACAACAAACCTCATATAGGACATTATGATGTCATAGTGCAATGCATGACTCACGTGTTTGTGGTGATGCTGATGTAAACGAACCTGCTGCACTGCCAGTTGTATAAAAGTATAGCACATATAATTACATATAGTACATAATACTTGATAATAAATGACTATGTTACTGGTTTGTGTATTTACTTTTTATCATTGTTTTGGAGTGTAGTTTACTTACTGAAGAAGCAAAGCAGCCTCCGGCAGGTCCTTCAGGAGGTATTTAAGAAGAAGGCATTATTGTCACAGGAGATGACAGTTCCATATGTATTATTGCCCCTGAAGACCTTCTAGTGGGACAATATGTGGAGGTGGAATACAGTGATACTGATGATCCTGACCATGTGTGGGCCTAGACTAATGTTCATGTTTGTGTCTTAGTTTCTAACAAAAGAGGTTCAAAAAGTAAAAATTTTAAAAAATGGAAAAAAGCTTATAGAATAGGGATATGAAGAAATACAATATTTTTGTACATTTGTACAATGTGTTTTAACCTAAGTGTTACTATAAAAGAGTCAAAAAGTTTTTTAAAAGTTTATAAAATAAAAAAGTTATAGTAAGCTAAGTTTCATTTATTGGAGAAAGAAAAATTTTTAAATAAATTTAGTATAGCCTAAGCATACAGTATTATAAGTCTACAGTGGTATACCAATGTGTCCTAGGCCTTCACGTTCATTCCCCACTCACTCACTTATTCACTCAGAGCAACTCCCAGGCCTGCAAGCTTATTCTGTATTTTCACTGTATTTTTCCATGTTTAGAGACTCAAATACCATGTTGTGACAGTTGCGTACAGTATTCAGTACAATAACATGCTGTACATGTTTGTAGCATAGGAGCAATAGGCTATACCATGTAGGATTGTCTAAGTACACTCTGTGATGTTCACACAATGATGAAATCACCTAATGACACATTTCTCAGAATTTATTCCTGTCGTTAAGTGATGTATGACTATATAAGAAATGTACAATAGGTAGGGTAGTGGTGGTAAAGGAGAAGTTTCTTTTATCTGTGCCTTTCAGATTACAAAAAAGTCATTTTTAACTTTCAAAGTCTGGATGATTATGTTAACATTGCATATGTAAAACATAGCTTTACAGGACAGGTACAACTGGCTAGCTTAATCTCACTGACTTTTGGTTGAAATGGCAATAATACTAGAAGTCTGTCTTGGAATTTTTTAGGATGTTATTAATATTTCCTGATCTTTTGTGAGCAACTGCTAAAAAAAGAATACGAAAATCTCTGTATAAATAGTAAAACATAAAGCTATACATAAAAAATAAATATTTCTCTCAAAGAAACAATTCACAGAAATTTATTTCTATCTAGAAGATGTGAACCTTAACTTATCCCACAGAGTCATTTGTCCTCTGAATTGCTGTTCCATTTATAATCCCTGTTTTACATTTGTATACCTAAATATCCTATTTGGGTCCTTTTTTCCTTAAGGAACAGCCTGTATATAAAACAGAATTTTGTTGCCTCCTGTGGAATGAGGGTCTTTGTAGTTTGTGGTGTTCACGTCAAAGTTTAAACATACTAAGGATCTTTCAACCAATCTTACTCAAGGCAAAGTACAACCTTTCTTTTCAGCAGTCTGCACAACTGGGAAATCTCCCAAGTTCACATATGTCCTGATAGTGGGAGCTCAGCCCTGCGAGAATGGTAAAGGAAAGTCTACCTTCCCTTTGAACATCGTGCTCCCAGGATCACTGCCATTTCCTGATGCATTTGGTAACTGAGCTTTCTGCCAAGTACTTACCCAGTCTCACCTTGGCCACTCCATTACTTACATAATGATTCTGCTCAGTCATTTCTGAGTTTTGTAAACTGCTTATGTGAGTTTACCCCCCCCAAACTACAATTTAGGTTGTTTCTTTGTTCTTACATTGTCACTCTGGTCTTCAGATTTTTCCCTCCTTCCTCTCACCTGCAGATTGGCCTTGCCTATTTAGAGAAGTCCTTATGAATGTTGGTTTTGCTTCTTGGCCACTGGCAGCTTCTGCTTTTGAAAACTCCCTTCAGTAGACTGCCAAGGCATCTCTATGAGGTATCCAGCTATTCTACATTTTAGAATGAAATGAGTATGACAGAAGCAACTAATTGTTCACCAGTATTAAATAAAGTTTCCTGTGAGATTTCTGAAAAGTTTCCTTAAAGGTGGGGTGGGGGGATGTGCTATTGCTCATCTTTCCTTTCTCATCTTGCTGTCTGATCTACAGATGTGATGGCTAGAACTTGAGCGGTAACTTTAAAACCACAAAGGGGAAGCCACATATTGAGGATGGCAGAGCAAAAAAATAGAACTGTGGGCACCTAATGATCATGCTTCTAGACTGCCTGTGTTTGTGTGAGAGAAATAAACTTCAGGGGTCCTCAAACTTTTAAAACGGGGGGCCATTTCACTGTCCCTCAGACCATTGGAGGGCCGGATTATAGTTTTAAGAAAAAAACTGTTAACAAATTCCTATGCACACTGCACATATCTTATTTTGAAGTTAAAAAAACAAAACGGGCAAAAACACCCGGCAGGCCGGTTAAATGTTCTCGGCGGGCTGCATGTGGCCTGCAGGCCGTAGTTTGAGGACCCCTGCTTTAAGCCATTGTTAAATTTTGAATTTTCTGTCATTAACAGCTGAGCCTAATCCTAACTGATATAGATTTAAAAAGTTAAACTTTTTCCATATAAGAAGCACATAAACCGGGTCTCATTGATTTTATGGTACAGCAATGACAGAAGAAAAACTTAATCTCCACTCTAAAAATTGTAATGCTCAGATTCACCATTGCCATTTCATCTGTTATCTATGATTCCCCCCTCTCTCCTCACTCCCCCCTGTCTATTATGGTAAAAAGGTTCATTTTTCTACTTTGACCAGGTTTCCATCGCCCTTCTTCTATCCTTGAAACTGTCCTACCTCTGATAGGTGGTAATGTGCCAGGAGTCATGGGAGGCTACAGGATAAACATCTTCCTGGAGCATTGAAGATTTTAGGGTGAACCTTAATTTTTATTTTTATTTATTTATTTATTTTTATTTTTTTTTTAGAGACGGGGTCTCGCTCTTGGTCAGGCTGGTTTCGAACTCCTGACCTTGAGCTATCCACCCGCCTCGGCCTCCCAGAGTGCTAGGATTACAGGCGTGAGCCACCGCGCCCGGCCTGAACCTTAATTTTTATACTAAAAAATATGGAATGGAGGGTAAAATTTACATGCATTTTTAAAATACAAAATAAAGGAAACCTTTTAAAATGTTAATTATGGAGTTGAACTGCATGAGGCCATTTCTTTAGATCCTGAAGGGTAATGAGTTTACTCTCTTCTACCTCTCCTTTTCTCTAGAGACTAGATGGAAACTTGAGAAGCACTGCTTACTTGTTAAGAGCTGAGGCATTCCTGGCAGCAGAGTGATTAAAGCTCATGGCCCACCAGCTAGAAAGGTAAGAGATTTTAAGTTTAACATAAAAGTATTTTTTTTATGTTACAAGAATTTATCTTATATTGTAAGACATATCACTCAAATACTATGATTTTGTAATTATCCCTCAAATATTACTGAATTCAGCAAATGTTTAAAGATAGTAGTCCTTAGAATACTAATGTCTTAGTAAAAAATACTAACGTTTAGTAAAAAAAAGATTCTGAGGTTCAGCAAATTTAGAAATGTCTTTGTGGAAATAGAATGCATATCAGCATATAAAAACACACTGAAGACTTATGTTAAAGTGTTTAGTTTTTACGCAGAGGTTCCTAAACTTATCTGAATAGGGACAGCTCTTTAGCAAAGGGTCCCAATTTAAAGGTCCCAATTCTCCTAGGATTTTATAAGGATAGTAATGAAAGGAGTTAATCTGTGAGGTATTTTCTGCATTTCAAAAATATTTTGAGCAAATGTTTACCCATTCTATGGCTGTATATGCTAACTAAAATGTCAAATTTATTTGCTTTTGGATTGAATTATATGAACTTAATTTGTTACCATGATTGTCTCATGCTGATCAGAAACATTGATTGGAAGTTGTACAGTCCCTCAATCATGACTTTATTGAACATCTACTATGTGCCAGCCACAGTATGGTGATACTACAGATACAAAGTAGAATGGCTTCTAAACATGGAAGGAAAATATCAATTTAATAAATGTAGTCTAACATACAAAATATTTCAAATCATGGTGATCTAGTAATAGACTTTGTCAGATAATATCAAGATACATAAGCAAATTGGCCTGTTCTATTGTACCTGGATGTGGAAGTTTAGATCAAAAGAGAAACTATGCATAAATGCACAATTTGACAAAAATTTGGAAAATAATTTAAATGTACATAATATCTATTTGAAAAGTAAAAAAATTTAAAGCAAGTATAAAGAAGAAAGGGTGGTAACATTTGATAATTTCTTCTTACACATTGATACATGCATTAAATAATTTTGAGCTACTTGACTAGCTTAAATGATCAAGTTTACTATTTTGATTAGATGTATTCTCCATAAATAGAAGCCACATGAGGGCAGACACTGTGTGTCATTGTACCCTGGAATCTAGCATAATTCTTACCCTATTGCATGTGCTCAATATTTATTGACTGAATGACTAAATGAGAGATCTGAATTTCAGGTTAGGGAAGTAGTAGATGGAAGGCTATCAAAAGTGAGCCATGTTAACTAAGAAGGGGGTGGATGAGTGAGAAATGGATGGCATGAGAGAGGGAGCTGATTAAAAGCCTGCATAACCAGATCCAGAGATTAAGGGGTAGCATAAGACTGAGGTGGGAGGCAGTGATCAGTCCATGCAGGGGTCTGGAAACAATGTTAAGGATTTGAGGTTTTATCCTAAGATGTTTCTTTATAACTGGTCCATTCCACTTGTTTTGACTAGCAGTGCTTGAGTTTAGATCAGGTGTCCTCAAACTACGGCCCGCCGAGGTCATTTATCCCACCCGCCGGGTGTTTTTGCCACTGCTGCCTGTCCTGCTTAGCAGCCAACTCATCCCCGGCCCTCAGTGCGCACTCTCCAACTGTCTGAGGGACAGTGAACTGGCCCCCTGTTTAAAAAGTTTGAGGACCCCTGGTTTAGATCATCATTCTCTATCTTCAACTTAGCAGTAGCTTATGTTGGTTTTCTTATGCATTGCATTGTACTCTCTTAATTTATCCTCCACACTTCTATTAGTGGTCTTGCAAAAATGCCTCTCTGATTATCTAGTTCACCTACTTAAAATCTTCCAATTTCTTAGAGTAGGGTTAGGCAACCTTTTTCTTTAAAGGAGGTTTGATAGTAAGTATTTTAGGCCATGTGTTAATCATATAGGGTCTCTGTTGCATATTCTTTGTACTACCCCTAACCATTAAAAATACATAAAACTTATTTAGCTCAACAATTTGGCCCAGCACATAGTTTTATAACCTCAGGGGAGGGGAGGGGAGAAAGTGGAGTGAAGTGAGGATGGAATCCAATTCCTTACCATGGTATTAAAGGCCTTTCAAGATTTGCTTACCTCCCTGGCCTTACCTCTCTTCTCTTAACCTTATATGTTTCAAGCATCAGAAGTTCTTAGAAATTCTCACTGTTCTCTGCTTTATTGTGCCTTAGCATACTGTCTCTTTTTTCTGAAATATCCCTGACTGGCTGGTGCCTCTTACTTTGAGAAGACTCAGCTCAGGCATTACTTCCTTCACTCAGTAGCCTTTCCAGTCCTTCTCTAGGTTTGGCTAGGTCCTTAGGGAACAGAAATTCAATCAGGTAAATTCAAGTGAAAGGGGGGCTTATATTAAGGATACTGGAGACTCTGGGGGACCCAATCACAAAAAGCGTAGTTGGTCATCACAGAAACTAATTTTCATCCTCTTGACTGCATGGTTTCTCATCTCTATTTTTCTCTGTCTTCTTGATTCAGGCCTTCATTAATTCCTTATCAGTATGAACGTGACAGAAAGTGTCTACCAGTCCTAAGTGTGATCTTTAAATCTCTGGTACCCACCCCTGTTTGACTGATTTATTTTTCTTTTTATAAATTTCCTGAAGAGGTAGTTTGATTTGGCTTAGCTTGCTCAGGTGTCTCTTCTGGTTCACCTGAGGCAAGTATGTCAAGGTCATGGATACATAAGATTGCCCTTCACTGTTGGCAGGGCAGATCAGGCTCTCTAAGAGGAGAATATGAGTGCTTTAGAGAGATGACCAACTCCAATATGCTCCTTACGGTCGCATAGTGTCTGTGTTTATCTTTATTATTATATCTATCAGTGAATAATTATTATTTTCACTTTTTTTTGTCTTCCTGACTACTCTGATTTTAAGGGCAGGGACTGTGTCTCTTATTCTTAACATGGTATTGGATACAAAATAGGCAGTCAGATGTTTTCCAAATAAGTTTCATAAAATAAATGATTTGTATTGAAAATGTTTGGGAATGCTGTATATTGTATGTAGTAGTATTATCCATCTTTAGAAATTTGCTTTGAAACTTGAGTACATACTTGAAAGGTATGAGTTTGCAACATTTATAGTTCTGTAACCAACTAACTAGAAGATCAGTCAAATTCACCTCTTAGAATCTAGAGATTTCTAAAGTTAGTCACCAGAAATTGATTCACCCCCTCCCATTTTTGTAGATTCTTTTACCAGCACTATTTTCTTTGAAGTGAGTTCATTTCCTTCTTTCTTGTTTTTGATAGAGATGTAGGAAAAGGAAATATTTTATCAGCTGAATCACTTGAATGATAGAATTCAAAATAGCATAAGAATATTGATACTACAGCCTACAGACTTAACCCACATGTCATATTTAAAAAAAGGAACAAGGATGCTGTCTAATAGGATAAAGGATTATCTAATATCAACTCTTGAGGCTTTATGCAGATTTGTAAATTGTTCTACTTTGGTATGATTCTCTTTGCTCTTAACATTGCAGTACAGAATGTAGTTTTTTGTTCTTTAACATATAAACATGAAAATTATAAATCAGAAACAAGCATAGAATTGTTAAAGAATCAGCATATTTTGTAGCATTTTTCTTATCTTATGACTACTGCCAGAAACTACACGATGCTAATTATATAATGATTATACAGTAGTCCCCCCTTATGCAAGGGTGATATGTTCCAAGACACCCCCCAGCAGATGCCTAAAACCTCAGCTAGTACTGAACCCTATATATGCTGTTTTTTCTTATATAGTAACAGGTGGGTAATATATACAGCATAGATTTAATATTTTTGGACTGTAATTGACTGCAGGTAACTGAAACAGTGGAAAATGAAGCCATGGATAAGGGAGGACTGCTGTATAGTAAACGATAGTGCATATTATTTATATATAGCTTAAACTCCTTAAACGCATTTTTCCTTTTTTCTTTTTATTATTTTTTTTTAGTTCAAAACTCTTTAATAATAAATTGCCAGTATGATGCTCTATTACTCCCAAAATTTTCTACAAGACATTCTCCTGTAAAACCACAATACAACCACGAAAGTCAGGTAGTTAACACTGATATATTGCTACCATCTAATCTGCAGGTTACATTTTAGTTTTGCCAGTTGTTCCAGTAATGTCCTTTATAGCAAAAGGATTCAGTCTGGAATCTCATGTTGCAGTTATTTGTTATATCTCATTGGTCTTTTTAAATTGGAAACAGTTCCTTAGTCTCTCCTTGATTTTAATGACTTGGACACTTGCAGATTATAGGCCAGTTATTTTGTAGAGTTTACCTCAATTTGGGGTTGTGTAGTATTTTTTCGTGATTAGATTCAGGTTCTATATCTTTGGCACAACTATCATAGAAGTGATGCTGTGTCTTATTGTATTCTATGAGGACCACATGGTTTTGATTTTCCTTATTTCTGGTGGAGTTAACTGGAATCACTTAAGGTGATGTTTGTCAGACTTTTGTACTGTAAATTACTCTTTTGCCCTTAATAATTAAGCTATATTTTATAGAGAGATACCTTGAGTCAATGTGAATGTCCTTTTCCTTATCAAACATTCAGTTTATTTATTCTTTTATATCAGCATGGATTAATGGAACCCTGTTTTATTCACAATATGATCCATTACTAACATTATTTATTTTGATTCTCAAATTGTTCCAGAAAGTGGCCAAATCTATAAGTCCTTTCTTACTTTCTGGCACAAGATATTCAGAGCCTATCCTGTACTTCCCCTGCCCCAGCCCTGGATCAGCCAGTTCTTCAAGGAGTCCAGGTCCACTTTGACAGAGGATGATATGTAGACATTAAGATCTAGATGCTAAGTGTGTTTATTGTTATTAGGGTTTCAGTGTTCCCAGGCCCTCTCAGTGGACACTGATAGGGAAGTATATGAATATATACACATATACATATATATACACATAGTAACATCTGTATTTCTGTATCTTTATATTGAAAGCCAGAAGTTCACACCAGTATCTCCAAATCTTATGTAATACCAAGATTCATTCTATTTTTATAATTCCCTTCACTACAGTGTCAATTCATTTTCACCCAGCACATCCTTGATAAATTTACTCATTTGATCAATCCCCATGTATGTATATAATTAATCGCCTGTTGCCACCAGGCCCTCTCTTCCCCATCAAGTAAATGTCCTCTTGCTTGGGTCCTAACACCCTCTCTGGACCAGCGCCACTCCTTTACCTTATGTGTCCACTTTCTCAGCCCATTGACATCTCAGGCATTGACATCTCATTGACATCTCACACCAAGCTGTCCCCCTTCACAAGGAAATCTTTCTTCATCCAATTCAGACTCCCAACATCCCATGCAGGGCTGACCGTCCCCCCATCCCCCACCCTCACCCCCATTGACATCTTTCTTGCCTTCCCAGGCTCAGATACTCTGCAGGGGGCTACCTCCAGGGCCTGTCTGAGCTACCTTCTTTACAGACACTCTTATATTTCTTGGCTAAGTTATTAGAAATAATTTGCTAGTTAATTTCTCCCATTTTCTTCTATTCATCTTAAAGTGTTTTTCTTTACTATTATTGGCATTCATATTATGTGTGATTCCATTGGATAAGGGTTTGTGTAATAACTCTAGAAGTTCCAAAATGGTCTTTCTGTACTATTATTTTTTAAAAATGGTTTACATAAAATTTCTATATAACTGTTATGCATAGAATAGCAAGACAATAACAACTAGTAGGCACTGTATAGTAGGAGAAATGTGTTTGTTCCATATTTTACTTTGATAAGTCATTTTACCCTTTCAGACCTCAGTCCCATTTGTAGGGTGAATAGTTTAGACTAGATTGGGAACACGATGAGGTATGTGATAAAAAATCCATGTCATAAGAAAGAGCCTATGATTTATATTCAAGAGAGGGAATTTTGGACTAACATTTTATTTATTTTTAATTTTTAGAGACAGGGTCTCGCTATGTTTCCCAGACTGGACTCAAACTCCTAGGCTCAAGTGATTCTCCCACCTCAGCCTCCCATGTAGCTGAGACTATAGGCGCACACCACTGCACTCAGCTTACGTTTTATTTTTTAAAAATGGGCAAACGAGGCATTTCACACAGAACTACATATGACTATTAATGAAAAAAGTTCAACCTCATTAGTGTGTCAAGATAATGCAACTTTAAAATTAGTTTTTTTACTAATCTGACAAAAATGTTAAAAAATAATATCCACTGTTGGTGTAGATATTGATAAATGAAGTCTTTCTGTACTGGCAAAGTAATAATCAATGCTGTATATTGGAGGGCAGTTTAGCAATATAAATCAAAAGCCTTAAAAAATATACCTTCACTTTGACATAACAATTTCACTTCTAGAAATTCATCATGTGTAAATTACTACAGATATTGCACAAAGATTTGTCCCAAAGATATTTGTTGATAAAAGTCTATTAATAAATAATTATGTAGTAGAATACTATATAGCCATTAAAAATAACATCTAATATTTAATGACATTACTATTTAATAATGGGGCAGAATTTAGATAATTGCATTTTAAAGAAGTTGTAATACTATTTTTATAATTTTTAAAGTTAATGTATATTCACACATTGACAGGACTAGATTATGTACTCTGGAATGTTAGCAGTGGTTATCTCTGAATGGTGATATTCTAGGTGGCTTTTATTTTCTTCTTTTTGCTCTTCTGTATTATTCTGGGAGCAAAATTAAAGTTCTTTACAATGTCTTAGTTCAGTAGGTGTAGTTTAGTTTATATTATCAGGAAATAACAATTTTCTTCTGAATCCCAATGAAAACTTCAGCTTAGAATTTGATAGTTTATACAGTATAACTAATAGTAGAAATTGTTCTGGTTTTGTTGTTACAAATGAAAATCAAAGTATAATTTTAACAAATTTGAGATTCTAAATTAAAATGCCTTATAGCAATAAAACAGAAAATATAAGGAAACATATATGTGTATATGTGGAATTACCTTAGCTAGAAAGAAGACGCCTTCACTTTTGTACTGATCTATTTCTGCAAGAGCATCAAGCAGATGTCCTCAATTCATATGATGCTCTTATGCCTATGTTAAAATGATTGTTATCTCATATTATGTAGATTTTTTTTCTTTAGAATTTTCAGAGATTTACTTACTCTTTCCTTCTGTATTTTTGTACTCACCTCTTTCTCCAATCTTAGGAGCAATTGTTAATTGCTTTTTATCCCAGAGCAGTTTTTGATTATATATCTCATTCGAAGTTTGAGAAAGTAGTTCATATGGAAGAATATACATTTTTTTCAGAAATAACATATATGAGCATACATATTAAAGTTTTTTATGGATTCCAGCAGAGCACAGTGGCTCAATTCTGTAACCCCAGCACTTTGGGAGGCTGAGGTGGAAGGATCACTTGAGCCCAGGAGTTCAAGACCAGCCTGAGCAATATAGCGAGACCCTTGTCTCTACAAAAAATTAGCTAGGCATGGTGGCATGCGCTTGTAGTCCTATCTACTCAGGATATAGAGGCAGGAGGATCACTTGAGCCCAGGAGTTAAAGGCTACGGTGAGCTATGATCATACCACTGTACTCTAGCCTGGGAAACAGAGCAAGACCCCATCTCTTTAAAAAAATTTTTTTTTCATGGATTCAGGTCTGAAAAATATATTTGTATAGTACTGTATTGGTTTTACAAGAACCACATACCTAGGTGAAATTTTTAAGTGTTGAAAGTAAAGCTTCATATTGAATTTAATTTAGAGAAAGTGTCAGAGGCACTTTATTAAGCCATTGCGTAAGGGGAGACAGAGAGCAAGTTGCCATTTCAAACCTGGAAGTTTCACTGAGTTTTCATAGGATGTGAAATGAAAAATCCAGGTGATGGTGGGATACTAGGAGGAAAAAAGTAAAGTGAGTTTCACTCAAGTAATTTATAGGTACCATTCATGAATGGTCACTAGCCATGGTCTTTGACTTTATATATCAATGGCAGGTTATTTCAAAAACTTTGGAGTTGACACCTTAAGGTTTTTAAATATTTTTAAAACAGCTTTTTGAGGTATAATTGACCCACAATAAATTGTACATATTTAAAGTGTACAACTTGACAAGTTTTAACTTACGCATATATACTCATGAAACTGTCATCACAATCAAGATGATACATTTCACCCCATAAGTTCCTCCTGCCCCTTTGTAATCCTTCCCTCCCACTCCTACTTCCGTCCATAGGCAATCACTGATCTGCTTTCTGTCACTGTAAATTAATTTTTGTTTTCTAGAATTTTGTATAAATGGAATCATACAATGTGATTATTTTTCTTGGACTGTCTTCTTTCACTTAGCATAATTATTTTGAGATTCTTCCATGTTGTAGTATCAGTAGTTCTCAAGACAGACTCTTTACACACTTAAGGATGGACCAGGTTCTAACTGAAGTCAGAGCATAGCAAGATGCAATCTGATTTGGGACTTTTAATCTTCAGCATTTTAGTCTAGCCAATATGATTATAGCCCACAAGGCATTTTAAACATTCCAGGACTAAGACATTTTATTGTGGTGTGTCTTTGCAGTGATTACTTCATAGTTACTTTTGAAATTAAAGATCACTTCTTTCTTGAATAGATTTATTCCTGATTTTCTGTTGCATTTTGTAGCTCTTCTCAAAGGAGGGGATTATATTATTTTGTGCCAGTAAGGCACTTTAATTTTAGCTTATCTTTGTGGGCATTTTGCTTTAACCTTCATTTTACTTTATGTTCATGAATAATTATATTTCAGCAATTTAC
Organism: Cheirogaleus medius; assembly: GCA_008086735.1. Classification (NCBI taxonomy): domain Eukaryota; kingdom Metazoa; phylum Chordata; class Mammalia; order Primates; family Cheirogaleidae; genus Cheirogaleus; species Cheirogaleus medius. The sequence goes on along the minus strand of VBSM01001562.1, from coordinate 21,097,769 downwards.
TTTAATGGTAGTGTTGATTTAAGATCGTGTAGCTCTATTTCTGAAGTAAAATTGTAAGACACTATCTAACCTGAACCTGTTTCTCCATCAGTAAAAATGGGAATAATAAAGCATACCTCATGAAGTTTTTAGAGGAGCCAAGTATATAATATATATAAATCACTTAGAAAAATGTTAGAGTATTCAATATGGAATGATTATTACTCATAAAAGCTATGAAATCTTTATTTGAAATTATATTACTGTATATTTTCAGCTGTCTGAAACTTTGAATGAAGTACTGTCTTGCTGAGTTATTGATAATGTGGAGAATAAGAGCCTCTGTTAAATACTGATAATGAAGGATCAGAAATCTTTAATAATTTTACTTTTATCATCTAAGCCATCTCTAGTACAGATTATTTGTGTTTTAAAAAATAATAGCAGCTGCCATTTGAGTGCTTACTATAAGCAAGTCATTGAGCTTTTTTATACAATATTTTACTCTCAGAATAACTCTGTAGTATAGATACTATTATTCCCATTTGCCAGACTTCACAGTGGTTAGAGTAAAAGCTTAGGCTCTGAAAACAGTGCACTATCAGATATGAGCTATGCTTTTTAAAATATCACCATGTTTCTCCAGGAACTGCTTCTATACAGACAGCATTTACCTCATTTTTAGTATCTACAGGACTAGTGTTCTCTTTTCCACCTCATAACAGGGCCTCAGCACCTTGTAAATATTAAAAGAATCTTACTGTAGTCTTAGTTCTCTAACTGATACCTGTTGTAGCTAATCTCTGATGTTTTATACCAGTACTAGGCACCTCTGTCTTCATCAGTAGTAAAGAATTGGAATGGAAATATTTACAATTTGCCAATAAATGGGAAAGTCTTGTTTTAGATCCTTCATGATATTTGAACCTTAAGTTACCCAAATTTAGTTGTCTGTCTCTTTAATAAAAATTCTGTTTGCCAGGGTGTGATACGGTACCTGTAGTTCCTGCTACTTGGGAGGCTGAGGCAGGAGGATCCCTTGAGCCCAAGAGTTTGAATCCAGCATGCGTAACATAGTGAGACTCTCAAACAAAAATTTCTTAAAAATGAAAATCACCTGTTTGTACTTTTCCTAGTTAAAAAGGTAGAGGTGTTTAATATTGTCTATTTCTTTAAAAAACCTTGACATAGAAGTTGGCAGCCTTTCTGATAGGATGTAGAGTTTTTACTTCTATAAGAAGTAAATGTGTACCTACACATTCTACAAATTATAGTTTCTTTGGGGTTAATAATTCAGCATTCACTCTGTGCTTGCTATTGGCAAGTAAGATACTGTGTAGATGTGAGGATGAATAGAACAGCCTTATAATGTTAATAACAATAGTACTAATAGAATTGCAGCTGCCATTTTATCAGGTGCTCATGTGCCAAGCATTGTACTAGCACTTTACATATACTATTTTTAAATGCTTACAACTGTGAGGTACGTGCTATTACCCCTATTTTATGGTTGGGGAAACTGAAGCTCAAAATAGTTTAAAACTTTGCACAAGGTTGCTTATCTTATGAATGGCAAAACCAGGCTTTGAAGCCAATTCTGACTCAAAAGCTCATATTCTTTTTGCTATATTGCGATTCTTCAAGGAATAGTAGGCAATAGGAAGGGGTGGGAGAAGCACACAGATTATATTATAGACTATATTATAAAACATAGTGTGAGTGCTATAAGCAAAGCATAAACAACACAGAAAGCTTAGTAAAAGAAATTTTTTATTTGGGTTATGGGGAAGGTATCACGAAGTGTGATTTGAACTGGGCCTTGACAATATAATATCAAAGAAGGCAGACATTCATCTGGGACGATATATTTATGTTCTTAGAGATGGGGTTTCACTGTCACTCAGGCTGTAAGTGCAGTGGCATGATCATAGCTCACTGCAGCTTCGAACTTCTGGACTCAAGCAATTGGGAGAGGGTGTATTTTAGATAGAGCCAAAAGAATGCAAATTGAGAGCCATTTTCATAGGATAACCGGCACTCTGATATTGTTAAATGGGCCGTGGTATATTAGAAGTAGCACTTAGCAGGAAGTGAGGTTAGAAAAGAAAGGGTAACTCTGACTATATCTTTCAAGGTATAGCTATAACCCCTAAAAGGTTGTATCTATTAAGATATACCAGATAGATAATCAGATTTGTCTTTATAGTATTCAGTGATAGTTTTGAATCTTAATTTGGGGTTGTAGGGAAAAGGAGGTTTGAGTTGGATACTTGATTAATTAGTTTATACTCCATTACTGTCTTGGAAGTTCTATGAAGGCAGGTATCTATCTTAATTCACCACTACATCCCCAGCATCTAGCAAGAAATGCTAGTGCCAAGCACAAAATAGAAACTGAAGAAATGGAAGATAAAGGAATATTAGAAGAAAAGTTAAGAGAAACCAAAGAAGCTGATGTTTAAAAAATTTTATCTAGAAGTCTCCTGGGTACTTTTCATGACAGTAATTTTCCTACTAGAGTAGCAGGGGTCCTCAAACTTTTTAAACAGGGGGCCAGTTCACTCTCCCTCAGACCGTTGGAGAGTGCGCACTGTGGGCCCGGGACGAGTTGGCTGCTAAGCAGGACAGGCAGCGGCGGCAAAAAAACCCGGTGGGCCGGATAAATGTCCTCGGCAGGCCGTAGTTTGAGGATGCCTGTATGTAGAGGCTTGCCAGAGAGGAGTGTGTGGTATGTTAGCAATTCTCAATCTGCAAGCATTGATTTCTCCAACAATTTATAGTTTAACAAAGTCTCCTTTCAGGCTTCTGTTGTGAGCATATTTCCAACCTTGCTGTAAAAGGGAGATAAGCCTGGATTTAGAGGCTTGAGATTTAATAAGATTAACAAAAAGGTAGCATTTAAGCCTCCCAGAGGAATTGTTATCATTTATGTCTCTGAGTTCTTGAACTGTTAATATTTACCTCAGCTAGTTATTAGGAAATGGTAATAAGGGAATGGGAATTTTTACTGTTTTTTTAGGAAATAGACGACTGTGTAGGTAAGGAACTTGTTTTGTAGGGTACAGGGCTGGTGTAGTGATGGGAGAGAAGAGATGAGAAAGGACGGTATCAAGAGTTAACTCCCTCTGAAAGCTTTTCTAGAACTATCAGATTGGTCCTTACAGTCTATACTCTTGTAGTATTTTGGTTCTTACTCCTACCAAATTAATTGAGATTGTACTTCTGTATTCCTCTTTCTTCTGCTAAACTAAAAGTTGAGTCTCAAGTACAGGAATTGGTTTTTTCATCTTTGTGGCTCCATACATTTGATGTTTAAATGAATTTTGTATGAAACTGAATGAGGCACTGCTTTAGGTAGTTAACCTTTCTCATGCAGCTGACGTTCTACCTGTAATGACAGAAATGTGACTGTTATAGATTTACTTTGGATTATTCTAGTGTTCTTTTCCCTGTTCCCACAGGCAGTAGGTAAAGTTGGATGTAAATAGAGAAGTTGAACCTTACCAGATACAAGTTTTGCCTGGGGCAAGGGAAGACACTTTCCTCTTTCTGTCTTCTCTACCAGATTGACCTTTACTCCAGGCCTCAGAACTGTGGCTAGTTTCATGTTTCCTCACAAGAATTATCCAATTTTTCTGAGCAAGATATTCTTGAAACCACATTTATAAACAAAATTATGAAATATATAATTGTTTCTGGCTTATTTGTATAAGCATATAGTTACTCTTGTTTACCACTAGACAAGGTTTCAGTTAAAAGAAGGTGAAGTATTGACAGTTTAAAAATGGGCCACTGACCTGGGTAGTTTCAGTATGCTGTATGTACCTTAAGCTAATATCAAATAAGCAAATTGTAAAGTTAGGGAACAGGGAGCTGCTTAAATCAACTATATCATGGGACAAATAAGTTTTGATGAATTAGGCTGAGAAGCTGATGTCTACTGAGTACATTTTAAAAATTTTAAAACTCTGAATAGAAATATTAAGTCACATCTTTCTCATCCAAGTTCAGAAGTAAGTATTTTTACTCATTTAATGGCTGCCCTTCAGCCACAGCCCTAAGGGCTGAATTGAATGTTTCTTACTCTTTTAACCCTTTGGGTAGAGTTGGATATATTAATCCTATGTTTAAGGCATTTATGTGTATGTGTGTTCATATTTCAAGAGCGGTACTCTATTATGAAAAGTCTTAATAGTGACTAGGTTTTTGGATGGCATTCATGCTACAGAGAGTAATTTGAGCACTTTTATTTTCTGGTGTTTCAAGAAGTATTTCAAAACTATTTTTAACAGTGTGAAACCACTTTGTTTTTTAGTATCCTTGCCACAAGAAAGAGGATGTGATAAGTTGTCCAACTTATGAAATTCAAGTTACATGTGAATTCTGCCAGGTATGTGTGCAATATTTGGTATTTTTAGCTATTTTTTTATATTTTAGGTTATAAACATTTTCATAGGTTGTTTCTATTAATAAATATTTGGGTTTTTTCATAAGTAAGAAATCACTTATTTAGTATGTAGTTTAGCTGATACTCCTATTGTGTTTTTAAATTATCAAATTAAGAGCATCAAAATATACTTAACTATTACAGATATAAATGTGTTTTAAGGTTTTGATTTCTTCTATAATGAATTCCAAATAATATTAGTCCCGTGAGATGTTCTGCGAAAACATATTCAAATAGCAAATAGCTGTGGCAAAAATGCCATAATCTAGGTGTTCCTCTAGTCACTTCACTTGAGCATATGAAAGGCCCTGAAAAGCCCTGCAAAATAAAGTATACTTCAGCATTTCCCAAGTTTGTTTGGCTACATACCTTTTTCCAGATAGTACCTACTGACGTCCCTATCGAAATCTTTTAGGAAACATTGCTCTTGAAGGGTTAACAAGCTAGTGTTGAAAAAGGAACAATGTTACAGAATTACTAGTTGAATCAAATATATTTACTATATATAATTTCTAGAAAGAAAGCAGTAAGGAAACAAAAACTTACAAGTTGATGGAAGGAATAATTGGGAACTTTAAGTTGAAATTAAAAAGTAGGAAAATAATCTTTACTCAAAAATGTCTTTTTGCAATTGTTTTATTTAGATCAAGATCCAAAAAGGTCCTTATGTAGAACATTTAGAAATTTAAAAAAAAAGATCCTTTTTTCATCTAAAGCAGTACCTCCTTTGCTTTTCTTTTTTCCCCCATGACATTTACTTGTTGAAGAGATCAGGTCATTTGTCCTGTGGATTTTTCTATGTATAGACAGTCTTTAGCTTCCAATGGTTTGACTTGTGACTTTTGGACTTTATGATGGTGTGATGCCTTAAATCTCTCACTCTACCTCTGCTTAGAGGCCTGTGAAGTTCAGTCATTTTTAAATATACACTTTTCGCTTGGTATCTATGGGGGATTGGTTCTAGGACCTACCACAAATACCAAAATCTGTGGATGCTCCAGTCCCTGATACAAAATGGTGTAGTATTTGCATATAACCTATGCGCATTCTTCCATATACTTTAAATCATCTCTAGATTACTCATAATACCTAAAATAATGTAAATGCTATGTCTAAATGGTTGTTATACTGTATTGTTTAGGTCATAATGACAAAGAAAAAAGTCTATATATGTTTGGTATAGGTGCAGTGGTGTTTTGTTTTGTTTTTGAATATTTTTGCTCCAAGGTTCATTGACTCCATGGATGTAGAATCCACGGATACAGAGGATGTACATATTCTTTCATTTTTTACTGTTTTCTATAGTATGTGTCCTTTTCAAATCAAAGCTTCTCTAAGTTTTCCTGGAACACACTGTATCTGGGTAAAGTTGCCTATATAATTTTTGTCTTATTTCTTAGTATTTGGTTAGATATACTATTTTGGTTTTTACTTTTTTGCCTTTTACTGAAGTATAATTTACATAGAATAAAATGCACTATGTAGAGTAAAATCTGTTTTATCAATCTTTTCTTGTGTGAACATTGCCATTTTAAGAAACCTTTGCCTACTCCAAAATCAGGAAGATTGTTTCCTAGTTTTTCTTCTAGAAACTTTTTCTTTGCCTTTCACATTTAGATCTATAATCTACTGTGACTTATATTTTTAGTATGTCATGAGATACGAATCAAGGGTCATTTTTTTAAACTTACAGATACTTAAATTGGCATAGCATTAAGACTCTGGAAAGTCCTGCAAAATGAAGCCCACAGTATAATATGCTTTGGGAAACATTTATCTAAAGGGTTGATAAGCTCCTGCTGTGTAAAGGGAATATCACACAATTACTAGTTGAGTTGAATACTGTTGCTTATATAAAATTTCTAGAACCAGGGATTGAAAAGACCGTCCTTTCCCCACTGAACTGCAGTTGAGCCTTTATACAAATCGGGTGACCTTATGTATGTTTCCATTTTTATACTTTATTTTGTTCCATTGCTTTAAATGTTTATCATTGGACTGATACCATGCTATCTTAATTATTTTAGTTTTATAATAAGTCTTGGTGTCTCATAATATAAGTCCTCTAGCTTGATTACTGTTCTTCAGGATTGCCTTACTTATCTTTTGCGTTTCCTTGTAAATTTTGGAATCAGTTTCTACACACACATAAAACCTGCTGGGATTTTGGTTGGAATTGTATTTTAATAGATTGATTTGGGCAGAATAGTTGTCTTATTAACATCAAGTCCTCCAATCCATGAACATGTTACATCCTCCATTTTATTTAGTCCTTCTTTAATTTCTTTGGGAAATGTTTTGTAGGGTTTTTTTTTTAAATGTATGGTGTACATTTTTCATTAGATTTATTCCTAGGTATTTGTTTTTAATGTTATAAGTAGAATTAGTGAAATAGAAAGCAAGAGTACAATTTGAATAAATGAAGCAAAAGATTTAAAATTAGCAATAAAGTGGATAAACCCTTTGGACTGATTAAAGAAAAAGAGAAAATTAATGATATTAGGAATTTTAAAGGAGATATAACCTCAGATATAGTAGATAAGAAAAAAGTAAGAGGATGTTATGAATAACTATACCAATACATTTAAAGTATAGATGTAATGGATAAGTTTCTGGAGGACAGAATTTCTACAAGAATTTTAGTTTATTTAAGGATACTGAATTCATGACTTAAAACCTCTCCACAGAGAACACCCCAGACTCAGATAGCTTCATGGTGAATTCTTCCAATATTTAAGAAAGGATTAGTATCTGTCTTACACAGATTCTTCCAGAGAATAGAAAAGAATTAACATGACCCCATTCTTCTTATAAAGCCATCATAACCTTGATACCTGGCAAGGTTATCTCTCATGAACATAGATGTAAAAATCTTAAAAGATTAGCAAGTAAAAATTGTTGTTGGTTTATCAATAAAAGCATTCATTGTGATTTACCATATAAAAACAATAAAAGAAGAAACAATAATCATTTCAAGAGATACAGAAAAAACATTTGATAAGTTCCATCTCTACTTATGATTAAAACTCTTAGGAAATTAGAAATAGGAGAATAGTTTCTTAAATTGATAATAGGTATCTAAAAAATTAGGTGTATTTTTAAAATACTATCCAGTATCTGCAAAGTGCAATAAAATGAGATATGCCTATATCAGCAATTCTCATAAGGTCCAAGGACCCTTAAGGGTCCTAGAGATCTTTAAAAGAGTCTGTGAAGTAAAAAACATTTTCATAATAATACTGAGATATTATTTGCCCTTTTTTCTGTCATTCTCTCACAAGCAGACATGGAGTTTCCTAGAAGAGACATGACAGTAATATCACAACAGGTTGAATACAAGAAGCAAATATGAGAATCCAACTGTCTTGTTGTGTTAAGCCAGACAATAAAAGATTTGCAAAAAATATGAAATAATGCCTCTCTTTCTTACTAAATTTTTTGTTTTAAAAATACATTTAGTTTTCATAAAAATATGTTATACATATTAACATGCAATGAGTTCATTGTTATTTTTAAAGAAATTAATAAACTGATATTTTTAGAATTTCTTAGTTTTATTTCTAATGTGATCAGTATTGATAATAACTCACATAAATGAAAAAGTTCTTTAGGGGTTCTAAATTTTTAAGAATGAGAACTGCTAGGCCATACTGTCCTCCTCACTCATTTTCTTTTCTCTTTTTTTTGTTTTTCTTTTTTTTGAGACAGAGTCTCGCTTTATTGCCTGGGCTAGAGTGCCATGGCATCAGCCTAGCTTACAGCAACCTAAAACTCCTGGGCTCAAGTGATCCTCCTGCCTTAGCCTCCTGAGTAGCTGGGACTACAGGCGTCTGCCACCACACCCATCTAATTTTTTCTATTTTTAGTAGAGACAGGGTCTCCCTCTTGCTCAGGCTGGTCTCTAACTCCTGAGCTCAAGCGATCCTCCCACCTTGGCCTCCCAGAATGCTAGGATTACAGGCATGAGCCACCATGCCTGACCTCCTCACTCATTTTCTATTTAAATAAATTTCGTTAGCGGTCAATCTCAGCTAATCTTGTAGAATACTTTTGCTTATATTTATAGATTTATATACCAGTATGCTTTGGTTTGTAAAAATTTAAGAAGCACTGGAAGGATAATATGTTACTCAGATAAATAGCAAACGTCATGAGAAAATGTTCCAAACTTAGTTGTAAAATAGTTTATAGTGCTCACAGATTCTGTAGGTCAAGAATTTGAACAGGACACAATGGGATGGCTTGTCTCTACTTTTTGATCAATGGTGATCAGATGGAAAAATGTGAATGAAGCTTCTCACATCATAGCGGTTGAATTCTGGGGTAGAGTGTCCTGACCAGTAGTATATTGGGAGCAAGCAAGTTCCAGATGGCCAAAGCAGAGACTATAAGACTTCTGACCTAGCCTTGTGTCATTTTCACAGTGCCCTATTAGTTGAAGTAGTTATAAATCCACCCAGATTCAAGGGACAGGCTGGTCTGGAACTACTGACCTTAAGTGATCCTCCCATCTCATCCTCCCAAAGTGCTAGGATCACAGGCATGAACCACCGTGCCTGGCCAAAAAGCAAACTCTTAAATTCCTTCTTAAAGTTACACCTCTTCCTATGTTGGAAGCATAATGGAAAACTCAAAGGGAAATACAAAAATAAAAGAGAAATAAGTCCCAGACTAAGAGGATCTCTCTTCCCAGTAAAAGAGGTAATATTTACATAACAAAATCTCTATCTCTAACTCTAAACTCTTTCTAAATCCTCAATTTCCAACCCTTTGTTAGTGGTATAGGTGGGATCAGAACTTAATCTTCTGAGTCCAAATTCAAAGCCCTTGACAATATTTTATGCTATTTCCTCCTAATTTATCAAAATTTTGTCAAAGGTTTCATATATCTTATTTTTAGGAAACTCATGCTGGTTCACAGTAGTCACAGTTTAAGTTTTAAGCATGTACATAGTGATCACTGAGAATATAAAAGATTTCCAGAAAGTCATATTCAACCTTATGTATAGAATTTGTAAAATATGTGAACAAATTTTTATTACTTTATCTAAAGTTTTATTGCTATAATTGTCAAATAGCCTATGGACAACTTGGTATTACACTGGTAGGTGTAAGAATGACACTTGAGGAAACACTTATCTAGACTTCTGGTTTCTGCTCCAACACATAGAGAGCTTTAAAGTCATCACTCCTGTCCTAACAACAAGAAAAAAGCTAAACAAACTGAAAATCATCAACTCTTCTTAGATCCTTCAGAGAATTGAGGTCACAGGGAAATTGGTTACCCTGAAAAGTAGAGGCTAAGGCAGATACCGAGAATCACTAGTTTACCAGAAACAGAAGCCTGCTGATAGAACCAGTAGAGTTAGGAATACTTAAACTATTATATAATTGACCAATTGCCAGAGGCTCATTGTAGGCTAGCTTAAGTTAAAAATCCTGTAGCCCAGTCATATAGGGAGTGGGAATGGATATACTTGCCTATGTTTTAGGTACAGGGTCCCCACTAGGGGAAGACTGGAGAGAAAAAACAAAAACAAAATCCATCTTCCAGCAGGAAAAGGAGAAAGGGGGGGCGGGATGTAAAGCTGAGAAGAACTTGTAAAGGTCACAGCCCAGAGCCCAGGGACACAGGTTCACTAAAACACTGTAACCTAATCATAGGAGCACAGAATGCTACCCCTCTCCCCAAACCTCATAACCACATCAGTCAGGCTCCTGTATGATAACAGTGCAGTACAGCTCAAAGCTCAGAGCTTATTTAAGAAGTCTCTAAGGAAACCCAAAGACATAGGGGAAATAAAAACAAGGACACTATAGAGGGTGTTTTAGGTTCAGCAAACAATAAACACAGCCTAACTCCTACCAGATAAACATAAAACCTCTCACAAAAGCCTATTTACTTCAGTTTCTTTTACCCTATACATTTTATGTTTATAACTATATAGTATGATCCTTGAAAGACTGCATAGTATTTGCTCATTTAATTTTTTTGAATGAATGAAAATTTATTCATTTCACCCTAAGTGCTTTTACCCTGTTGAGCAGGAAAGAGTTAGCCTGATAGAGCAGCGTTCCTAACCGTTTTTCTATAGTGCAAAATCTGCATGTTACATGTATTTGTGTATTCATAAGAAAGTGGAAGATAGTTAAAATGTCAGCAGGTGTTTTATTTCACATTCAAACAGAAAAGTTAATAAGTTTAGTGAGAAAGTCAAATGTTGAGATTAAATTATTCCTTACTTAAAAATATGTACTGCAAAGTGTTTAGCCATCTCTTCATGTTTGATTATAGGCAATACAAGGACCTGTGGAATATGAGTGATGACAAACCATTTCTGTGCACTGCGCCTGGATGTGGCCAGGTAACATATAAATTATTTTAAATCATTTTTGTATATTCCCACTTATTATAACACTGATGACTGAATATATTATCATTAAAAGGATTTTCTTATTTTTTGTAAAATTTTCGAGTTAGGATGAAAAAAAATCCAGAAAACTTCTGGAAAAGAAATTCTTCTTTTTCCTCAGTAGCATATCGGAGTTTTAGAAAATACAGTGTAATATGGGGGGAATAGTTTTATCTTGTAATGGAAAGATGGAAACCTGGACAAAAATCCAGGATTTAAAAGTGTATAAATTTGACTTTTATTGGTTGAAAATCACTGATAAGCTGCCTAGTGAAAATTCAAATATACATTGTCTTATGAGAATTATCTTACTGAACTCTTATGAAATTAACTGATATTTACCTCTGACAGTATCACTAATGTATTAATGTTCTTAAGCTAACATCTTTAATATGGAGCATGTATGGAAGCAATTTCAAAAATATTTTAGTTTGAGAAAATATTTTATTATTTTATAACAGGCCATTAAATTATTAATCTATTGCTGTTATCTAATCTTACAATAACTGTAGACACTAAGGAAGAATGAAAGAATAAATGTAATGTGTAGTGAAGTTACAAAGTACTTCAATATATAGACTATAAATCATAAATAAGCATTATTGGCTTTCATTGGTTGATCATTTGGTTCTCATTTATTTTCTTTGGTTGATAAAACTGCATATACTTTGTGTACCATTTGATAAGTTTTAACATGTGTATATATTCATAGAACCATCACAACTTTCAAATTAGTGAAGAATGTCACCCCAAAAGTTTCTTCATGCCTATTTGTAATCCTTCTCACCCCTCCTACCCTTGTCAATTACTGATCTGCTTTCTGTCACTGTAGATTTGTTTCATTTTCCAGAATTTTATATGAATGAAATAATGTAGAATGTACATTTGTCTGGGTTTTTTTATTCAACATAATTTACAATTGCTCTATGTTATGTGACCATTAGTTAATTCCTTTTCCTTGAGAAGTAATATTTCATTATTCTACAATTTGCTTATCTGTTTACCTATTCGTGGATATTTGGCTTATTTCCTGCTTTTAGTTATTATAAGAAAAAGCTGGCGTGAAAATTCGTATACAAGTCTCTGTATGGATGGATGCATGCTTTCATTTCTCTTGCATTAATATCCAGGAGTATAATGATGAGATTATATGATAGATATATGTTTAACTTTTTAGGAAATTGCCAAACTGCTTTCCAGAATGGTTATACCACTTTACATTCCCACCAACAATGAATGAGAGGTCTTATTGTGCCATATCCTTGTCAACATTTGGTGTTGTTAGTTTTTTAGATTTTAGCCATCCTCATGTGTGTAGACTGGTATCTCATTGTGGTTTTAATTTTCATTTCTTTGATGACTAATAAAATGATGAGCACTTTTTCATATGTTCATTGGCCATTTGTATACCTTACTTTTGATGAAGTATTGTTTCAAAACTTTTGCCGACTTTTAAAAATTGGGTTGTTTCTTAACTATTGAGTTGTAGGAATTCTTTATTTATACTGGATACCAGTTTTCTGTCAGTTTTTTTTTTTCAAGATTGTGGTTTGCATCTTTATTTTCATAACATCTTTTGATGAACAGGTCTTTCTAATTTTAATGAAGCCTAATGTATTAATTTTTCCTCTTTTTTGATTGCTGCTTTCTGTGACTTGTCTAAGAAACTTTTGCCTACCTTAGGTCACAAAGATATTCTCCTTTGTTTTACTCTAAAAGCTTGGCTTTTTCATTTAGGTCTTTTCCATCTTGAATTAATTTTTGTGTTATGGTGTGAAGTAGGGGTGGAGGTTAACTTTTTTTTGGTGTGGTTTTTCAAATATTCCAGCATCGTTTGTTGAAAGGATTTTTCTTTCCCATAAAATTGCTTTGTCTCCTTTAATGAAAATCAAGTGAGTGTGTAAGTGTGGATCTGTTTTTGGGCTTTGTATTCTGTTCCATGCATTGGTCTGTCAACTTTTATGCCAGTACCACACTGTCTTGATTACTCTAGCTTGACAGTTAGTATTCCAGTCAGTTAGGGTAAGTTCTCCAATCTGTTCTAGTTCTCCTTTTTCAAGATTGTGTCTTTTAATTTTTAATATTCTGGTGAGGATATAGTGGTATCTCCTAATTTTAGTTTACGTGATATCTAATGTTGAGCAAGGTAAGGATAGGAATTATCAGAGTTAATGCTATTTTAGTTAGGTTGGTCAAGGAATGCATCTCTGATAAGGTGATGTTTGAACATGAAGAAAATATGGAGCAAATCCAACTAAAGGTGCAGCAAATGTAAGAGCCCTGAAGAAGGATAGGTTTGGTGTGTTTAAGAACAGAAAGATGACTGTTGTATGGCTGTAGCATATAATGATCAATGAGGAGACGGATAAGAGATGAGGTCAGAGAGGTAGGAACAAAAGACATTTCCTGTAGGGCCCTGTGTGATAAGGGGTTTGGGTTTCGTTCACAGAGCTGTGAGAAGCTGCTGCTGAGGTAAGAGTGGAAGCAGGGAGATGAGAGGCCAGTAGCAGTCCAGGTGAGAGAGGATGGTGGTTTGGACTAGGTGGTAACAATTGGACATATGGAGGAATAGACTGATTAGACATATATTTTGGAGATATTTTTTATATACATTTTTCTATAAAGTTAAGAGCTAAAAACTACAATTCTCAGAATCCTTTGCAATTACATTTCTGGGTATGACTTTAGGTTCCACCAACCAAATTTACTCTTCTGATAAATCAGATTTACTTTAACTTTTTGGATTTGGTACTGAATTAAATGGAGAGCAAAGTCATATTACTCAAATTATCCATTTTGTTGGTTTGAATTGAATAGACACAACATGATTTTGTAATCCTTGGATTACAGCTAATACAGTATATTCTTAGAGCCAGCCTTTAGACAATAACCAGTTTTGCCATGTTGGTTAGGTATCATTCTTGGAGACTCAGTCTCAAACAAGCACTTACCTAATTCCTTCTCCTGATTTTCTTCTGCTTAAAATAGTTAAAATGATTTCTGTTATTTTTTGATTAACTCTTTACTAATAATACACATGCTATTGTTAATTTTGAAATAATTACATTTAAATATACATAAATAGAAAAAAAAACCAATTGCTAAACATTAGAACATATGTGTATGTAGAGACTGTTTCTTAAAAGACCTCTCTAACATTAAATATATATGAAAAAACATTAAGAAGTTAGAATTATTTTTTAGACTTCCTACTATTAAAGGAAGTTAACATTTATTTCCACGTCCACTTTCCCATCTCCTGATGTCTGATAAATTCTATTATTTTTTTACATTGTCAAGATTTATAATACTTACATTTTCTCAAGATTGGGAATACTTAAATTTTGTCTTATCTATAATTCCCATACTTGCTTAGTTTTATTTCTATGTCAAAATAGTATAGATAGAGAAGAAGGGTGAGAACTAAGCTTTAGAGCACTCCATTGTTTAAAAGTCAGAAACAGGGAGAATGTAGCATGGAAGGAGGCTAAAAAGCAGCAGCCAATGAGGAAAATTGAGTCCTGGAAGTCAAGTAGAAAAAAATATTTCAAAGTGGGGGGAATAATATAGGATGAAATGAGAATTCAGTATTTACTGTTGAATTTAGAGACCTTGTTAAAAGTAGCTTTCAGTGAAGCATCAGTAACAACAGTGTGATTGGAGTAGGTTGAAGAGAAGGGGAAGCACCAGAAATGGAGACATTATAGGACAGCTCTTACTTGGAGTGTAGCTTAAAGAAAATAGTGAGCTATTCTCTTCAATGTAGCTTCAATATAGGATTGAAGATGGAGCTTTTTTGTTTGTTTTGCATTTTAAGATGGGATTGTCACAACATATTTGGCACTGCAAAGAGACATACCATTGTAGGAGTGCGGTCCTTAAGAGGATGGTATCCAGGGGTGTTTGTTTGTTTGTTTGTTTTGAGACAGAGTCTCACTTTGTTGCCTTGGGTAGAGTGCAGTGGTGTCATCATAGCTAATTGCAACGTCAGAGTCCTTGGCTCAAGCGATTCTCCTGCCTCAGCCTCCCAAGTAGCTGGGACTACAGGCATGCACCACCATGCCCAGCTAATTTTTTCTATTTTTGGTAGAGGCTAAGTTTTTCTGTTTTGGGTAGAGTCTTTGGGTCTTGCTCTTGCTGAGGCTGGTCTCAAACTCCTGACCTCAAGCCATCCTCCTGCCTCGGCCTCCCAGAGTGCTAGGATTACAGGCATGAACCACCATGCCCAGCCCAGGTTTATGTTTAGAACAAAATTGGGACCATACTGCATAGTTTTTTATTTGGATGACATATGTATCATGAGCATTTTATGTGTTGAGAACATGCTTTTAAATTGCTATGTAGTGTTCTATTGCTAGAGCATATCCCTTAATTGATTTACCTGTTCTGCTATTGTGAACTTTTAAATTAATTTTGTATTATGAGCAACATTGTGGTTAATATCCTTCTATGTAGTCCTTTGTATATATCTCTAATTAGTTTCTGAAAATACATTTTAGAACTAGAATTATTGGATTAAAATATATACATATTTCTAAGGTTCTTCATATGTTTTGCCAAGTTGTTTTTAAAAGCTAAATCAATTTTTTCTTATTCTTAGTTTAATTCTTGGTAATAGTGGCTGTTTTAAATACAAATACTTCAATTTTGAGTATTATTTAGGGGGCCTATATTTGTTCCCTAAAATACTTAAAATAATCTTTGTGTTATAATACCACCATGTAGTTGTTACTGTCCAAAATATAACCTATTTAATGTCAACATCATCCATTTGTTAAATCTTGCTGAGAGCAGAAATAGTATAGTCTTTCTTTAGATTGAAATAATATTTCCTAAGAAATTGAAGTTTCTAATTAGAATTGATTTTAGAAGCACCAATTTGGTGGTGGTAGTACAAATTATTTTTTGTCACCAGTAAGCAGTGACATTATTCTGAGTTTGAATTTTAGCTTCAACACATTTAATGGACTTAGTTAAATTTAAATTTTCAAATAGATTTTTTACAATTTAAAATGTATGTTGTTGATGATATCACTTCAGAGAGAGACCAGTGGAAAACAATGCTAAGAGTTTTAACTATAGACTCTTGCTACTAAATCTTTTCTTTTCTTTTCTTTTCTTTTCTTTTCTTTTCTTTTCTTTTCTTTTCTTTTTTTGAGACAGAGTCTCACTCTCTTCCCTGGGCTAGAGTGCCATGACATCTGGCTAGCTCACAGCAACATCAAACTCCTGGGCTCAAGCGATCCTCCTGCTTCAGCCTCCCAGGTAGCTGGGACTATAGGCATGCGCCACCATGTCCTGCTAATTTTTTCTATTTTTAGCTGTTTAGCTAATTTCTTTCTGTGTATAGTAGAAACGGGGTCTTGCTCTTCCTCAGGCTGGTCTCCAACTCCTGAGCTCAAGCAATCCTCTTGCTCCCTCAGCCTCCCAGAGTGCTAGGATTACAGGCGTGAGCCACCGCGCCTGGCCTTAAATCTTTTCTTATATGCCTAAATAACTGTTAGGAATTCCACAGAAAGAGCTTTGTTAATTTCATTTGTGTTAATGTTCTATTGAATTTAGTAAAAATGAGATAATTTAGTGAAAGATTCATTTAACATTGGTACTCTTTTATATTATTAGTAATATCTTTGCTTTGGCATCACTCATTGAAAATTGTTTCTTTGGTAGAATGTTTATGTTATAAGCTGTTTTACAAAGGAGATAAAGATACATTTTATATTTAGTCTAAAGTCTCAATGGAGGTATATGAGAGAGAGACAGTGTATTATGTGAGAGAGAGAGAGAATGAATCAATAACTTTCTGCTGTTGAATAGAGTCCTTCAACAAGTGAAAAAAGTAGTAAAAAGAGCTATTGTGGTATGATGGCTTGAAAACTTACTTGTGCCTATTTAATATGTTAAATAGGAATAATCAGTATATCATAGATGTGAATGTATGTATTAAATGTAGAATGACTGATTTCTTCGGAAGTGGGTTCTGGTAAGAGTGGTTAAGCCTTAGTATCACAGATTTCCCAGATACTAGAATTTAATATATTGTAGAAGCAACTGATTCACCTTCCTCCATCTGTCAGATTACCCTTCCTTTTTAACCTTTTAAGAGAGATGGTCACCTATCCTGCTAGAGACTTATCCAAAAAATATTTTTTTCACTTTTTTTCCCCATTGTTTATTGAGCTGTATGCGCAAGGTCTTATTCTTGTTTAACAAAATATTTTTTGTTTTGTGCACATTTATAGCATTTGCATTGGGGTTGTGCTTTGAATTGCCATGAAGAAAAAATTTATGAATTCAGTATGCTGGCATTGCTAATAATATCAGTATAATTTTTCTATAAAACTTATTTTTAGAATAAACCTTTTAATTTGGCTAGGAAAGCAATTTGCATAGATTCTGCAAAAATTTTTATCTTGGTTTGTAGTAGCTACTTTATAAATATTTGTTGAGAAAACAATACATTTCTTTCATATACATAAAACATTTTTGGTGACTGCCTTTTTACAAGATTGCCTTTTCACACTGTCTTTTTAAGTTTCTGGTTAAAAGTAAATAAATTTTGTCAGACGATAAATAACCAAGGTCAAATTTGCCAGGGTATCAAGTGCCAATTTTGAGTGTATTTTGTCCTTTGCATTGGAAAGTATTGCTATCTATGTATATAGATAATACCATTATATAGTCAGTAATCCTTTTATAAGTAGCATTTGGTAAATTTGATCTGTGCATCCTATGTGAGTTTATGAATGCATAGTCCTTGCATTCCCCCTTTTAATATTTGTATGATCATAAATACTTGTTAGGTTCCTTCTAGCCACTCCTTTTAACTTCAGGATGGAGCTTGGTGCCATTTTCATACATTTTGTATATAACACAATGTTATTTATTCTATAGGTAGTTGTTCTTTGGAATATTTCTGGTCAAACTAAGCAGGGGATACTGGTGGAATAAAATTCCTAGGAGAAAACTTTCCAAGTTCTTACCTATTAGTTTTGCTGACTTTTCAGTTTTAAAATCTGGGACCTGTGCCAAAATGCATTCATTCACAAATGCTTAATGATTGCCTTCAGTGGAAAAGACACATTGTGAGTTTCTTTGGAACTTAAAATGAATCTTCCTTTATTTTTTGAAAAAAAATTTTTTGCAGCTCACTTACCAAGTGAAAATGAATCTTGCTTTAAGTTGTTTTTAGTGTGGACTATAAGACATATATACATTTAAAACTAATACGAAGTATAAAAAGCAATAAAATAATATTAGTATACTACATAGATGTGCTTATTCTCCAACAGCTTTGTTATTCAGCAGTCTGTCAAAAGTACCACTACTTCTTATTCCTCCAAATTTGGGAGGGATTCTTACAGTAATAAAGTAATAGGAAGATAGTCCCTGGCTGGGGAAGAGCTGGATTGTGGTCCCAGTGCCTGAAATTGGTACTTGGTAAATATCTGAAGAGTGAATGAATGAAAAAGTCAAGTGATGGAAGTACTGTTGCGTCCGAACACTCTACTTCAATGGGAATACAGGCAGGTTGTGAAGAGAGGTCCCTAAACGATAGTTAATTTTCCGTTGGTGTGTGAAGTAATATAAACACTGAGTGATAAAATACAGCCAAATTAAATGAAAGCTTAATTCACCTTAATCAACAGTTTGTGGTTCAAGGTGGGGTTTTTACCCCCTCAGAGTGACCTTTAAGATTCAGCTCTTTTATTGTAATATGCTTATTCTTTCAATTAGCATTTATTCAGTAGATACTACATATTAAACTTGGAGGACCACAGTAGGAGCTCTGCCTTCTCTGATAATATCAGTATAATATTGTGCTATAACCAAGGCATTGTGCAGAGCATACTGGGGCACAAATGAGAGGGTTTTAGTTTCTAAAGGCAGAGAGCTAGTAGTCTGGGCTAATAATATAGGTACTCAGTGTTATACATTTAAAAAAAATTTATAATAAAAAGTATAATGGAAAAATAGTTTCTTTATTTTACATTGTTTTACTGTCACCCTAAAGCTACTATTATTAGTTGCATGGAAGGATGTAATGAATTGGGCTGAGGGGTGGAGACCACAAGAGAAAGAATCCATTTTGATGGTTTGAGCAAAAACTAAGTTCAAGTATATGTATTTGAACATCCCCATTTGTGAGGTTGTAGACTAAAGAGTGAATTGAGATCTGTTATTTTGGCATTTTAAAATTATTGCTCTGAAATAAAAAATAAATGCTCCCTCTTTTCAGTTATAAGTGTTGCTTGATGAGCATCTTCATAAAGGTTGATGTTCAGACACAGGAGATATAATACGTTTATTATATTGTAATCATAAATGTCACTTTTGGCATGCAGGACTTACCCAAATTAAGTGCAGAAAAAATATGGATTACTTTAAAAATAAAATTATCTGAAAAATAGTTCTGCTTCGTTTTTTCTATAAAAACTCTGATAAAATCATTTTGGCTACTTTGTTAAAATTTTTATTTTAAAATGAACTGCTTTATTGTATTGGTTGCTATTTCTTCATTGAATTAAAGTAAAGGCATTCTTTTTTTATGTGGTAACATAAAGAATCTTATTTCTTAATTTGTCCAGGAATAATATTTATATAAGAAAAGTCTCATTTAAAAAGTGGTAAGTAACCTCAAGTCTAGGTAAATACAGTACTTTCTTCAAAAGTAATTGTACCATGGACTAAACATAGTATTTCTAGTATCATATGACAAAAAAATTAATAGTGGTCTATTTTTAGTATCCAAATGAAATTTATATAAAGTTTTTTTGCCTCAAGTTTTATTTTTAAATGCTCTCAAATGAGTTATGTGACCTAGTAATATATCAGTATTGCTTATTCTTGGGTAATAGATTTCTCAATGATTGTCTGAAATCTAGTATGCTTATCTATACTAACAATAATAGATTCTTTTATAGTTTACAAACTATTTCACTGTTAATGGAGGTTTTACATGTTGTGGAAATGAATTTCCTTATCATTTTACTTATTTGATCAAATTGAAAATCTTAACTATATTTTAAAACTTTTTGCCACAGCGTTTTACCAACGAGGATCATTTGGCTGTCCATAAACATAAACATGAGATGACACTGAAATTTGGTCCAGCACGTAATGACAGTGTCATTGTGGCTGGTTAGTATATGCTTTTATTAATAGCTTATATACATATTTCACCTGGAATGTGCACAACTTTTGTGTATTCTCTGTAAATAATATAGTCTGGTGATATTCCAATGACTTCATTTACAGTAAATGTTGGCAACATGTATTTTACCCATTACATTTCCATGTTTCCTTCTGACCATTCATTTCACTTTTTGTGTGGTTTTCAAACATAGATTTCAATGTCAATTTTGTGGAAGTTAATTTGAATTCTGGGAACATTCATGCCATCTACAAAGTTTACATTTAACTGATAATTGAACTAATGTGGTATTTAGTCAGTGTTTCTTTTAGCTATCTTGCACACCTGGTCTACAAGACTGTGTGAAGATAGAAAATGATCAAGCTCCTCCTGTTGGAGAAAGAGCAATTAGCAGACTTGCTCATTAGAATTTTGTTTATATTTCTTTTCAGACTAAACATTTGTATTACTAAAATACTTTCAATAAAGTGGGCCTAAATTCAGTCAATGCTTTTTTTGTGTATTGACTCTATAAACTGTTGATCCTATGAACTACAGTATAACCTAAGCAGATAATGACTTCACAATACATGAAAAGAGAATCCCAATTCATGCATTGGTTTATTGTCATTCCATGCTATATTAGCTGCCCTTTTTTGGTATGTAAATATATATACACACACATCTATGTATATCTACACACACATACTATGTGCAATTTCACTACATTTGTATATTTTATGAATAAGTATCGTGATAAGAAAAGTCTTATATAAAATTTTATATAAACTTCAGACCTTTTGTTTTATACTTATGCATTTGCATATCATAAATATTCAAATTAACTCTAGATTTTTCTTTTCTCTTATAAAGCTTAGGTTATTTGTAAGTCTGGAATTATAGCTGAATACTGTTAACACTCTTAAATTATTAATCAGTATAGCAATGCTTTAGATAGAAAATAAGGCAAATATTAGATGGTTTTTCCCATATTTTCAGCATCAAAATTTTTGTAATGAAGAAATTGGAGGTAACAAAAAGTTAATAATTTATTCAAAAACAATGTATGTAGGAAAAAGATAGAGGAACTTTCAGTATATCTTCAATTCCGTAAGTAAAAAGAGGCAGAAAAGAGTGAAGTATGCTTTTCTTTATAATATTGTACATTAGATGTTAAGAGCTAGAACCAAAAAAAGCAAACAAGCAATATAGCAACAATAACCTTAAAAGTTCACTCTCCTAGGCACGAAAATCTTCGTTTCTCTGAAACTTACTGCCTTAGCTTAATCCCTCTCTCTTCTTAACTCAAAAATGTTTTGAAGTTGGTTTCTAGAAATTACTTTCCTATCTGATTACATTTAATACAGTAGAAAAATAGGACACAATCAAACACAGTGCTCATCTTTGTTGTTTTTTTTTTTAAACAAGACAGAGTTAAAAAAAAAAAATTCTGCAGTGGCCCAATCATAGCTTACTGCAGCCTCAAACTCCTGGGCTCAAGCATTCCTTCTCCCTCAGCCTCCCGAGTAGCTGGGACTACAGGCACATGCCACCATGCCCAGCTAATTTTTTCATTTTTTTGTAGAGAGGGAGTCTCCCTTTGTTGCCCAGGCTGGTCTCTGACTCCTGGGCTCAAGCCATCCTCCTGCCTCAGCCTCCCAAAGTGCTGGGGTTATAGGCGTGAGCCACCACACCCGGCCCCATTTTTGAACTAACATATTTTGAGATAAAAATACAGCATTACTGTATAAATATAATGCATGATGTGTGTGGTATATATTTGATGATCCGTATGCAATCTGCATGTTAAATGATTATGCCTGTGTTGACTTTTAAGACTTTTCCCTCCCTTTAATGTAAGAGCCTTCTAATGAGCTTAGATAGACAAACCCTTTGGATATGAACAGAAGAGTCAAATTTGTGTTTGACTTATTAATTCAGTCATCATGGAATTAAGCTGATACATATACACTAGGCCTTTAGTATGATTTTGGAGGTCTTTTGGGGGATAGGAGTAGAGAGTAGGTTAAAGACTAACTAATAGATAAAATTATGACAAAATAGAGTCCCTTCAGTAATTCTGATGTTACTAATAGTGCCTTAGACAGGCCTGTATTTTGTCTAGTATGTATGACATTGGGTTATTTTAGTGTTAAATATTTTTATATATAGTAAAAATATTATTACTCTGGATATGGATGGGGAGGCAAAGATAAAATAATGAGTAATGCCCATTGTGGGAACACAATAATTAACAAATATGTGAATTTTGATTTCACAAGATTTTGTGAGTATGTAATCTTAAACCAGGAAGTCATCCTTAATACTTTTAATTTAATTTAGGCTAGCTCTCTCATGTAACCTACAAGATTGGTGCTCTACAGTATATAAAGTGTGAGTAGAGTTTGAACGTGCTACCAACTCTAATAAATATAAATAAGTAGCCTTGAAATTAATAAGACTAAATGGGCAAAATTTATAAACTTGCTATTTTTCATTCAGCCTGGGCCTTATGTGGCATTTGTTGTAGCCAGAACGTGTACTCTCAGTACATAGCATGAGTACATAGTATTTCATGTTGTAAGAAAGTAGACTTGACTATTTCTCCACTGCCTAGAAATTGAGTTAGAACATTCTGCAGACATGTGACTCATACCCCTTGTACCAAGCTTACAAAATGCATTAAAGTAGAAAATTAGTTTTAGTAGCTCGTACTAAAGAGGGTTTTGTTTTGTTATGGTTTGTTTTTAGGGCTCTTATTTTAACTTTTTCTTCCTTATAGTATTTTGATCAACCTGATAAAGATTCTCTTTTATCTTAAGCTTACTTTCATAATAGATTATGAACAACTAATGGGCCAAGTTAAAGCAAATATACATGCTCTTATCCTAGTTTTTTGCCAAATTGCATGTATTTAAACAATTGTAGTTTCTATTATATAAATTTTAAAACATTCTTAATACTATATTAAATAATGGTAATAGTTTATCATCTTGAGTAGATGATGTTTATGCCATTCTACTCAGAAGGAGTGGACTAAGGAGCAAAAAGGACTTCTTTCATATTTTTATGGTTCATAAAGTTGGAGGAGATAATCTTGAATTGCAACAAAAACTTAACCAAATTTTGTTTGCTTTAAAGGAAGAGGTCTTTCCAAAGAGAGAATTAACTACTGATTGAACCAGTCCTGCTAATTTGTTAACTTAGTAGCTATATTTTAGAGTCTTAACATGATATTTAAAATCTATGCGATTACTTCTTGATATTTATTTCAGATCAGACCCCAACACCAACAAGATTCTTGAAAAACTGTGAAGAAGTGGGTTTGTTTAATGAGTTGGCAAGTCCATTTGAGAATGAATTCAAGAAAGCTTCAGAAGACGACATTAAAAAAGTATGTTGTTTACCATGAAATTCAAAAAGAGTACTTCTGACAGAAAAGTAATGATAGTTCATGCTTCCTGCTTTCTTAATTTAGACATGCTGATTGACTATTTTGAACTTGTAACTTTTTCTTTATTTGCATTTTAGATGCCTCTAGATTTATCCCCTCTTGCAACACCCATTATAAGAAGCAAAATTGAGGAGCCTTCTGTTGTCGAAACAACTCACCAGGATAGTCCTTTACCTCACCCAGAGTCTACTACCAGTGATGAAAAGGTTAGAAATTTCTATTTGTGATAAAAATATAAACTAAAGGGAAAATGTAGTACCCAAATAAAGTTTAATATTTAATCTTCATAAAATGTTAATGTATTAAATTTTACATAATTCAGTGTCAGCTTACAATAGTTTTTCTATTTGAAAGCCTCTGGATGCTCAGATATTTCAGGTAAAGAAGACTGTATGTTTATAGATAATTACCTTTTTACTATACACAGAAAAATACCTAGGGGAGAATAGCAGTCATTTTAGATAAAACTGTTATTTAAAAAGGATATGTAAACTTATAAATCTAACTTAATTTTTCTAGGTTTTACTATATTTAGCTACTTTTATACAGTGAAATTGTAAGAATATATACTAGAAATTGTTTGAACAATGATTATTTAGATTTTTAAAGGGTTATGGACTAGTTAGTCATTGTTAGCAATGGATCTTTGGTAGCAGCAATTAAGATGATGATACTACCAGGCACAGTGGTGGGTACCTATAGTCCCAGCTACTCAGGAAGCTGAAGTAGGAGGTTCACCTTCAGCCCAGGAGTTTGAGTCCAGCCTCGGCAACATAGCGAGACCCTGTCTCTTAAAAAAAGAAAAAAAAGATGATGATTCTGTCTTGAATACCATTATAATCTGAGACCACCTGGGCTATAGTGTGTGTTGAGTAACATTTTTGTTTATAAGCACATAAAGTGAACACATTTATTTGGGAGCACCATGTGAGACACAATGAAGAGGCAGTGGTACATATAAAGAGACAATGGCAATGTTCTCTTTTAGTTATGTATTCTAAAAGTATAATAACTTATTATTAGACTCCTGCCATGTCAGAGAAGCTAGAAATAGGAAACAGAAAAAGTAACTTTTTACCTAGTAATACATGTTTTGATCTTAGGTTTGGTTTTTGTTTTTTTCATTTCCTTTTCCAGATTTTAAAAGTATATTCTCATTATTCTTCTGTAAGAATACAGAAAAAATGCAAAGGAGAAAATCAGAATTACCTATTAGCCCGTATTGAGTTCTGAGAATTACTAGTATTTTGAAACTTTTTTCTAGATATCTACTCTACGTTTCTACATACAAATATGTATGAATAGCTACATAAAAGGATAGATGGATGCAAAGAAAGATCCTAGCTTACTTTTATATTGTGCATTAGATAGCAATAATTAACATTTTCCCATGTCATTAGAGATTTTGCCAAATTATAATTTTTAATGGTTATAATTATTTAATCATTATCTTAATGTATTTAATTATCCTGCTCTTTTTGGACATAAAGGTGGTTTCCACATTATCACAGTTACTGGAAATGTTGTTAAATCTTTAATATAAACTTTTTTCCTAGAGAACATTCTAGTCCTTTCATACTTACAAGTTTTTCACTGTTCATGGCTGCTTTAGCATCTTTTAGGAATATTCCTTCCTCCTGCATTCCTCAATTGTTACTTTCTCTTGGCATAGCCATGCCAAGTTGTAAAAACAAATCATTTCTAGGCCTCCTTTTCTTTCTTGATTTTCTTCCTAGGTGGTCTCATCCAGACTCAAAACTTTAAAAACCATCTACATACTGATGACTCTCAAATTAATATTGACCCAGGTATCTCTCCAGATTGCCATATTCATGTCTAACTCCATCTAAGTGTTTCCTTTTCTATGTCTAATAGACTTTTCTTTTTTTTTTTTTTTTTTGAGTAAGGGTTTTACTGTCAGCCAGGCTGGAGTGCAGTAGTACAATCATAGGTCACTGTAACCTTGAACTCCTGGGCTCAAGCAAAGTAATCCTCCTACACCAGCCTCCTGAGTAGCTAGGACTACAGAAGTGTGCCACCATGTCTTGCTTTGTTTGTTTTTAGAGATGGGTCTTGCTGTATTGTCCAGGCTGGTCTTGAATTCCTAGGCTCAAACAATCCTCCCACCTCAACCTCCCAAAGTGCTGAGATTACAGGCATGAGCCACCATGCCCAACCTAATATACATCTTAAACTCAGTATATCTAAATCAGAACCCTTGATTCTTTCCCCAGTTTTTCCCATCTCAGTAAATTTTCTCCATCTAGTTGCTCAAGCCAACAATTTAGGGAACATCCTTAATTCCTTCTTTCCTTCACGCAGAAACCAACAGCAAATCTTATCAGATCTACTTCCAGAATATATCCTGAATCTTATCCTCTTCTGTGTTCAGTGTTACCGCTTTAGGCCAAACCTCATATATTTTACTTGCATTATTAACAATTACATTCTAACTGAACTTACTGCTTTCATCGCCATTCTATTTTCTATAAGTTTTTTATAATAGGTTAAGTTATATCATTTTCCTGCTTAAAATCCTTCAGGGGTTTGCCATTGTATTTAAGATAATTCACACTCCTTACCGTAAACCCTCTTGGATCTGGACTTGTCTATCCATTCATCCTCACCTCATGACACTGCATTGTGTTCATCAAATAGGCCAAGCTTTTTCCTGCCTCAAACATTATATGTGGTATTGCTTCCTAGAAGGAAATGCTCCTTCCTTATCTTTTTAGTATCATTTAAAATGCCATCTTTGCAAAGAAGCTGACCTTCCCTCACTATCTAAAGTAGTCGACTCTGCCTTAGCCTCAGTTAATGTTTCACTCTTTATTACATTGCACTTTTCTTTTTCTTTTTTTTTTTTGTTAGAGATAAGGTTTCACTCTGTCACCCAGGCTGGAGTGCAGTGGCGCAGTCATAGCCTCCAACTCCTGGCTTGCATGAGCCTCGTGCCTCAGCCTCCCAAATAGGTAGGGCTATGGGTGCGTGCCACCATGCCCAGCTAAGTTTTTGTAGCGACAAGTTCTCCCTGTGTTGCCCAGGCTGCTCTGAAAACTCCTGGGCTCAAGCAGTTCTCCCTCCTCAGCCTCCTAAAGTGTTGGGATTACAGGCATGAGCCACCATGCCCAGCCTTGCACTTGTTATTCCATAACACTTAACACTTACTATATTCTGAAATTTTCTTGTTTGTTTTACTTGTTTATTGTCTCTCTCTTCCTACTAGTATTTGAGGGCATGTTATAAATTCTCAACTTGTTGAATAAATGAAGTTACAATAGTAGTACTAGTTTATCCTTCCTTTGTAGCTTAATAAGATTTTGACAATAAGTGGCAGCATACAGACCAACTTAACACAGCAGACCCCATTTTTATGCTAACTAGTTAAGGAGTTCTGGGTAAGACCCTTTAATCTGTTTGTTTCCTAATCTGTAAAACTGGAGGAATATCATCTTTAAGATCCTGGCTAACTCACAAATTCTGTTTTACTTTAATTTGGAAAGCTCTCTCTGTAGTAATTATTTATTTTACATTCAAGATACCAGTATTATTTGGCCTTTTGATATTGAGGAATTACTGATATAGAAGGGGTAGCTACCCAAGATTAGCAAATATTTGTATTGCTTTAAAGTATTTTTAAGTATTTCTGTTATTGAATTTGTGTTAACCATAATGTAGTCTCCCTGGACCTGTTTCTTCTCTGTATAGTATAATGAGGGAGTAAGACTAGGCAGATTTTAAATTTTAAATTCTATGGGTTTTAAATTCTATGATTCCAGGCCGGGCGCGGTGGCTCACGCCTGTAATCCTAGCACTCTGGGAGG
>VBSM01001562.1:21050754-21064632 GCA_008086735.1 Cheirogaleus medius | reverse complement strand
CTGCCTCGGCCTCCCAGAGTGCTAGGATTACAGGTGTGAGCCACCACGCCCAGCAACAACTTTTTCTATTGATTATTATTTGGCAAACATTTCATGAGTACTAAGAAATCCAACAGGCATGATCTTAAATTTTGAGGTTTTTCTTCCAAATGTTTTCAGTGACCATCAGGAGAATCAAAAAAGAGTCTTCTTCTTCTAAGAAAGCCATTATTGATTTTTTTCAACATGTACGCAGCAATTAGGATTATATATCAATGAGATGTTTGGTTTGGGGTGTTTTATTGTTTGTTTTTGATGCCTTTGATGGTGACTTTTGTGCACAAAACGATTATTCAAGGAATACTTTTTAAAAATAATACTAGCTCTTCCCTAAGTTCTTAAGGCAGTGTACAAATACAATTACGTCATGATTGCTCTTAACAGGCTTAAAATATAATTAATATTAAACACGCAAAGTTGCATTTATACACTTAATATATCTTGGTTTCTCTGTAATTACCTCAGTCACCTAACAGACTTCTGCACATACTTTAGTAACTCCTAAATTTAATTAAACTTATAGATATGGTGAGACTTGGTTTTCTTAAATATTCCTGTATTATTTAGAAGCTTACTTAAGATTATCTTAGCACTTACAACTAAAATCATCAGCCTAAATCAATCTCTTAATTAAACATTTTAAAATGAAGTCCAAGAGTAATCTGTTACTCAGTGTGGCAAATTATTTTAGACACTTTTAGAACATGAAATACCAAATAGGTGCAGTTTATTTCTAAGTTTAAAATTAAAATGTCAGTGTCCTTGATTTATTTTATTAAGCTTCAGGGGGCTGAAAAGACTTAAAAATAAACAATTCTATCATCCTAAGTGAGGAAAGGTAAAGGTGGGTTTATATCCCAGTGCACAGAGGTTTCTTAATGACCAAATAAATGATCACAGAACTTGATTTTTTCCTGTATTATAGATAGATCTCCAAATCCATGCTCTTCCAAATGGATGGCTCCCAGCTCACATACCCTAGATTCATATTACATGTTAAATAAATCTTTTGTCTGTTTATCTGTCTGTAGTCCCTCACTAAAACTTGTAATTTCTTTTTTCAATGCTTTAGTTGGATCTTACTATGTTGTTTTCAGCTCATCCTTTTGGGTTCTGCAACTCTCTATCTCAGATTTGTGGTCACAATCTGTTAATGGCATGCTGTAATGTGTAGCAGCAGAGAAATGGTGATTCTGTTAAAAGGACCTCTGGTTAAAAAATAATATAAGAGCCTCTGGTCACTTAAAAAATTTAAAAAAAGAAAATTAGCTGGGTATGGTGGTGCCCACCTATAATCCTAGCACTTTGGGAGTCCCAGATGGGAGGATCACTTGAGGCCAGGAATTTGAGATCAGCCTGAGCAAGAATAAGACCTCATCTCTACAAAATGCAGAAAAATTAGCCAGACATAGTTGCATGTGCCTGTAGTCCCAGCTATTTGGGAGGCTGAGGCAGGAGGATCCCTTGAGCCCAGGAGTTCAAGGTTACAGTGAGCTATGATGACACCACTGCACTCTAGCCTGGGCAATAGAGCAAGGCCCTGTCTCATAAATAAATAGAAAGAGAGAGAAATAGATAAAAAGAGTAAAGTAAGTAAGTGATATGGTGGTATTGGAACACATTAAGAGTGAGTAGCACGCCACAGCTAAAAAGAAACTTACTCTGTGTCCTAAGATAGACAGGGATACTTTTGTAATTCTCTGATTTTCAGATGCCAAGTGCTTATAGAAAATTATTATGTATGCATTGTTTGTGTCTACTATAAATACTGAAATAAGATCTTTTCTGCTAAAAAAAAATTCTTCAGAGTATTTTTAAAAAGAAAATGTTTTTAAGAACTTTAAGTCTTTGGAAAAATAAGAATATGGTAAAGAAATGGGGATGGGAACCCACAAATACAAGATTATCTAGTACTTTTTAATACTACAGAAAGATCTCAGGATCTTTTTTTTTAAAGAATTACACTAGATCTCACCAAATTCAGGTTTAGGGGTTTTGTTTGTCATTAAGCAGATAAACCATAGATATCTGTTTTCTGTATTACTCTTCTAATAAAACAATTTTCTTATATGTAATATTTGTAATCAAAAAGTAACTCTTCTGAATAAGAAAATATTAATCATCTAAGAATTTTGTTTAAGAAAATTTAGTAAAGTATTTGAGTAGTATCTCCAGAATCATTCCTTTAAGACTTGTGTGACAAACTGAGAAATATCTTCTGTACACAGTGGGTAGCCAGTAGGTTTTCTGCAGGGGGTTTCTACTGAGAGCTGACAGAGGGCATCTTGGCAAATGTTCAGAAACCTACATTAACTTGGTTGGGCCCTGCATGGAACCTCATGTTCAGCAGAATTCTTCTGACCTGCCTCTGCATGCCAAGCTAATCAGCAAATACCTAATGAGCCCACTCCAAAGAAACAGACCCTCTCCCAACCTACTTCATTTTCATATGTTCTCTGGGGTGGGGAGACAAGACTTCATGAGGACTGATGATGCTGCAAAGACCACAATAATGATAATTAACTTGCTGAATTTAGAAGATTATGCTGTTAATTAGTTGCAAAATAAAGATAAGTAATAGAGCAGCAGATGGTAGGATAACACCCAGGAGAAGGAGGGTTATTACTCTGATGAGCTTTTGTGGCACATATGAAATATGGATCTGACTTTTTCATAAATTGTTTCTAGAGAACATTATCTTTTTTCTTTGAACTATGATGGAGTAGTTTGTTCCTACCAAGTTCTGACAGATGTGATAAAATATATTTTCAAGGGTGCAACATAGAACCTGAATAACAAATTATTTTTAGCGGAACACCTCTTAAAGTGAATGTGTCATATTGGTCAGCACAACAAACTCTTCACCCTGTAATTAATTGAAACAATCCACATATCTCTCTAAGAAAAAAAGTTTTCAATATAGTAGTTTAACTAAAATTGCTGAAACTTAAACAATAAGATCCTAGTCTGCTTCTCAGAAATATAAGGTATTTTTGTTTTGTAAACAATGTATACCTTTATGTTAAATTACAATTATGCCTAGTTTTATTGTACATGTTGAATATAGACTTTTAAAATCTTATTTAATTTCTGAGTTCATCATCTTTATTTCTCAGAATACCCAATCTTTATTTATGTATATTAAATTTCCCTACTGGGAGAAATTTTGATCTTAATAATGGACTGACCAATGTCTGATGTTCAACTTGATTACTTAGAATACTTAATATTAGACCAGAGCTTTTGTTTAAAATATGTTCAGTGAACTGGGAGTCAACTGACAGAAATTCTGGTTTTATCTCTGCTAACTCACTGTATGATTCTGGGAAGTAAATTCACTCTTTGGGAGTTTGTTTATCCGTAAAATGGCGATCAGACTAATGGACTTCCTTTATCTCTGCTAGCTTCAAAATTCTACTATAAAATAAATGTCCATTATATTTATATATGTTTTCATTAATTTTTTTAAACCAAAATTTTTGGCCTTTTTACAGTGCTTCTAACAAATATATGAATGGGTTGTAGGTATCCTTATATTAGTTGTAAAATGTATGGAGATGATGTGTAGTAACTGCTTTTTTCACCTAACTCATTCTAATTTTTTTAAGCATACATGCATTTTTGTTGTAGTTTTAAAAAAATTAATGGGCAGTTCAGAGCAGTGTTAATTAACCCTTAAAACCTTTTTCTTGCATTTTATACCCAGTGGCACACTTTCCAAGTCAGACCCATTGTAATCAATGTAACAGCATGAAGCAAACATTAGAGCTTCTTCACTGGATGAGTACTGTATACCCTAGGGCAGTCAAGGGAGGGTAATGAATGAATACTGATGCTGCTTTTAAGTGCTCTATGAGGTAGTAACTTGCCCTACTAAAGATTATTCAAGAGAGTGATGTTTATGTACTTCAGACTCCCCTATGTGCAGTTACTGTATTTCATTAATTCTAAGAGTTAAGCTCTTCACTATAAAACTTTAAATGCTCTTCAGTTCTATGATGTTTTCTACCTAAGGACTTAAAAGTGTTTTACTAACACATAATTTACCAAGCCTCACATTGCAACCTCTAGTTACATTTATGTTCATTTTATATCCGAAAATGAAAGCCTCAGCATAGTGCTTTAGACTGGGTACTATTCATTGTATTTTGATATCTACCATTCTGTTTATAAAAGATAGAAGTATTCAGACTGACTGCCTCTTCAGACTCTCCTCCTTTGTTCTATTTATATATATGACTCATGCTTTTCAACTCTTATCTTTCTACTCTCAATTTTTATTGATCATTTTCTTAAAGTGTTCCTATCTGATTCCAGTCAGCTACTGCTTTGGTGACTCATCTGATTTCAGTTTTAATCCATCCACTTCCATATTGTCCCATCAGTTATTAGTGTCCTAATTTCCTGTGTCTTAGCTACAAATATAGTAGTTTCTGATTGTTAAAAAAGGAAGGAACTAGACATTTGTATGGATTCTGAAAGATTCAGTGTATAACTTAATCTGGAACATATTTTACATATGAAATATGTCTGGAGCCAAACCAATGCTTAAGATGACCCCTAAGTCCATTTTGAAAATTCAAAAGTGTAGGAACTCTCCTGATTCTTTGATGTTCCCTTGCCCACATGCTAAGAAAATAGAGGCCTTGATAGCTATTCTTGAAGAAATAAGGAAGCTGACATATGAGAAACTCTTTTATGAGTCAGATAGATTTTTTGCATGTTATATTTAATTTTTAACTCAACCCTGCAAGGAATTTCTCATTATTCCCAGTTTAGTTATCATTATTCCAAGTTTTACAGATAAGGAAACCGAGACTCAAAGATTAATGATTTGTTCAAAGTCACGAATAGTTTGAGATAAAGTTAAGTTTTGACCCTAAAATGTCTTTTCAGCTGTGTAAGATTTTATAATACATTACATGTACTAATCAGTGAAGACACTAGGACTTTACATATGTGGTGCTTTTTATAAGTTCGTAAAGAAGTAGTCTGTCAGAAAAGAGGGAAAAAACATGTCAGATCCTGAGTGACGTAACTTGCCAGTTGCAGTATCAGGCCTGGTGTTCTCAATCTTCAGTGATTGTTTTTGAATCATTAAGCCATATAGTCTCTGATTATCTTTCTTGATCTTTCCTTGTGTTTTCTGGTAGCATCAAGTATAAAGTATGCAGCATGGTGCCAGGGAAAAATTGTGCACTTTGAAATTAATGAGATCTGGGTTCAAGTATAAGATTTGAACTAGCTTAATGGCTGTGTGGCTTTAAGCAAATGATCTCTGATTTCTTAATCTGTAAAGTGGGGATATTATCTAATTAAAAACTCATTGAAAAACTACTGATATCAAAATGACATGGATGAATCTCAAGTGCATTATGCTAAGAAAAATAAGCCAGGTTCAAAAGGCTATGTTTTCATTTATACAATACTCTAGAAAAGACAACACTCTTGAGATCAGAAAACAGATCAATGGTTTTAACAGAGTATTTATTTTTTACTATTTTCTCAAAATTGATTAGGAACAGCAAAGTATAGAATCTTCAAGTAGTGCTGTACTAGGCAAAAAGATTCAGAGATGTTTTTCAAAGGTCAAATTGTTTGTCTTATTGATATTTATTTATAATGATCTTAGGAACACAATGAAATATAATAAATGAATTATAAAGCCGAAATCTAAAGCCGAATGTGTTTGTGTTTTTTTAACAAATATCTTTTTTGTTTAACTGAAGAGTATATTGAGAGTTGAATTCGGGTGTAAAGTAGGTGATTTTTTTTTAATGGTGTTTGCATTTCAGAGATTAAAAGCTGCTTTGACCCAGCAACATCCTCCAGTTACCAATGGTGATACTGTCAAAGGTCATGGTAGTGGATTGGTTAGGACTCAGTCAGAGGAATCTCGACCACAGTCATCTCAACAGCCAGCCACATCTACTACAGAAACTCCGGTATGTGTGTTTTCATCATACAGCACTCTGTCATTTTTATAAAGACAGTACAGATAGTCACAGGGGAACATGTCTATAGTCCCAGCTACTTGGGAGACTGAGGTGGGAGGATCCCTTGAGCCCAGAAGTTCAAGTATAGTCTGGGCAACATAGTGAGACTTCATCTCTTAAAAAAAGACAAATACAATGTAATTTATGTGACTTCTTTATGTACTTTGAAAAAATTGTGCTGGTCATGTTATTCTAAAAGTGTATCAGAAGCCTTAGGAAAAGGTATTTCAGTATACAAGTATTGATATAAAAATACTCAGGTTACCTGTATAACCTGAGTGTTTATGTTGTAGAAAATTTTAACAGTTTAAGTTCTGTACATTTTATAAACAATAGCAACTTCTCTGATATTGTTGAGAAATGCAATATTCTTCAGATATGTATATAAACCTTATGTTCATTTTCAAGTAGCAAAACTGAGAGTTCTAAAGAGTCTTTTGAGATCTTTTTTTAAAAATTATCATTGATATTCCTGTTTCCTAAAATGCTCTATGTTCATGATTACAACACATATTAGATTCTAATATTGTGAAGGCCTCTCCAGCCCAGTGTATAGGGCTGTTAATTACTGTTCCAAATGTCCCAAAGAGGAGCCATTTTCTCCTTTAAAATTCTTGTTTCTGATTTTAATATTTACTCATTATAAAACATTACTGCTTTTTATTAATTTATATAAGTAACCTTACCTGACTTCTAGGTAATCACAAGTCTTTTAGAGAAATACATAGGTATAGATTTACATATACAAATGTATGTATATAGTACATTACTAACATAACTCAAATGGCTTTTGAATTAAAATGTGTGAAACATCACCAAAGGAGCAGATATGCTTTATGGCTATTTATACTAGAGACCTTTTCACATATGTCTAGTTTGTGAGTGCTTATCAGATGATTGATATTTCTATGTCTACAGTGTATTTCTATAGTAAAGGCTTATTATATTTCTGTTAAATGTTTCAGAACTCTATTTAGACCTTTTTCTCTACTTGAAGAATATTAGCATTGGCATTAAAAAGCAAAAGTTTTCAGTCAAAGAAACACAGGTAAACAGCAAGTTTTAGATTGCCACCTAAGCATAGGTATTTAAATAAGTGTGTTTTGTCTTTACAAAAGTTAAGATAAACTGGAATGTAGTTGTAGTTGTCATCCACTGAACAACTTAAGGGCCGAGAGAGAAAGAGTGGGAGTGTGTGTGTGTGTGTATGTTTATGTTATAATTCAGGGGTTACGAGCCAAATGTAGCCCTTGACTGTTTATGTGGGGTGTGTAAGCCAAGTATGGTTTTTACATTCTTAAAGGGTTATTTTTTTTAAAGAAATGAATATAATTTATTTTTATTAAGCCTTTATTTTCTTACACTAATTATAGTTTAGCTACATCTAATTTTTACTTACATCTTTATATTTTATTGTATTGGATAGAAACCTAAAAGCAGGACTTTATCTGTTTGTTCACTGCTATATCTCTAGTTTCTAGAATAGTTCCTATAAATATTTTCTGAATGAAATGGAATGAATGAATCAGTGGAAGCGGGGAGAGAAGGAGCAGCATAGGAGTCTAAGCAGCCTTAAATCCTTGTTAGGCATAAAAATATACAAATGTAATTCTGTAATAGTTTCTGCTATTCTACTAGTATTTGTGATTAGTCTTTGCTGTAATGAGTTAAATAAATTAAAAACAAAAACCAAAAACTGTTCTCTCTTATTCAGCCAAATGAGTAAAAGAAAAAACCTGCTATTCTCAATAAGAAAGATAAGAGGATGAAGAAAAAATATTTCAAGATTGCAATTTTTGAAGCCAGCCATAGAAATATTTTTCTAAAAGATTAAGTTGCAATAATGTAGGTAAAAAAAATTCAGTTTAATGCTTGATCTTTACTACAGTTAAAGTACTTTATAAATGAAATAACTCTTAATTTTTAATGCTAGTTATTTGGACAAAGAAATTAAATGATAGCTTTGTATTTGTTTGTAGAGTGAGAAATTTTGGTGATTTACCTGCAGAACATATCTTGAGACTTGTATATAAGATTTTTGCTTATTATGTAGATTAGGAGAAAACAAATTTTATTTGTTCACACCATTTTACAATATAATTAATTACAAGGAAAATATTGTTTTCAGACTTCTTCTTTGGATCATGTGCCTATAGCCACAAAATGTTCTTGCCTCCATACCATTTCCAAGAATTCATTTTCTGTCTCCCGTATTTAAGTGTTCTGTGGCACAGTTTTGGGGTGTATAGAAGCTTGGAGGTACCTATTGTTGTATAGTCCTAGACACTAGACATTATGACTAATGACTACAGATTTCTGTCTCTGGCTGTTCTGAGATAACCAAGCTGTTCCACTGGGGGACAGAAGGACCAATTAAAATGAAAATCAAAGCTTCTGTGATAGTCTACCTACCAGGAAAATGAGCATTATAAGAATCCGACCCTTAGAAAAATACTGACCTTAAATTTCAAAAACTGAAGAAAAACTGCATACACCAAAGTATATACATACTTTCACTCCTTAATTTCAGAGAAACCAATTTATAAAGAAAATTGATAAAACAGAGTGAGATATCTTTGCAGCAACTTGGACAGAACTAGAGACCATTATTCTAAGTAAAATATCTTAGGAATGGAAAAACAAATACCACATGTTCTCGCTATAAGAGGGAGCTAAACAAAGGATATATGTGGTCATAAAGTGATATAATAGACATTGAAAACTAAGGAAAGGGGAAGATGCGAGAGGAGTGAGGGATAAAAATTTACCTATTGGGTAAAATGTACACTATTCTGGTGACTTTAAGGTACACTAAAAGTCCTGACTTCTGCATTAAACAATTATATAATTAACAAAAAACACTTGTACCCCCTAAATCTATTGAAATTTTAAAAAAAAGAAGAAAATTGATAGATTTAATGTGAGATATATTTAACTTTAAAATAGCATAGAAAACATGGTTTCCTATCATGAATTTCAATAGGAAGCTATTAAACTTTTTAATTTAATAACTTATAATCAGTAGTTTTCAAAGGATTGAATAATGGAATAAAGTCTTTTTAATAAAAAGTACACTTGTACTTTGGGAGATCCAGGCAGGAGGATTACTTGAGGCCAGGAGTTTGAGACCAGCCTGGCAACACAGCAAAACCCCACCTCTACAAAAACTTTAAAAAGCTAGCCAGGTGTGGTAGTGTGCACCTATAGTCCCAACTTCTTGAGAGGCTGAGGCCGGAAGATCACTTGAGCCCAGAAGTTGGAGGCTTCAGGGAACTATGATCATGCCACTGTACTCCAGCCTGGGTGACAGAATGAGTCCCTATCTCTCTCTCTTTTTTTTTTAAGTACAGTTGGAAAAATAATAGATCTATGCATGATTATTTGTATTTTACTTTTAGTTTTTTATTCTACATAAATGAAAATACTGTATATACTTTATAAAGAATACCATTTACTATAACATTGCATTAGTGAGAATTTTGTTATAGCATAGCTCATTTATTTCAAGGAAGAAGTTAAACCACAGAGTGATTTTCATGTTTCCTCAAAATACTGATATATTCAACAAGACTTAGAAAATAAAGTTAATAGCTCTCCTCCTCGGACATTCTTAACTGCCTTATGTTAATTCACTCACTAGAAACAAATATAACAAGCTTCCATCTGTGTTTATTATAGGCTTCTCCAGCTCACACAACTCCCCAGACCCAAAATACAAGTGGTCGTCGAAGAAGAGCAGCTAATGAAGATCCTGATGAAAAAAGGAGAAAGTTTTTAGAGCGAAATAGAGCAGCAGCTTCAAGATGCCGACAAAAAAGGAAAGTTTGGGTTCAGTCTTTAGAGAAAAAAGCAGAAGACTTGAGTTCACTAAATGGTCAACTGCAGGTATGGTGCATATATGTGAATTTTGTTTTATTTATTTCTTTTTAATAATTGTGAACATAGCTTTTTCCTATTTTTCTAGTTGCCATCCAGACATTGTAGGACATAATATTGGGTTTGTATGGAATCATAGTTTTGTAAATCAGTTTGAATGCTAAGGTGAAGTAATATAAAACCTTTCAATCTGAATCAATGAAGAATTTTAAAGTGTATTTACCTGTGTAATCCAAAATGACTAAACTATCTGACTTGAACTTTATAAAGTTATGATATAAAGTCCAAAGAATTTGAAAATTTAAAAATGTCACCTGGTCTCTTTTATTGTCTATTTTTTGGTTTATATCACAACTATAAAGTTGTTTCAGTAGTAGTTTTTATTTTTAAATTCTTTCATTCTTCAAATTATAAATTTTGTTTTGTTTTATTTAATGTGAATATAGTGCTTGTGAAAAGTGCCAGAATGACAGCTTTGGAAACTAAAGGACACTAATTATCCACAGAACAGGTACAATATGGCTAGTGGCAGTACAAATCATTTCATGTTGTCCTGCCAATGTGCCTCAGATACATTTCTTAGAACCTTACACAGTATAAAGGTTCTAAGGCTCCTTCCCAGTTCAGTCTTTGGTAAGATTTCCAATGACAGTATCAGGCAGCACTAAACCTATTTCCTTTCTGTTTTTTCTTCCTTTTGTTTTTGTTATTTTTGTTTTTTAACATTGTGAATATTCTCCAGTAAAATCTTTTTCTTTTTTTTTGAGACAGAGTCTGGCTCTGTTGCCCAGGCTAGAGTGCCATGGCATCAGCCTAGCTCACAGTATCCTCAAACTCCTGTGCTCAAGCAATCCTTCTGCCTCAGACGCCCAAGTAGCTGGGACTATAGCCATGCACCACCATGCCCGGCTAATTTTTTCTATATATATTTAGTTGTCCTGCTAATTTCTTTCTATTTTTTAGTATTGACGGGGTCTCGCTCTTGCTCAGGCTGGTCTCGAACTCCTGATCTCAAGTGATCCTTCCGCTCAGCCTCCCAGAGTGCTAAGATTATAGGCATGAGCCACTGCACCCGACCTCCATTAAAATCTTTTAAATACAAATTGATGAACATCAGCAAGAAAATTTATGTTAATAAATTGCATTTGTTATTAGCCTAGCTCAATCTTTTGAATTACCCTTTCCAAGTTAAAAATGAATCTTTCTGTATAATCATAATTGATGGTAAGAGACCTGTTCTCTCCTTAAACCTTCCAGTAAAGATGTGACCAGTGTAATTGTTTAAATGCTTAAGAAAAAGTTTTTATCATCAAGCAAGGCATTTAACCAAATGTAAATTTTATAACTTAAAATTTTTCATATGCGAGGCAGAAATTTTTTGAAAGTCTTCATTGCACTTTGAATATTGACATAGTAGAACAAATGGACTGCCTTGCAAAATTTATTTTTAACCATTTTACTTTAGTAATTTAGAAAAAATTTAAGCATGGCTTACCATATCACATAGACTTCAAATATATACTTATATACTAGGTTTATTAATAAACACCATATTATCATTATCATCTGATGAATAAATTATTATTCAAGAACTAGTTTCACAAGTTTTTAGAAAAAAATTTTAAATAAAATGAAATAGATCTATGTATCTATACTACAAAAACAGCTATTCTTTACCAAATCTGTTAGAATATTAACTATTACTATTTACATTTTCAAATTTTATTATATTAATGAAGTGATTTAGATATGTCTATTTTTTTCTTTTCTATTCTTAACTAACAAAATCTTCAGAATGACTTGGCTATTTTATACTTATAGGACATAAAATATAATCTCTATTAGCTTCAGTTATCTGGTCCTACTTCTCAGGGTTGTTGGGTAAATCAGTCAAATTAAAGTGAATGCAGGTGTTTCTTCGTACAGAAAATTTTATTAGTAAGACAAATTTATCCATATTTTCCTTTATAATTTAGCTTTATTGTATCTTGTTTAAGAAATAAAAATGTTTGAAAACTATAAAGTGTTATGTAATAGGTGGTATTATTTATAGAGATTTTAGGTTGGGCCAGTTTTCTGCTTTGACCCAAGTTATAGCACTATTAACAGCTTTTATTGAGATATTGCTGTGTCATCAATTATACTGCAACTCTCATCATCACTATTTTTTTTTTTTTTTTTTTGAGACAGAGTCTCACTCTCTTGCCCAGGCTTGAGTGCCATGTCCTCAGAATAGCTCACAGCAGCCTCAAACTCCTGGGCTCAAGCGATCCTACTGCCTCAGCCTCCCAAGTAGCCAGGACTACAGGCCTGCGCCACCCTGCCCTGCTAATTTTTCCTATTTTTAGTAGAGACGGGGTCTTGCTCTTGCTCAGGCTTGTCTCAAACTTCTGAGCTCAAGCAATCCTCCCGCCTTGGCCTCCCAGAGTGCTAGGATTACAGGCATGAGCCACGGTGCCCGACCTCATCACCACTATTAGTAGCACCCCTTTATTATTTCAGAAAACCTTGGAAAATTCAGTATTCAAAATAAATATAATCTTCATTTATCTCATTTTTTTCTACCCCACAAACTATGATAAAAATAATCATTATTGTAATGATATGCTATAGCATATTGAAATTAAAGCAAGATTTATTGTCTAGGTTGAAGTTAGCTGGCACATTTTTTGAAGCATGAGACTTTTAAATGGAAGTTAAATTCAGAAAATCACTAAATTAAGCTCTACAATTGATCAGGAATTTCGTTACTACAAATTATAAACATAACAAGTAGGATCACTATTTTAATCATTAAAAACAGTGATTAGTGATGGTGAACATTTCTTCATGTTTCTTGGCCATTTGTATCTCTTCTTTTGAAAAATGTTCATGTCTTTTGCCCACTTTTTAATAGGGTTATTTGTGTTTTTTCTTGCTGATATATTTGAGTCCTTTGTAGATGTGGATGTTAGTCCTTTGAGGGATGAAAAATTACCTATTGAGTACAATATACACTATTTGGGTGACAAATACACTAAAAGCCCAGACTTTACCACTATACAATTCATCCATGTAACAAAAAAAAGCACTATACCAACGAAATCTTTTGAAATTTTTTTAAAAACTGATCATCTTAGTTTTAGAAATGCATTCCAAAATAGCAGGAGGTGAAAGGATGTATTATCAGGGATTTGATTTAAGATGCTTCTCCAAAAAAGAAAAGCAGCTGGGTCCATCTGTATATATTAACCTAAGGAAATACCCATAATATATTTTAATGGACAAAATGAAAGTTGCTGGAAACAACATCTCAAATGCCCATCAAAGATGAATGGATAAACACATTGTGGTATATACATACAATGGATTATTATTCAGCCATACAAAGAATGAAGTATATGCTACAGTATAGATAAAGCTTAAAACATGCTAAGTGAAAGAAGCCAGAACAAAGCATAGGATATTTATTACATGATTCCATTTATGCAAAATATCTAGACTAGGTAAATCCATAGGGACAGTGCATATTGTTGGGGAGAAGGAGGGAATAGGAAAAAGCTGCTTAATGGGTAAGGGAGTTTACTTTGGAGTGATAGAAATGTTTTGTAACCAGATACAGGGTGGCAGGTGCACAGTATTGTAAAATGTACTAAATGCTACTTTAAAATGGTTACCTTTATGTTATGTGAATTTTACCTGAGTATATTACTCAATTTCAGTTGCATATTAAA
Source organism: Cheirogaleus medius (assembly GCA_008086735.1). Taxonomy (NCBI): domain Eukaryota; kingdom Metazoa; phylum Chordata; class Mammalia; order Primates; family Cheirogaleidae; genus Cheirogaleus; species Cheirogaleus medius. Next base: position 21,051,008 of record VBSM01001562.1, on the reverse strand, counting down.
AGGTATAACAATCCTTTTTTATTAATAAAAGGTTTACACTTAGATGAATAAATGTATAAATATGGGAATTGGTATAGAAATGACTCCCTCAGTATAGGTAAAATTTTAGGAATGATGTATTACCAAGATGTAAACAACAGTGAGGAGAAGATAGAGAAGTCTGAATGGTCTGAGTAGAAAGGGTACTTCCGTTATGACTTTCTGTTATTGTTTCAAGTCAATGTGATTTTTTTTTTTTTTTTTTTTTTTTTTTT
>VBSM01001562.1:21026549-21050654 GCA_008086735.1 Cheirogaleus medius | reverse complement strand
CTCCCAGAGTGCTAGGATTACAGGCGTGAGCCACCACGCCCGGCCCCAATATGTGATTTTTGCCTTTTGTTGTTTCCTACTTACTTGTCAAATAAAATAAGAACAGTTTTTATAAAGTGACAGATTTTAGTTTTCAGAGTATAAATAGTTAACATGCTTATAGTAGATTCAGGGAGAAAAAATTTCTTCAGTCTGCCAAGAGCAAAACCGTTAACTGTGAAGAACAGAATGACTTGTAAAGAAAATTGAATGTCAAAGAAATAATTAAACTCTACTTTATGTGAAAACATTCATCAATTCTACATTTCCTTAATAATCCTTCATGTGACATACAGGCTTAGCTGATCAGTGTAGTGGGCAGTAATGACCCATGGTTACTTATATATTATGTTAATATATAATAAAAAGGTTTAACAAGTATTGAAGTATGATTGTTCATATTTTTACTGAATACATATTAGGCTTTAAAGAAAATATTATTCAACCTTTTTGCCCTGTTTACTGAATTAATCATGTTTTAGCTTTCCAAAATCATTACTAAAAGAACAATTTCATCAAATTATATTAGTGACATTTGACGTAATCTAGACCAAGAGTTGAATACTGTTGGTTATAAATTATTGTATTTTTTAAAGTAATATGTGTTTTATTAATTTTGTTATCTTTAACTTGAAATGGTTTTAACCTGTTTATGGCTTTGTCTTTCTGTTATGCTCATTATGGAAGTTTTCAGTTTAGAATTTTAGCATGTTTTCTTTATGAACAAAAAGGCAGACTCTTCTCTTTACCAACAGTAGTAGCTCCTTAACAATTACTCCATGGATAAAACTTGGAAATTGTTTTGTTGTGAATTTTGCTTTTATAACTTTGATATTACAAAATATTTGTGAGTAAAAGCTCTATAAATTCATAAAGCATACTTTTATAGCTAGGGTATGTGAGGATTTTTCACTCATAAGTTAATGATGTGGAAAAGGTTTTATTTATTGGTCCTTTGACTTATAGGGAATGGGATCAAATCTTTTATTCCCGGTACTTAAACAATATGCTATTTTGGTATTTATCACTTGAAATAGGAAAGAATAGCAACAATTGGAAGATGCTGTACAATAATACCTGTTTGTTTTAATTCCTGAAAAAGATACTATTCTGTGATCAGTCTTCCCTTTTTTCCCCTGAGTTTTTAACTATAGATCTAGTACTTATTTTTACTAGCCTTTTCTGAAGATCTTTTTGCGCCTTCTCCATTGGTCAAACAGATAGAATGAGAGATATTAAGAAGATCAAATGAGACAGGGTATAGAAAAGTATGTTGTTACCATACTGTGCAAATGCTAGTTATTTATTATTCATTTTGTCATTACGTATCTATTGTGTGCAAGGTATGTTATTAGACACAGGGGTAACAGTGAAAAAGACATTGTCTTTGCACTTACAGTATTTGTAGTATAGCAAAGGAAACAGATATGTAACAAGTAATTAAAGTGTGAGACTAGGGTAGGAATCATTCCCATTCATTCTGCAGTGTGTTTCTGAAATATTTTATAGTTCTAGAGAGAACCCAGTCATCTTTTTTCTATTGTTATAGATATAAATTAAATAGTTTGTTCTTAAGTAGAAAGTTTTGTATATGCAATAACCCTTGGAACTGTGTGGTGGGAATCTTGCTACTTAACCACTGACTTGTGTGAAAACTAAACAAAATATATATATTTCTCATATATATATATATATAAAAGACATTCCCCAAAAGAAGAAACTGTCAAATATTCTTTAATTCAAGGGGTAATGACTGAACTAGAAAGTCAAAGATCGTAAATTTATGTAATACCTGATCATCAGTTCATGGCCAGATACCAATAAAAAGTTTTGATTGATTAATCAATTGGCTATCCTGTCATAATTTCATCAGGCTGATGATGAGTAGCCACATTTATTAGAGTAGAGCAGTGGTACAGATAATGCCAAAATAATTTACATTGGATTTCAGGCCAGAAGAATAATTTGTTTTAGCATTTATTCCATCTTCCCAAATATGTTTTACTTTGACAAAATAATAATTGCTCACATTTGAATGGGACTTTTACATTTTCAAAATGCTTTCACATTCCTTATTTCATCTTCAAAATGATCCAGGAAGATAATTAACATATCTTACAAGTATACTAACAAATAGTAGAGTACAACCAGAAGAACTTTGAAAGCTAAATCCAGTTGAAATCTAGTCTAAAATAATCCACAGAGTAGATAGAAGTATACATTTTTTTTTTCATTTAATGTTAAATCTGTTTATGGCTTAACATCCCCTTCAGATTTACTTTGGCTTAAGGAAACCAGTGGGGGGGGGGGATAAATTATCCTCTTTCTTTTCTTTACATTTTTTTAATTTTTTTTTTTTTTTTTAAGAAACAGGATCTTGCTAAGTACCCCAGGCTGAAGTGCAGTAGCTATTCACAGGCATGGTCACAGCACATTGCAGCCTTGAACTCCTGAGCTCAAGGGATGCTCCTGCCTCAGTCTCCCAAGTAACTGGGATTACAGGTGTGCATGTGCCATTGTACCTGGCTCACTTTTTTTTTTTACATTTTTTACATTCTCTGTGTAGAATCTTTAGGAGTCTTCACGTTATATTTAGGTAGCAGCCCTTTATCTACCTGTCTATCTATCTATCTTTGGATCTTTCTTCATAGAAAAATTTCAGAATTAAAATCATGATTTATGCAGCCATTTTATCTAAATATTATTATAGTTATGCCTATATTTTTAAGAATAAAATATACATGTATGTATAAAATTCTTGAACGTTTGGTTTAATTTGTTGAATTTTACTATGTTTATCATAAATGATTTAGAAACCACCCAGCTTCAGCCTCTTCTGCCTAATTTAGTTATATAATCTTTTCTTGCATGAGCCTCCTATTTTCAGCCGCTATTTGACCTGGTCTTGACCACTAGCATATACTTACACTTAGGGCTGTACAGCTCAACTACATTCGCTTACTTCAAGGCTTGGCCCACTCTCATGCCTAACCTCTACTCCAGCTGCATTTGCTTTACAGTATTTCTCTCAGACCCAATTCCTTGCCCAGAACTATGTCTCATTTGCTGCTTTTGGTCTAGTGCTAATACCAACTTTTAAAAAAATCAAATATTAGGATGAAATAACAATACAAACTGTATCTAATTTGTAACCTCTTGTCTAAAAGTCACTTTTGAGCTTCAGGATCATTATTAGGACATCCATTATCATTGTAAAACATTTTAGATCAGGATGATGTAAATGCTTGGACTGAATTTTGTATTCAGCATGCTTTGAATTTATTGGTTTTTTTCTTATCATTACTGTCATTTAAAAGGTGCAAGGGGAGATTGGTTATTTGAATTTTTGTTAAATATAATTTACAGTATACTCGACTGTTATATCTGTTAGATATATGTAAATTTATGTATAAAAATGTGCAAGCTTTATTTTTAATTTCTTCTTTTTTTGGTCTTTTCCATTGTTTGCTCCAAGCATAACTCCAATTAAAATTCAGTTAGCACAAATGTAAGTTGTAACAAGAATCAAGTGCCTTACCTCTTGAGTCCTTAATGTTCATTACCCATTGTTAGCTAGTGGCATCTTCACATTTGTTTATTTGTTAATGGACCAGGTAGTCTGATTAGATCAACAGCCATAATACCACCAACTGTTAAGTTTGAAATATAGAAATTGATGTCCCATTCATCACTTTCAAACCTGTCTATTTAAAGAAAGAATGTATATGTATATATTTAATTTTATTTAAGAGCATGAGAATATTATTTTAGTTATTAATTCTCAAGGAAGTATTTAAACCGGCTATTTTATATTGGTTAGATAACTCATGACTGCTTTCAGCAATTTTATCACATACAGCATTTTGTTTCATAATATGGTGAATTCATTTATGATGAATGCATAGAGTGTTTAAGGGTATTTGTAATTTTTTTAAATTGTGTAATTCGGGTGGTGCTGTAAAATATACCAATTTTCTTTTCAGAACTGAGAAAATTAACAATGTAGCTAAGTTGGTGAGATTATTGGTATAAATAGTGAGGTTAGGACCTCTGACCTGTTTTATATTATTTAAGCCAGCAGTCCCCAACTTTTTTGGCAGCAGGGACCGGTTTCATGGAAGACAATTTTTCCACCAATGGGCTGGGCTGGTGAGGGGCAGTGTGGTGGAGCTCTGGCCGTGATGCAAGCGAGAAGGGAACGGTTGTAAATACACCACACCACACCACAGGCTCACCTCCTGCCCCGGGGTTCCTGAGTTTCATGGAAGACAAGTTTTCTTGTGGGGTGGGCAGAGTGGCAGTGCTCAGAAGGTGATGCATGCGTGCACCCAGTTCCTAATAACTCACGGACCGAAGGTTGGGGACTGCAGAAGTAAGCTATTTCTTTTCAACTTCTTTGGTATTTTTGACTGCCTAGCCATAGAATGACATGGTTCTCTCTAAAATATAACTATCTACTCAGTCCATGCCAGGCAATGTGCTATGTATACTCTGGGGGTACAAAGAAAAAGATAGTATCCGACCTCAAGAAATTCCCAGTCTGATAGAGGTGGCAAGCAAGTACACCAAAAGTTACAATCCAGTGTGATAAGTACTATGGAAGATATCTATATCTAATACACAAAAGTATATGGCTCTACGAGCATACAAATGGACTCCTAACTTCTTTTCCTGTGCAGTTGATACCGTACTGAGTTGACTATTAAAGATGAGTGAAATAATTAGCAAAGCAACGAAGAGAGGAAATGTGCTCTAGATAGAGACAACAGTATACATTTAGCCATTTGAAATTGCTATTTTTGTAGGTCAAGACAATTAAATATTGGCTATTTCATATGGTTCAAACTAATGTGAAGGCAGCAAGGGTATGCCAGGCTTGGGGCAGTACTACCGTTTTGGTATGGTTAAAGGATAGAGTATACTGGAAGAGCAATCAGTTTGAACATCAGTATGGTCACGGCTACCAGATTATAAAAGATAGTAAATTCTTGGCTAAAAATAAATACCCAGCCCAATTTCATATTACAGAAATTAATAAGAGAAACTTTTAGATATCAGTCTCAAAGTCAAACCGACAGGGTGGGGGAGGGGACTTGGATAATATATATTAGATTATTCATAACATGGTTTCTCTTCAATAGTGTCATTAATAATGAGCTGTAATTAATGGTATTGACACTAGTGGTTACAGTATTCTCTAGAAACAAGTTTTCTAAAGTAACAGCTTATTTAAAGCAAACTTTGAATTTTATCTTTTGTACTTTGATCACTGTCCAGCTAGTCTTATCTCAAATATATTCTTTTTGTTTTGTTTTTGGGGTTTTTTTTGTTTGTTTATGTTTTGTGTTTTTTGAGACAAGATCTTGCTCTGTGACCCGAGCTAGAGTGCAGTGGCATGATCATAGCTCACTGCAACCTCAAACTCCTGGGGTTAAGCAGTCCTCCTGCCTCAGCCACCTGAGTAGCTGGGACTACAGGCTTGTGCCACTATGCCCGGCTAATTTTTCTGTTTTTTGTAGAGATAGGGTCTCACTCTTGCTCAGGCTAGTCTCGAACTCCTGACATCAAGCAAGCCTACCACCTCAGCCTCCCAGAGTGCTAGGATTACAGGCGTGAGCCACCACTCAAATACAATATTCTAAACATAATTTAAGCCTTTTTTATTAAGGGTTTATTATGAGCATCAATTTTTGTTCTGTACTTAAATACAAAATGTTGTAGTTCATTGTTATTGCGATGTGAGGAACTATTTGACCCAATAGACATGCCCTTAGATTACTTAATTTTTTTTTATGTTTCTGTCATTTATCACTTAAAGAGGCCTAATCTGCAAAATTATTTTACATTCTGTTTTCTAGTTAAGAGATGAAGGGGAAAATGGCATGCCTGAGCTTTTACCTACACCTGTTTGCTATATTTTCGCATTTACTTTTGGGTTCATGGATGAAATCTGAATGGTTAAAGTTAATGTAGGTTCAAATAAGTAGAAGTGTTTATAAGTTAAGAAATTTTTATGTTACCAATTTATTAAATTCATGTTATTTCTAATTCTTAAGTATTGGTAATGATCACTAATTTATATGTTTTTAATATTTGAGGGTAACACAAAGAAATTAACTGGACTCCTTCAATTTGGAACTTTTACATAGAATTTACCAGATTAACGTATCCCAGACAAAGCCTGAAGCATGTGTTCTGCTTTAAGGAGTAGGACAAATCACCATTGACTTACCAGATTTAAATTTAGATGTGTACAAATTTCCTGGGTCAAAGGCAACAAAGCCATTTAAATATTACCTCTGGTTTCATTGGTTTCAGTGTCCAACATAGTGCCTTGCAATGAATTTTAGGTATCCATGATTTCTTGGTTGTGGTTTTCCCTGTGGAGCTTTTCCTAGTTTCTAGGAAACTAGAAACATGTTTAATTGAATTCCCAGAATGGATTTTTCATTTTCAAGAGAATGGAGTCAGTGAAAATTCATCCCGACTCCCTTGATGTTTCTAGTTTTTCAAATAATCCAAAGAGCATGTAGGCCAGGTGCAGTGAGAGGGTCACTCCTATAATCCTAGCACTTTGGGAGGCTGAGGCAGGAAGAATGGCCGAGCGCTTTGGGAGGCTGAGGCCAGGAATTTGAGACCAGCCTGAGCAAGAGCAAGACTCCGTCTCTACAAAAAAATAGAAAAATTAGCCAGGTACTCGGGAGGCTGAGGCAGGAGGATCCTAGGAGATCAAGGTTGCAGTGAGCTATGATGAGGTCACTGCACTCCAGGTTGGGTGACAGAGTGAGACCCTGTCTGAAAAACAGAAAAAAAGAAAGCATGTAACATGTATAAAATAAAAATACTTTCAACAGGTAACAACCTTATAATGTATAAAGAGTCCCAAGGCAAATGGTAATATAAAAACTTTAAAATATGCTGTCTAGTTGTGCTGTTATCTTATTTAAATTTTTAAACAAGTTGCAATCTTTGTATAAATGCTAAAGTATAAAACTGATGTGTGCTGATTAGACATATTTAAGCAACATATTTTCTTCCTGAATTTTCAGCCAATGATGTTCATTTTTCATATTTTAATCCTTGCTTGTATTTAAACAGTAAAAAAATATGTTCAGTCTGAAACTGGTAAGGTACATAAGTTGTTTCTTCTCCAGAGTGAAGTCACCCTGCTGAGAAATGAAGTGGCACAGCTGAAACAGCTTCTTCTGGCTCATAAAGATTGCCCTGTAACCGCCATGCAGAAGAAATCTGGCTATCATAGTGAGTAATGTTGCATTACCTATAGCCTTAGGCTACATCAGTGAAATACTGCCAGAGTGAATTGAGCTACCATGAAAAGAAATGGAGACTGCAGTTCTAATATTTAAGATTAAATATCAGAATTTCTGTATGGTTATTATGGAGTGGGATGGAAGGGCATACTTTTTTAGAATCTAGAGAGTTTGTTTTCCTATTTCTACCTTTTTTTTAGGTATTGCTATAGACTAACAAAATGGGTTAGCTGATAATTTAAAATATACTATAAGTATTGGTATTTTGTTTATCTTCTGAGGCTAACACTTTGTCTTAGATTGACAGGGTGAAACACTTTTAGCTTCCATTCAGTAATGATGAGATTTTGTTTTTAATCAGCTGTCTTCATTTAACAATATATAGTATCCACTTACAACATTAGATCCTATTCTTTCTTAAATAATGTCAGCATTGTGCAGTGTTTTTATTGTTGTTAACCTTTATATTAAGCTTTCTAGTTAGTCTTAAAAATACTAAAACAGAATCTGCTTGTAAGTTTCCACTAAAATGTTTTCCCCCAAAATCACAATCTTCTGTTTTCAGCATTTTAGAGGTTAACTGTGCTTTTTCCTTTTTGTAACGTCCTTCTTTTTTCATAAGATGCACAATGTGGAACCAGCTGTTACTCTTGAATAAATGGCCAATTTTGTCCATCGTACACAAATTTGTAACAAATAATAGAGTTGGGAATGCATTAGGCAACATTCATAATAGATAACCCACAGCTTTCATTTTTATGATTTAGTGATATTTCAGGATATTTGTAAATGTGAAGATTGTTTCAACCATATGTATCCACTTCATTTTAATTTGCCAGTGTCAGTAATTCAAAAGAAAGAAACGTTTTGTATTGGATGCAAACAGTTCCTCAGGTGCTCACGATAAAACTTAATGGCCACCATCTTTACTTGTAGTCATTGTAAGCAGTTTCATCAGAATGGGCAATATTTTTTAATTTAAAAGATTCAGTAGATTTAGCAACTCACAATTGCCATATATATTTAGAACACTGATTTTTGTCAGTTTTGAGCATATAAATCTCAGTTATTTGATATCTAGTCATTTTGACAGGACAGTGAAACATATTGTGGAGTAAATTGGAACCATATAGAAATATGTTTGGGATTTATATTAACAATGATTGCTGCAGGGATGAGGCCATTATGGTTCCCATCTGACTTAACAACATAATTTCCTATAGAAGCTACTGAGTTCAGCATTATGCATATATGATTTTCTTAAGAAAGCTCTTGAATTTTAATAGTTTAAAAGGAAATATACAAATGATTCTATACAATTAGAAGGAAATTAACTCACCTCTTAAATTATATTCAATTCAAAATTATCTATAATTTTTAATCTTTGATAATTTACTGAGTAATCTCATGTTTAACTCTGTTATCCAAACAATAGGTGCCCAGCAGATGCAAGCCAATTATTCATTTTAACAATTGATTTACAAAGATATATTTTTAAGTATATAGATGTGTAGATTTATATATTATATACTTAAATAAAACAAAAATCTAAATGCATAAATTTTTGTCTGTTTTGAGCATATAAATCTCAATAATCTGAATATATATTATGCTAGTTTGTGAGATACAAGAAATGAATAAAGATGTTTTTGTTGTCTTAGAACTATTCCTACCTTTCTTCTTGTCTGGTCATTTAGATAATCAAAGTAACTAAAGTATATAGCTCTACCATAAAATTAATTCTCTTCTCAGCTCTCAGGAGATAATTGGATTTTGTAGAAATTTTCAAGTAATTTCTATTTTAAAATTTTAAAATTTGAAATAAATCTGACTTCTCTTTTAATAGCCAAGGTAGATAGATTGGCTAAGTGAATATTTATATGTTAGAGAAATTCACAAATTCACATTCTTCGTCATATTGTAGCACACAGCAGTGGTTAATGGTGGTAAACTGTAATACTAGCTAAATCTTTCAAAACATTTGCAGGAAAAAAACTAAGATTTAGTAGAAATTAAGGAATATTACAAAATCTTGCTGGCAAAGATGACAGTACTAAGTCAACAGTCAGTGTCTGTCCCACCCAGTTTTAAAACTGAAAAAGTCCCACATCCTAGGAAACCACTGAGTGATGGGAAAACTATGACAGTTGGTCACCCTAACAGTTAAACAATATAAAACCTGAATGAAAATAAGAGTACATTTTTAATATTTGAGGTCCATTTTTAATATTTGAGTTTAATATTTGAAGAATAAAGCACAAAAGTGATCTTACCACCATGAATTCATATTCTCTAGATCTGGGCATAATTACTTTTGTATTATAATTATCTCTGTCACCATAAATGGAAAGGAAAGCTTCTTGGGTCCTAAATGAGCACTAATAATTTAATAATTTTTATTATTAAAAATATGTGTGAACATAGGTAGAGAGCTTTGTAGAGAATCGAATAGTCAAACAGCTGGTTTCTTTTAAGTGGCTCTTTGAGTGCAACATGATTTCCTGTATCTTTCTGGTACTTGTGATTATACCAGTAATTTTCTCCCCTCACCTTCTAGAACTGGACATGGGTGCAGATATATCACATTGTAAAGGTATTTTATACATATATAAAATTTATAATTACATAATTATGAGTACCTGATTCTTTGTACTACCTAAAAATTTGCTTATCTAATTCTGAAAGTCTGTAGATAAGCACTAATCCATTAAAATTTACTGTTTTGAGTCATTGCTTCCAGTATCTATTTACATTTCCTCCATTCATCACAAATCAGCTTCTTTATTGAAGAGTGGGTAGTGTATCTCTAGAACTTAACATTCAGGGAAGGATCAGCGTGTTCTGTTGAAGAGTAGTGGAGGAGAGGCACCTCCAGGAAACAGCAGTAGTATTGGCAGTGTTCTCTCAAGTTGGGGGCTGGGTTCGCAGGTACTCATGTTACTATTGTGCCTCATAACTTACATATACTGTAAATATTTGCATGTGTTGTCTATATCAAATTTTTCACTAAATGAAATTACTGGCTTCTATTCTATTAAAATAAAAAAGATATAAGATTTGTTCAGGCCTAAATATTGGTAGATTTATTTTCATAAATATTTAGAATGCCCCTTCCTGAATATCTGTTCAGTTGTAGTATTTAGAGTTTTATATGTATTTTTATTTGAATCCCAATTAATTCATGCAACTATAACAAGTGGTGGCATTTAGATTCTAAATATTGCTTATTCTCATGTGTAAGCATCATTAGAATCAGGTGTCATAATCATCCATGGCTCCAATAGATGATGGATAGCCAGAATAAATACAGTTCTGGAGAATGCAGAGGGAATCATTTGAAAATATAATTTGTATGTAAGAATTCATTTTGTTTATGCATGTGGTAATAAATGCTTTTTTATCTTTTAATAAGAATGACATGTAGGCAAACCAGACTGGTTTTGTTAAATGTGTTGCTTGGTAAGTGTTTGATTATATCTGTAAAAGCCTGTCTCCCAAACGCTTACCTCATTTTCTTTCTTAACACTATTTAGCAAATAGTGAAATAGTGTTAAATAAAAATTTCTTCAGCTCTATTCTATGAGGCACCCACATATTTCCATATGTATGGTTGTGCCTTGCTTTGACCTGTTACCGGTAAAATTGCCTACTTCATGACTTACATTAATAGTTCCTCAATTCCAGTCTCACCAACTTGTCTAGAGAATCAGTTTTGTAAAATACCTTTTAATTTTTTACTCTGTATATTGACTAAACCTAATGAGACATTCTTACAGATATTTTATTTAAGAAAATGAATAATTTTTCTTTTTTCCACTCAGCTGCTGATAAAGATGATAGTTCAGAAGACATTTCAGTGCCAAGCAGTCCACATACAGAAGCTATACAGCATAGTTCTGTCAGCACATCCAATGGAGTCAGTTCAACCACCAAGGCAGAAGCCGTAGCCACTTCAGTCCTCACCCAGATGGCGGACCAGAGTACAGAGCCTGCGCTTTCACAGATTGTCATGGCTCCTTCTTCCCAGGCACAGCCCTCAGGAAGTTGATTAAAAACCTGCAGTACAACAGTTTTAGATACTCATTAGTGACTTCAAAGGGAAATCAAGGAAAGACCAGTTTCCATTTATGAGAAATCTGTGGTTGTAAATTTTTTTTTACTTGAAATTAAATTTGGCTCTAAAGTTGGTGTAGCAGCAGTTGATGATCAGACTGAACAACAGTTTTTAGTCTCTGGAAAAAGACTGATTTTTTTTTTTATAAATATTGTTAGATTTATTAATTTTTCTGTGCTCAATGTGTAAATTGTATTATAATTCATTGTGATTTATTTCACTTTTAATTTGGTGGTGTTTTAATAAATGGGGGTGATACTGAATCTCTCTTCCCACTTCCATTTCTTTTGACCACTCCCTAACCCTCAACTGTGATGGTAGTATTGTTATCATTTATACCAAAGTTCTGCATAGTCCCTATTGACTTTGTAATGTTAACAAAGTCATAAAGCACTAGGCAAGAGAAAGACAGAAATTTGCTTTTAATCTTTTTGCCTTTTATTTTGCACATTATGCAAAAGGAAGAACGTTAGAGAACACTTTTTTTTAAGTGAGTGAAAATATGGTAAAAGACATACAGTGCTTTTGTGCACATTCTTAAACTAAATCAAGGTCATTAATAATAGTGCATTTTCCTTTTTTTTAAGATTTTAAGTAACGTAAATTTTAGAATTTCAGCATTTCAAGAATGACTTTATTTTCCAAATCTTAAATTCAGTATTTTAAACCTGTGTTTTGAGGCTAAAAAAAATATGAAATATAATATACAATACAGGGTTATCAGATACCTAATAATTTTTGAAATTAGCTCTTGTTGGTTTGGGGGATTTCTTTTTTGCAGATTGCAGGTTACAAACTGAGAAGTTTATGCATAATCAAGTACGGTATGGTTGCCAGAAAAGCCTAAAATTACTACTTAGAAAATTTAAGACTGTTTACCCCCATTGTCTTGTATTTGCGAGCTAACTTGTACTTATTCTTGTGAAAGCACTGTCATCTTTTAGTAGCAAATTTTGATAACGTTTCTCGTGGAAAAAAAATCAGTATCTATCTTTAGAACAATGTAATTATAATGTGGGAAGCGTGCGTGAGAATGAGAGAGAGAGAGTGTGTGTGTATGTGTGTCTGTGTGTGTATGTCTTCAAATAGTTTATGCCAGCAATCTTTGCTTGAATGTTTAAAGATGCCTTCAGTGTGATGCTGGCCAATAGATGATTGCAGTTTAAAATGTCATAACTGTGCAGGCTTGGATAACTAACATTCCATGATGTAGCTTGTTTCTGATGAGATGATTGTAGGTACACTTTTCTCATTATCCAGTCATCTGTGGGATACTGAGTTTTCTAATGTGCCATTATCTATTTTTATTCTGCAGTTATGTTCAAAATACAGTACAATATTTTAAAATAGACTAAATTGTTACACATAAAGTAGTAGATGTGCGTAAGAAAACTTTGTAAAATAGTTATGAGTCCTACCCAGTAGCAACTTCTGGCATTCAAGCAGGATTCCATTATGTAAATATGTGTAATGCATTTATAATAAGTTGTGTAGTTTGTTCTGCATCCATACTGCACTATTTGCTAAAGTCTCAGTGCCATCTCCTAATGAGACTGACATTTTAAAAGTCTGTATGGAATATCTTTGATAATTCAAGGAAATATCCCACCTGCCTAAGTTCCAAACTGGGAAACATTCAAATTATACAAATGACATTTCAGGACTTTTAAGTATGAAGATAATAGGAATTCTATTGTTTGGCTTATTAAAAATGAGAGCATTTTTAGTTGATAATTCTACTTCTAAAATTGTCTATTTTTAACTGATTTTATAATTTTAAAGTAATCAATTTCTAATCATGATTTTGCCATAGTTATGCTAAGGAGTTATCTCAAAGGCACAAAACACGAATTCTGCAAGAAGGCTCTTTTTTATTGTTGTTTGGATGGGTTAGGAAAAGCCTCAATTTTTCACTCTTAAGTCCTTCAATGCATTTTTCTTTCATCTTATTATTTATGCAAGTTAAAGTTCTTTGGTAACAGAATTCTTGCAACTGTAAAATAAACTACATAGATGTAAGAAGTCATGTAAACAGTTAACGAGCTTACCAAGGTTAGCAAAACTTTCATTGTAAATCAATCTGTACTCAGCAAATAAAAATCATTATTAGTTGTATAAACACAAATTCCATTTTGACTTTCAGGATGTCACACTACTTCTGTACCTAGCATTTTCAGTCCTTATATTTGCGATGTTATACAAACTGTACTATTTTCTTTTATGTGCAGTTTGCATGAGTAAACCATCAGAGAATAAATTCTATCTTTAAATTATGTTCATAATTTGCTTGTTCTTACCTGTCTTTCCTAAAGTAACATCACCTGATATTTTTTTTTTCCTTCAGGGCATTTATTACCTAAGAAGAAACAGATTATTTCTATATCTGTGATAAAATTAATTCCCTCTTGAAGACCTTTTAACTGCAGAATGCTCAGGCTTTGTTCCTCTTCTCTGCATTATTTTTTATGTTCCTGAAATTTATATACAATGAACCTTTAATCAATGCCCTCATCCCAGGACACTTCCTGAATTTTAGTCTTTGACATCTCTTGGTGATCATGTAACAAAACATCTTAAACATAACATGTCTGACACTGAACTGCTAATCTTCCCTTGCCCTACCCTCAAACATACTCCTCCCACAAACTTTCATAAGTCAATTGATGACAACGTAATTCTTCAGTTGCATAAACTAGAACCACTTCACAGCCCACATCTAACCCATCAGGAAATGCTGTTTGCTTTGCCTTCAAAATAATCCAGAATGCAACTACATCTCACCATTTATACTGCCTTTACCCTGATTTGTGTCCTCATCATTCCTTACCCAATTAGTAGTTGACTTACAATTGTCTCTGCTTTTCACCCCTACCCACTACAGCCCATCCTCAGTACAGCAGCCTGAGTGATACTTTTAAACATAATTCAGGTTATAGCACTCCTCTGCTCAGTATCGTGGAGTGGCTCCCCCATTTCACTCAGTAAGAGCTCAAGTCCCTAGAATGGTCCACAAAGCCCTAAATGATCTGTTTCCCCATCCCGTTCTATCTCTGACCTCATCTACCATGTTTTACCAGTGAATGTTTTCAATGGTACTAGGTGCCATACATTGCTCCAGACACTTGAAATACCCCAATGGCCCAAACCAAAACTCTGGGCCTTTGTGGAGCTTACATTCTAAAGAGGGTGGAGGGAGGCGTTGGGAAACACAATCAGTAAATAAGTAAATTGTATATTAGAAGTGATAAGTCCTAAGTGAAGAAACAGACTTATACCACTTTTACTGGAGAACATATGGTGACATTTTAGTCATACCTGTCAGATTAAACCAATCTGAGGAAATGCAAAGAATTGCATAGCTAGTGTTCATGAACACATTCTGCCAGTGTGCCTAAGGTAGATCATGTGATGTTTGATAAAAGGTTTCATGAAGACATACTGATGTATTTCTGTAACATAAAGTTCAACATATGAGTGATGTATTAAAAGATCAAACACATGTTTGCTTTGTCTTATTTCAGAGGACAGGAAAGATAATCGCTTGTCTGGTATGTACTTACTGTTTTATGTAGTTTTGCTAATTCAACATCTGAAACTATGTAGGATTTGATGCCTGACAATTTTTTTGTGAGGATGTAGTTATGGGAGAATCCCATTTATTCCCTGGACTTTATCTTAGGTTAATAGACACATGCACACACAAACACACACACACAAAGTACCTAAAGAATACAGAGTTATCAAAGCAATTAGTTCTAAAATAATGACACTTAGAAGGCATAATTTTCAAATCTGACATTTTTAGATTATCTTGACCACAGAATACTTATTTTTGCAGCAATTAAAGTTATACCATTTTGTGTCTGTTGTAGTAAGGAAAAAATTATTTTTTAAAATTTCTAATAAATACAAATAAGCTTTTTCTGTAATTCTCCCATATGATTTTTTTATAGAAAAAGTGCAGGTCTTTCCAGATTATTAGTAACTACATATGGAGACATAGGTGTTCATAGAGTTAATAATCTAGTGTTAAGATCCTTCTGTGTGAACAAAAAACTCATGAAATGTAGAATAAAGGCCTATCTGTAGAAATAAATAGTCCTACAATTTAAATAAATGGTGAGTTGCAAATTACATATATTGCCATTAAAAAGTACAGTGAAAATATTTCCACAATTAAAGGACTTACTCTGCAATACCAAAGGTCATGTGACATTGCAATCTACAATGAAAGAAAAAACATTCGTAGTTTTATTGTAGTATTCCCAAGCCCCAAATCAAGGGTTAACTGAAATAAATTATCAAATATGTCACGAGCTAAAAGAGTTCTGTTACTCATTAATGGACCATAGCTTGTATCTTTTTTTCCTCAAATGTAAATGCAAGTTCTTTCAGTGACTTTCCAAAAAGAGGTGTTGACCTTATTTCCATCAGCGTCATTAGTACACTCTTGTCATGGTCATGACACCTTCCCATGCCTCTTTATTTGGCATTAGATTTTACATTTAAGACATCATTCCTGGAGATGGAATTTTTTGAACAAAACAGCTGCAATGATTTTACTATGCATTACCTCAATTGTTTGGGAAAGTATTCCTGATTCTAAATTTCACTTTTAACTATGTCAGTTATGTCACATAAGGGTTGGTTTGCTTTATTCACACACTTTTGCAGTAGATTTTGCTTTCTGTGAAAGTAAGCAGAAGTGGAGAATGTTCCCCCAAAAGAACTCCTTTAAAAGTTATTTTTGCTTAATTTTTAAAAGCATGTAAATTTTAAAAACATGCTATTTTTCATAGCCTGGCACAAAAATTAGGCAAAAATTCTTTAATTCTGTTTATATAGCAGAATTTAAGATGATAGCATTGTCTATTACGAGTTTCTCATAATTGGAAACAAATACATTATGTGATGTTTATGAGGAAATAAAATTTGTCAATGCCATTATCTTCAAAAATAAACCCTTTGCATTATCCATTAATCTATTTGATTTATTTTTTTCTATCAACAATTTTTGTCTCTGTAATTCAAACATGCTGCTAGTTCCTCAGTCTGTTTTGGGGAGGTATACTTGTTAAAATTCATTGTGCTAGGGTCTAATTAACATCAATACAAATAAAATGAGTTAAGTGATATTAACTATCCTAGCACAATTAATTTGGGCATTAAAAATTATTCAGATAATTATTGACTTCCCCAATGGCTAAATTCTCAGGAAAATATCTTCTGTGTTACATCTTAATTTATTCAACTTAGCTAGTGGTTTCTGAGACTTGCAGCACCATCAGGCAATCTGCTGGATAATAAACAACCGTGTCAGTAGCCTAAGTTAACATCCTACAAACAAAACTCTTCAGATCTTTTTTATGACATTGAAGTCCATTTCAAATAAAACTAGGTGCAATTCTTTATGGAGTAGAGTATATTTGTGACAAGAAAACATTAGATAACATTTTGAAAGTAAGATATGCTTCCATTGTTATTTTCATTACTAAGTGTCCTATTTGTGGAAGCTTTGTAATGCCTCAAAAGTAGTGAGCTACTTTTGAAAATAACATTGATCAATAATTTAAGAACTTGCATAAAATATATTTGTATGCCCGCTATGACTATCTAGAAGTGCATAGGCATGTATAATTTAAAATCATTTATAATATAAAATTTTTCGCCTTTTAAAAATTTCCCCTAATCTGTCAGTAGAATTCTTTTTTTTTTCTTTTATTTCATTATATTATGGGGGTACAGATATTGTTAGGGTTACATATATTGTCCCTGCCAACCCTCCCCCCCCAGTCACTAGAATTCTTAATGCATTAAAAAAATGAATTTAGATTTCTTTTACTGGTGAAGGCACTTACAGATATTAGTCCACTAAATGACAGATCATGGAAGAGAAGAATTTGGTAAGTACCTGTTGAGCACCTACTTTGTGCTAAGGTGTTGGACACTGTAGGGACCACAAGAGAAATAAAGACCAGGGTCCTACCTGCAAGTAGGGTTCATTTGGAAAGACAACATAGTTGTCACACCTCTAACAGGAAGTAATTACAGCCTAACAATTTATGAAACTGGTTTTGTAAGTTCAGAAAAGTAGAAGACAAACCATATTAGATTTGAGCTTCACCCTAAATTATGAATGGGATTTGGGTATAAAGACAAAGGTAAGGGCAAAAGTTTAGATAAACAAACGTATAATGTGCATGAGACAGGGAGGAGATGGGAAGAAGCAGAACTGAGAAATGAAGTCACATAGCTAGAATAGGACTGAATTATAGAGGGCATTGAAAGTTAATTTAGATAGAAAACACAGTAAACTTGACTTGAAAAGGGACATGAGGAAAGTCGTATTTAAGCAATGGACAGCAGTGTGAAGGCAGGCACCCAGGGAAACCAATTAACAAGTTGTTGCAGTAACTCAGGCATGGAGGGAGGTGGGGTATCCATACAAATGGGTAAAAAGAATTCAGCTGAAATTTTTAACGAATTGATAGAGACCAATAATGGGACTCTACAACCTCTGGCAGCCACTGACATAAAGAGATTTGTAGCCACTTGCGAGCTTTTCTCCAAAGAAACTCCACCAGGCCCTCACAAGGAGATTGGGGCAGGATGGGAGACTTCAAACCATCATCCGTGGTGGAGGCCCAGAGAAGTGGAAAGCTGTAGGCAAAGCTCAAAGCTCCACCCAGACCCTTCTCCCCTACAAGAAAACCAACCAAACAAACAAAAAAGACCTTAAGCTCCTCTGGAAAGGGGTAGCAAGCCATGTTGCCCCAAGGCACCAGGGAAGGAGAAGGAAACAGGGAAAAAATCTTCTATGCCTTCTATTTAAAATGTCAAAATATCTGCAGGGTGTGGTGGCTCACACCTGTAATCCTAGCACTCTGGGAGGTCAAGGTGGGAGGATCACTTGAGTTCAGGAGTCAAAGACCAGCCTGAGCAAGAGCGAGACGCCATATCTACTAGTCCCAGTTACTCTGGAGGCTGAGGCAGGAGAATTGCTTGAGCGCAGGAGTTTGAATTTGCACTGAGCTATGATGACACCACTGTACCCTAGCCTGGATGATAGAGCAAGACTCTATCTCCAAAAAAAAAAAAAAGAAAAGGTCAAAACATCATAATATATAGAAAATTAATAAATATTTTACAATACACCTATCCTACACACAATGTCTGGCATAATTGGGTTCTCTGCTTAGGGTCTTACAATTGCAATAAAAATTATAATATACACACCAAAAAAAAAACAAGAAAAAAAAATCCATTGTCAAAATACAAAGCAATCAACATAATCAGACTCAGAGATGACCCAAATGTCAAAACTATCAGACAGGGAACTTAAAATAACTATGCTTAACATGTTAAAGGCTCTGGTGGAAAAATTGACCATTATACTGATGATGAATTTCAGCAGAAAGATAAAAGTAAGATCAAACCAATTGGAAATACTAGAAATAAAAAACACAATAACATAAATGAAGAATGCCTTCAACATACTTATCAGTAAACTCAACACAACCAAGGAAAGAAACAATGAACTTAAAGATGGGTGCACAGAAATTACTCAAATGGAAACAAAGTGAAAAAAGAATGAGAAAAAAAATGCAGCAGAGCATCCAAGAGCTATGTGACAATATCAAATTGGGAACTTGACAAAAGTATTATTTGAAGAGAAAACAGCTAAGAATTTTTACTTACATAGTAAGAAGTATGTAAAGAACCAACCACAAATCTAAGAAACTTAGAGAAATCCAAGGAGAGGAATACAAAAAAAGTCACATCTAGGCACATCATACATAAACTGTTGAAAATTAAATATAAATCTTGAAGACAACCAGGAAAAGAAAGTACATACAGAGAAAAATGATGAGAAATACAGCAGGCATCTTGTCCAAAACTAAGCAAGCCAGAAGACAATGGAGTGACTTTTTTAAAGTGTGGGGGAAAATGATCAATCCAAATTTCTATATCCAGTGAAAATATCTTTAAAAACTAAAGGAAAATAAAGACTTTATTAGATAATTAGATGCTGAAAGAATTTGTTACCAGCAGAGCTGCACTATAAGAAATATTGAAGAAAGTTCTTCAGGAAGAAGGAATGTGATAACAGACTCAAACTTGGATTGATGGAAAAAAAATTAAAATTTCTAGAAATGGTTGTTAAAATGAAGGTAAATATAAAAGACATTTTTCTTAAATGTCTAATCATTCTAAAAGGTCGTTGATGGTCTAAAACAAAACTAAAAGTAATATAAGTTTATAGTATATGCAAAAACAAAAGATATGACCACAATAGCACCAGAAATGGGAAGAAGAGGTTGCAATAATATTGTAAGGTTCTGGCCGGGCGCGGTGGCTCACGCCTGTAATCCTAGCACTCTGGGAGGCCGAGGCGGGCGGATCGCTCAAGGTCAGGAGTTCGAAACCAGCCTGACCAAGAGCAAGACCCCGTCTCTACTAAAAATAGAAATACATTAATTGGCCAACTAAAATATATAGAAAAAATTAGCCGGGCATGGTGGCGCATGCCTGTAGTCCCAGCTACTCGGGAGGCTGAGGCAGAAGGATTGCTTGAGCCCAGGAGCTTGAGGTTGCTGTGAGCTAGGCTGACGCCACGGCACTCACCCTAGCCTGGGCAACAAAGTAAGACTCTGTCTCAAAAAAAAAAAAAATAATATTGTAAGGTTCTTACACTGTATGTGAAGTAAAATGGTATCATTTAAAATAAACTATGATTCAGTAAAAAATATATACTGTAAATCCTAGGGTAGCCCCTTAAAAATGAAATTTTGAAGAGAGATAAATAATGTCCTCTTTAAAGAACTCCTATAAATTAATATGAAAAGGCAAATGTTCCAATAAAAAAATAGAGGACAAAAAAAGACAAATAGTAAAGGAAATCCAAATAGCCAATAAATACTGGTCACAGTGGCTCACGCCTGGAATCCCAACACTTTGGGAGGCCAAGGCAGAAGGATTGCCTGAGCCCAGGAGTTCAAGACCAGAATAGGCAACATAACAAGCACCCGTCTCTACAAAAAAAATTAAAAATTAGCCAGTGTGGTGGTGTGCACCTATAGTCCCAACTACTTGGGAGGCTGAAGCAGGAGGATCACTTGAGCCCAGGGGGTTGAGTCTGCAGTGAGCTATGATGACACCACTGCACTCCAGCCTGGATGACAGAATGAGACCCCATCTCTAAAAACAAAACAAAACAAAAAAATCAACCTTAACAATAATCAGAGAAATGTAAATTAAAACAAAATGAAATAAAATTTCTCGTCAAATTGGAAAGATAAATAAATCAGATGTGACCAAGTATTGGGGGACGATGTGAGAAAATCGGAACTCCTGTACTTTGCTGGGGGAAGCACAGACTGAAGCAATGACTTGGACGAGCGACATCGCAATACCTGGTAAAGCCGAAGATTCGCATCCTACTGCTCAGGTGTTTCATTTCACCTGTCTAATTTTCTATATACAAAAATGTTTCATAATTTAAATAAAATTTTAAAAAGAAAATATTCAGCAATGCTAGATTTAAGAAAAACAAATAATCTTACTAAAATTACACGGAATGTAGCTCGCTGTCAGTTTTTCTCATAGCAGCCTGCTTTAAAAAATACCATGACCAATTTCTGTGCGTTACTTCTCTTGAAGCTATTCGTGATCTTAAATCTAAGCAAATCTTTATACCAAGAGCAGATTTTGTCTACCAATGTTTGAGAGTGGCCAGTGATTTTGTATCCTAATATACCATTGAGGACCAGTTTTTCTCATACTCAATAAACTTTAGAGAGTCTGTGTTCTCCATATGAGTGAAGTATAAATACTCTTTTGGACAGAGAAAATATACTGATTCAGTAACACAGCACACTCTTGCAAGACAAACCAAAATGGACCCAATATAAGCATACCATTTTCAAAACATAGAGGAACTTCTTCCTAAAACTAGAAGAGTAAATATTGTATCTTTCCAAATGGAAAATCTATCAGAAAAAATATATTTAGAAGGAAAGCTGTGGGTTTTAAAAATTTTTAAGAACTTAAGGTCAGATCTATATAATGGTAAATAAGGAGATTATATTTATGTTCTACTTGGGGAATAGCAAGCAGAATACCATCCTGCCACTAAGAAATTCACTACAAAAATATTGCATGGGAACTCAATGAATATTATGCAAGCATTAAAATTATAAAAAACTTGTGATTTATGTTCCCATTAAAACTATGGAAAAAGATGCAAGGGGTAAGATAAAATGAATATAATTTAAAAGAAAAATAAATGAAACTAAGGTCTCTGCTTTCACAATGATTTAATTCAACATTTATTTTTTGGAATTTTGGAATTCTCTTTTTGGAAATTTGCTGTTGTTTAGGAGAACTTCAGGATGGCAGACAGAGTGAATGTGGAATGCAACTCTACTTCCTTCAAGACATAAAAATGCTATGTATAATATTTAAAATATTTGCATACACAGCTGAGCTATAAAGCATGCAGGGTGTTATGAATAAAAAGGATGCCCACAGCAGAAAGTTGGATTTGGAGTTCACCTGACCATATATACTTTATATGCCAGACTTTTAATATAACTTACAGTCAGGTGGGGAAAAGAGTCAAAGCTGCAAGTGTTTAGCCCAGGAGTGTGAGGTTGCAGTGAGCTATGACGATGCCACTGCACTCTATCCTGGGCAACAGAGCAACACCCTGTTTTTAAAAAAAAATGCTGCAAGTGAGCAGCTGCTACTGGGTTCCCATTATAATACCAGAGCCAACAAAGAGTGATCCCAGTAAAACTCCACTCATTGATATGGGGACTGACTGCATGTCTTCCAGCAGTATCTCTACACTACGGAAGGAGAGCAGTCTTTGACAGGAGGTGGTCATGTCCACAACAGTACACCTCTCTGGCCACCAAATATTGACCACACTCTTCTTCCCACACTGAACATACTCTTATGCCTCCAAGAAAGACCAAAGTCCCATAAAGTTACTGCATCCAGCTCAAATCCAGGGCTGCTGGGGAAGACTGAAGCACAGACCCCTCTATCAGAGCTGGATGTGGCTCCTTGTGACCTGCCGACACCTGAACTGATGGACATGGACATGATTCCTTTGGACCTCCAATGGTCCCCCAGTGGCACTGCATATCAATGTCAGGATAACTACAATAGACACTTCCCTTCGGAGAAAGGACTGTGGGAGGACACACAGCAACCATGGGTCAGTAGAAATTATGAAACCTAACGGGACTGGTGTTGCGAGGGTCCTCTTTTTTGGAAGTTGGAGAATTTCCTTGATTTGACCTGATTCTACTCATTGGTGGAATTTCTCTTCCTTTGTGGCCCCTGGGTCACCTTTCTGGCAGTTCTTCCATGATCATTATCCTCCTTGGCCACATCTGTGGTTGCTGTTGGAGATTATGCCCTCCTTGGGAGCCTCAACATTTCACAGCCTACTTCCTGCTTTTGCAAATTTGGGGGCCAGGGATTGTTTCAATCTGTTAAAGGCTTTTTAGTGCAGGCTTATGTTTTCTTCTGCAATACAACTTTCTCAAAACGTCAATTGGCTTATGATTTATTTGTTTCAAGTCGGTTTCATGAACCAGTAGGCACACCCACCATTTGTTCCTAGACATATCTTTCCAAACATATCAAGTCTGGTTTCCTGCCTTAGTGGCTCACCCCCAGGCCTCTTTCTCTCTCTAATCAGGGGCAGCTTGAAGCCATTAGACTTAAGTGAGAAGACTCAATTCCTTGCCACTGGGTTCAGTCTGGATTGGCCGTTGGCATTCAAATCTTTTCTTGATGTAGCTTATTTTTTAGAGTTTAGGAGCAGTTGGCTTCTGCAACCCTGTCTCTCTAGTCCCCTCAGACCTGGACAAGAGGGGCAGCTGCCCTGAGCTCCACACTTTAGAGCAGGCATCCTTAAACTATGGCCTGCGGGCCATATGCAGGCCGCCTAGCACATTTATCCGGCCCACAAGGTGTTTTTGCCGCAGCTGCCTGTCCTGCTTAGCAGCCGACTCGTCCTGGGCCCACAGTGCGCACTCTTCAACGGTCTAAGGGACAGTGAACTGGCCCCCTGTTTAAAAAGTTTGAGGACCCCTGCTTTATAGGGTCCTTTTGTCACTAGAGATCTGGTGCTCATCACTAGTACAGCACAACCCATAACCCTAAACATCTGCTCTCATATCTCACACCATTCAGGCCCAGGGAAACACTTCTCTACGTCTCTTTCATATGCCATCAAAACAAAAAGTGACTGCATCAAAGAGCTGTGAAGTTTTGTGGGCTGTGTCATTGCCAATGTCAGCTGAACACTAGTTTGTAGTGCAGGGAAGATTTGAGTGGTAGAAATGCTTAGGTAAGAAAAAAGACAAATTAACTTGTCAAATCTTTTCTTTCAACATGAATGCAATAGATTCTTGCACAACAAAGTATCATTTCCCAGTAATCTCAAATACTCATTTTCTTCTTTTCCTGTTGCAATTTGTAGGATTGTCAAAAGATGCACATGGTGCCTAAGAAACATTTTGCAATACTAACAATTCATATTACTCTTAAATTTGTATGTATCAGCTCTAAATGCATGTGTGAAAGGGTACCAATTCCCTTTATATCGGCAACTAGATGGACATTAAAACACTAGTTGTGAAAAAAAAAAGGGAAAAATGGCAG
>VBSM01001562.1:20987097-21019274 GCA_008086735.1 Cheirogaleus medius | reverse complement strand
AAAACAACAACAACAAAAAAAAAACAAAATTAGGTTTAGTTAAATCCAGTAAATGGCAGAGATCTTAAATACAGAGCTCGGAGAATTTTTATGGAGGTGTGTGCCCGTATAACCACCACCCTGATCCAGCTATACATGTAATTGGGGTTTGAGACTTTGAGTCAATTAGAACCGATTTCCATGTTCAGGGAAGGGCAGTGATTCTCAAACTTCATCGTGCACCAGAATCACCTAGAGGGCTTATTAAAACACACATTGCCAATCCCAGGGTTCATTGGTGCTGCTGGTTCAGGGACGACACTTAGAGAATCCCAGCGCTCAGATTGCCAGGAAGCATTATTTAAGCAGCCTGGTTTTTATAATCATACAAAGAAAGAAAGCCCATTAGCAGAACAACTTTAATAAAAATCATTTGGCCACATACTTAACCAAGGATTTTTAAATTCTGGCCTTCAATTGCCTGACCCAGAATCTTTTGACCAGGTCTCTGTTGCCAGAAAAGAGGTCAACAAAGTTATAAGCATAGAGTGGATCGGTACATTGCCTTTTTGAGACTACTTTGTAGTGAGTTAATCAGTGCTGAGTACCCAAAGAGCTTGAGAGGATCAATATGCTTTTAAAGACCAGAAGACTCATCATACCCTTTTCACAGCCCTAGAAGGGCATTGGTAAATTGCTCTGCAATCCTCAGAAGGGAGATTAACCAGTCAGCCCCTTTTGTTAGGGCATTTAAAACATTTTTTTAAAAGTAACACATTTAATAAGTGTAAAACTAACCACCTAAAATGTGCATTTTAAAATTTTGTATTCATTCTGTGAAACTCAAAAGCTTCGTACTTTTTTATATTTTACTACAATGATCATATACTTCTTTTACAGTAAAAAAGAAAACAAAACAAAAATTTCCCAGTGTGACTGACCCCTCTTGCTGCCTCTATTTGGTTAAATAAGCTGTATTTAATTAAGATTTTCTATATTATAAAATTATTTTTCCTGTAAGCATATATATATATATAGATGATATAGATATAGATATAGATATCAATGTGTGTTCATGGGCTGTTTTCACTGCTATTTGAATCTACAATGTTCAAGAAATAGATTTTTAAACAATAGTCTTTTAATATACTATCTTTCTGTATGTATGTATTTTCTTTTTTAAAAAGCAGCATGAAGGTGGGGCAGCTTTTGAAAACAAAGTTCTTTTTTTTTTTTTAGAGAAAAAGTAAAGTGCTTTCACTGCAGAGTAAATTTACCAGAATTCTGATCTCCCTGATTTGTTTTAATTCCTCTGTGTTTACTTAGTGTGGGCTTGTCTAGCCAGCGGTTGTTCTGTGAGCAAACAGTCTGGCAACTCTTTCTGATACTTGCTGATGGATTTGCACATCAACTCTGTCTTCTATGCCTCCAGGGCTGAGAGGAGGTGACCAAAATGAAAAACTGCAAGCAAGTCTTTATCTTACACAGGTGCAAGACCAGTGCTTCTTCTGGGTCTTTCTGCAGTTGTGGTCACAGGCGTCAGCAATAGTGAAGGTAGACTCAACCCTTTCTGTGTGGGCACAGTCCTGAAGACAGGACCAGTTGGGGACAATCTGTCCTGTGAGGGGGTGGTGCCTCTTTTCATTCCCATGGGGCCCGCAGGGCAAAAGGCAAAAAAGGCAGCTGCTTCTACTGTTTAAAAATAGCAATTCATCGGTCTAGTGTTTGGTTATCCTCCTTTAAATCTAAACAAAATCTAAAAAAATAAAAATAAAAAGTCATGTATTTTTAGAATAAAACGAAACAGAGCAGTCCTGTATGATCCGTCTGCCCCCCGTTTAGGATTCCTTGTTAATGTGTCCCTGAGTGGATGTTCACACCTCTCTTCTTGGGGTTAAGGGCTTGCAGCTGTGGGAGGCAGCCCTCTCCATCACCAGACAGCTGTGGCTGGCACAAGCTGGGTCCTCACGCTGAGCCCGAGTCTGCACCCAGGCCTTCCACCCAGAGCATGTCAGATGAAGCCTGTCCCTCCTCCACAGACAGCGCTTAGGGTATTTGAAGACTGTTATTTTGTGTGTTTTGTGTCTCATGTTATTCAGAACAAGCATTGTGAAGGCTCTCGACTGTTCTTCAAATTACACAGTTGCTACTCTCTCACTTTCTCCTCACCCTCCCCCAACAGCTCTCCAGCCTGTCGAAGTGCTGAATGTGTGCTCTTTACTTGATGAGTGCCGGGCAGAGGACGCAAGGATTGTAATCTTCCTTAATTAAGACACATTACTTCTAGCAATGCAGTCTAACCTTTGCAAGTTTTATGATAGCCTTGCCACTCTACGAGCTCAAAATGAACTTGCAGTCAAGCTAACTCCATGCCAACCCCCAAACTCAGGGTCTTTATTACGTGAACTTCGGTTAAACCATCTTATGTCCAATTATTTGAGCCAGAGTACAGGACTTTGAGTTTGCCTGGTTAAATAGCAAAAAGCTGTTTCTCAGGGAAGGTAGGCATTTCTTCTAGCAACTGAGTAACTGAGATTTCAGCATACCATTCCTTGATAGCCTATCAGAGTCTATTTCAATTTCAGCTTTATCATCCAAAAAATTATTAGCACAAAAACAAAACAAAAATAAAAAAAACACTTGCATGTATCAGGCATTATTTAAGTGCTTTTTGTAAATTAACTCATGTAATCCTCATCACAACCTTCTGAGGCAGATCCTATTACCACCCACATTTTAGGGGTGAAGAAGCCAAGACACAAAGGAGTTAATAACATGCCTGAGGTCACTCAGTTGATAGAGGCAGAACTAGGATTCAGACCCAGGCAGTCTGGCCCCAGAAGAGCTGTACTTAACCACTGTGCCAATCAAAGCAATATTTCCAGCTTTCTGTCACCTATAGATTTGACAAAAATGTCTTTTATTTTTCAGAGGATAGTAGTTTATTTATGTAGCACTTTCTGATTCCCAGGCCTTACTTATGCTTGGCACTGGGTACACAGCACAGCACAGACGAGGGGAAGGTTGGGCATAAGGTGATTTCAGTTGCAAGTGACAGAAACATGATTCACACTAGATGAAGCCAAAAGGGAAATTTATTGGCTCATATGTCTAAAGTGTAAGAGGAATAAATTTTGGGTTAGAGGCAATAAGCTCTGGAAACAAAGATGGGTGGGATTTATAACCAATAAAAGACGAAAGAAAGCCCACCTTTCATAAAATCATAAAATCAGCTGAAGAGCCAAGCTCACCGAGCTCACCAGGAGCAAAACTAGGGCAGCTTTGGGGATCCAAGGAGCGTGAGATTAACTCACAGGCATCTTTGCGAGAATGAAGCAACACTAATCATTTTTTTTCTCTCCTTGTGTTCCTCCATTCAAGATTAATGAAACACCACTGCACACCTATTAGCACAACTAAAATGAAAACGACTGAACATACCAAGTGTTGACGAGCCTATGGAGGAAACAGTCACTCTCATACACCATTGGTGGAGATGTAAAATTTCACAACCATTTTGCAAAACAGTTTAATTGTTTCTTAAAAAGTTAGACATGCATTTATCATGTGACTCAGCCATTCTACTACTATACTAGGTATTTTCCCAAGAGAAATGGAAACAAGTGTGCATACTAAGACTTGTACATGAATGTCCAGAGCACTTTGTTCATGATAGACCTAAACTGTAAACAACTGAAATACCCATCAGAAGGTGACTGGATAAACTAATATATTCGTACAATAAGATACTACTTAGCAATAAAAGGGTGTGAACTACTGATGCATACAATGACATGGATAAATGTCTAAATAATTATGCTGAATGAAAGAAGCCAGACAAGAAAGATTACATACTGTATGATTCCATTTATATGAAATTCTAAAAAATGAAAACTAATCTGTAGTGACAGGAGATCAGTGGTTTTCTGCAGTTGGGGAGCAGCTGGAGGAAGAAATTACAAATGAACACTAGAAAACTTTTTGGGGTGATGAATATGTTTCTTATCTTGACTGTGGTGATGGTTTCATAGGTTTATACGTATGTCTAAATGTACAGTTAATCATGTGTCAATTATACCTCCAAAGAGTTGCTAAAAATGTTCCCTACAAAGTCTCCCTTAAAGAATTGGGAAAGAGATGACAACCTCCCTCCTCTTTCAGTCACCACCTTATCTGAAGAAATTACTGTTAGGGTGGAAAGGCTAGCAGGTGCTCACGGTGCAGGTGGAGAAAGATTTCTCATGCAGAAATTAAAATATATAAAAGTAAAAAAAGTGTATTTTATCCTCTCAGAAGGAAAGAGAGAGAGAGAGAGAGAAAGAGAGAGAGAGAGAGAGAGAGAGAGAGAAGGGAGAGAAGAGAGCAGGGAGATGGCATGGCATCCCAAAGAAAGAAGTGGTGCCTGTCATGAGGCCAAGTGGCTCGCTGATTTTAAGGGGACAAAGAGAAAAAAACACAGTGATGGCTGTCAGTTGATAACAAAAGCGGCAGTAGGGGAGATAAGAAAAACTGCAAGGATGTTAAAGTCTAAGACTTGGTTCCCTGCCTTTCCTTGGAGAAGGGATTATCACAGGAGATGTAACTCTGTCCTTGAAATATGGTTGAGGCTGTAGTTTGTTCTTCTGCTCTTTACTCAGGAACTATATAAAAGCAGATTCCCACAAAACAATTTTGAAAGAGAGAGATTTTCATCTCTTTTCCGTTCATTCAGCTCTTCAGAACTTGTGCAAAACAGAATTCCTGCAGGGTGCCTGTCAGTGAGTGAACTCATAGGATTGATCTTTAACTGTTGCTGGGGAAATTGTAGGATTAGGTATTTTCCTGTTATTTTTGCAAGGCCTCCCCCTTCAATTACTTTCTTGGAAATCACATTGCTCTGTGCCCACTTGTATTGTGTTCACTCCATGGTTTACATCATGCAGAAATAGTTTGCTTATCTATGAAGGAATTATTAAATGTACACTAATTTCTCAATAAGTCTTTGGTAAGTTGGTCTTTGGAGGTATTGCCTTTGGTGGATTTTAAATGCCTTTGGTGTAAACAGCATTTCGTTAATGATTTCATATGACCCAACACATTTATACACAGGAAACTAGTGTAAATCAGTAAATAAGAATTGTTATGTTTGTAAAAACATTAGAAATCATCTAGTTCAACTGCAACATTTAGTCTACAGTTATTTGGCTAGTTTTTTTTTTTCAATTATGATATAACTAATTAAAAATTATCTTGCTGGGCAATGACACATTCCCTCAAAATAAATGCCAACAAAAGTCTTGTCAGATTTTTAAATTTGTTTGAGTAGTTTCTGCTTCTACAATCTCTGATTTATCCAATCTAGAGACATTCTTTTCTCACAGGAAAAAAAAGATGGGAAAGATGTGGTAGTCACTTTTCTGATGGTGCCTTTTTGTTTCTTTTTTCTTTTCTTTCCTTTTTTGAGCATGGGAAACCTTTCTTTTTAAAGCTTTCTGGGTGACTTTAAAAAATATTTAATTGACAAAGTTTTTATATATTCAAGATATGCAACGTGATGATTTGATATACATATACATTGTGCAATGATTACCACAATCAAATTAAATCACACATCCACCTCTACCCTTGCTGCATCTCAGATACCCAGGACCCATTCATCTTATAACTGAAAGTTTGTTCCCTTTGACCAACAGCTGTTTCTTCATTAAGTTCAAGTCAAGGATTTCCTAAACATGGTCGCTCCATGGTAGCTCCCATCCTCCTGGAATTAATGAACCTTTAGATAGCGTAATTGTGTTCGTCTGGTTTTGTTCTTCGACTTGCTTTTTAACTGGTAAGGAACAGCAACAAAACATACAATCAAGAATTTCCAACAGTAAAATAAGCATTATTTAAATAGTAGTTGTCAAAGTATTTTAAGCAATCTAAAAAATAAGATATCTGGTTCATTTCAATAGCAATTTGGGCACAAGTTCAACTTTTTTTCGTATTAAATTTTAGGACAACTGGCTAACCATTTGCAATAAAATAAGGTGAGAGTTATAACACATACCTCACACAAAAATTGATTTCAGATTAAAACAATAAAAATGCTAGAATAAAGCATGAAGGAATGTGGGTTATATTCTTTTATGGGATATGCTCAATGCATACCCCTATTCCCTTTGAGAACAGCCCTTCCTCTATATACACACCCTCAAGATGAGCTCCTGGTATCTTGTGATTCCCATGCACCCTGGCCACGGCTCATTTGTCAGGGGATGGGGGCACTGGGCGGGGATGGGCACTGGACCCTGGACCAGAGAATTTACTAGCTGGACTGTATGAATTAGCTTTTCTTTCCTACAAATTGAAATTGGGGCAGAGGTGCTAGTCTACCTGTCAGAGGTGTCAGAACTGTGGTGGCCACATCAGAGCCATGGGTGGATAAACAATTTATCAGAGAAGAGGAGAGAAGAATGAGGCATCTGCTTAGACAGAAGCAGAGAGGAGAGAGCAGGCCAGATCAGGGAGATGGATAAAGAAGATGCTTTAATTCTGGACAACATTTCAGTTCTTAGTTCCAATATCTCATGCAGCCTGGCTAACTCTCCTATGCCTGGGTTCCAGTTTAAATCCCATGCATTATAATGAATTTCTCTATATTTAAGCCAGCTTCTATTGCTTGCAAAGAAAAAAGCCTAGTCTGAAGCAATGCTCTTGGCAAAATACTTTCTAAGTATGATATTACACGTAGAATCCCTAAAGGAAAAGTTTTTAAAAAATCTGTCCTCATAAAAATT
Source organism: Cheirogaleus medius (assembly GCA_008086735.1). Lineage (NCBI taxonomy): Eukaryota > Metazoa > Chordata > Mammalia > Primates > Cheirogaleidae > Cheirogaleus > Cheirogaleus medius. The sequence continues at coordinate 21,012,534 of VBSM01001562.1, read as the reverse complement.
AAAAATGTATTTACCTAAAAAAATAATAAATAGCATTAAACTAAAAGAACAATCAGGGACAGAGAATATATATGACAAAGAGCTACACTCTTAATATCATTGAAAATCCATAAGAAAAGGTATATATTAATATTCTAATAGAAAAATTAGCAAAGGTCTTAAATAGGACATTCCCAATAGAAGAAATGCAAACAACCAATTTATATATAAAATGTTCAGTTACAAGATAAACAATAAAGCACTGCATATCAATGTTTTGATCAATGATGGCCCCCATATACTACAGTGGCCCCATAAGATTATAATACCATATTTTTACTGTATCTTTTCTATGTTTAGATATGTTTAGATACACAAATACTTATCATTGTGTTACCATTGCAGTATTCAGTACAGTCACATGCTATACAGGCTTGTATCCTAGGAGAAATAGGCTACATCGTACAGCCTAGGTGTATAGTAGGCTACACCATCTAGGTTTATATAAGCATACTCTGTGATGTTCATACAACAAAATCACTACGGACGCATTTCTTGGAACATATTCCCTTCATTAAGAAACACATGACTGTAGCCTTTTCTTTTTTTTCCTTCTTTTTTTTTTGAGACGGTCTTGCTCTGTCACCCCGGGTAGAGTGCAGTGGCGTCAGCACAGCTCACTGCAACCTCAAACTCCTGGGCTCAAGTGATCCTCCTGCCTCAGCCCTTAAGTAGCTGGGACTATAGGCATGCCCCACCACACCCAGCTAATTTTTGTATTTTTAGTAGAGATGGGCTGTTGCTCTTGTTCAGGCTGGTCTCAAACTCCTGACCTCAAGCAATTCTCCTGCCTCAGCCTCCCAAAATGCTAGGATTACTGGTGTGAGCCACTGTGCCTGGCCTGTAATCTTTTCTTAATGCGGCAGCCAGGGAGGTCTTTAAAATCATACATGGTGACAGGTCAATCCTCTACTCAAATCCTTCCAGTGGCTCTCCATCTCCCCTAGAGAAAGCTGCAGTTCTCGGGACCATGCGGCAGAACCCAGTACCTTGGCAACCTTACCTCCTCCTGCTCTGCCACCTGCTCCCTCGTTCCTGCCTCTTCAATCCTGCCTGGTTGCTGTTGCTTGTACACACCAAGCATGATCCCACTTCCAGAACTTGGCCCCTGATGCTTCCTCTGCCAGAAATGCTCTTCCCCCAGGTATTCCCATGCCTTGTTCCTTTACCTTCTTCCAGTCTTTGCTGACAAGTCACCTTCTCAGAGAGGCTTTCCCTAACCATTGCACTTAAAATGAACGCCCCTCACCTACTTCCTTCCACCTTCCCATTTCAGTGTCTCCATAGCATTTACCACCTTCTAGTGTACAACACAACTTACTTATTTTGCTTATTGTCTGTCTCTTCACACCTAGAATGCAAGCTCCAGAAAGGCAGGGATTTATCCCCAGGCCTTAGTATGTAGCCAGGCACATAGCAGGTACTCAATGAACATTTGTTGAATGACAGAGTGAAAACAGGATAATATCAGTGTCAGGCAGAGTCTGGGAAATGGTTGCTTTCACATGCCACTGATGAGAATGCAAATTGGTGCAATGCTTCTGAAGGATAATATGGCAATAGGGATTAAAGTCTTAAAAATGTATAGCTCTTGTGTAACATCAATTTTACCTTGCAAAATTTATCATAAGCAAATAACATATTAGTTAGAGTGCTTTTGGTTGCAAATAACAAGAAGCCATTTGTGCTAGCTTAAGTAATAATAGTGGAGTGATTTATTGTGATACATTATAAGCCATATTACAAAGGAAGAATACGTCATGTGGGACATTTAGACAGCTCTGCCACACCCACTGTCTTAAGTCAGTCTTCCCAGGAAACAGATGAAGACAGAGATTTGCACTCAGAAACTTTACTGGACAGTGTCCTTTGAATCAATACCTGTAAGGGACGGAGGGAAACAGGATTGGGCAAAGGGCAAAGCTGAACTGGAATACAGTTACAGTCATGCTACAGCCAATCCCATGGAGAGCTCTGGCGTTGTTCTCTACCGAGGCTAGGAACTCAGACATTTATTCTCATATGGTATTAATCATTGGCTATAAGCTGTCCCTGGAAATGGTGTGTGACATTGGTCCAAGAAGCTCCCTTAGTCCAAGGGCAAGTCCTGGAAAGTGACTCAGCTATGAGCCAGCAGTAACACACACTCCTGGCATCTGAGGGGACAAGTCCTCTGTCCTGAAGGAGAGGATCTGGGCAGCACACTGCGGCATCTCCTCTCCTACACAACCTAAAGTTTAGGTTTCTCCGGGCCTTAGAATAATTGGAACCAGACACACGGATGCTGTCAGGGCTCTCTCTCATCTTTCTTTCCATGGCCTCTTCACTCTGGACTGTTTTCTCAGTTTCTTATTCCACCTGGTCAAAGCTTATTTCCAGCATCCCCCAACTTAAATATTAGCTTCATCCTCAGGGAGAGGGTAACTCTGAGGAGTCCAGCTTAGGTCACTGTCCCTCCATGGACCTACCAAGCAACTCTAGTAGAGGATAAGGTTACATGGTACTAACATGGTGGCACCTGTGGTGATCACTAGCATTCAAGGAGGTAGAAAAAGGGGCAAATCCATGCTGGCATGTGCCACATCTATAAAGTCAGAGAAAAAAATCTCAAAGAATATAAACTAAAGTAAGTAAGTTTATACTTACTATAGTTTATACTTACTTTTTGGTAGTGGAATTAACAATCGTTTCTCTTTCCTCTTTTTCATTTTGCATATATATATATATTCTTGTAATTGTTATATGTAGAATAAAAAATATTTTAGTAATAGCTAATAGATTTTTTTTAAGTAGGTACCTGTTTCTGGTATTTTGCATAAAAAGGGCCATGAGGTATAGGTTGTAGAAAGACTATTCATATTAAGTAAGATTTTCTGGGTATGAAAAAACATTCTGGCTTGACTTTGCAAAGCTTATTCCACTGAACTGCAAACACACTAAACAGTGAAAAGTCAAATACTCATCTCTTATAATTAACCTTCTCACATCCTGGTGCCCCTTAATCCTCTATCATGTAACCATGCAGTAAGTACAAACTTTCAACAAAACCATCCATTTTGCTTTTGTCAAAATGTAGGCCAGAACCGGGCAATGCAAACCACTGACCAGAATGTTATTAATATGCTAGCCTGCTCCCCACCAGAAGATCCAGCACAGCAGCAGCCTACTTGAAATCACTTTATTAGCTTTCTTATTGACATTAACATTCATTCATTCATTCATTCAACTGATGTTTGTTGAGTACCTATGTGCTGGGAAATATAGAGAAAAGCACAGCAGAGCCCTACTCTGAATGAGCTGAGGATCCAGTAGGAATAACGGCAGAATATGTATGTGTGTGTACATGTAAAATATATATTTGCATATGTACTCAAATGATTGTAATATAATTGTATACATTATAAAATGTATACAATGTAAAATACATTAAGATCTATACTTGAAGAGTTCTCTGGGAGTTAAAAAAAAAAGGATATGTTACTTCTGGGTGGGGTGGCTTCATGGAGAGTTTCAGTTTAAATGATTGTTTTGAAATCTCAGCTGAACAATATCATTTTACATATATACTACATACATATAGTACAAATATAGAAAGAGAGAGTTTTAACCAAGCATCTGCATTAACATATCACCTATCCCGCCATGGGCTACACAGGCTTGAAATGGAAAAGGAGGCCCTACAGATCTTGTATTAAATATGTTCAATTAAATAAAAGTCTAACTCACAACATTGGGAGGGGGAAAAGAAGGGTGGAGTTTTAAGGCCCTGAGGGTCTGGAAGAGTGGATAGGATGTAGAATGTGGATGCTGTCAAGGCTGATTCTCTCACTCTAAGAGATGCCTGAGTCTGACCCAGATTACCCTAGGACAAGCAAACACCAGTACTTTCCTAAAGGAGATTGTCCTGTACAAAAAAAAATAAGCTGGAAAAATGAATTAACTGTTCCATTAAGTAATGGGATAAAAATGTATGTTGAATGGTAGAAAGCCTATTGTTTCCCATTATAGTTGGGGTGGGGGGAAAAAGCTTTCTGAACTAAGGAAACTTTGCTTCAGTGTGGAGGGACAAACTTAACCTAATACACCGAGGACAGAAAAGGGGTGGAGAACTCAGAGGCATGGCCATGCTAAGTGAAGACCGGACATGAGAAGCCTTTTCTCATTCTGGACATTTTCTTGCGTTGGTCAGGCCTAGCACTTTATTTCACCCTGTCTCTGGAGGTTATCTTTCTCTCATTTGCATTGTTCTTCAGAAGAAACACAGGAAACACAGGAAGACATTCCCTAGGACAGCTGGCTTCCCTTCACAGCTCACAGCTCAAGAGGTATCAGACACTTAAAACATTTTTGAAGCCTAGGAATCAGACCGACCCGGGCTCAGAATGAAAGGAGTATTAATGAAGTCACTCACGGGTGCAATAAACACTCAACAGGAGGCTGTTTATTCTACCTTAGAGTGGAATTTTAAAATCTTACTTTTCAGTAAAATAAATTTCATCCTGTCACTCATGTCCTGAAGAACCTATTATCTTGTAATTCCTGGGCAAGCACTGTCTGGGTGTTCTGGTGACACTGATGGTCCAATGACAGGCAGGTTCTAAGGACCCCCTTCTTTTCTTCTTCTCCCTCTCTCTGATGCTTAGCCAGCTGTTTCCCACCAGTCACCATCATCCAGAGAGGTTTCAGCGTAAGAGCTGCAGGTTGACTCCTCCTCAGCATTTTTTAATTTAGCCCTATTCTAAGCATACAATGTTTTTTTCAATTGGTCTATCCAAAACATATGTAAACATTTTCTGTCAAAGCACTTTGCAAAATACTGAGTTCATGACAGATGTTTTATAAATATATGTTGTTTGCTTTATTACTTATATTTCATCTTTTTGTATGTTTGAACTTCTGGTACATTATCATCACCAACAAATGTTTTGTCAAATGAATATAAATGTTAAATGTCTAAACTGAATTCAAATCAGAGCACCAACTCTAAACTCAATTTTTTAATAGCAAAATATTTATTTATGGTATTAGGCTAACTTTTACAATAAAAGACACTCAGTGAGCAAACTATCCCAAAGTATATGAATATGCCAATGATAAAAATCCATCTATGGCTAGATTTTTTTCTATAGAAAGGTGGTGTGCAGTGGAGTTGGAAGTCCTGGATTCCAAGATATACTCTACGAGGTTGCTGTGAGGTTCAAATGAAAGATTGTATGCAAAGCATTTCACACAATTCCTAGCATTCATTTTAAGCAGGGGACAAAATTTATTAGAATATTGTTTGGGTCATCTTTCTTACCATTTCACCCTCTAACTGAAAAAAAAAAAGCTAGATTCTCAGCTTTTTTGGTGGTGTAGAATTGAAATAGATGGTAGGCAGAGGGAAACTAGACCCAAGGGGCGGGAAAACAGAGAGGAATATTCTTGCTGTCCCAGTTCCTGGATCTCCTTTATAGGGGAGAATTTAGGTAACAGTTGAAGGTTAAAGAATGTAAATAGAACCAGGAGACCAATCTACAAAATAAGAAATAGGATATGGAAGAGAAGGGCAGGAAAGCTACATAGGCTGAAGTATGGGATAAAATTTGGGGGGTTTGAGAGTGCTCTGCTCCAGGTCACTATGGGGTATGGCAGATAGGTGGAAGGATGTTTTAAGAAGAGTTCATGGGTGGTATAACTTGGATACCCTATAATGTTCTTTGTGAAATGCAAAGAAAGACTACAATTCCTTTTTAATTACTTTTGCCAGATGGACTCTTGCTCAGAATGCATCTCTATGCAGAAACTAGGCCATTTGGGGTCCTGGAATCTATTTATCTTATGATAAACTATGGTTATTAGCCAATTATTAACATAATTAACACTTGCCCATCCCTGTATATCAATTTATGTAAGGTTACTCCTATAAACCTTACCGGTTCATCACATACAACCAAATTTGGAATCCCATTTGAAGCTCAACTGGAAATCTTGAAACATATATACAAAATATTAATAATTTTCAGGTTGTTGAATCAATTATATATTTGAAAGAGATTTAAATTATTTTGAAATTGAAAACTAGGACAAAACAAATGACTGATTTAATGACAAAAATCCAGTTGTTAGCATTGCATAGTAGACAAATATACTCTATTAAGCAATTTATTACAATTTTAGTTTCCAACAGGTTGTGTTGATGCCACCAGGACTGTAAACAGCCTGGGAAGCAAATACCTATGAGGTTAAAAGAGGAGGGCAATGCTCTAACATTTGAGAAGAGATTGTTTCATAAAAAGAGAACTTGGCACAAGACTTGGGGCCCTATCTTCAGAGAAAAATTGGCTTTTACTTTACACTGAGGAAGTTAACCCACATGAAGAGAAGAAAAACATTGTGGAAATGTCCACTCTGTGCTTTATTGAATCCTCAGGAAGACCCTAAAAGGCAGACATGTGCTAGTTGTCCCTTCTCTCTTCCTCCAGGTGTAGCCTGGTTTTTCTATGGAAAATTCACCTCAAGCCATGAGGCTTGAGAATATTTTGTTTGTTTCTTTCTTTCTTTTTGAGATAGAGTCTCACTCTGTTGCCTGGGCTAGAGTGCCGTGGTGTCAGCCTAGCTCACAGCAACCTCAAACTCCTGGGCTCAAGTGATCCTCCTGCCTCAGCCTCCCAGGTAGCTGGGACTACAGGCATGTGCCACCATGCCCGGCTAATATATATATATATATATATTTTTTTTTTTTTTTTTAGTTGTCCAGCTAATTTCTTTCTTTTCTTTTTTTTTTAGTAGAGACGGGGTCTCCCTCTTGCTCAGGCTGGTCTCGAACTCCTGAGCTCAAACAATTCGCCCCCCTCGGCCTCCAGAGTGCTGGGATTACAAGCCTGAGGAAGTCTGAGAATATTAAGCCACTCAGGTTTGGGGGTAAGCCACAATTGGCTTGAACCCGCCCCCACACCCTGGCAACAGTGATGAGTGGGGGATGGGCATATTACCCAATTAAGGCCAATGAGGGAGAGAGATTCCAGGACTTGTGTAAGACTCTCCCCTTAGAGGGAAGGGTGGGACGATGTGATGTGCAGAAGTTCTGAAGCCATTTTGCTACCATTAAGGGGAGAGTCTAGAGATGCCATGAGTTGGGGGGCCCTGTGGCATATGAAGATAGTGACTGGAGAAATGGAGAAACTAGGTTCTTGGGGATATTCTTTGTGCTGCTGGATCAGCCTTCCTTGAAACTCATCCTGAATCTAGGCTTTACCATTACAGAGCAAATAAATTATCTTTGTTTATTTAAGCCAATTTGAGTTAAGTTTTCTGGCAATTGCAACCAAAAGGTTGCAAACTAACTGATACAAAGGGTACCTCCATTTTACAGAGAAGAAACTGAAACAAAGAGAGATTTAAACCTACCCCAAATCATACAGGCAGTGAGAGGTGAAGCCAAGATTTGAATCCAGGTCTTTCTGACCAGTGCTTTTTCAAGATGTTCTGTGGCATTCTAGAAAGTAGCAGATGACAATGACAAGCTTCACTTTAAGGAAATGTTGTCCCTTATTAGCTTATTACAATAACATGTGTATGTGCCTGTGTGGGTGTACTCAACAATTTTCCAGTAACTCAAAGTTTTGTTATATGAAAATAGGGCAATTAAAAAAAATGTGAGGCCAGAGTTTTACATAACGAATCCAAATTCCTAGTTGCCTCAGGTACTTGTAGAAAGCAGTCAGGTTTCAGGTACCATAATAAGCATCAACCCAACAGCTTGCCCTTCTACATCTGTCCCCAAACTTACCTGTCCAACCTCTTCTCCCACACTCCGTCTCGTGAGTCCTTTGCTCCTGCCAAATTGTCCTGCCTGTAATACTTCTCTCATGATCTCCCACCTCTCTGACTTTCCTCATGCTCTTCCCTCTTACCTAAACTCCACCTCTCCCATTCTCTTTTCTGTTTGCCTAATTCCTGTTCAGACCTCGAAGCACAACTTCCTCCATCATGAAGTCTTCACCTATTTCATCAGCTGGAAATAACCTCTTTCTCTTCTCTGAACTCCCACAATATGTAATCTGTACCCTTCTTGTGGCCCTTGTCACTGCTCTGTTTGTAAGTCTGATCTACCCCCAGGGACTGCAAATTTTTTTTTAGATGTGAATACATGTTTGATTTATTATCTTTGGCTCCTTTGCCAGAATCTAGCATGATGCCTGGTATATCAGCAAATATTTGTTGAATGGATGACGGATGGATGGATGAATTCAAATTTGAGCATTGTCCCAAATGTCTGATACAGCTCCTATTTTACAACAGCATACAAAGGAGCTTTATGAAAACTCCATCACAGCAGTAGACAAGTTTTGAACCTAGATTGTGATTTTAATCATGGAAATTCACTCTTTCTTTTTCAGCCCTGTTATTTAATTAGAGATTGTGTAAATCTCACCCAGAATTCATAGCTATTTTGCTGATTTATAACTCACAATGTAATCAACTTGAATAAGTCATCCTTATTGTGGACACCCACAATAACCAGAAAAACCATGGCCATGTTAGGGAGATTTGATTTGTAGCCAAATCCCCTTATACCCTCTTGAAGACTAAATCTGGCAGAAATCCAAATGCTCAAGTTAAATAGACATTTAGCCACACTGTGCATTAGATATGCCTGGTGACCTCAGAAAAATACACTTGAATAGAAATGTTGGCTTAAAGTACTATAATATGATTGTAGTTCAGAACAAAAACTTTTACTTGGGAGCAGCCATAATCACTGCACTTTTATCTAATGTGTATTTGAAAATCTATTTGACTTTAAGTCTATAAAAAAATTCTAAAAGAGCTGCTATACTATTATAATACTTGCCAGGAAATAAGTATTCTTTTAAAATATATATTCGAAAAATTTTAAAAAAGGCTTTTAAAAAAATCCCACCTCTCCCCCCACCGTTATTGGCCACTCCAAACCAGTGGCCATTTTTACATTATGTCAAAATAAATTTTATCACAACATTTAAAAAATAGGACTTGTGGCTTTTCAAAGATTCTAACCTAGAGTTCATAGTAATACTTGTGGTTCTGCTGCCTATTGAACTAATATTTCCTCTTGGTGCTGAGCAGTTAACAAGAAGTCCATTTATCCTGGGTGAAGGATGGAAAACCTTCTCATTCCAATTTTGAATTCCAATTTCCCTTCCTTTCACACCCACACCCACACCTCCCCCCGCCCCCAGCTTCTACAAACACAATTTATTTTCACTTTGGAAGTGATATAATAAGGATGGAGCAGTGTTTCCTCAATAATACACAATTCCTAATCTGTGCCTAACCAGACAATAGCTACCTTCCCCTTCAGCATAATTTTGGTGGGATTGCCTTCTGCTACTATGGCAAGAACTGTGTAGGAAAACTGAGAAAGTTTCTAATATTTAAGAAAGGTTTCTTAGGTATTTTTCAAATTGAGTTTTACTTCATTTCTAAGGCCTAATATTACTTTTATAAATATAATTTAGGCACCCTCTGGTGGTCAATAGAACACAATTAATTCTCCTTAACATTAGTTTGAGTTATTTAAGCATAAAGGCCAATTTATAGTTCATGACATATTCTTTTTTTCATATATAGTTTTATAGTCTGAATCCTCATGTTGGAGACAAATGCTGCCTTAATCACTTGTGTGCATATGGCTTTGTCCTATGAAAGTGCTATTTATAAATCATGAAATACCATACAAATATCAGGTAAGGTATTAATTCAGAAAGTCTGAGGTAAAACAGAGGGAGAAAAAAAACTCATCTGGATTAAGTGTTTAAGGAAAATTAGGTTTATTATTAAAAACAGATCAAATCCACTTTAAACAAATTCACGCAATGGAAACAAGTACTTCAACTGGTAACATAAATATAGGATACGGAGAATGTCACATATTGTGAATATTTAAATAAATAATTTTAACTTTCTTAATCAGTATAAGTGATAAGTAGAAAATGTTTCTATCCCATTAGCAGAAATATGCTGTTTAATTTTTTCTTCAATAGCAAACTTTGATACTATTTTGGGAACTGTGCTAATAGCACTGGTATTCCTAGTGTTTAAAGCTGTGTTGACATGATAAAGTGCTATAATTTTAACTTGTTATTGTGTGGCAGAAACTGCCTCATTAATTTCTGCTTCATTCCAAACTGAGGAACAAATCAATGTTTACCAATGGGAATGAAGCTAAATGGGTAGCAAAAAGAAAACCCAAAACACTTGTGATAAGTCATTAGTTCAAAACATGGAAAAACAATTTTAAAGGGTTGTCTGAATTCTGTTTAGTCAACAAAACTTAAATAAAAATGAGAATTTGTTTTAGTAGATCTGAAATGGATTATTCAGTAGATACTTCTAATTTTAATCCTGCTAAATCTGAAAATGGTTGCTTTCTGTATGATAAATATAACATTGTTACTATAACATACTAAAGATGAAATAGTACTGTTTTAATAAAATATGACTTCTTTATTACATTAGGTATTTATGAACTTTAGATATATCAGCACATTAAATATGCTGACAATTCAAATAAAAACATCATCCATTTTATTCATAATTCAGTTAAAGATTTTAAAACCACAGAATGGCAGATAAACCCAAAAGGTATATTAGAGACCACGTAGTACCATCCTTTTCATTTCACCAAGGAGGAAGATAAGAACTAGAAAGGGAAAAACGTTTATCTGAAATCTAGTTAGTAATGAGCAAACAAATCTAGCCCTTCTAAGTGCTTGCGTGTTAAGTACAAAATTAAATCTTTGAATGAGAACATAAATGTTTTGAAAAGCCAATTCATTCTTACCCCCCTTTTTATAAACAATCTAAGTCACCACCCATAATAATCACCTCCAAGTAGTTAACGCCCTTCCTTATATTGAATCTGCAGCTGAAAGACTATTGCTTTATTTTCCACTAAGTGAGAAAAGAAGCACAATCTATTCTTCATTGAAGAAATGTACTATTATAAAAACGAATACTATTTTCAGGACAGGCAATTTGATCAAGTATAGAGAGCATTTTGTTAGAGTATCAAACCCTTTGGAAGTCAATCGAAAGGAAAGGCTTGTGGAAAGCCAGATGCTCTAAAGGGAAACATGACAACATTCATGCTGTATTGTTCCAAATAGTACCCTAAAACTAACTCTATGTGTGTGTGTGTGTGTGCACGTGTTGGGTGTGGGGGTACCAAGGACTTGTATAGAAAAGAAGGGGAGAGGAAGAGGATCCCCACTCGATTCTAAGCTGGGTCTGTCACTAGGATTCAGCTGTGTTTGGCCACAACTACTGAGAGCAAAGCTGGTGCAGTAAGCAAAGCCTGGCTGTAGCCTGGGAGTGGGGTAGGGGTGAGTCTGAGCCCTGGACAGTTAATTTCCCTCTGAATCACCCCCAGGACAACCTCTCAAGACACAGAGAACTACTAACAACAAGCTGAACTGCAGCACCAAAACCTCCATGCTCTGCTCTAATAGAGCTTAACACAGAGGAGAGAAAGGCACTTTTCCTCTCAGACTGATTAAACACATAGTTCTGAGTAAAAGGGCATATTAATAAAGACTTTTTGGGACAAAAATACAACTTCCCAAACACTAAGAAGCCTCAAACATGCAAATGGCTGAGGACAAAATGCTCTCTTTGCAACTCCGCTTCTAATACTAAACAGATTTTTCTTTTTAAATTCAAACCATGCAACCTCTAAATTGGTGGGGGATGGAGGGTGGGGGAGGTGGTGGGGAGAACATCAGAAGTATAAGATTTTTCCTACTAGTTCTGCCACTAAATAGGTGCACGCATTTGAGAAAATCTTTTAACCACTGGGCACTCAATTTTCTTATCTGTAAATTGAGGAAGTTTGGTCCCTTCCTGTTCAAAATTTGATGGCTCTAGGTGAAAGGTAAATTTTTTCTTTTAAATTATAGAGGCAAAAACTTTCTGAGATTACAAAGGATACTGGGGACTAATTTAGGGTCCCAGAATAGTCCCTAATCTCCTTGAAATTGTGTGAAACATTTTTGGTGAGTGTATGTATGCAAACACTTTTCCAGGAAAAGGGACAAATTTTCCTTAGAGCCTCAAAGGGAAATTAGGTACCCCAAAATGTTGAAAATCACTGGTTGAGACAGTATATGTCTTTAGTTTCTGATTTATCTGACTGCAGAGCAGATTAGCAGCAATCTTTATATGCTTATAAAATCTGTCCCACAAAGCCTTCTTGAGTTTCTCATTTATCTTCGTGAGCTGTTGCATCTGTAATTTTTCACGAGCAAAAGGGCTGTTCAAAATCAAGAGTCCTTTTTAATTAAATATTTTAAATTTTGGGGATTTCAGGATTTATGTTTATATGAGTGGCTAAAGGAGAGCCATTTTACATTAGACAAATTTCATGCATATACCATCTTAAACATTTGCCCATTCATGTTGAATTATTTTAACATTTCTTTCTTCTTGAGTTAACAGACTTGAAACAAAAGGCTTGGCTCCTCCTTCCAGCCCGATTTTCTTTTTCGTCTGATGCTTGACTCAGCTGTGAAATAATGATGAATTAACTGTGGTTCTATTTGAAGTACAGCAGCAATTCTCATTTTTATAATGATTTGATCTCTAAAATAAATGGAAAATATTTATGTAATATTCTTAAAGAATTAGTTGACAATCAGAGAAGAGGAAAATGACACTGGGGAACCTGAGGAACTAAAAGAGGAAAGATGCATGTGGAAAGAAATGAGAACCAAAGAGATCTACATGATTAGCTGTCAAAATAGTATCAAATCCCTAATCAGAGAAACAAGCAAAAAGAAGAAATTTCTTAAACAGGGAACAAAATAGCAAGTAGAGAATGATTGTTTGAATACATTAAATGAAAACAACAAAAAACATCATAATGGAGTTTTTCAAGAAGATCTTTTGGCTGATAATCTCAAGGCGTTACATGGTTTCTCATTAATTAAGGCAAAGACAGGTGAGGAGAGAACATCACAGGAGGATGTTGCCAGTGATTATGAGATAAATACAAAAAGCTCGAGGGTACAGTCTTTTGTGGCAAAGAAGTGCCAATCAGTGAGAAATTCTGATTTTTCCTGAGACAGTATTAAAGAGGTATAATGTAAAGAGAAGAAAATTAGGTTTAAGCATCGGCCTTTTAACAAATTATTTTAAGTAATCCCAGATGCTTAAGTGACTCCTGTTTACCCATATATGACAATCTGATCAGAACTACTCCTAGTAGCTCCTAAGTCCAAATGGAAAGAAAGCAAGATTCAGCTTCTGCTCTAGGCTCCCTTCCCGAGTCCTGCAGCTTCAGGTCACCAGCTCCCGTCCCAGTTAACCCTGAGGGCGCCAGGACGAGAAATATATCCTCAAACGCACCCGGTCCCCAGATGACCCTGTCTGGGTGCCGTATTCATGGAGCATCCTTCCGTGACTCTTCCTCTTTCGAGCAACAGCTCAGTTTTTCTCCTCTCTGCGCCTCCTCAAATCCCATTCAAGAAAAAGCCTGGGATTTCAGTTAAAACGCACACCGCCCCCGCCCCATCCCATCCCCGCTCCCGGCGGCCGACTCCGTGTGGAGGGGAGAGTCTCACAGCCCGGGAGGGAGGGCGCGCCCCCGCGCCCCCGCGCGCGCCCGTTGCCATGGGAACGCACTGGGCCCGGCCGCCCGAGGGAGAGGCGGGAGGAGGCGAGACGGCCGAGCTCGTGGGAGACGCTATCGCAAGATGGCGTCTGCGCGGCCGCGGGATGCGGAGTGAGCGCTCCTCGCCGGGGGCTCCGCGAGGCTGCTTCTCTCCCCGCCGCCGCCGCCGCCGCCACTGCGGCGCCGCGTCTGCGCCTGCCACTGCGCCGCGCCAAGCCTCCTGCCTCGCAGGTACCGCCGCCCGCGCGCGCGCCCCGCGTAGTAGCCGGATGGCGGCGACAAGTGCCGGCTCGCCGCGGGCTCGCGGGGCTCCCCTGGGCAGGGTGCGCCCGACACTAACGCGTGAATAACTTTTTCTTGCAGCGGTCCCCGGCATCCCAGCCTGCAGCCTCCCCGGGCGCCGGCGCCCCCGCCACGCCCCTCGGGCACCCGCCTCCCTCCGAGGTGTGAGCGCGGCGGGCCGATGCGGTGATCTCTGCCCGCCTGGGAGGAGCGCGTGGACTGGCGGGCGGCGGCGAGCAGGCGGCGAGCGCCGTTACAATGGCCCTGACCCTGTTCGGTAAGTGCGGCCGTCTCCCCGCGCCGCCGCAGGTGGGCCGCGCCCCGGGGCTCGGGGGCGGGGGGCTGCCGGCCCGGGCGCCTGGGAGGGGGCGCGGCGCTGGGTGTCGGGCGCCGGCCGGGCCGCGGAGTCCGGGCTCCCGGGGCGCCAGGCTCGCTCCCTCGCGCCTCTCCCATTGTTTCCTCTCCAGGCAGAGCCGATGGGCGTGTGCTCCCCTGGCCAATTCTGGGCTGGGAGGCTCTGAGGTCCTGGGTGTTTTGAAAACGCAGGACGATTCTCTAAGATGCCAACTTGGGAGCGAAGTTAGCTGGTTGTTTCCAAACCTACCTATCCCAAGTCGGTAAATAAACGTCTTGGAAAGTTTATTTATTTTGAGCGAGATATCTGTGCATCCCCAACCTTCTTGGAATTGCCAAATGCCTGTGTTGCTTCCTGTTGGATTGTTGGGGTTTTTTTTTTTTTGACTCTCTATGTTCCGTTGGAAACAGGAATTATTTATGAACTTAATATTGGTTAAAATTGAAAATATTTGTGCTAATGAATGAGAGGAGACAGAAGAAAGTTGATTACTGGAAGATAACTGTAATCTCAGGAGAACATCTTTTGAGTATTCATTAGGGAAAAATGTTATTTTTGTGATGTAATTACTGCAACACTGTTGTTTGAATGGTTGAGACTTCAAGGTGTTCCCCCCCCAGTCTTCAATGACAGTGGGTTGGGAAGAAGGACTGAAAAGATACATTGTTTCCTTTTACAAAACCAGACTGTGGTACATATGTACCTCACTTCCAGAAAACTCAATATGTGAAAATTTAGGTGTTCAAAGTATTCAGCTATTCAAAGAAGCAAAGCACAATTATATGGAACTGATAGCTCTAAGGACCGTTTTAGTAAGTTATTCACAGTATCAAGTTTCCAGTTAAGTTTTAATTATGTCATTTGATCAAGCACATTAGAGGTGTCATATACCTCAAATGTTTTTGATGTAAACACCTCAAAGTGACTTAAGCTGCTGGAATGAAAGTGTTACTTTTATGTGACCATCTTATTTTATAAATTAGACCCTGAGAAGTTATTACCCAAGGGTAACGTGGCCCTTTTGTGGCAAAACTGATCCTAGAGCACACTTTGCCAGGCTTCTCTCTGGGACTATGTTTACTGTGCTCAAATACAGTGCTAGAAGTGACATTCCTTACTAAGTGTTGGTTCTCCATAGGTGCTTTTTAAAAGTTTCTTTTTCTGAAAAATAATAAAAATCTTGCTGTTTTCCAATACCTTGTACCTATCTGCGTTATTTAATATTAATAGAAGCATTTTCCTTAAATGTGGACTTTTTTTGATACAAAAGTTAAAGAATGTTTGAAGGCTCTACTATAGTTGATATTTTCTTTTGAAGAAGGTGTTGTATCTTAATACATAGCAGTAAGATTTCCAGAAGTAGATTTCTCTTTAAAACTATTTCTAACTAAATTCATTTTCCTTCCTAAAGAGATATTCTGGCCCGGGTGAGGTGGTGGCTCACTCCTTTAATCCTAGCACTCTGGGAGGCCCAGGCGGGAGGATTGCTTGAGGCCAGGAGTTCAAGACCAGCCTGAGCAAGATCAAGACCCCATCTCTGCAAAAAATAGAAAATTTAGCCGGGTGTGGTGGCCTGTGTCTGTAGTCCCAGCTACCCGGGAGTCTAAAGCGGGAGGATTACGTGAGTCTGGGGGTTTGAGGTTGCTGTGAGCTATGATGATGCCACTACGCTCTAGCCTGGGCAACAGAGTGCGACTTGGTCTCAAAAAAAAGTACTCTGCATTGTTTTCAGAATTAAGATTTATAAGACAACTACCTTTAGAATACTGACATTCTTGAGGAGTAAAAATGGTAAGTTGGGGAGAAAATGCTCTTTTAAAAGGATTCCTGATTATTACTACAAATCTGTTAACTACTGAGGTGAAGATGAGGAAAGGAACAGCATGGAATTCGACTCATGGAAGAAAGTATAAGAAACCACTCCCTCTCCTCAGAATGAATTGTATTTAAAAAATTTTAAAGTCCACTTGTGGGAAAATAGAATTTAGTTCATAAAATTCAGTTTGTTGCACTGTGAACATTTTGTATTATAAAGCAAAGTACACTTGCATGCAGAGGCTGTTTTTTAAGTAGTGATAACAACCGGCAGCTGTTTTTAAAAGTGTAGTTGTAGACCACTCATCAGTCATTTGAGATGTCTGTTAAAAATGTAGATTCCTTTGCCAGGAGACCTGGGGGAAGGGGATTTTAAAGGGACTCTCTCTATTCTTATGCATACTCACATTTGAGAATTATCATATTAAAGACAAATACTAGGAGATTTGATCAAACTTGTCCAATTTAAAATAGCTTTTTGTATATGTTAAAAGAATTACCCTAGGGTTAAAAGAAATGGATTTTATTTTACGTTTTACTAACATTTAACTAGGTTGTCTTAGAGAAGTACCTCATATTCCATTATATTTATTCTTAATGACCAACTTAGACCAGAAGAGCGATGAGGTAATAAAGTTCCCCTGAGATGGTAGAGACAAGAACCTGGACTAGGTAAATGTGATTAGTCACATTTGTGTGATGTTTCAGTCATCAAGTCAAAGGTCAAGAATTTCCCACTAAGGCCCCCCAAGAGTAACCACTGCCAGGACCTTATTTTGTATATCCTGGTTGTATCAGTTAGCTTAGTCCAACAATAGAGTCCAGTCCAGTTACTTCGCATTTTACATATCCATTTAGGCTTTTTATAAATGTAAGGAATGTTCTTTTTATAGGCAGTTAGTGAAAGCTATCTTAATTTCTTAAAAAGTGAGAGTCTCTAAAATGACATAATATAATTTTACATTTTATACATTTAATTTTTTCCCTTAAAAATTATAGGAACTCAAATATTTGTTAAATTAAGCTGAAGAGTGAAGACCATCTTATCTCTCGTCCTTACCATTAAATCACCTTTGTTGTTTAAAATGATTTTTTAACACAAATTTTTTATTCTAGGATGAAAGAACTAGACCCCAATCTTTCATAATTTTAGAATCTTATTTGGGAGTTGAAAATGTACATCTTTGGAAGTTTAAGGATTGTAACCATTTTCATTCACCTTTCAAATGAACCTGCATCTCAGTATTAGCCTTGATATAAATAGTTTTTAAATGCCCACAACTCAGAAACTATTCAATTGTAGTCAGACTCTGCTCCCTTACCTCGCTCATTTATTCAGTAAATATATATCACAATGTGCAAGAGTCATGGTCCCTGTCTCCTTAGAGCTTACATTCTAGTGGTGCTCCAGAGTCTTCCAGAACTGTAGTGAATGTACCTAATGCACAAATTACCTAATTCCTTATAGTTCACGGCACCTGACTACTACTTAATTCCACACAGGCTTTGTTAGAACTTCCCCAGAGAGCGGGTGTTCTCTAGTAATTACTAGGATAAAAAGGAAGTCTCAGATCATCTAATTTAGGACTTCTTAGCTGGTGTATCTGACAGAATGTCCTGATTGGCCACACCAATAGAGCCCTAGTTGGCAGAGCTGGGTGAATAAGCATTATGCCAGCTCATTCCTTGGCAGGAATTTCTGTCATTTATAGCTTAATGGGGCTGTGGTTTATAGCCCAGACCAACCGATGAGATTGGGAACTCAGTTATGATCCAGCTGGGCTGGCTGAACCTTGAATAATGCTCTTCTCTATGTGGGTAGAGTTAGCTCTGGAATTGCTGCGCCTCTCTTCCCTTTCTTTTCTATTTGCTCTTGTTACCATTTAGTCACCAATCTACCATGGCTCACGTCTAATACTTAGGATTTCACTGTAATTTCTTACCATCTTTCCTCAGACCATCCTGCCATGGAAATGTTTTCATTATCTTCAGCATCTGTCACTGCTCTGACACACCAACTGTGGACATCTTTGTAGAGATCCTTTGGAGCAGTTGAATGGCGATGGCATAGTCTTTGTGATGCAGTTGGGGAATTTTCTGATTTCCCATATGACCCGAAATTAAAATTTATTTTTTAAAAAAGTCAGCTGAACATTTTCAGTATGATTTATTTGACCAAAGAATATGAGAAGGTGGTCCAGTCGTGAGAGCCCATCTTGCTTTTCTCAGAATGTTTTGTGTTTTCAGCTGTCATTAAAATCAACATCCTTATTTAAATACTTATCCATATTCCTTCTCTTACTGGTATTAACAACTTAATATTTCAGCAGGGCACAGTAGCATGTACCTGTAGTCCCAGCTACTTGGGAGGCTGGGGCAGGAGCGTCTCTTAAGGCTAGGAGTTCAAGGCTGTAGTGTGCTATGAGTAGTCACCACATTGCAACCTGGACAACATAGTGAGACCCCATCTCTTAAAAAAAACCCATAATCAATATTTCAGCTTTAAAATTTGTCTTTTAATATGTGAGGAGCTGATACTATGTAAGAGAGATAAAAGAATTTTAGTCGTTAGAACTCTTAGAGTTACCATCTGTACAGCGTAAAGGAATAGTGATGTAGTCTTTTGAGTCACGTCTGTTTCTGCAGATAACCATCCTATAAGTAGCCTAATCTTTGAAATCAAAGATATTGATTTGTGTAATTATAAAAATTTGCCATATTTGTCAAGAAAAGAGTTTTAGTTTCTTTTAGATCAGTTTTTCTCAACCTTTTTTAACACCCCCTAAGCCTTTTAGACATTTTATTTCTAATTGTTCTCCCCATGAAAATTTAATACCAGAGATACACTGTATATCTGTTTCTGACATGAAAGAATGATTTTATTTTATTTTTATCTTTATTTTTGTTTTAGAGAGGGTCTCACTCTGTCACCCTGGCTAAAGTACAGTGGTGTCATCATAGCTTACTGTAACGAACTCCTGGGCTCAGGTGATCCTCCTGCTTTGGACTTCTGGGTAGCTGGGACTACAAGTGCTCACTCACTACCACACCTGGCTAATTTTTCTATTTTTTTGTAGAGATGAGGTCTCTGTGTTGCTCCGCTGGTCTTGAACTTCTGGCCTCATGAGATCCTTCCTTCTTGGCCTCCCAGAGTGCTAGGATTACAGGCATGAGCCATGGCACCCAGCGAAGAATGATTTTATATCTAAGAACTTTTTAGAGCTTTTCAAATTAAAAAAATTTTTTTTTTTGCCTTTTCCCCAAAGAACAAAAAAATTAAAAATTTATAGGTAAAAATGCTCCTTCCTATTTTGAATGGTGGTTTTAAATTTAGGAAAGTAAGCACTTCTTGGAAAGAGTTAACGCCATCAGTTGAGTGATTTGTGAGAGAAGGGAAGATGAGTCAGGCCAGGCCTGTCGCCAGCTGCTCAGTGGTGTGGCAGGGGGCCACTTCATTGTTCTTTATCCAGCTGCACTGAAAGTTGTTCCTTTCTCTTTCCACTCTGACATTTTTTCCTGTGAATGACATTGGACTGTATATATGTCATGGTGTAAAGCAAGCAGAAGGAGGATGTAGTCAAAGAAATGTATTTCTGCTTGAATAGATTTTTATGACCAACCACAAACTTGACATTTCAAAAACTGAATGGGTCTTTGAGACTCTTTAAACTGCTAATCCTTCCTGATTTCCTCATTTCTGCCATTAGCACATATCTTCAGCCCTTATAGTATGTTCTTTCTATCTTGTACCTTTCCTATAGAACTCTGTCATTATTTTCTAGCTCCTTAGTGGCTGTGGAATTCCTTTGGCAAATACGATTTTAGGATTTGAAGTTGCTTGTGTTAGATAAGACAGATAGCAGGTGAGTGGTAGAGATGTCTGTTTGAAGGATATGGAAACCTCAAGCATTATATTAAAGTGAAAGCAAGATTTTGTAGCCTGTTATCTATGAGGAATAATATGCTAAATATAGATACATATCTTCATATAGCATGAAAGAATTTATGGACAAAAGGTCTTAAAGTAGTAAAGACATAGGGCAGGCACTTTGATTGTGGGAGTAAGAGAAAAGAAAGGGGCAGAAGTTTTAGAGGGCCAGGCTTTACTAAGAAGGTCTTGTAGAAAGTGGTGGAATAAGCTAAATTTGAAAAAGCAGAGGACAGTCATCATTGTGGGAAGGAATGGATAACATTATTAAGTGAGAGAAGGGAGCAGACATGAGAAGAGTGCCATTTCATCATTTTGTCAAGGAGTAGTCTGAGAATTGTGATGTATTTACCTATTTTATGATTTGTTTACTCATCTGGTCTGTGAATATTTATTGAATGCCTAAATTGTGCCAGGCATGTATTAGTTTCTGCCCTCAAGGAATTTTTATTTGCAATGGAGGGAGACAGACAATAAAAAATGCATAATGTGCCAGGGAGCAAATGTAATTAAGAAAAATAGAGCCGGGTGAGGGTTGTGAGGCCACTTGTGTCTCTGAGTGGTTAGGGAAGGCCTCACAGGTTGGTGAGTTTCAATCAGCGATTTGCAGTAAGTAAGGGTTGAGTCATGTGAAATGGGGGAATCGCCTCGTGGAGCAGGCTCTGAGGCAGGGCTGTGCTGAGCATTTGTGAGAAACAGAGGGCCGGTGTGGCTGGAGTGGAATAAGCAGGGGGAAAGTGGTAGGAGATGAGGACAACTGAGGGGTAACTGGGGATAGAAGAGTATGGGGGTCACTGATTCTCAAGGGCCCAGTGAACGGTGTCGTGGACTTGAGATTTTACTCTGAGTGAGATGGGAACTTCATGGAGGCTGGTAGGTCTGTAGTTAAGTATCTTCAGTCACATGCTAAGAACTTTACATACGTAATCTCATTTATTTTTGCACAATTGGAGAAGTGAATTAATAGCTCCTCTTAGGGGCTTGGATTTTGGGGTAAGAGATCTACATTTAATCCTTTCTCTGCCAGACAGTAGCTATACATTCTACTCTCTATATCCTTATATGTAAAGAAGATCAGATTTCTGTGACAGTGCTGGCCACTGTGATGCTTCCTGTTGTACTCTGAAAATGTGAACAATACACTGGCCAACAGGCAATGCTTGCTTCTCCTTTGGGAAGTCATCCAGACCATACAGTACCCTCCCCTTGTCCTCAGGGGATGTCTGAAATCATGGATAGTACTGAACCCTATATGCCGTGTTTCCCCGAAAATAAGACAGGGTCTTATATTTATTTTTCCTTAAGAAGACACCCTAGGGCTTATTTTCAGGGGATGTGTTATTTTTTTTAAGTACGGTACAACAATCTACATTTATTCAAATATAGTTAAGTCGTCTTCTTCTGGAACATCATCATAACTCTCCAGACCCCGAATTCCATCCTGAATTTCTTGTGACTCTATATCCTTTAGAACCATTGGCCCCAATCTCTCATGTTGAGCAATAGAGCTCTCATGGGGGAGATGAGAAGGGCTGCTCCTCTTCTTTACCACTCCGCGAGGAAATGCATGGGTTGTGCAGATACGCTGTGTAGCCACGCCCATCTCTAAGTTTTATTTTCTGGGTGGGGCTTATATTGCGCAAATGCTTAGAAATCCTGCTAGGGCTTATTTTATGGGTAGGTCTTATTTTCGGGGAAACATGGTATATACTGTCTTTTCTCCTGTGTAGACATACCTATGATAAAATTTAATTTATAAATTAGGCACAGTAAGAGATTAACAATAATAACTAATAATAAAATAGAGCAATTATAACAATATGCCAGCATTACTACTCTTGCACTTTGTGACTATTATTAAATAAAATAAGGGTTATTTGAACATATGCTCTGTGATACTCTGACAGCTGGTCTAATAACTGAGACAACTGAGGTGGCTACTAAATGACTCATGGATGAGTAGCATCTACAGCAAGGGTACGCTGGACAAAGGGATGATTCACGTTCTGGGTGGGATGGAGCTGAGTGGTGGGAGATTTCATCATGCTACTCAGAATGGTGTACAATTTAAAACTTGTGAATTGTTTATTTCTTGCATTTTCCATTTAATATTTTTGGACTAAAGCTGAAACCACGGAAAGTAAAACTGTTGATAAGGGAGGACGACTGTAGTTAGATATAGTCCTTGCCCTCCTGGAACTTAAAGTCTATCAAGGTCTATAAACTCAGTGTCTGGCACACAGCAGGCACTCAATCCAAGTTTGTTGAGTGAACAATGAAGGAACAAAGAATAAACATGTAACAATGGACTCCCACTCTATATGTGTAACCTTGAACAACCTTACATCAGTTTAAACATTTGCTCTTGTCTTTTTTTCTCTTTTATTATTTTACATTATCCTTATTATATGAGAGTCCATAATTGGAAACTTAAACCTGCCTCTTAGAAATTGGTTCATTTAGGCTAGGCACAGAAGCTCACACCTGTAATCCCAGTGTTTAGGGAGGCCAAGGTGGGAGGATTGCTTGAGGCTGGGAGTTTGAGACTAGTTTGTACAACATAGCAAGACCTCATATCTACAAAAAAAAAAAAAAATTAGCCAGGCATGGAGGTGGGAGGATTGCTTGAGGACAGGAGTTTGAGGTTACAGTGAGCTATGATCATGCCACCACACTCCAGCCTGGACAACAGAGCAAAACCCTTTCTCTTAAACAAAAAAAAGAAATTAGTTTAATAATTTACTTCTCTACTTAGAATCTTCCACTGGTTCTTCCCCATCACCATTACATACAAACTTCCTAGCTTGCATATAATAAGGCTGTCAAAATAGGCCCCCAGATTACCTGTTTGCCTTCATTTCTCACAACTCCCCCTTAGAGACTGTGCTTCAGCTATACTGAACTATTTTCCAGAAGGAATTTTTCTCAGTGTGCCTTTGGCATCATCATTTCCCTAGCCCGTCTCTGCCTTCACTTGCTTGTACATATCTTGCAACTCAGCATGAATACATCTCTTCTTTGTAGCCTTCCTTTGTGAGTTACCCCTTTTCTGCACCCACAGTGCCCTGTACCACACACCTGTGCCCTAGCACTTACCATGTGGTAATATAATAGTTTTTATTCTGTCTACCCCATTAGGTAAAGTCCCTAATGGGAAAGCTATGGATTTTTTCTTTGTGTCTTTAACAGTGTCTGCTGCATACCAGCTACTCAATAAATGTTGGATGTTATGAAGTCTGTTAAATTTGGGAGTGAGTTGTAAGGCCCAAATCCATATGATATGCATCCTGTATTTTCCTTTCTTCATTTTTTGTGAATTTTACAAAAATTCAGTAAATGTGTCATTTTGTTACTTCTTGGTTTCGTACTCTAATGTGGATTCCCCAACTGCAAGCTCACAAAAGCTTGAATAAAATAGAAATCTCTCAGGGACCAAATTCTTTGAACTTCAACTATAGTATTAGGTCATTAAATAGGAAATGTCTGATTTTGAATCAAAAGTTTAGTTTATTATTTCTTGAAACAAGAAGCAGTACAGTTAATCAAAGTATGCGCCTAAACTATAGACACAGTTTTGCCATCATAACGGTAGCTTGTTTATGCCAACAGTGAAGAAGCCTAGAGAGTGACTGGCGATGAAATTGCAAAAGACATTTTCCAGAGTTTGTTGTGAATTGAATATTTTTCCTTGCAAGAAGCAGTCCAAAGCCTGGAAAAAGTGGTAGTCAGTTGGTTGAAGGTCTGGTGAATATGGTTGTTGACAGAGTTTCCAAATCCAGCCACTGTAGTTTGAGCAGTGTTTGTGTGAGATGTGGTTGAGCATTGTCTTGCAAGAGAATTGGCCCATCTATGTTGACCAGTCTCAGCTGCTTAATCACAAACATCATCATTTCATCCAACTGGTTGCAGTAGACATCCATTGTAATCAATTGACCAGGTTTCATGAAGCTGTAGTGGATAATACCAGCACTGGACCACCAAACACCATCAGCTTTTTTTGATGAATATTCAGTTTTGGAATGTATTTTGGCACTTCATCTTTATCCAGTCATTGTGCCAAACACTTGTGATTGTCAAAAAGAATCCATTTTTCATTACTCATAACAATATGTCGTGATAGCAAAGAAAGGCAAGGTTAGAGATGATTTCTCTTCTGATGCTCATTTAATTTATGCAGAACCCATCTATCCAGCTTCTTTACCTTGCTGATTTGTTTCAAATGGTCCAATATTGTTGGAATAGTAATGTCAAACCTTGCTGTTAATTCACGTGTAGGTTGAGATGGATTTGCTTCTATTACAGCTTTCAGCTCATCATTATCCACCTTGGTCTCAGGTTGCCCATGTGGTTCATTTTCAAGATTAAAACCACCAGAACAGAACTTCTCAAACCATCCATGTATTATGCATTCATTAGCCACATCCTTCCAAAACACTTTGTTGATATTTTGAGCTATCTGCTCAGCATTGGTCCCACGACGGAACTCATATTTGAAAATAACATGAATTTTTTTACTTATCTATGGTTTCACAAAAATTGCTCTAAAAATTTTTTTGAAAGGTAATCACCAGCAAAACAGTACATTTGAAAGACTGAGGGTGTACCTTCACAATAAAAATAAAACTGGAAGTAGCAGACTAAAATGTCAGAGATATCAACTGGCAAACTCAGTACTTAAGGAAATTGGACATTTCATACTTAATAACCTAATATTACTAACCACCAGCAGATGTTTCTAAATTATTTGGCATAATTAGATAACAAATTCCACTTCATTAAGCTATTGTTCATTTTCATTTCAGTAGTACAAAGGAATTGCACATAAATTAGCTTGGTTTGTTCATGTTTTACCCTCACAGTAGGGAGCATAATCAAATTGAATAGGAATTCAGTATGAAAATGGCTAATATTACTTTTTAGAATTCTGAAAATAAAAACAATATAATCTTTTATAATAAATTTGTGTGCTCCATGAACATTCACATTAGTTTTCATATGGTTATTGGAAGAGCAGATATAAACAATTTAAACACTCATATTTTTAAATGGAGAAAAGAAAATTTTTATTTGTGTTATTTATTAATGCCTCCCATTCCTCTAGGAAGAATTTGAGGTGATTTATAAAAAACTACAGTACAAGAAGATTTAAAACAATAATTGTGGGAGTTAGTTTTTTTTCTGTCTTATGTCATTAATTTCTTCCTCTCCCTGCATCATTTCCCTCTGATTACAACTGTGCTTTGCTGTTCCATATGATAAAGCCTTTCCTTAATTTTGGTCATGACTTTTTAGTGCCCCTCCTATTACTGAAAGTTTGTTGAAAGAACAGTCTTTAACTAAGGAGGTAAAAGACCTCTACAGGGAGAACTATGAAACATCGAAGAA
>VBSM01001562.1:20975221-20986997 GCA_008086735.1 Cheirogaleus medius | reverse complement strand
TATACATAACCGTAATATATGTACCCCCATAATATGCTGAAATAAAAAAAAATTAAAAACAAAAACAAAACAAAACAAAAAAATAAAACCATGTGAAAAAAAGAAAAAGTCCTAGACCAGATGGTTTCACAGCCGAATTTTACCATACCTACAAAGAAGAACTGATATCTATACTGTAGAAATTATTTCATAACATCAAAAGGAGGGAATCCTCCCCGATTTATTCTATGAAGCCCATACCACCTTGATACCAAAGCTAGGAAATGACACAACAAAAAAGAAAATTACAGACTAATATCCTTTATGAATATAGATGCAAAAATTCTCAGTAAAATCCTTGCAAAATGAATTCAGTTACATATAAAAAAAAAAATCCACCACAACCAAGTGGGCTTTATTCCAGAGATGCAAGGATGGTTCAAGATATGCAAATCTATAAATGTGATTCACCACATAAATAGAAGCAAAAACATAGACCATATGATCCTCTCAATAGATGCAGAAACAGTATTTGACAAAATTCAGCTCCCTTTTATGATAATAACTCTTAGAATAGGCATAGATGGAACATACCTCAACATAAAAGCCATGTATGACAAACCCACAGCCAGCATCATACTGAACAGGGGAAGATTGAAAGCATTTCTGCTTAGAACCAGAACCAGAGAAGGTTGCTTGCTGTCACCACCTCCATTCAACATATTGCTGAAAGTCTTAGCTAGTGCAGTCAGGCAAGAGAAGAAAATCAAAGGTATCCAAATGGGGAAACAAGGGATCAAACTGTCACTCTTGGCTGATTATATGATCTTATATCTAGAAAACCCAAAGATTCTGCCAAGAGACTCCTGGAATTGATAAATAAATTCAGCAAAGTCTCAGGCTACAAAATCAGTGTACACAAATCAGTAGCATTCCTATACTCCAACAACAGTAAACCTGAGAATCAATTCAAAGACTCAATACCTTTCACAAAAGCAACAAAGGTAATAAAATACCTAGGAATATATTTAACCAAGGAGGTGAAAGACCTCTATGGGGAGAACTATGAAACACTGAGGAAGGAAATCGCAAAGGATGTAAACAAATGGAAAACATATCATGCTCATGGATCGACAGAATCAACATTGTTAAAATGCCTATGCTACCTAAAGTAATTTACAGATTCAATGCAATCCCCTTTAAAATATGTCATTTTTTTGCAGATCTAGAAAAAATAATTATACGCTTTGTATGGAACCAGAAATGACCCTGCATAGCCAAAGCAACCTTAAGCAAAAAGAACAAATTATGAGGCATCAATTTATTAGACTTCAAGCTATACTACAAGGCTTTAGTAACCAAACAGCATGATAATGGCACAAGAACAGAGACATAGACTAATGGATCAGAATAGAGAACCCAGATATAAAACTGTCCTCATATTGCCATCTGATTTTTGACAAAGCAGACAAAAACATACACTGGAGAAAAGAATCCCTATTCAATAAATGGTGCTGGGAAAATTGGATAGCCACATGTAGAAGACTGAAATAAGATCCATGCCTCTAACCACTCACAAAAATTAATTCACAATGGTTAACAGACTTAAGCCTAAGGCATGAGACTGTAAGAATTCTAGAAGAAAATGTTTGAAAAACTCTTCTAGATATCGGCCTAGGCAAAGAATTTATGAAGAAGACCCCAAAGGCAATCACAGCAACAACAAAAATAAATGGGATCCAATTAAATTAAAAAGTTTCTGTACAGCCAAGGAAACAATCAATAGAGCAAATAGACAACCTATAGAATGGGAGAAAATATTTGCATGCTATATATCCTATAAAGGGCTAACAACCAGAATCTACAAAGAACTCAAGCAAATCAGCAAGAAAAAAATCAAACAATCCCATTAAAAAGTGGGCAGATGACTTGAACAGAAGTTTTTCAAAAGAAGATAGACTAATGGCCAATAAATATGAAAAAATGCTCAGTCTCTAATTATCAGGGAAATGCAAATCAAAACCATGATGAGATATCACCTAACTTCAGTGAGAATGGCTTTTATCAAAAAGTCCCACCAAAACAACAGGTTGTTCGCATGGATACAGATAGAAAGGAACACTTATCACTATTGGTGTAACTGCAAACTAGTACAACCTCTATGGAAAGTAGTATGGAGATAACTCAAAGAACTTAAAAGTAGACCTACCATTTGATCCAGCAATCCCACTATTGGGTATTTATCCAAAGGGAAAAAGTCATTTTATCAAAAAGATACTTGCACTCAAATGTTTATAGCAGCACAATTCACAATAGTAAAGATGCTGAATCAACCCAAGTGCCTATTAGTACATAAATGGATTAATAAAATGTATATGTATACCATGGAATATGTATATGTATACTCAGCCATAAAAAATGGTGAACTCTAATACCTTTTGTAACAACCTGGATGGAACTGGAGACCGTTCTTATAAGTGAAGTATCGTAAGAACGGAAAAACAAGTCCCACATTTACTCACTGTCAAATTGGAACTAATTGATCAACACTCATCTGCACATAATGGAGTAAAACTGAACAGAAATCAGGCAGATTGGATTGGTTGCTTTTGCTAGTTTAACTTCTTTCAAAAGTTCCTTCTAGAGTTATGGTTTGATTTATACTGCTTTACATTTTTTAAAAATCTCTTCATCCTTCTTTTTTTTTTTTTTTTTTTTTTTTTTTTTTTTTTTTAGAGACGGGGTCTCGCTCTTGGTCAGGCTGGTTTCGAACTCCTGACCTTGAGCTATCCACCCGCCTCGGCCTCCCAGAGTGCTAGGATTACAGGCGTGAGCCACCGCGCCCGGCCAGTCTTCATCCTTCTTTTAACTTTCAAAGCAGAGGAGAAGGGACAGTATGTACAGACACAGGGCTTATTAATCCACGTTGATTTGCTTGCCCCTTTAATGTTGTCATGTGTCCAGTATTCAACTGGAAACAGAAACCTCTGGCTGGAGTGACCTTACTAAGGTAAGAAAAATGATGGGTGCTTCTGGTTTGATAGCTGTTTTCTGTCTTTTTAGACTTTTCCAGGATATTAGCAAGGAGATGGTGAAGGGAAGTCCTTTGTTCAGATGATCTCTTCAGACCTTAGTGGGTTAGCCAGGTTCATAGGATATTTGCAGATTAGTTCTCCACTTAAAAAACTAGCTTATAAGTGTATTAAAAAATTTTTTTTTAATTAAAGAGTGGGTCTTGCTATGTTACTAGGCTGGACTTGAATTCCTGGGCTAAAGTGATCCTCCTCCTGCCTCAGCCTTCCAAGTAGCTGGGATGACAGGCAGATGTACCCATGCCTAGCGAATGTTTTTAAAGTGGCTGAATAGAGTTCACTAAGCAGTGGACCAGAAAGTTCACACTAGTGATTTAGTTTTTAGAATGTGATGGAATATGTTAAACTGTGACCCCTAAAAAAAGATGAAGTCTGTGGCTTACAGGACTTTTCACATATTGCCTATAATATTTCATTTAATTGTGGAAAAGAAATTTTTGATGAAATTGACTGTGCTGCTCCTATAAGTTGTTTTTGGTGATACTGCCTTTTACCTCTTTGGATGGCATTTGTTAATATTCTCAGATTTGGATCTCAAATTTGGATATTATTAATATAAAGTTTGCTTATTATATACATATACAGAATATATAAAGATGAGAGTCATAAAAACATTATTCATGTTTCTTTTTCTTTATCATCATGTTTAAAAAATTAACCAGAGATTTTAAAGTTAGAGTCCTTGAATGAGAAATGATTCTCTGGACCTGTCAGTTCATTCTTAGTTGAGGTTAAAAGGATAAATTATTTCAAAAGGACAAGAAAAGGAACAAGGTGGATTAATAATACAGTAATAAAAAAGAGAAGGAAACAGATGTTGTCACTATATAGTAGGGAAACTTGCAGAATACTTAGAGGCCAGTTGTCCTGAATTTTCCAGACAGATTGCTCTGCTGCACCTGTCTGGAGAGCCACAATTCTTTCTTACAAGCCCCATCTCCCCAGCTGTTGTTCCTAGGTCTCTCCAGACAGAGGAGCTCTTGCTCTCTTTCTTTAAGCATTTCTCTTTTTCTCTTTCTCCCTCTCTCTTCTCTCCCTCCCTCCTTCTATTTCTCCCTCTCTCTCTCCTCCCCCTCCCTCCCTCCCAATTATCTGGAGAGATGGGATGGAGGGAGCAGTGATTACACACCAGGTCCCAGGACTTTTTCCTTTGGGTTGAGACCTCATTCAGCTCAAGATGCCTTCTCACATCACTCTTCTAATCAGAACTTTTCTTCTTTTATTTTGTTTTTCAAGTATAATAATTGACCTTAGGAAAAACAGGCATTTGAAAATTTTAAAACTATTTTTTTGAAATAATTTTTAGTTAATTACAAATTGATAAAAATCTCAGTAGAAAATGTCCAATGTTTTCAGGTCTTATCTGTTGTCTATTACCAGCAGAAGAAAGAAAACTAATATATGTAAGTGTATTAATATTAGATAATTTGTAAAAGATCTGTCCCAAAGTAGTTTTTGTTAGTAAGGATATGTTTAAAATAATTATGCAACTTTAATATGTTGCTTACTATGTATTAATATTTTCAGTTGCTGTAATTAGATGGTAATGTACAATTTTTAAAGGTTGACTTTTATTTTCATTTTAAAATATAAATAGGCTTGTGGCAATACAATTAAACTGCATTTAACTAACAATCCCTCGATTAAGAGCCCAAGTCTTTATAGTAGATTAATTTCATCTGCTATTATTGAGAAATATAGGAGCTTTTAATAACAAATGTCATCAAGCAGTACTTTTTCTAACTTATGATTTTAATGCAGACTTAGAAAAGGTAATGTAAACTGAGATGAATGAAGTCTACCACTTAAAACCCTCATGTTCTATATTTCAAACATATTTCCATAAATTACAGTGATGAAACTTTTTTCCAATTATAAAAATAATATATTGTTAATACTGAAAACTTAGAAGAACTAGTATATTTATTATCACTTTATATATTGTCTCTTTTCTAAAGAACTCAAGCCAATGATGAAGTTTAATAGGCTTTGTGTTTTATTTTCCATTGCCTTATTATAAAAAGATTCACAGCCCCTGAGAAAGCTGCTATAGAGTATTATTTATCATATTGTTGCAAGGCAACTAAATATTATATATTATGTTACTTATATTATAAATAATTACTTATAAAGCACTAAGAAAAAATCATTAGCGATTTGCAAAATGGTATGCTCTGTGCTCATTTTATTAAAACAGATGTGGGAAGTTGTAGACAATTAAAAATGCTATCAAATTTCAAACCAACTTAGACTTGACCAGAATAATTGTTCTTCCTCCATTTCTCCCCAAAGTATTTAGTTTTTTTTCCCCCTTCCACAAAGAAAATGTCAAACCATAACACATACCTCCTTAGTTCTTCCAACCACAAGTAGGCAAAGCAGAAAGCGCGTTCAAAATTTTGCACTTCAAAACATAGATCAGAAAAAGTGAGTACCCTATAAACTCAGGCATTCCTACATCATCAGTAGCAGAATTGGGATCAAGCCATTTAAGAAGAAAATTGGGTAAAAACCTCAAGCACTTATCACTCCATGACATTGTAAGACGTGATCTCAGATGCTATGTGAGTTCTCCCTGCCCCCTCCCCCTAAAAAGAGTACCAGGAAAGAGAACCCTGAAGAAAAAATTAGGAAAGTTAGAAAGAAAAAGGTGTAAACCATAGCCACTACTTGGCTGTTTACAGTGGGCAAACAGGTAACATAGACAAGAGGAATGTTGAGGAATTTCCTGATTTTAAATGTTGATAATTTTGGCCATTAAAAAAGCACTGTATGGGCTAAAGAAAATGCATCTTTGGACTGGTGGTGAGGTGACTCTAGGCCACTAGTTGGTGGCTTTCCAACTTGGTACTAATCTTTGATGAGGGAGCTGGGGAGGACAAGATTATCTTAAAGATGGTTATGTGTTAGACTGAAGAGGAGAGAGGTAGGGAAGCCAGTGAGTAGAAGATTCCTATCATTGCAATACTGGGAGGGTCTGGTAGAAGATTGTTGACAATACATGGTATTTTTGCTTTTTCCTGTGTTCATTCGTACTTTGTGAATAGGGACACATTCTCATTATTGAAGGAGGTACTACATATTTACCAACATGGCTTTCATCTACTCTTATTTGGTATCACTTTTGATGGGCTAATTTTACTCACATTCATTGTGTTTTGTTATGTCCTGGCATATTAGTGCTCTTCAGCATGTGAAAATTTTGGAGAGTTTTTTGGGTCCCATTCAATTTAGATCATCATCATGATAAGACTTACCTCTCCTTCTCCCTCATCCTGGATAAAGTAAAACTGTCAATAACCAGGTCTAAGAAGAGAACACATCTGTATAAAACTGGTACCATCTAAGTATTTAGTCTTCATAAAATCATTAAAAATTATCTCTGATTGTTCAACCTAAAAAATGAAATAAAAGCAGTTTCTCCTTACTTACCTCTATAAAATGGTATTATGAACAAGGGGCAATAATATGACTATGTATATAGCAGTGCTATAAATACAAATCTAGAATATTATTCCCTCTTTAATATTACATGAAATAATAAAACCATACTACAGTTGACCCTTGAACAACATGGGGATTAGGGGTGCAGATACCCACCCCCAACAGTCAGAACATCCACATGTAGTAATAACTTTTGACTCCCCCAAAATTTAACTTTCAATAGCCTAATGTTAACCAGAAGCCTTACTGATAACATGAATAGTTGATTAACACATATTAGTATTTTGTATTTTATATGTATTACATACTGTAGTCTTACAATAGGCTAGAAAAAAGAAAATGTTACTAAGAAAATCATAAGGAAGAGAAAATGTATTTACTATTCATTAAGTGAATTATCATAAAGGTCTTCATCTTCCTCATCTTCACATTGAGTAGGTGGCAGTTGAGGAGGGGGAGGAGGGATTGGTTTTGCTATCTCAGGGGTGGCAGAGGCAGAAGAAAATCCATCTAAGTGGGCCTGTGCAGTTTAAACAAATGCATGTTGTTCAAGGGTCAACGGTCTGTCTTCTTTCTTTTTATTATTTGGAGACAGGATCTCACTCTGTTGCCCAGGCTAGAGTGCAGTGGTGCAGTCATAGCTCACTGCAACTTCAAACTCCTGGGCTCAGTTGATCCTCAAGTAGCTAGGACTACAGGCACACATCACCACATACCCAGCTCATTTCTCTTTATTTATTTATTTATTTTTGTAGAGAGAGAGCATCTTGCTATGTTGCCTAGGCTGGTCTCAAACTCCTGGCCTCAGGCAATCCTTCTGCCTTGGCCTCCCAAAGTGCTGAGATTACAGGCATGAGCCACTGCACTTGGCCTATATTTCTAATGTCTGAAGAGAACCATATGAACATAGTGACTTAGGGGTATTTTCTTTCCTAGTAGTCTTTTGTTTTTTCATCTTTATGCACTATGTACCTTAACTCTTAATCCATAAACTTTTGCTTATTAGACACATATACATACACACACACTTGCAGACACATTGAATCTATGTCTCTATTCATTAGCTGCACTGTTTTTAGAATTCTTGATAACTTCTTTGGTTTAATTTTTATGAAAAACAGAAGGCCTGTTTTTTGCAAGATGTTCTGTTCTATAGCCTTGTTTACTATATTACAAACTTAGAAACATCCTGATTTCTCCACTGACTAGGTGCTTTTTAAACTTCTTTGGTATATCAGGATCTCAAGCTTTATTGCATCATGTATCTCTCTAGCCTAACTCCTGAGGATAACATAAGGATCAAATGTGATGGGTTGGCTATAAATATTTCAAGTGCTTTAGAAGGATCTTACTTCAAATCCACAAATGCGGTTCATTGATATTTGGACTTTGGAAAATTAATATTTTGATTTAAAATAACATTTTGATTATTGAAATATTGTATTGAACATTTACAATGATTTGCTTCTGGGACTGATGAATAGAGTGAAAACATTTTCTAGAGAGTCCACAAGATGGCACTTGCCAACCTTCCTCTGTTTTTCCTTAGCTTAAGGGAAATTCAGCAAAATTCAAAATGGAACATCTAAATATTTATGTATTTAAAATGCTAAAGTTTAGATTTCCAGAGCTTGAGTCAGGATTCCTTAAAATTGATGAGCTTCAATTTAACATTTTGAACAGTGTTTATTTTGAGTATAGGAGCCAAAATCCTTTGTTAGAGATCTTAAGGTTATTTTGAAAAAACACTGGGATCTGTAGAATACAAAGGGCTGCCTCCATTCACTCTGTTAAACACTTACTTTTAAAAGAATATATATGATTTATGAGACATACAGTCTATATGCCTAGTTTCTAGACACCTTAAGATACTGACATTTTTAAGATTAGTAATTGTTCTAATTACTAATTGTTCTGGCCATTAGTAATTGCTCTAAAGTAATTGTGTTATTTTCTATTTAAAAACCAGAAGATATAGTTGGAATGGAATATAGTTTGGAATTTCTAATTATGAATGAAATTTATTATAATAAGTAGAATGGTAATGAAGCACCACAGGAATCCAATCACAATGTGAAGGCTTCCTTTGCACTCCTGTCTCTATAACATTTAATTAATACTGTTTTACTTGTTTACTGTTTACATTAACATTGTTGTTAGGGAATGGAGTGATGTTGAAATTATGTTGAGGTTGGTAGGGAAGTTTTATATTGTTTATTCTGTGAAATCTTGTCAATAATTTCAATGCAAAGAGCTATATATTCATAGGTGACTAAGACTGGAAAGTATATACAGTAAAGTTTAGAGCAAATTAGGTTTAGGTCTGTAGCATTCTAATTTTTCTCAGCCTCATCATAAAAATGTCAAGCAATAGAATCAAAGGCGTATCATAGAATAAGAAAAGTAAAAGGAACTTTCTTTTGAAAACTAAGACAGACTTGCAAAAATCTAAATTTAAGCTTATAACCACATTTTTAGAGAGTTGTGAAAGTACTCATTTTTTCACCATTCTTATGAAGGTTTGTGAAGAAAGAATCTATTATACATGAAGAAAAAAAATCATTAAAAGTTTTTTTAAAAACAATTTTGTATGTACTGGCTGCTAAGCTTGCATAATGAATGTGTTCTGTGGGTAGGCTGCACCTTGAAACTATTCTTTTGTTAGCTTGCCCTTTCCTATATCAAGAGTTTAGTGTTCAGTTTCAGGTTACCATCATTTACATCTTACTGTTGTGCACAGGAATTCTTTTTAAAAGCCTATAAAACACAATCTTTTTAAAGTTCAATAATTTTCATTGAATTAATTTCTTTCTAAATTAATTTCTTTTTTCTCCTATCCCACAGTTGAACTATAAATTAATTTCTGAACTAAGGAATTTCTTGAGAAACATTGGTCAGATATATATAGAAACAGATGTAAGGAGTATACACACACACAGGGCCGATTTATCCACTGGTATCTTTGAATGAGGAGATCTTAAGATCTTATTTTTAAAGTGCCTTGATTGTTTTTCCATTGATAAAATGATGATTGAGCTTTTAAATGTCCCATTTCTAGTTGTTTTTTCCCCCAGAATTCTAAGAAACTTCTGAAGATAGAAAAAAAATCTCACCTCAATTAATAGATTTATTTCCTATCTTTTGTGTTTAAATTTATAGTCCACATTTGAGACCAAGTAACAATTAAATAGCTCAAACTGAGTTTTGTTCTTTGTGAGTCTTTCCCATCATCTCTTATGAAAATGTAGACACGTATGCAATTATCAAGAAAAGTATTTGTCTTTTCACTTGACTAGCTGATTAGCTAACTTGTTTATTCTGAATGTATGAGTTCTGAAGTTTGTTCCTATACTTAGATATATTTTGCTCATTTCTTTTTCTGATCTCTATTATCATGTTAAAATTTGTGGGTGGGACTTCCCAGAGTCGTCTTTGGCCATAGCAAGCACTATTTGAGATAATTATTGCAATTTCCTCACACTTGGTCTAGTAGAACTACTGATACTAGTTAACAACAGTGGAACTGTAAGTAAGGAGTCATATTTATTATTAAAAAATTAAAGTGTAACATACTTATAATATACAATGTATAAGTATATTTAAGTAACATATACAAATAAGTGAAAAAATAAGTAAAATACTGATATCATAAGCTCCATGAATTACTTCCAAATGAACACACTGATGGAAGAACTACTCAAGTCAAGAGATACATTACCAGCATCATAGATCGTCCCCCTTGAAACTCCCCCCAATCATACCCTTCTTCCTCCCCAAAGTTTATCATTACCCTGACATCTAACACTGTAGATTAGTTTTGCCTTTGTTTTTTCTGTGATGTCTTTTTTTCCCCTCTTTGGTGGTGGATATGAAATGTTTTTTAACACTAATGTTTTTACTTGAATCCAGTTTAACCAAGTAGAATGCTTCTGAATCTCATCGATGGTGGGACTGTACATGTGAGGGACAACTATATTTTAAAAATGTATTTTTAATTTTAAATTTAAAAAAAAACCACTAATATTTCCTGGCATATAACTGTTTATTTTAAACTGCCAAAATATATCAATAACAGGTAAAAGGTATATGCTGTTGCCTACAGAAAAAGTGACCTATAGCAACCTAACCTTATGTTTATTTTTATACTTGCTGGCAAAGGCAGAAGACAGTAAATGCATGGGTTAGGTATTGCTGGGGACATTTCTGGGTCACAAGCTGATAGAACTGGAAGTGTAGAATTTCTGTGAACTAAACGTTGTATGTTAAAAATTAATGCGAATTTGATATTCTACTCCATAATTTGTCCTTTCTTTTTTTTGAGCCAGAGTCTCACTCTGTTGTCCTGGCTAGAGTGCAGTGGTGTCATCATAGCTCACTGTCACCTCAAACTCCTGGGCTCAAGCAATCTCCTGCCTCAGCCTCCCTGGTAGTTGGGACTACAGGGTGCGTACAGCGACACCCAGCTTAATTGTTTTTCTATTTTTTGTAGAGACAGGATCTCACTCTTGCTCAGGCTGGTCCCGAACTCCTGATCTCAAGCTGTCCTCCCACCTCAGCCTTCCAGAATGCTAGGATTACAGGCATGAGCCACTGCTCCTGGCCCATAATTTGTCCACTTTTAATATGTTATTTTATATCAGGAACAAATATTTACTACTGTTTTCCTAAGTTAATGAACAAAATGCTGATGAATTGAGCTGTTTGGTTATGGAAAACTGCACTGAATTAAAGAATATTTAGACTTGTACAAATCTGTTAACACAAATAGGAAGAATTTATTTTATTGCTTTGTGATGTTTGTGAGGCAGTCATGAGGGATGTTGAATAGCTTGGACAGTGTTTTTGTGCTTTACTTAGTGGGAGCTTCAATATGTGTGTCATTCACTGAGAAGTTAGCTTACTTTCTTGTATGGGAAACTGAAAGTTGCTTATTTAGAAGTTAGCACTTGTTTTTGTCTCAAAAAATATTTGTTAAAGGAATGTTTTCAGAGACTAAAGATAATGGTCCTGTGAATGATACAGTGGCTTCTGGGGTGCTCAGTGGGGGATGCTCCTTAATGACCACTTTCCCATAGTTTTGCTTGTATTCTTTTTAGCCCAAGCCCATGAATTTTTTTTTCTCTTTTTTCTTTTTTTTTTTATTTCAGCATATTATGGGGGTACAAATATTACGGTTATGTATATTGCCCATGCCCTCCTCCCCCCATCCCCCTCGAGGCAGAGCCTCAAGCATGACCATCTCCCAAACGTTGCACATCTCA
>VBSM01001562.1:20935363-20975121 GCA_008086735.1 Cheirogaleus medius | reverse complement strand
ATCCACCTGCCTCGGCCTCCCAGAGTGCTAGGATTACAGGCGTGAGCCACCACATTCTGCTGAAAACAGTTTTAAGATCATAATTTAAAAAAAAGGGAAATAAAGACTATAAAATTTCACATGTAAAAACAGAACTCTGGGTATTTTTATGTTCTGGGGAGCTCACAATGCAGAGAAGTAGAATTAAATATAGTGTTTATAAACAAATACTTGATCAAATGCAATTATAACAGGAAACTGAACTGATATTTGGGGATTTGGGGGATGGTTTTTGGTGGGGAGCTTTTTTGGTTTTCAAGTAAACAAGCTAACAAACCAAACACTGGTTCATAACAGTGAAAACTTTTTTTTCTTCTAAATCTTGCCGTTGGGTTTTTCCCCCTTTTTGGTGAACTGGAGATAGCAGAGGTTGTGTTAGGTCAATGTTACTAACCTCTCTTTTTCTCAGAGCATTAGCTCTTATTGTTCACTTAGACTTAAAAAGAATACCATAATAACATAAAAATGCCAAGAGTTCTAGTTACTTTTTGTACAGAAGCATTTCTACTCTGAGGGCTTTCACAATCTCCCCTCCCCCATAGAAAAGCAAAAGTCAGGTAGTGAGCACAAAAATTCAAAATTTTAAATCTTGGAATATAATTGCTCTAAAAAGATGTGCCATGTTAATCCTGTATATATATCCTAAATACTGCTTTATATCCCTTGGGTTACACATAACCAGAGCCTGCTAACAGGCAAATTTCTTGGTTTGACTGTAGGGAAAAAAAGAATGGAGGACTGAGATTCTGGTGTAAGTCATATTAATAAGTTGATCTTTCCTTCTTTTAAAATAAACAGTGTGTAATCCAGGCAACCTTCCATTTCTCATGAGTATTTTATCAAATTAAATAATTATTCTGTGTAAAAATTTTAAGAACAAGTTATTATGGTTGATAAGGATAATACTTCTTATTTTCCTATATTACTTAATAATTTTGTTTCCAAAGTGCTTTCTCTTTCATTTTAATCTCACTGGATCCCATGTAAAATATGCTGGGTATTCATAAAATTTAGTAAATGAGGGGTGGTAGGGACAATGTATGTAACCCTAACAATATTTGTACCCCCATTATATGATGAAATAAAAGGAAAAAAAAAATTAGTAAATGGGAAGGCCTGTACTTGAAGGCCTAGACGTAGGCTCTCTTTTTGATATCCATTAGCAACTCTGTTCTCATATTTATTTCTATGTAATTTATCTCTAGTTGGTACTTATTATATGAGGTGTTTGTTTGTTTGTTTGGTGTGGTTTTTTGTTTGTTTGTTTTTTGAGACAGGGTCTTGCTCTGTTGTCTGGGCTAGAGTGCAGGGGCATCATCATAGTTTACTGCAGCCTCAAACTCCTGGCCTGAGCTCAAGTGATCCTCCTGCCTCAGCTTCCCAAGTAGCTGGGACTACAGCTGTACAACACCATGCCTGGCTGGTTTTTCTATTTTTTGCAGAGACGGGGTCTCACTATGTTGCTCAGGCTAGTCTTGAACTCCTGATCTCAAGCGATCCTCCCAGTTCAGCATCCCAAAGTTCTGGGATTATGGGCCTGAGCCACCACTCCCAGCCTCATTATTAATATTAATACATGGTTGATGAATGAATGAGATTTTATCTGATTGATGGTGATGTAGATTTTTTTCTCTTTAGTCACTAAAGGTTTAGCTATCATTTTGATTTCCACAGTATTTTGAAAGCATTTTATTTTTATTATTGATGAGGTTGGTCTGGAAGGTTAAGGGATTACATGCTAAGAACAGTTTAAAATGATCATGTATCATTAACTGTATTTCACACTATCACAATTTATTAAAAATGTACTTGAAATCTAGAATCTTTATCACATTTTGACAAATATAAGTGCAAAAAGAACCAGAAGCAATAACAATTAGAATTGATTAGAGATGTCTGTGAAGCCTAGAATTAGTATTTACAAAATGGATATGTCTCTTAATGTGATGCAGCGGGAAGCATGAGTCATCACTGTGTAGTAAGCTTACAGAAATGTATAACCTGAATCAGGACTGGCTTCCTGAGTATGTGGCCTGTGCAGTCACTCAGGCCCCACACTCAGAAGGACCTTGTTCTTGGTTTAACACATTGACTTTCACACTGGGTGAAAAAAATTTTTTTTTCCCCAGGGCCACAGTGTTTTATTATGAAAATAGAATAAAAACTTCGAAAATAAAACAATCTTTTCTAATTGAATGAAAAATTTATTTTTTATTGTTTTCTGTGCGTGAGTTATATGCAACTTGAAAAATAGTTCACGAGGCTCAAGGTAAAGAGAGGTGTGAGTTACATACACTTCATGAGGCCGCGGGCTCAAAACTAGCATGAGTTAAATACAACTCACATGGCAGTTAATGTATGAATGAATGCTCTGCTGCTGCTGTCTTGAAGTTCTTAGTAATTTTTGAACAAGAGTTTCAAATTATGTAGCAGGTCCTGATCTGAAGATCAGGAGGAAGACAGAATATAGACGTGCTACAACAGCAGTCCCCAATCTTTTTGGCACCAGGGACCAGTTTCATAGAAGACAGTTTTTCCATGGGCAAGTAAAGGGTATGCTTTTCAGGATGATTCAAGCACATTAATTTATTGTGCACTTTGTTTCTATTATTATTACATTGTAATATATAATGAAATAATTATACAACTCATGATAATGCAGAATCTAATGCCGCCACTGATCTGACACAAGATGGAGCTCAGGTAGTGATGCCAGCGATGGGGAGCAGCTGTAAATACAGATGAAGCTTCACTGG
The DNA here is from genome assembly GCA_008086735.1 of Cheirogaleus medius. NCBI lineage: Eukaryota > Metazoa > Chordata > Mammalia > Primates > Cheirogaleidae > Cheirogaleus > Cheirogaleus medius. The sequence continues at coordinate 20,972,326 of VBSM01001562.1, read as the reverse complement.
CCCACCATTCACCTCCTACGGTGTGGCCTGTTTCCTAACAGGCTATGGACAGGTATCACTCCAAGGCCTGGGGTCTGGGCACCACAGTGCTATAAGACAACTGGTCTAGTCATCATGAAAGATGTTTTTAAAATGTAGAGGGGCAGAAAATGTTCTAGGTTAAAAAGCACTAAGGAGACATGGCAACCAAAAGTAATGCATAAGCCTTGATTGGATCCTGGATCAAAAAACAGAATAAAAGGACATTTTTCACATAATTTGATGATGTTTAAACATTGGTATATACCATCAGGGTCCATTTTAACCAATATTAATTTTTGAGTTTCTTTTTTCATCAGATCCAACTATTTGTAAGGTCTGACATTTCAGCATTTTTATTCTTTTCTTAAAGGTCTTCCAAAGAACAAAGAAATAATTATTTTTTAATTAAACAAAAGTCGTCATATTTTGTTGTTACTACATAGGTCCCTTTATCAATTAAGGGATTTTAGTGATCTTATTTTTGCCCTCCATCATCCTAGGAATTATTTGATCATTGCTTAGCAATTATTCCCAATTATGCTAAAAGAAAAAAGACTAAAGTAATAAGAAAACAGAAGAATGTTGCAGTTGTGAAATACAGGACCGCTATTGTGTCCTCCTTCAGTGTTCCTATTGTGTTGCCCAAAGTATTGCGACACCCACGAGAAGGTTTTAAAGAAGCCTGGAGACCCTATTTTTGTTGTTTGTTAAATTTTTATTGAATACACTTTGTTGAACACAATTGAAAATTTACAGTTTTTTATGTGCAAAATGGCATAGAGAAATACTTTGAGAGAGGAAGACTTTTCATAATTATTAGATAAATCAGATGGACAGGTAATGTTAATAGCATTCTAGACTCTAATGATGATGGGTAAATTGATCATATAAAAGAAATCTTGGCCAGGCACAATGGCTCATGCCTGTAATCCTAGCACTCTAGGAGGCCGAGACAGGAGGATCGCTCAAGGCCAGGAGTTTGAGACCAGCCTGAGCCAAGAGCAAGACCCCGTCTCTACTAACAAAAATAGAAATTAGCTGGCCAGCTAAAAATATATAGAAAAAATTAGCCGGGCATAGTGGCACATGCCTGTAGTCCCAGCTACTTGGGAGGCTGAGGCAGGAGGATCACTTGAGCCCAGGAGTTTGAGGTTGCTGTGAGCTGATGCCATGACACTCTAGCCCTGGCAACAGAGTGAGACTCTGTCTTAAAAAAAAACACGAAGAAATCTCAATATCAATTTTTATCAGATGATGATATGCTAGGTCCACGGTTGACAAGCTTGCCAAAGTTTTATTGGGAAAAGCCATGCCCACTCATTTACATATTGTCTATGGCTCTTTTTCTACTACAAAGGCTGAGTTCAGTAGTTGACAGAGATGGTTTCTTCTGCCAAGCAAAAAATATTTACTTTCTGACAATTTACAGAAGCAGTTTGCCAACTGACACTCTTAGGTGAATCTTATCAAGCTCAGGAATTGACAGTGAACAGTAAGTATCTAAGGACAAAAAGTAGATATGATACTCAAATTCACTTAGTCATTCAGCAGGAAGGATTTTATTGCAGCAAGAATCTGGACCATCCTGTTTAACTATTACGACAATTGCTTGGGTTTTTTCATCTTTTATCATGTTTGTGCACCAAAATAATACTTGATGCTGTTATTTAGTGGGCAGTTGCCAAAATCAGGTATGTGTACAAAAGTGACTGGTCATTCTAATAGGTTTTTATGAATCTAAAAATGAAAACGTTCTGCAATTACGGAGGAAAGAAGGCTTTCCTTTCTTCAACAAAATTATAAGCAACCTGACTTTTCGAAAGTATTCTGTTTTGAAGATAGATGCAAGTGGAAGAGGAAAAAACAGAAGTAATGATAAATCAGAATTTAATGAAGATGCTTTTGAAGTCTGGAATCTTGATTGTATTTTGACGCCAAGTGAGAAGAACCAGAAGTAATGATAAGCTAGACTCTATTTGCTATAAGCTAGATGTATTTGAAACCTGGAATCAGTATTTACAAAATGGATATGTCCCAGGTTCATGCATAACAGACAATTGATGAGCATTCAAAAAATGCTGCCTATTTTGGGTGTATATCTTCAAGAAAAAATATGGAATAAAATTTGGGCTTTCATGTTTAAATTTTTATTAAAATTTCTATGTTTTTCACTGTCCTTTTACATCTGTAAATTATTTATAAAATGACTTTAAGTTTATACAAAAATAAAGAGTTCATGGACCTGGATGGTAAATGGTGATGACTGTTTTTCATGGCACAGAGAGAATTAATTTCTTGGGTGTGATAATGTTTTTTGTAGTTATATAGAAGAATGTTCTCATATTATTTTTAGCACATACATGCTGCACTATTTAAAGGTAAAGTGTTGCATGCCTGCAACTTAGTTTGAAATGGTTGATAGGGAAGGGGTAACAGAGAGAGAGAATGGAAGAGAAGGTAACAATGGGACAAGATGTTTACAATTAGTGAATTTAGATAAAATATATACTGATATTCCCGTACTGTCTTTTCAGTGTTTTTGTAGGTTTGGATATTTTCAAAATTAAAAAAAAATTCACAAAAATGAAAATTTGGCTCTAAAACAGATGAAAAGAACTATCCCCTCCCCCACAGTACACATTCCTTTTAGAGGGAACACTTGCATTTATACTATAAATGTATATTTTTAAATTATTAGTTTAGCCTACTTCTGACTGTATTAGCTTTTTGCTACTGAGCAACAGAGAAATAAAATGGTTAAGTTAATAATATGCATTCATTTGCCACCAGGGGTTTTCTCAGAACTTCTTAACGCTTTCAGAAAATACTACATTTAGCAATAAAATGCATACATTATTTTCCTTGTCTATTAGGCAAGATTGCTAGAACAGTTAACCCCAGTGGGCGATTCAGCTTGTGTCAATGTGCTCTGTGTTTTTATCATTTCTTATGGCCTGTTCACATAGAAAATCAAGACAATTTTCTTTAAAATTACAGGCACATGTACTAAGAACTGAAGTTTTCTGAAATTGTTTATTTCATATATGTTGTATGGGCATGAAAGAAACCAGTCTCACGTTTGTGTGTTTGTTAATGATATGAATAAAATTATATTACTCTTATCGTTATTTTTGAGCATTTCATTGGTGCTGGGAAAACATTTACTACTTCCATATTTATACTGACTTTTAAAAGTATACCAAATATTTAAAAATTTATGAGAAAACAGAATTTGATCTAATTGTCACTTGTGAACTGTGAAAATTTTTGTTATGCTGTGTCATAGGAATTTAAAAAATCTTATTAAAGATAAATAATTCTCTCTTACAGACTGACAAAGGTACATGAAAATCTTTTTCCATTCCTGTCATTTCTCTGTGCTTGATACTGGTTTGAATCAGATAACTCTTTTTTCATATTTCAGTGACAATGACCTTTTGTTTTTCAGTTTCTACTGTTCAGCATCCTGAGGGCATTCTAACAATGTTAGTGCAGTAAAGCATGCAGACAATATTTTAAACAAAATGCTTGTTCACAGCTGCATAACATAAATCACTCAGTCTGCTTTTTGCATAACAAATAATATTGCTTATTAGAAAGCTACATCAAGTCTGAAGTTAAATGAAAGAAGACTGTATTTAGATATTTAAAAATAAACTGATTATCCACCTTTTCATTTCAGTAAACATTTTGGACTATGTCTTTTCATGTGTGAAGTGTGTTTGGCATTGGTATGGTATTCTGAGTCCTGAAGTAGAAATGGGAAAAGAAGTGCTATCTTCTAAATAAGGACATTTTGGAAAATCCTTTATAGTATCTTGAGACTACTAGATATCCTGTTTCAATATGTTCATATAAGAGACTCCTTGTACTACTTTAACTCACACATTTCTTCATATGGCTTTAACCAGTGCCTGTTTCTCCACTGTGTCCCATGCTTGATTTTTATAAAAACATCATTGTCATGTGCATGGGGGTTAAAATTATGTCAGATAAATGTTGGCTGGAGTCAGATTGGACAACTTTGGCTCTACATCAGATAATTACTTTTTGTTAAGCTGTTTACTGTTTGCTATTAATCCCTCTGAAAATGCTCAGTCACTTAGGAAATGCTCATTGCAGAATGACAAAAAGGAATGTTACTGTGTGATAGCTTAGGTTGTGGTATCACAAATGTTCTGAAGACTGTTTATGAAAATCTTTCCAGTGACATCTATATTTGCTTCCCTGGAACTTTCTTTAATGTTCGGTACTGCAAGAAGCAAGTTAAAACAATTTTTTGGTGGTAATAATAGCTAATACTCGTTTGTCCAATTGACATGCCCAGTGTTAGACTTAAAATTACTAAGTTCTAGTAAAGACAGGTTTCCAGCTCCCTAGAGCCCACACTTTTAACCATTGCTCTGCACTGCCAAAGCTAGCAACAAGGGTGAGCCATGTTGACATAGTCCTGAAACTCACAATCAGCCTGGCAGAAAAGATGTAACACTTTTTCCTCCCAACCACCCAGAGGCGAAGTGCTCAGACATCATTCGTCTTTTGCTTGTTCTTTTTCGTCATCATCATTTTTGTCTTTGCTTGTTTTGCTTGTTCATAGAAAAATATCCCAGAACTTTCAGTCATTAGTTTCCCTGACCTTAATAAATGTTTTGTCAGCTTCTGCTCCAGGTTTTTCTGCCCTTCCTAAGAAAAATGTGTTTTGTGACTGGGCTTCCAGCAGCCTGAGTTGGTCCACTGATACCATGCAAGAAGACTGCAGTGCTCTGTGGAATCTAAAACACTTAACTGTGTCTTATGCATGTTTTCTGTTTTGTAATCTGGCAAAATGTTGAGTCACTGTAATTCTGCATACCATATGTTGAAGCATGGACTGTGGTAAGAAGGAGGCACAAAAATTGGACGGTAGCCTGCTCAACTGTGGAAAATACCAGTGAGCGTAATCATTGTTATGTAGCATTCTCTTTCTAACCTTAAGATGTTTACTTTGATGACCCCATGTAGAAGGATTTGTGGTTGAATAACTGAAGAGTTCAAGATAAAAAAAAGTAGTAGAGTGATCCTGGGTCACTAGTAAAGCTATGAAAGCCCTCATAATTTTCTTTTTATATTCACTGACATAAAATGAAGATAGAATACTGCAGAAAGAATGTCAGTGATTATATTAGGAACTTTTCAGGAGCTCCCTCATCTAAAAATTTGAGAATATGCCTATAAATTCATTTTTTTTTATTGTTGCAGACGTGCATAGTAAGAGTTTATATTTTTCTATTTCTGGTCTTCTCTATGCATAGCCAAGTCAGAATTTTTCACTTTCTGTGTGATAGGGTTATGTAGCTTAATTCCTTACACAATAACACCAGCCTTAGCACTGAACACTTTACACATAGGCGAACACTCTAATAACCTAACTTTATGGCCTTCCTCCTGCCCTCTTAATAGAATGAGGAGGACAATTGCAAGATCTCACTTTAATTTCTTTGCCCCAACTTCCATTGTCTGAATGCTGCATTGCTATAACTATGACTACTGCTCTGCCACCCACTTCACCTTCTTTTTTTCTTCCATCCTGGATCACTTATTATTTAATCATCCCCAACAAAAGTGATTCACATGCTAAATATTACAGGAAATGGAAAATTCAAGATTGCAGAAAATATATCTGCATATTCTAGCAGGAATTTTTAGCTTAGGAGAATTTGAAATTGGAAAGGGTTTACTGTTCTGACTGTATAGGACTGCTTCATGAGGTGTAGACAGTAAGTGCCCTTCTCACTAAGCCAGTCTGGATGATGAAGATTCAGGATATCACACTCCTATGGGTTTGAGAGGAGGTACTTCTTGGATTTGATAGATTTAATGAGGTAGCAACTCTCTTTGGACTAGGAACCAGAGAACATCCTGAAAATTCTGTTGATGGTTATACCGAAGCATGAGCTACAGGGAAACCAACAGTAGCAAGAAGACTTTAATATTGTCTTAAATGAACCTGACCATAAGGGACACTGACTTGTTTCTATTGTCCTGGGAAGCTGGTCCTGAAGCTAGACATTTCGGAGTTATTAATGTCCATTCTTTTTTTTTGATACAGTCTTGCTCTGTCAGCCAGGCTAGTATGCCATGGCATCAGCCTAGCCCACAGTAACCTCAAACTCCTGGGCTCAAATGATCCTCCTGCCTGAGTCTCCCAAGTATCTGGAATTATAGTATTGCCCTTTCTTTAGACAAGTGTTAGTTTTGGGGCCCTTGTGGACTGCATTTCCTCAAACATCTGTATCTGCCTGTGAAAAGTTGTCTTGGTCTTTTTTCTGTTCACATGAACTTGCTTAGATTGTCTCTATTCAATCCCCAACTCATTTGGCTTTGTAGTTTGGCTGCTTCTTACTGCCTTGATATTTTTAGATATAGTCACCTTGCTTTATACTGTTTGACTTATTTCTAACCTAGCACTCCTTTATTGTCAGTATCAGTAGTGGTTAGGAGCATGAGATCTAGAGTCCCATGATCTTGGTTCAGGTATTGGCTCTGTTGTTTGTGACTTTAGACAGGTACCTTGATCTCTTTCAAGTACTGGTTTTCTTATTTATAAAATGGTAATAGTAATAATGCCTAAGGTTGTATTGAGACATAAATGAAATAAAGTATAAAAGCATTTAACAAGAGCCTGGCACATTGTTAAGTGTTCAGTGCAACAAAATTTACTACTATGTACTAGTTATTTTTGTAGGCCAGTAATTCTCAAACTTTTTAATTTCAGGTCCCATTTACACTTTCAAATGTTATTGAGAACCCTAAGGAAGATTTGTTTAGATGGGTTATATGTATTGCCATTTACTATATTTTGAGTTAAAATTGAGAAGTTTTAAAAATTATCAATTTAAAAATAACATCAATAAATGCATTTCATGTTGACATTTTATGAAAAATATAACTTTTAAAAAGTAAGAAGAAGAGGTATATTCTTTGACATTTTTACAAACTCTTTGATGTCTGGCTTAGAAGACAGCTGGGTTCTCATCTGTAGTCATCTTTTGCAATATTATTGTTTTGATTGGGATACATGAGGAAAATCTGGCCTCATACAGATATACAACTGGAAAAGAAGGGAGTACTTTAATCTTTTCAAATATTAATAGCTGTGGATATTCTTTGATAGTTCACTAAAACTTGACAAGTGGTAGTTTCTTAAAGGTCAATTGCAATGTGGACTCTGAAACCATATTGATGAACATTTTCTACTCTGTTACATTAAAATCCATTGGTTTATTTTTTATTTTACTAGATCTATTACCCATGCCTGTATTATGCATTTGTCATTTCAAAGTTCATTGAGTTATGTAAGTCTTCTGAATGTTAACTCTATATTTAGAAATCACGTTCTTTAATGTCATCATTGATCTCATTGGAAAAGTCTTAATATTAACAAACTATCAAGCTCATGGTAGTGGATACAAGTTTCCCCAAATTCTAATTTTCACTTGAAAGCTTGAATTTTATGACTGGCGATAAATACCCTCAGTTATTTTTATTGAAGTAACAAGCTCACTCTACCCAAATCTCATGAATCATAGTTTGTCAGTCGTTCTTTCAAGTGAGATGATGTGTTTGAAAATTGCTGCTGGTTAAGCTCACAACTCTAATGTTCTCACACGTGCTTTTCTTCAAGACAGCCATCATACTTTGTATACAACACATGTGCCTTGTGCACACTTCCCATTTTTTCAGCAGAATGTTAAAAAGATGTATACTCAAAGGTCAAGATTTGATAAAATTAATACTTTTTAAACTACTTCATCAAGGACATTCCTAGGTGAAATCGAATTTTTCTTTTTTCTTTTACTATGACTGTGTGGTGGTGAAGAGTACAATGACAACTAATATAGTTTGTTGCCGCTGCTTTGTTTTATGCTGAGGTGCCAACAGTTTCACCCACCATAGTTTTTGCACCACCAGTGCAAATGTCAATACAGTGAAAAAGGCAAGTTATTTCTTAATATCATTATGAAAATAGTTTTGACTTTATGGACCCCCCAGAAACCCACAAGTGTCCACAGTCTACACCGAGAATTGCTGTTCTGGGCACTAAGGATACAGCGGTATTAAAAACAGACAAAAGAATTCCCGTTCTCATCACTATTGTAGAGAGACAACCAAAAAACATCATCAACTGGTAAAATATATAGAATTTTAGATAGTAATAAGTACTAGGAGGAAAAAAAGGAGAATATGAAGTGTTAGTACTTTTGAACTTTTTATATAATGTAACAAGGAGGGCCTCATGGAGTAAAGAACTGAAGCAGGTAAGGGAGCAAGCCATAGAAATACCTGGGAGAACATTCCAGAAACAGCTGGGTAGAAGTGTGTCTCATATGTCTGATGAATGGCAAGGAAACCAGAGGCTGGAGAAGAGTGGTGAGGGGGAGAGAACTAGGTGAACTCAGTGAGGTAAGGGGGCCATATCACCTAGGATTTTGTAGGTCAGAGCTTCTGAAAAATTGACGTGCATGCATGTTACTGGTCTTGTGAAAATGCGGATTCTGATTCATAGATGGGAGTTCTGCAATTCTGCATTTCTAACAAGTTGTGGTCCTCTTTGAATAGCTATCTTTGTAGGCAACTATAAAGAGTCTGGATTTTATTCTAAGTGACACAGGAAGCCATTGGAGAGAACCCAGCAGAAGAGTGACATCTTCTGACTTATGTTTTAACATGATCAGTCATAAATATTAATAACATTAGCAGGTCTGTAATCCCTTATCCAAAAAACACTTGGTACCAGATATGTGATAGAATTCAGAATTTTTAAGATTTTAGAAAGGTAATACATTTCAAAAAAAAATACATTTCATATATATAGTATATTTTAAAACACCCCCAGTAGTGTCTGAAGCATTACTCTGTAATCACACATTAATATTTCTGCAATGAAGTGGATGAATAGTCACATTTAATGGGATAAATGAAGACTAAATATTCTCATATCATTCAGGTGAGATTTTTGCCACCAAATGAGTTATAAGGAGTTATTAAAATACTGCCAGGTTCAAAGTCAGACCAGGATTTGCTGCCAAATGAGTTATAAAAATACTTTCACTTTTCAAAGTATTTGGATTTTATAATTGAGAAAACGTGGACCTTTGTTGCTGTTATGCTTTCGGTTAATTGTGCCTCATGTCCCCACACTGCAGGAACTTTTTAGGACAATCAGTCCATTACATGTTAATTTCAGGCCTTGTTGGATGTTAAGTGTAGGCAAAAGACACCACAACCCCCAGATCTTTCATGTCCTAGTTGTGCCCTCAAAAAGAAAAACAAGTACCTATCAATTTGGAACACAAGTTCTTATTTCCAAAGAGTTTTTGCATCTTGGCAACTTATACTGTCACGTATACAGTCAAAGCATAGTTAATTAAAAGATGCTGAGTATTTTATTATACTTTGGGACAGTTAGCATGTGCTTAGAATTATCCAACTCTGCTCATTTGTGGTTGACACAATATTACTTCCATATCTGCCTTTGCCTTCTTCCCTCCAGCTGTGAGCTGCCTTATTCTACATTTGGTGCTGCAGTTTGTAATCTAAAGCAAACTTTCTGTGTTCCTCAGAATCTGCTTTTTTTCTCTCAGTGACTGTGTGGTTTTCCCAGAGAAGTCCAGTTTAAAAGAAACACATTTGGAAATTATCATGACAAGATGAGGAATGTTGTGATCTTTTCCCATCTCAGTTACTTGTGACATCAAAGTATTAGTAATAGGAGCTTTATCTCTCTATTCCCTATAGAGTCTCATTTAAGGGTTAGTGTATCTTATTAATATTTTCTGAACAACTGTCTTCTTAGTAAAGCTTGAACACAGATGTAAGGAAGACTTTGAAAGGCTGCTGTTTTAATGCTTGCTGGCAAAATGACATATTGACTCTCATCATTGGAGAATCCTAACTATGAATCTATATCAAAGAATAATGCACATTCTAATAAACACATTGTTTGCATACTCCTAGGCTGGAGAATATGATGATCAATTCCTTTTCCAAGGGCAAGGATCCAGGTGGGTCATTACTACAAAACTATGTTGCAGTATGAGAAAAACATGGATTAGGAATAATTTGCCCCATATGATGAATAATGAGGAGAAAAACATTGTTTTTAATATCTGTAACTTCAAGTACTATGAATGGTTAAAAGTCTAATTTGTTGGGTGTGGAAAAAATGTTCATCAGATATAAATATATATATGTTACATATATATATATATATTTTAAGACAGAGTCTCTATCTATTGCCCTGGCTAGAGTGCAGGGGCGTCATCATAGGTCACTACAACCTTGAACTCCTGGGCTTCAGTGATCCTCTTGCCTCAGCCTCCCGAGTAGCTGGGACTATAGGCACATGCTACCATGCCCAGCTAATTTTTTCTATTTTTGGTAGAGATGGGGTCTTGCTAAGGCTGGTCTTGAACTCCTGACCTCAAGTGATCTTCCTGCGTTGGCCTCCCAGAGTGCTAGGATTACAGGCATGAGCCACTGTGCCGGCTCTAAATATATTTTTTTATTGTGGTAAAATATACATAACATATAGTATATTCTTTTAAGGATGAATTACAATGACTTCATAAAAAATTAAAATTTATTGCATTTTAATTTTAGACATGTGCGATGCAGAGAAGTAGAAGGGTATACTTTATTACCATTGTTGAGAAAATAGAATTAGTACCATTAGATTTTATTTCCTTTAAAATATGAGGAGCATTGTTGAGAAAATAGAGCAAATAAATAAATTTTCTATTCTATTCTAATTTGTAGGGTAGAGGGTTTCAGGAAATGTATCATATTCTTAAAGGTGATTTTTTTTTTTTTTTTACTTAACAAAATCCAAATGGGAGTCAGTGGGAATGTTGAGATTTTATTCAGAGGCTTGGCAGGAGCTAAATCTCATCTTGAAGTTCCCTTTGAGAAACCCTGTGGGTAATAGGTCTATTTGATGACTGTCTGTAAATGTATCAACATGTTAGAAGAAACATCAGAAATTACCAAATCCTTTAAGAAGAAAACCTCAGATATATGACTTGTTGTCTAGAAGAACTAGTAGGTTGGAAAGTGATACTCCTTAACTTTGGATTGAGTTGAATGACCCACTTCCTGTGTATAGTTTTTTGTTTCTAAGAGTATAGTGAAAAGATTGAGTAAGCAGAAGGACTTTGTGTAATGTTGGCTAGGTCTCCCAAGCTGGTTGGAGGAAACTTTGCTAGCGCCTTTGATAAAAGGCCAAGCTTGAGGTTTTAAAAGGAGAGGTTTCCAAGTTTGCTTCACATTTCATTTAGGAGGCCTTGTTTGCCCAGGCTATGGGTCCACGGTGAAGAGTTGAACACTGCATTTGCAGACCTTTGATGAAGTTACATGAGAGCTCTATAGTTGCAGATTCAGAAGGTTTTTTTTTCCCATGTGTTAACAGTTCTGGGTCACTATTCTCTGAAGAATTAAAAATAATTATCTTTGCTTTTAAAAATAGTTTCTGTCAGAGTTGAATCATGACACATCAGTTTTCAACTTTGAACAGTTTTAAATGACTTTGTTGCTTCTAAGGGTGAATTTAACTGACCTGATTTGGCCATGACTTTGTAGGGTGAATTTTAATTATCTTAGTTGAAATGCCTTCTTTCCACATTTTGAAGCATTTTCTAGGAAAAAAGTTTAGTCAGAATGTGAGCTACCTAGAAACCTAGCAAAGCTCCTTTTTGCTTCCACATTAGTTTAGAATTGTGTGTGCTACCTTTTAATTTTTACTGTGAATTTTTGTTTTCCATGAAACACTTCTTTTAGAGTAAGGAGGTTGGTGGTTTTCTTTGTGACTTTCAAATATTAATAGTAGTACTTGTTTAGTATTTGTTGTTTATGCCCTTATTCTTTGAAAAGATCACATTATAGTAAAATAAGAGTTTTATGGTCATAAGCATATCATTATTTTGGTGTATCTAAATTTGGTACAGAAACAGAACAGCAACAGGTGGGGATTAATCATTAATGCCTTGCATTTTTGGATTAAAGCAGTATAGGGAATCTCACCAGTTGGTTGAAAGATGATTCTTCATTTGAAGGAAGAAATATCCTTTTTCTTGTCAGCAAATGTCATTCTTTTTATACAGTTCAAAATTGTTAATTTTGAAACCAAAGACAATCTGAAATGAATATGCTTTAAAACATTAATCACACAGCTTTTGAGTGTTTATAAGTCTTTAGTCTAAGTCTCATTTAAAATACAACATAGTCCTTTTGAGAAAATCCATCATATTGCTTAAAAATTGTAAAAGCCTTTGGTTTGAGCCCAAAACAGTAAACAGCTTAAAGTTAATATTTTAGTCTATTCTAGAATGAACTATTTAACTTTTAAAATAAAAAGTTAAGCAGGTTTAAACTTCACCAGAGGAATATTGTCCTAAAGAATGCATAAGACATAAATGTATAATGATACATAAGACTATAAATAATGAAATAATTTTTTTTAATTTTCAAAGGTTAATCATTTTTAGCAACTTCTATAGACGTACTGGATGTAAATAGGATCTAATTAGAGCATAAAGATTTATTCAATTATATAATATTTTAAATTAATCTAAAAAATTAGGGTATTTACAACTAGATTTAATCCTGTTCATCAGTAAATGAATACTTTTGAGTACCTCCTAAATAGCCCCAATGTTGTAAATTCTAATATATCAAAGACATTATCTAAGATAGATTTTACTAGGATTTTTTTAATCATTGCCTAAAGGTACAGATAAGTATCTTGAAATTTTTAATATTTAAAGAAAAATGAATGTCCTGAAAGTATAGAGAAAAAGCAGCCTAAAAGAATATGTTAACAATGAGTTTACCACTAAATCTTGCTTAAAATCTGTACCTTTGAGTTTAACAAAGCAAGGAAAATTGGAATAATTTTTCTTAAACATGATAGAATATGTAAAAATATGTTTAGATAAGATTTTCTTAGCTCACAATTCTAGTAATTAACCAAAAGTGACAGGAAATTTAATTAAGAATTAAATTAAGTTTTCCTGGGTTTCTCTGGTAGTGTATTCAAGAGCCCACTTAAAACAATTAGAACCTCCTGTGGAGTTTGTTAAAGAGGTGCTTCTCTATAGTTTCCATGTTTTCCTCATCTTACAAATAGTTAGCATACACTTTTTTCTTTTTAATAGTTTTTTTTCTCTTAGGACAAATGTAATATATTCATTGTATACTTTTTAAGAATATATAGATACATAAAAAAAGTAAAAGTCATCGTCTGAAGAAGCCTTTCTTCTCCTGGTTCTAGGAGAGAATACACCAAGGCCATGGGCAGCTGGTATATGTAATAAGTTAACTCTCTCCTGTGCTTCTAGAAAGAGTTTGTTATCTACCATAAAACCAAACAAAGCAAGATGGGAGAACTGAGAAAATTGTCACCCAAAAGATTATCTGTGCTCTGTGATTTAGATACCTGCATGAGAAAGGCTGATCTTGAGATTACTAGTGTCAGAACCTCTGAGGGTCTCCAAGTTTTTTCAGAGTTTCTACAAGATGAAAACTTTTCATAATAGTACTGAGACATTATTTTGCTTTTTTCACACTCATTCTCTTGCAAGAATCTAGTTGAATCTTCCAGAAGCTACATGGCATTTGATATAACAACAGGTACAGATTTGAGAATCCAGCTATCTCGTATTAGGCTAGATATTAAAAAGATTTGCAAATGTAAAAGCAATTTTTTCATTCTGAAAAATAGTTATTTTTCATAAAAATGTTAAGATATAATGGGTTTATTAGTTTTAAGTGAGTTAACAAAAATACAATTAAAATTGCTGTTTTAATTTCCAGTGTGGTTAATATCAGTAAATATTGAAAGCTCTTTAGAATCCAGATTTCTGAAACCAAAAAGTTTGACAGCCACTGGTTTATAAATTTTAAAATATTTAAAAGAGAACCAACTTTCTGACAGATTAAGAGTCCTTTTCCTGTGGTCAAGATATCTTCAAACTGGATACTGTATATCATAATTGATTATATCAGTTTCCAATTGTTGGGCATTTAGGTTGAATCCTGTTTTTAGTCTTAAAAGTAATAATGCAGTGATATGCTTCTATATTATCTTTCAAACATCTTTAATTGTTTTACAGTAAATTCCCAGAAATAGACTTGCTAGATCAAAAGGTATGCAGAAGGAATTATCATGACCTGTTATATAAATTCAGGGGCCAAAGATGCTCCCATATTTTTTCTATTAATCAGTGCCCCAGTTAGCAGTATCTTCCTCTTTAGGCATTTCCTCCTCCAAATTTGAACCCAGGTTTACTCAGTCCCAGAGTAGACTCATCCTCTTTCAGATGCCAGAAGGAGAACTAATAGTACACTGCAGCTCTTCCTTTGGTCATCATTTTCTGTCAGTGTTGAAGACCAGCCCTGTACTGTTTGCTGATGGTTGCTTATCTAACTGCTTCTAGGATGCCGTCTCTGATCAGAGGATGGCCCAGACCACAGCAGTTACCCCAATTGAATGTCACTATTACACTTTTTTATTATTATTATTTTTAAAGTTCACTCTCTTTTACTCAATGATTAAGTGTGACTGAATTCAGTGTAACTGAGGTCGGAGATAACTTCCAGCATCCATCTTAGGCTGTGCCAGAATCTGTCCTCCCTAATAAACCCAGAGGCTTTTTGTGTGGCCTTAGATCACCAGTTTCAATTAATCCTTCTTCAAGGGCCATTTTATTTTGGGAGTGTCTCTGCCTCTTCTTGCTAGTCAAACTTGGTTTTGGCTATGAATGTCTTCTGTGACAGAACTTTTTAATTTTGAATCTCAGGAATTAAAGATTGAGGTGATGTTTCTTCCTTTCTGGGAGGATTTAGGGTCATAGAAACTTGGTCTCGCTGACTTTGGCAACTAATTCTGCATATCAAGAAGTTGAGGCACTCTTTCCTAAGCTGATCAACTTTCCCCTCCCAGTGTCCTCCTCCCCTAGTTGTGAGGACAGTGGCACCTAGCCTTTGCCTAACTAACAGAGTTTTCAAGCAGCACTCCTCTCAACAGAAAGATCCATGCCAAGGCGATCTAACATCTCTACCTTTAAACATAGGAAAGCCTGTCATAATTTTTAAGTGTTCTTCAAAGAACATCTCATTTAATCCCTTCCTCAACAGATACCTATTTACACACTTTTATAGGCTTATGATACATTTCACCAATTGCTCTCCAAAGTGGTTATGCCAATTTACACTCCCACCAGCAAAAAATAGATTGCTAGGAAAAGACTTAAAACCCAAACAGTGCTCTTAAATACCACTAATTAGAATTGCTTTAATATTAAAAGAAACTCAAAGTCTTCTTCCAATATTTCTTGGTTTTTTGCTGAATACTAATTTTATTTGGCCACATGATTGTGATTTGTAGCATCTTGAATAATATCTTCTACAATAGAATAGGTGTACAGGGAAGAACAAAATAGGAAGAAGAGAATACTTGGCTGAAATATATGTTAATATTGTGTTTTCAAATTCACTTTGGTGAAGTTAGGAGAGGGTACTTACTAAAGGCCTCCTATGCGCAAAGGTGCTTTATATGTATGACGCCTAATTTAATTCTCAGAACAAACCTTTGCTATTACTATTCCTATTTTAGATGATATTGTTATTCCATTTTATAGATAAACAGATTAAGGTTCAGAGAAGTAGTAAATTTCCTAAAGTCACACAGCAAGTCAAATTTTATGTTCCCTTAAGAAAGTCCTGTCTAGCACTAGGTACCCAGTTCCTCAAAGTCAGTACTTTGAGACTTAGCCTCTTTCTCACCTTCTCCAAAGCCAAAATGAACGATCTTCAGGAGGTCCTCATTGCTCACAGGTGCAGGCTTTGCACAGGATATATGAGCAGTTAGGGCCAGCTGCAAAGGAAGAGGGCACAGTCTCCAAGATTTCCCTCGCTTCTCACATCGACTGCAACTTGGGGGGAAGGGAGTTCCCCAAACCACCCTTAGGGTCTATAATTTACTAGAAGGACTCAGCAGAACTCACTAAACACTATTATACTCACAGTCATGGTTTATTACAGGGAAAGGATACAGATTAAAATCAGCTAAGGGAAGAAGCACATAGGGCAGAGTCCAGGGGAAATACAAAACACAGAGCTTCCGTTGTCCTCGTTTCTTTGTCCTCTCTCTCTGGAGTTAGGACCCATACTCTTCATGCATTTATGTGTGATGATATACATGGAATTATTTCCAACCAGAGACGTTCTCTCAAGCCTTGGTGTTCAGAGCTTTTACTGTGGCTTTATTACATAGGTGGTGTTGATTAACTGATATTACATGATCCAAAGCCCCATTCTAAATCACACTGTTACTCTTTGACTAGCCCGGACCAAGAGTATTTCCTAGTAGTTGAGGGCAAAGGCCAGACCTCTTCTAAGACAAGATTCAATTCTTTACTGCCCAGGGTCCTGGTCTGGTTGAGAGCAGGTTGAGTGCCTGCTCTTTTTCTATCCCCACATGGTAGATCAGGAGGCATCCGGTCACTGCAGCTTATGTTTCAAAGCTAGAAAAGGAGGCTGAGACATGTGGAATATGGGTGAGCATTCAAAGAGTAAATTTACACTCTTCTGTTATAAACCCAAACTTACTACACCTCATACTCCTTGGGATTGAATGACAATATAACAGCATTCATGTATCATCAGTGAAATCATAAAATGACTTAAATGCTTACAGGCAAAATTTTTCTAGTATTGAAAAAATACAATTGAATTAATTATGATTTACATATTAAAACAAACTTCAATATAATTAACCCCCAAAACGCACTTGCACATGCACATACACATACACGCCCAGCAGAGGAAATATGTATGTATCACTGCATTAAAGTCATGTTTCATCTTAACTTTTTATCATTGCTAGGCAAGTTCACTTGAGCAAGCAGTTTTCCTAAATAATTGCTTATTATTTATAGTCTTCATTATTCATGGATTCTGTACTTGCAAATATGCCCACATACATTTATTTGTAACCCTAAAATAAATACTTGTGGCACTTTTGCTGTCATTTGCGAATATTCACAGAGCAGTAAAAAATTTGAGTCGTATGACCTGCATGTTCCCAGTTGTGGTCAAACAAGGCAATGCTCTGCCTTCTTGTTTCAGCTCTCATACTGTAAACAAGTATCCTTTTCATGGTCTATTTAGTGCCTCATTTTTGTGCATTTTTGTGAGGTGTTTTTGGTTAGCAATTTGCCATTTAAAATGGCCACCAAGCATAGTACTGAAGTGCTGTCTAGACATTGTTTGTAAGCACAGAAAGGCTGTGATGTATCTTGAGAAAACTTACATATGTTAGATAAGCTTTATGCAGGCATGAATTATAGTGCTATTGTCGGGAGTTCAATGTTAATGAATCAACAGTATATACTAAATAAGATGTCTTTAAAGAGAAACACATAAAACAAGGTTATGTATTTATTGGTTGATGAAAATGTGACCAGAGCCACACAGGAACCTAACCCTAGGAGCAATGGTTCAGTATTTGCTCCTAAATACAGTGTTTGAGGTGACTTCATAGAATATAACACTGTGAATAACGAGAATCCACTGTACTTGCTGCCTTACTGCATTCATTATTCATTTATTTGTGTAATCTTTTATTTGTTCTTTAAGTAAACATATTTGAACACTTCTGGGTGCCAAGCAATTTCCACATGACTTAAAATTTCCCTTTTATGTCTTTATGCCCGTTATTAATAGTCTTACTGCAGCTCTCAGACTCAAAGTATTTGTGTGGTTTATGATAACACATCGTAAATGAAGTGTGAGATTGCATTTAAAGGTTGGGAGTTGGGGGCTGAATGTTTTGAGTCTATGACCATTTTACTTCAGTCTTCTCAATAAACTTTACAGGGATTTTCTTGCCTCCTTTGAGACCAAGATTTTTAGGATCAGATGGCCTAATGGGTTCATGCTGGATGCTAGCAGAGCCAGGTGATGTGGCTGGCCATACCTTTCTACACCAAAAAAATGTGTCTGCTGTTTTGGCTACATAGTCTTGCAGGCAGAGCATTTGTCTGTGAAGATTATTCCTCAGCTGTGCTTTGCTGATGAGAAGCCAGACCACACTGGCCCCTTCTCCTGTCTCTCATTACTCCATCTCTCTCATGTGTTTGTGTTTCCATCTCTTCGCATTGCCTCTTTCCTCTGTCTCCTATATCTGTACTCAAGCCAAGTGAGGGGAAATGGACTTGGAGAGCAGATGTTCACCTCATGTTCTTTGTGGTTCCCTCTCTTCTGCTGAAGTGCTTCTCATTTCCTGGTTTTGATTGTCCAGGATGTATGAGGACTAAGATTTGTACCTTGCCGCTCTTCTCTCTTCATGAATAAAACCATTTACGCTGGAATACCCCAAATGTAATAGGGAAAAATATAGAAATACTCAACATTTCCAGGGATTAAAATTGCTATCTGGTCAATTTGACTGAAAAGGAAAAATTCCAGTGATTTTAGGGATTTTCAGTGAAATATTAATAATCATTAAGCCCAAAGAAACAAAGACTTCATTGACTGCTGTTACCTCAGTTACTATAAGAAATAAGTGCCAGTGGTAAAATTAACTTTGTTGTTATGTGATAAGCAGTTGAATAAATATAGTAACTTTCTTTGAACATCTTTGTAAAACTCTACTCCAAGAAAGTAAGGACCAAGACTAAAAAAGAAAAAAAATTTTGAATGTCTTTTAGTGTCTAACAGAATGTCTAGCACAAATAGGTCTCAACAAATATATATTAAATGAATCAATGATTAAAATATCTTATTTAAAATATACATGTTCAGTCATATTAATTTGATATTTATTCTTTCAGATACAGATGAATATAGACCTCCTGTATGGAAATCTTACTGTAAGTATACAAATTTAATTGTGTGGGTTATAGTGCTTTATAAGTAATCCAAAAGTATTGAGATCATTAGATATAAAGATTCATTCCATTTTGTACTTATCATTGAAAAACTAATTTACAACAAAGTTTGTGGGTAGCACAGAAGAAGTAATTGGGGTTAGATACTGTACAGTATGTGTTTTGCATGTCTGGGTGCATCTCATCCCTCTGAGCTTGCATGAATTCCATGTAGTGGAACTTGAGACCACTTGCTAAGAATGGCTGATAAAACTAATGTAAGGAGATGCTAAGAATTCAGGCAATCTAATTAGTCTCAGATCCTTACTCCTTATGTGAAAAAGGGAATATATAAATGATGATAAGAGTCTCTCAATAGAATGAGTAAAAAGAGACAAAAAATAATTTTAAATTTTTTAAAATAATTTTCTCAATATAAAAGAGATATATTTGATTTCTGTATTTCTCTTAAATTTTACATTAGAATATTTCTCTGAAAGTCTAAGTGTTTAGTCCTTTATTTTCCCTTCCATGTTTCCTAGAGAATATTATTTCATCAAATAAAGAATTTTTCAGATTTTAAGAGTAGAAAGAGGGTTAATATAATTGAAGTAGTTTTTAAAAACATATGAATGCACTATTACAGAAGCAGTACTGTAAGTTTTTGTTGTCTATACAGTCAAATAAGCAACCTAAGAAACCTGTACTTTAAATATGGATTATTAACATCTTTTAAATATTGAGAATTATTCTAAATTTTGATGTTCATAAGTTGCTGAAATTTGCTGACTGAAGGAGCAGCAATTCAAATTCTCTTTGGTTTTATGTTCCCAGAACAACAGATACTTTTGTTTTAATAGGTTGCTACTTTGGGCTAATTATTAATATAATAATGAAATATGAACAGTCTCTGAAAATATTGCCATAGATGCTTCCCACCATCCAGCCCACTGGTGCCCTTTTTTTCTACCTCGGGAGTATAGTTCTAAAAGTGTATAAAAATTACTAATGTTCTTTACCTCTTAAAGATTTTGTCTCATAATCTCATTTCCTGGAAGCCTATTTAAAATTCTTCTCTGCATTTTCTGGTTTTCAGTTTATCTTTGTTCCCTTTGGTCTGACTTGTGCCCTGCACATTTTTGATGTAAGAACATTTATGAAGCCTCAGACTGGGTTTGTGGCAATTTTTTTCCCTCTGAAGAATATTGATTAGTAAGTGTAGTATATGCAGTTGTTAGTTTTTGTTATCTTCATATGTCTTGGAGAAGCTACCCTTTGTCTTAAAAAATGGCATATTTCTTTTTTTGTTGTTTTACTTCTCTTACTGAATTTTATAGTTTCTCTTAATGATTTCAATGTCTGTACTCCTTACCATCATGTTAATAGTATTATAGAAGCATGGAGGAAACTATTAGAATAGATTTTATATCTTCTCACCATCAAATGAAAACCTTGTGATTCAAGGAAATTTTATAATTAAACTGTGTTAAAGCCAAGTGGAAAGGTCCTTTTCTTGTTGGGTCATATGAAATTTTCTTATAAAATCATGATATTGATCTTCTAACATTTGAATATGCACAAATTTTAACCAATAAGAAAACAAAAATTGTATTCTAATCATGAATTGTTATTATGATCATATAAATTTTGTTTGTTTTAGGTATTTTTTGAGACAGAGTCTTGCTCTTGTCATCCTAGGTATAGTGCAGTGGCATCATTGTAGGTCACTGCTCCCTCAAACTCCTGTGCTCAAGTGATCCTCCTGCCTCAGCCTCTCAAGTAGCTAGGCCTATAGGCATGCACCATGACACCCAGCTAATTTTTTTTCTATTTTTAAGAGAGACAGGGTCTCGCTCTTGCTCAGGCTGGTCTTGAACTCCTGAGCTCAAGAGATCCTCCTGCCTCAGCCTCCCAGAGTGCTAGGATTACAAGTATGAGCCACTGCTCCCAACCTGATCATATAGACTGTTAAATGTATTTGTCAAAATTCTGACTTAGAAAAAATTGTTATTAGGTTGAATCTTTTTGTTTTGTCTTTGCCACTCTCAATTTTACAGTTTTTACAGCTAGCTATAAATAATCTCCAGTAAGATATTTATTAATAGTACCTTGAGGAATTCATCTATTCAGTAGTCTTTTCTTCATAGGAAAAATTTTAAAGACTGACAAGCCTGCTATACCTTTATTTCATCAGTGAAGACTGGAATTTTAAATAACTGAGATATAGGCTTTGTCCAGTACCCTTAATATTAGTACTTGAGCCATGATGAATTTTTAAGTCTTAGGCCAGACCTCTGTATATATATTATATTAAAAATATGTATATATATCTGGTTTAAAGTTAGTAATTGACAGTAAATTCTATTGACAGTCTTTGGGACTAACAGACTATAATGCTTCAGCATCTTTCTGTGCTACAACATAAATTTAGTTATTAAAAAAATTTCAAAATGGTAATAAAATGGATTGAGATTTTAAAAATAATCAGTTATGTCAGTCTTTGTAAGGAGGTACACGCAGAATGAAACTATTCAAGAAGTCCTAATTGTTTATTTTTAATCTGTATTAGATCTATTAATATAAAACTTAAAAGGGACAATTTAATGTCAAAAGTTGTTACATGTTAGGGTTTTTTTCCTGTCAAAAAACATGTCATGGTGAGGTCTGAACAGCTTTTCACAGTTTTGATTCTGTAAGAAATCTGTTTTACCCATGCCTCTGGTTTGCTTTCCACTTCTGGTAAAATTGATCTTGTAAAAACATAATTCTGACACCTTACAAATATAAACTAGTAGGGAAATAGAATTAACAAAAAGTCCATGTTGTGGACTCTTTTAAGACAAACACAATTTTATTGCATTTTGATACGTATTGTTTGAATTGGACTAGAAGCCTTACATGTAATAAATGAGGCAAACAAGCCAGGTAGGGGCTGTGAGAAAATAGATCGTGAATACCTGTCTATAGAGAGGAGCTCAGAATTAGCCCCCTTTTATTGTTGTCATGTGATTCTGTGTCTGGTGCTGTCAGATCTTCTGAGTTTTCAAGAGAAACTGGAATTCTCTTTTGCTTTTGTTAAAATTTAATCTCTTAATTTTTTTTTTTTTTTTTTGAGACAGAGTCTCACCCTGTTGCCCGGACTAGAGTGCCGTGGCGTCAGCCTAGCTCACAGCAGCCTCAAACTCCTGGGCTCAAGCGATCCTTCTGCCTCAGCATCCTGAGTAGCCTGGACTACAGGCATGCGCCACCATGCCCGGCTAATTTTTTCTATATATTTTTAGTTGTCCAATTAATTTCTTTCTATTTTTAGTAGAGACGGGGTCTCGCTCTTCCTCAGGCTAATTTCGAACTCCTGACCTTGAGCGCCCACCTTGGCCTCCCAGAGAGCTAGGATTACAGGCGTGAGCCACTGTGCCCAGCCTAATCTCTTAATTTTTAAACGTTAAAATACAGTCAAATTTAAAGAGAGCAAACAAAACACATGTGAGTCATTTGGGCTTCAAGATACCAATTTGTGATTTCTGAACTTGATTAATAATGTATTACCTCTAGGGACTAAGAATTTCATTAATGAGTATATAGCATTGACACTTCCTAAGGTGATTGAAAATATGTTAAATACTTTAATTATATATTCTCTTATCTTGAATTTAGCTATTAATTTTTGGTGAATCTTTTAATAATCATGTCCATTTAGATTCAGCTGAGTTCCAATTCAGATTGTCAAAAATTTCAAACTGAGAGAGAAGGGCCTGAACTAATTAGGTCTTATTACTGTATACGAGGTCTGTCTAGAAAGCATATCCAGCCATTGTTAATACAGCGAGAATGGTTTGCGCAACATCAGTGTGACCTGGCAGCCAATGAGATTGGACTGGAATGTGTGTGCATGAGCAATGAACGACTTCACTGTACTAGTCAGTGGGGCGCTAGACACCGTTGGGTGAGCATGTATACTGTGAGGCCATTGCATTCAAAATGACTGGGCGAATAGAGCAACAAATCTACATCAAATTTTGTGTTAAGCTTGAGCATTTGGATGATTCAGAAGGCTTTTGGGGAGGATGCAATTAGTGCAGTGCATTAAAAGTGTGGCACAGACACTTCAAATATGGTTGAGAATCTGTTGGCAGTGATCCATGTTCTGGAAGGAGGCCTGTAATAAGGAGAACACCTGAGAATGTTGAATGTGTTTAGGTTAGATTAAGAAACGCTGGGAGAACTGTGTGAGGTCCCAAGGTGTCTGCTTTGAAGGGGACTGAGGTGTCATCATTCTGTGTACAGTGTTTCTTGTATCTTGTATCATCTTCAGTAAATGTCTCTTTTTCATATTACATGGCTGGATGCTTTCCTGACGGGCCTTGTATAATTTTTTTATTATTTTTTTTGAGATGGGATCTTGCTTTGTTGCCCAGGCTGGAGTGCAGTGGCGCTTACATAACTCACTGTAACCGCAACCTCCCAGGCTCAAGCAATTCTCTAATTTCAGCCTCCTTTAGTAGCTAGGACTATAGGTGTGTGCCACCATGCCTGGCTAATTTTTTTAAAAAATTTTGTAGAGATGGGGTCTCAGTATGTTGCCCAGGGTGGTCTCAAACTCCTGGCCTCAAGTGATTCTCCCACCTGGGCCTCCGAAAGTGCTGGGATTACAGGCATGAGTCAGCTGTGCCTGGTAACTATGTATAATTTATTAATGATCATTTTGATAGGTGTTCCATGAATCCAAATTTGTATATTGGTTATAAAATATCCAGAGACTCCTCCCCTTTATGTATTATCTATTCAAAATAAGTCTTAAAGATAGACTAACCATTGGTAGCCAATCAGTGACAAACTCAAAGTGCATTCTGGTAATCAAATATTATTATAAAAAATTGTATATATTAATATCAATCACCTGCATATAATAATAGGTAATCTTTATTGAGCATTATGTGCCAATGACTGTTTTAAGTCTTTTATGTATAGTAAATTATTTAATCCTTACAGTATTCTATGAAGTAGAAACTGTTATTACCCTGTTTTACAAAAACGGAAAACTAAGGCACAGAATGCAGTGTTAGTGACAAAGCCCCAGTATTCAAACCTCAGGTGATTTGGTTCAAGAGGTCAAATTCTTAACCACAATGCTATAGCCCCTTTGCATAGAGATACAGAATAGTGATGTGTGTGTTCTCAGTGTGTGTGTGTGTAGTATATGTATATACACATATATATACAGCCTAAATTATGTTTGTGTATGTGTAGTCTAATAGTATATATATGTTCCTGTGATATATATGAATAAATATAGTCAGAGGGAGAGTCTATGTAATGATAACCAGTTGAAATCTGAGTCATTCATTATCTGACAGTCCCAGATGCCTGGATAGGTTGATGTTATGTTGACAAAATGTCCAAGTTAATTACAGTACTAACTTAAATTCAATTATATATGATTATATATGTAGAAATAGGAAAAAAATACTCTTTAAGAGTTAAACTTAGACATACTTAAACACATTTTCTCTAACAGCCACAATCCTATTTATTTATTTATTTTCATTTTAAATCAAAAAGCCTGAAGTGAGACTAGAAGGAGGTCATGATATCAGTATCATTATCACTGATTGATTTTCAGATGCCTTAAAAATTATTCCCTTTTTTGGTAAGTTATTTCAGTATCTGAATTCCTTTTTTTGTTGCCTTTGTCCTAGTTGAATAAGTGGTGGTAACTTTGGTCAGAAATTTTGTTTTTACGGGAAGATTATCTTTGAAGATAGATGTCTGCAGTATAAATAGAGGAGAAAAGCAGTGTATCTGTTACTTCTAGCCTGATTTTAGTATCAAGCTTGACACCTAATAATGTGTTTTAAAATATATATAGGCTGGGTGCAGTGGCTCACACTTACAATCCTAGCACTTTCAGAGGCCGAGATAGGAGGATTGCTTGAAGCCAGAAGTTCGAGACCAACCTGAGCAACATAGCGAGACCCCATCTGCACTAAAAATACAGAACTTAGGTGGGCATAATGGCATACACCTATAGTCCCAGCTGCTTGGGAGTTAGAGGCAGAAGGATCGCTTGAGCCCATGAGTTTGAAGTTGCAGTGAGCTATGATCAGGCCACTGTACTTTAACCTGGACAACAGAGGAAAACCCTGTCTGAAAAATAAAATATATATAAGCATTATTGGTTTACATCAGCAATATGGGGAAAATAAATGACCAGATTATGGAGAACAAAGCCAAATGTCCAGCACTGACTTGTTATAAGGTAAAAAGATACTTGTGTGGACTATGATTTTTCTGTTTGTGCTTGCTCCTGGGCTTTCACTAAATTTAGTTTACTGTCTTTGTTTTGTTCATAACAAACTTTAATTTAATAACAAATAAGATTATACCAGTTTTACTGTGAAGATAAACAGCAGCCAGTTTATTATTCCTAATATATTTATAAGTTCTACATAAGGGAAACTGACACCATTTGTTTCTACCTCTCACAGTATATCAGCTGCAGCAAGAAGCCCCTCATCCTCGAAGGATTACCTGTACTTGCGAGGTGGGTGCAGTGAAACTGTTAGAACAAAATGTCTCTCAATCTTCTGTTTCCCAGACTTTGACCTTCCTCTGTGGCTTGGTTATTTGTAGCATTAACCATTTACACTAATTGGCATCGTAAAATTGCCACTTGAATGCCTTTTTCTTAACATTCTTTCACGTGTTGTGATTGCCACTTTTTAATGGAGTGTTTAGAACACAGTTTAGAATATTACAGTATAGTTTTTTGGTTAATTCATATGTTGTTTTTCTTTTTGGTTCATATGTTGTGTTTTCATTTTTTATGTTTTCTTTATTTTTTAAAACAAAGTTTAAAGGCATCATTGTAGGATTATTGAATTATTTTTTCCATTGAAAGAAAGATTTAAATCATGATTTTAAAAAATGAACAAAAGACATGTATAGTTCACCTAAAAAAAGATATGACATATGACAATATATGTAAAGATGTTGAAATTCATTGATAATAGGGGAAATGCCAATAAAAATACAGAGACCATTATCACTTTGCACATTGGCAAATGTTCAAAGGTTTAGAATATACTTAGTTGGCAAGCCTGTGAGGAAACAGGCACTCTTATACATTGCTGATGGGAATGTAAAATAGTACAACTCTACGAGAATTTTGTAATATCTAACAAAACTATACTTGCATCTACCCTTTGACTTACCAATTCAAATTCTAGGGATTTACCCTGTACAAATATGGAATAACTTAGTAATAGAAGAATATTGGAAAAATTCTAAATGTCTGTCCATAGGAGACTGATTGAATAGAATATAATACTAAAAAGAGAAAGGAAGATTTCTATGAGCTGATATGGAAAGATTTCCAGATACAAAATGTATATACATGTAGTAAGTAGATCCCTTTTTCATAAGAATGGAAAAAAATTTTTTAAATAGTTTATTTTTGCAAAAGAGAAATGTAGGAAGGATTAAACCAGAGACCAGTAAGATAATTAGCATAAGGAGTGGATGAGGAGCACTGTGGAGGGGATAGGGATGGGAATGAGACTTCTTTGAGAATATGTTTTTATATAGTTGTAATTTTTGAACTATTTAAATTTTTCACATACTGAAACAACAAAATTAAAAAATGTTATAAAAGCAAACCCTAAAATTGAATAGAAATAGAAACAAATGAACCTGACACATTCATAGTATAATCACCAAAAAATTAACGTAAATACTTTAAAAAAATTGACACGTAATAATTATACATATTTATGGGGTACAGAGCAGTGATATTTTGATACATGGATACAATGTGTAATGATCAAATCAAAGTAATTAGTATATCCATCACCTCAAACATTTATCATTTCTTTGTGTTGGGAACATTTGAAATCCTGTCTTCTAGCTATTTGAAAATACACAATAAATTATTGTTGACTTTACTAACCCCATAGTGTTATAGAACACTAGGAATTATTTCGTATATCTAGGATAATTTTGTATCTGTTAACCAACCTCTCTCTGTGCTCCCCTCCCTATGACCCTTCCTAACCTCTAGTTACTACTATTCTACTCTCTACTTCTATGAGATCAGTTTTTTTTTAGCTTCCACATATGAATGAGAACATGCAATATTCATCTTTCTGTGCCTGGCTTATTTCACTTAACATAATGTCTTCCAGACTCATCCATGTTGCCACAAATGACAGGATTTCATTCTTTTTTAATGGCCGAATGGTATTCTATTGTGTATATATCCTACATTTTCTTTCTCCATTTTTCTGTTGATGGATACTTAGGTTGATTCCATATCTTGGCTATTGTCAGTAATGCTGCAGTAAATATGAGAGTGCAGATATTTCTTCAACATACTGATTTCCTTTTGATATATCCCCAGTAGTGGGATTGCTAGATCATATGGTAGTTCTATTTTTAGATACTGTTTTCCATAATGGCTGTACTAATTTGCATTCCCACTAACAGTGTATAAGAGTTTCCTTTTCTCTGCATCCTTGCCAGCATTTGTTATTTTTTTGTCTTTTGATAATAGCCATTCTAACTAGGGTGAAATGATACTTCATTGTGATTTTGATTTGCATTTCCCTGATGATTAGTAATGTTGAGCTTTTTTTCATGTATGCTCTGGCCTAAGTAGGTTTTAAACATATTATTCTGACCGTACAGACTTAGAAGGATGTATTCTCGGGACAAAAAAAATTGAAAAGTATCTTTAACTGTACTTAGTAGATTTGTTGTTGGTAGCAGTACTTGTATAGTAATCCTGAAATCATTTTGTTTATAATGTAGGATAGAGCAAATGAGGAATTATATTGGATTGGGGGAGAACCAGGGATCTTAGGAAATACAAATAAAGAATGGGGCAAAATTGGGAAATATACTTTGGTATTAATTTTGAATTGGGGGTGTTAATGTGAATTCATAGATTTCGAAAAATGTTTTTTTCTATCTCAGTCCATGGGCTTAGCAACAATAGTGCACCACTAAGAATGAGTATACCCAGCACCTAGATTTTGTTTTCCAAACACTGTTTCCTACTAAAAGGAGCTAGTACTCCTTAGAGAAATTCCTGATTTCAAAATGTAGGGCAGAGAGGTCCTGGAACTTCTTGTTGTGTCAGAAAGCAAGGAAATGCTCAAGAACTGATAGGAACACATCAAAAAGACACAGGAGCCCACTTGAAGTGTTCCCACAGGCAAAATTTAAGACAATTTGAACATCAAAAATAATAATAGTAACATTATAACACATTGGATGAAAGAGAATTAATAAGTGCATAATGATACTTTAAAACAAAAAATGTACCCCAATACAAAAAGATAAAAAGGAGAAGTGTGAAGTTGTTCTTTACAGAAGAGTGGCAGTTAAAATGTAGAAAGAATGATAAAATTATAAAATCACTAATTTGCACTAATAATTGACTCAGGCAAAGATCATCACTGAATGTTAGAACCATTGCATGAAAGGTTGTAGGTGAACAGGATATTTTCATGGTGTCACAGTATGACCCTACCAATTATTTATTAATTGCAAAGAGAAAAATACACCTCTACAATGGAGAGATCTGGCAGTTACACCCTTAACCAAGTGATCAAATTTAGTATTACTTGTAATGGGACAAACTGACACGTGCCTCCTGAAGTGATGCAGTAGGACATAAAATATCACCTGTATAGTATTTCTGCCAAAAAATATTTAACTGAAATCTAATTATAGAATATGAGTCAGACAAACCCAGAATGTGTACATTCTATAAGACATTTGCCCTAGGTTTATAAATAATGTCATTGTCATAATAGACAAAAACAGTAGCAGAACCATACGAAATTAGAGAAGACTAAAGAGACATGGTAATCATATCCATTGTGTTCACCTTGATTGTGTCCTGAAGTTATATATACATTTTAAAGCTATAAAGTTTGGGTACAATTGGAGCAATTTGAGTATGGACTATATATTATTCATAGATAATATGGAATCACAGTAACTTTCTTAGATAATATATTATTTAAAAGAATTGCTTCTCCACCGATTAAAAAATGTTGAAATAGATTTTGTCATTATGACATCTGGTTTAAAAAACACTGTAGCTTTGAAAGTATATAGTTAATTACAAAGAGAAACAGTTTACAAAATTAGGAATTTCATGAGATTATCTTTGGAATGTCCAGTTGCAGTTTAGATATATGTAGACGTCCAATTTGCATATGTGTAAGCATAGAATGAGTATGTAGTACTTGATGATTACATGTTATTGCTACTATGCCGTGATCAAGGATGGTTAAATAATTTACATGTAGTGGCAATTTTTAAAATGCTATTTAATAAAATTTTCCATTTTCTTCAGATATAACTTTTTAAACTTTTAACTCAAAGTAATATATATTGGCAGTAGTTCTGTGGAAAATCCTAAAGTATTTATTAGTAAAACAGTTATCTTTGTTTAGAAATAGCCTTTCTCAAAAGAATTTGAGACCACATAAATAAAGACATAATAAAAGGAGTGAAAAACGTTGAGGGAATAAAAACAACAATGCCAGTTGATTGCAGTGCTGCTTGAGAATCAGTGTCATTGTGTGAAGTGTTTCATAGTAATAAAGTATAACTCTTAAGGAAGAGAAAGGCTAATATGATCCAGTTTTTTTCCTGATTAAAGTCTTTTTAAAAAATGAATTTGGCATAACATTAAGGAACAACAAATCAGTGAAGCTAATTTTTAAAGGGCTAAGCTGATGTGGTCCAACGTTACAGCCTTTGGTAATCCACTTTGATGCAAAGACACAACACAGAATATGGTACTAGAGGAGTGGATGACAGAGTCTCTAAAAATAGTTCCTTTTGATTTACCTTTGCTATGTGATTGACTGAGTACTGTCATCCCCTGAGGAAATAGACCATTCATATTCTGTTCTGTTGGTTAAAAGCAGGTCAGTAAGCACTGGTAAACCAGAAAAGCAAATTGTACAATTGATATATTCTTTCTTAAATTGAGCAATCCATCATTTTCACTTTGGTTAAGTATTCTTTCACAAAAAATTAGTAATCATGTTCTAATGGCAAATTGGTGGCAAGGAGTGCTATTGAGTATGCAAAAGAATTTACTGTGGTCTGGTTCTTCTCATACGTTGTACTATTCTCACATGTTTGAAATTTACACTCTATAGTTACTTATTTTTGACAGTTTAATAAAGGTTAAATACGTGTGCATAAAATAAATATGTATCTTTATTTTGGAAATTAGTGGTGATTACTTGTTTCTATATTTGACCAATGTCTGTGTTACTCAAGCCTTCCTGTTTTCCTCAGGTGATAATTAAAGGACAATTCTAAATAGGGATAAATGGTCTTCTTTTATGGAAATAATGTTCATACTCAATATTATTATAATGATTAGGTTTATAAATAGAGGCATTGAATTTATAAGCCATCAGTGCTAATGGTTTGCTTATTCTATTAAGTTAAATTTCTATATAACAATTAAGTAACTTGGATATTCATTTGAATTGAAAGTGAAGGATTAAGTAGAGTGGGATGAAGCTAACCTAAAAATACTTATTGGAGGCAGAGTTCAGTGTTAGTCTTGATTAAATGGTAAGTGTTTGGTTTGGAAGAACTGAAACTTACTCGAATGGTGAACACTAAGAATGGAGAGTAACTGAAGTACCAGGTGATATTCAACCTCAAATATTTAACTGAGGAATTGGATTGCAGCTGCATGTTTTTTCTTCACTGAAATGTGAAGAGAAAAATTAATATAATTGATAAGTTAATAGTTCTTTTAAGTAGTAGTTATTAATTATCTATTGGTGCTAATTATAATTTTAAAAATGGATCCAATGATTTTGTCTTTCCCTACTACAGAAATTTCCCTTCTAGTCATAGGAAAGGGAGAACTAACCCTATTAGTTTGCATGGCCACATTTCCATTCCTTTTTCTTCTAATCATGGCATCGTATCACAGATTGTAAATTCAGGGACTGAGGAATTATGCCAGGCCCAAAGGGAACATATATTTAGTGACTAGCCGTGCAAGTGACCTTTCACTTGTGATCTACCCTTAATTCTGGTGATGAACTCCATGTCTTGCTCTTAGCTGAGTTTCTGGTGGCATTCTTGAGACCAAGATATATAGCACCTTATTTTAAAACCTGAATTATCAGCTATTAAAACAATCATAAATTATTAGGGGTTGAACTCTGACACAAAATATCTAACAGTAAGAAATAATTTGACAGAAAATCAAATTGTAACTAATACTTTTTTCTAATTCCAGAAAGTCAGGCCAATTGCTTTTTTTTTTCAGGGATAAAATCTATATGTAATGACTACAATTTAAAAAATCAAGAATTACAATATATTCATATTATTTAGAGATATAGTGACACATTCCGAAAGAACCAATTGCTTTTATGAATGTAAAACATAAAAGATTTTTTATTAAAGGCTATTGCTAAGACAAATTTTGAAATTCAGATATGAATAATCCTTTTTACAGGGATAAGATGTCCAGGTCACAACTAATTATTTTAGGCATGCTTTAGAAACTAAGCTAATACTTAAAAGCTTGAAAGTGATTCTTAATACTATTGTTATATGATATAGTTATATCTTCTGGGAGAGTTAATTCTGAAGTTAGCAGATAAAGTAAAAGTCTTATATAGTCAGAATTATTCTTGAAAATCCATTATCACCTGTAAAGTAATGTTACATATTTTTGTGCATACAACTGTCATTATAGACATGTATATATAAATATATGATTTTATAATACATATGTTACAATGTATGTAAATACATTATAAAATATAATTATAATACAAATATAATATAAAATCTCTTCCTCTAATTTAGATAGAGGTACCAAATAAGTTCCATATTTTTTGTTGACTGACACTAATATGATATAAGTCAAACAAATTTGGTACTTTACCATCCTTAAACTTGGAGCCTCAAATAGACATTTTTTTTTTGCCCTGCCATCCAAACAGTAGGAATATAGTGGTGAGTTTTAAATGCATAAAACCAAATCCCTAGTCTCTGTGACACAGTTTTAAAGTTAGTGTTGCAGGGAGCTGCATAATGTTTTTGAGTATAGGTTCTTGTTATTGTAATAATGGAGTTGTCTTTTTCTAAGCTAACTGGGTAAGGTAGACTGAGGCTGGAAAAAATGCACCGAAACACAAGTCTGTGCTGTTAGTGTAATGAGAAATGTAGAGAAAATTACACATTTTACATTGTATTCTAATCTCAGTACTAGTTAAATGTATATTGAGTGTGTATTTTGGTATCACATGTTTTAAAAATGTTTGTTTTTCAGACCTAGTTATAGAAGTAGGAAATTGATAGTAATCATTTCTTTATTTACCTGCTCCCCCATGTAGATTATACTCAGCACCCAGGTATGCTGAGTGGTGTGTGGTATGCTTAGTTAAATGCTTGTAGAGTGAAATGAGTGCATAAATGAATGACATATCTTTGTGTAATTTGTTTTTCAACACAATGCTCTTATAATATGGCTTATAAAAATGTGTGCATTAATATCTATTTTTCTTAGAGATGCTCTGATTCCCCCTGTGACATATATGTATGTATGCATTCAGCCAGCATTCTCTGAGGGGCATGCTTAGGAGTCAAGTCAAATAAAGCAAAATCCCTCTCTTGAAGGAGCCTATAGTTTAGGTGGGAAGTGGAGCAGTAGATCAATCATTATAGCAGAGTTGGTAGTAATTACCTTGATACATATGTATGCAAATCCTGTGGCCATGGGCAGAGCAGTTGTGGGAAGGTGGTAAAAGATGAGACCAGAGTGCTACTAAGTAGGCATCAGTAACAAAAAGGTTCTAACAAAAAGGTCCTAAGCTTAGGGTTTGGACTTTATCCTGATAGCTATAGAAGTGGAAGTATTTTAAGCAGGAGAAAGACATCATCAGTTAGGCTTAGAAAGAGCATCTGGCTGCAGTGTGGAAGATGGACCAGGGAGAAGGACGGACATTTTAGAGACAAACAACAACAACTGGTTTAAAAGGTGATTGCAGTAATCCTAATGATAAGTGAAAAGAGCCTATAAGACCCTTAGACCCTTAAACACACACACACACACACACTTTCTTTATCCACTCCCTAGTTGATGGCACTTAGTTTGATTCTATAGCTTTGCATTTGTGAATTGTGCTGTGATAAACATTCAGGTGTAGGTGTCTTTTTGACATAATGACTTCTTTTCCTTGGGGTACATACTCAGCAGTGGGATTGGTGGATCAAATGGTAGATCTTTTTAGTTCTTTCAGAAATCTCCAGACTGTTTTTCATAGAGGTTACTGATTTACAGTCCCACCAACAAATTTCTTCCATCTTGAAAAATTCTCTTGACTCTGCTTTCTCTATCCACCCTGCCCAATTTCTTTGCTTCTCTATAGAAAACATTTGAAAGTGTTGTCTATGTCTGCTATCTCCAACCAGACTTTTACCCACTACCACTCCAGAAGAACTACTTTGGCAAGGTCACCAGTGACTTCCACATACAAATCTAGTAGTTGGTTTTCTCTTGCTTATCCTGGCAGCAGCATCTGACACAGGTGATGACTCTCTCTTCCATGGTACACTTTTCTCACTTTGTTTCCAGGATACTACATTCTTTTGGTTTTTCTCCTGCCTCCACAGTCTCCTTCTGTGGTTCCTCTTCAACCGGATCTCTGGATTTTGGGTTGCTCCAGGGCACAGTCCTCAATCCCCATTTCTTCTCTGCCTACGTTTACTCCCTTATGATTTCATCAGTTTCAGGTTTTAATATAACTTATATTTCCAGTCCATCCTCTCTCTCAAATTCCAGACTATATATAAAATCGCCTACTCTACATCCTCCATTGGATGTCTAATGGAGATTTCCAATGTAAATAGCACACCCAAAACAGAACTGACCTTCACCTTCCTCCCCAAACCTGCTGTTACCACAGCCTTCCAGATCTCAATTGATGGTATTTCCTTACTTCCAGTTGCCCAGATCAAAAATTACACATTATTTTTCACTTTTTTTCAAAGGCAAATTATCCATCAAGAAATCATATTGTGTCTATCTTCATACTCTATCCAGAGTCTTACCATTTCATACTGTCACCATTCAGGGCTGAAATGTGGAAACTGCAAGATACCTACAAAAATCCATTCTTCCTTTCTTTGGAAACCTGGCCATACTAACTTTTCCCAGCTTCTTTTAGATACTTATGTCCGTGTGACAATTTTTCTAGTGGAACAGAAGTTAACTTTAATGCTAGATCCATTAAAACTTTCTACCAACTTAAATTCTTCCATATTATTTCCCCTTCTGCTTAGATTCAGATGAAAACAACATCTCCACAAGGAGGTGGTAGAGCTGTAAGATGGAACATGTCTGGATGTAGGACAGTTATCTTGCCAACCTAAATACCTATGCAAGACTCTTATATAAGCAAGAAATATACTTTTATTGTGTTTAGTTATTATATATATAAGTCAATTTGTCATAGTAAATCTTTCTACCCTGCCATGCAGCAATCCCTTGGTGGGCATGCTCATACTCATTTCTCAAGGCCTCCAGCTGACTCCTCTTCCTGGAAAGTTCCTCTTATATACACATAGCTGATTCGTTCATATCCTTCAAACTTTCCCTCCTCCATGATGCCCATCATGACCACCTTATTTAAAATTATACAGAGCGGGGCGCAATGGCTCACGCCTATCATCCCAGTACTTTGGGAGGCCAAGGCAGGAGGATGGCTTGATCCCAGGAGTTCAAGACCAGCCTGGACAACATAATAAGATCCTGTTTCTACAAAAAACAATTTAAAAAAATTAGCTGGGTATGATGGTGCATACTTGTAGTCCCAGCTACTCAGGAGGCAGGAGGATCGCTTGAGCCCAGGAATTTGAGGCTGCAGTGAGCTATGATCACACCACTGCACTTTAGCCTGGGTGACAGAGTGAGACCTTGTCTCTAAAAATAAATAAATACACAAACAAGCAAGCTTACTTTATCTGCTCCCCCAACATTCCCAGTGCTTTCCCGTTCTACTTTGTCTTGTCTTCATAACACTTTTCATTTTGTAACATACTATATAGTTTACTTATTTATCATATTTATTTATTGCTTTTTCCCCTCCTAGAATGTAAGTTCCATGAGGATAAGGAGCTTGGTCTGTTTTGTTTACCAGTATTTCTAGGTACCTTGAACAGTGCTTGACACATAGTAGGTGCTTAATAAAGACCTGTTATGTGAATGAGTGGGAGGTACAAAGTGCTTGCTTTATAATTACTCTGTTTTAGAGGACACATTCAGCTAGGTGGGAGCATTAGTGTTTGGTACAGGAGTGGGAGGAAAGCACTCTAAATGAAATGGTGCTTTTACTGCTGATTGCTGCTATGTGCAGACACAACCTGTAGCTCAACTTTTGGTTCCATAAAAGTAAAGATTACCATGCTCGTATATCTTACATGTAGTGATGATCTGTTATTTAGGACTTAAAATATGCTTTGTAGATAGAAAGCATTGTTTTATGAATGTTGAGTGATGGTTTTGAATTATTAAAACCAACTCTATTTATTTTAAAATCATCCTATCACTCAAAAGTCTATTTTCACCATATTTTATTTTTGAAATGGCCTTTTAGTGCCATCTTTTGCACCTATTTAAAATTCAGTTGTAGCAAATTCCTGTAATTGTAGGTTGCCTCAACATCCATTTAGAATATAGGTCGGACTTTGTTATACTATAAACAGAGCTTAGTCACCCTTGACACAGTTTCCAGTTCTCTGCCTTGTGCAGCCGCCTCTTGATGACCACCTCCCTATGGGACAGTTAAGTACAACCTACTTGACTCATCCCTGAGCCCCATGCCCTGCATGGACTGGCTCAGATATAATGACTGTCTCTCAGTTCACAGCATGGCTCCCTGGAGCCCGTGCCTGCTTGCTATAAACCCGCCAGTTAGAACTCCCCCCGGGAAACCTGCTAGAGTAACTCCCTGGGACCCTAATGAAGGCTTTGGCCAATAGGTCCCTCCCTCTCTCTCCCTTGACCCCTACTTGCTGGTCAAGTGTGCTTGTCCCAGGAGGTTCCCCTCTCTCATTGGCACTTTGAGGTGTGCTGCCCTCTTGTCTTTGGGATCTGTAAGTAATACACTGCTTATGTTACTTCATGTGTTTTGTTGTGCTGCCTTCCTGTGTCTCAACTCACTGACATGTCCAAGCCTAACTCTTCTCCTCAGAGAGAAGTCAGTGTCAGGGCTCTCTCAGAGAGTGACCATCTTGATAGGAGAATGAACTGGACACAGATCAGACAAGATCTACAAGGGTGTCTGCTGGTATAAATAAGCTTCCTGTGAGAGGGACACCTGGTCATGTATTAGACACTTAGGTATTAGGTTGTCCACCAGAATAAAAAAGTTTCCCATGAAAAACACACTATAAACATCCACGACCACCTCCCCTAGAGTCCCATCAGGGCAGGGCTAGAATTTATAGCCACTCACCATAGAGAGACCTCAAGACCAAATTAGAGGAGAAAAAATCATCAGTAATTTATAAACAACTGGGTAGTAAGGTATGCATTGGAGTCAAAATCTGCAATACCTTGATGTAGAGACACATTTGTAAAATTGGAGATCACAACTACAATTCCAAAAAGAACCCCTTTATCAGTGAACTGTTAAAGAAACAGAATGATAGTTTCTTCCCCTTAACTACTAGTTCCTAGAGGTTACTTGAATCTGAATTGGGAAAATGGTGAATACAAAGAAGTTTGTTTTATAGAATTTACCTATTATTCTTTTTTAATGCAATCTACTGATTAAAAATCAAAACAAAAACTAGAAAACTAATCTCAAGAAGCTGATTAACTGGT
Organism: Cheirogaleus medius; assembly: GCA_008086735.1. Classification (NCBI taxonomy): domain Eukaryota; kingdom Metazoa; phylum Chordata; class Mammalia; order Primates; family Cheirogaleidae; genus Cheirogaleus; species Cheirogaleus medius. The sequence goes on along the minus strand of VBSM01001562.1, from coordinate 20,935,510 downwards.
TTTCAGCACATTATTAAGTAGTATTTATACAGTGTTAAAAAACTGTAAATATTCTTTATTAGTAAAATTTGACAGTAGGTAGAGAGCTAACTTATTTGTCATGCTGCATGGTAATGATTTTCTTTTTTTTTTTTTTTTTTTTTTTTT